>JAZBNJ010000017.1:3778142-5013356 GCA_037349165.1 Choristoneura rosaceana
TCCTTTAGATTGTGTTTACGCGCGTCTAAGTTTTCAATTGTGAATATTTTGTCAGTATTCAAATAATTCTCAAGACGTGTTATAGAAGCTTTGCACTGGCCTCTAGCTGAGATCCACCTTTTACGCTCGTCTTCAGACATATTGATAACTGAATACGCAGTATTATATTCCACTTCAGATTGGGCACTATAATAGTCCGATTCAGAATTACTCAAGGAAGTCGAGGATAGACTTATGATGAATTGTCACTATTGAATTCAAAAGAAAATGAAAATGGCTGAGCCAACGGAGAAATTTTTTTCTTTAAAATATCACTTCATGACATCTGAAATTATGTAAAATGCACTATTGGTTCGTAATGTACGGTTTCGGCACCATGTTTAAGTTCGTTAGAATCTTAAATGTATTTGTATTAAATGAAACTGTAATAATTAAACTGAAATACTATATTGAAGATAGAAATATACAGAATAAGTGATTTAAATAACAACGTGTTGCTATGACGTCGAAATTAGAAATTAAAAGTAAAATATTGTCTTTGACATTATTTTATGTCCCACTGAAAAACAGCGTTGCGGCTTGCCGTAACATTATGCTGAGTGGGGCCCAATTTATACTGTTCGATGTTATTTTTTTAATTTCCTTCCATGTAATTATTTTCTATGTGTATCGAATATGTATAAATAAATTTTTCTCTCTCTCTCCTAGATTCAGCATAAACACGAACTTTACGAGCATGAGAAGTTTAAAATATTTGTTTCCGTGATAACATTAATTACACCGTTTTTTATGACGGAAATGATAAATTAAGTGATAACTAATCTCACAAAATTAATAGTATTTCTTTCAGAGCTGTCGGTAGACTTCCAACAAGATGGAGCGAAGACCTGTGCCCTTAGTGTAAGTTTTCGGTTACAAAATACGTCTCGATCGCGTTCGCGTTAAAATCTCACTTTGTATGGAAACACGAACAGCGCCTCTAGCGGAACGTTTGCGATGTTCGTGTTTCAATATAAATTGAGATTTTAACGCGAACGCGATCGAGACGTATTTTGTAACCGAAAACTTACACTAAGGGCACTGGTTAAGATTGCGGTGGATGCGAAAAGCACAAGACCGGTCTGACAGGAGAGCCTTGGGGGAGGCCTATGTCCAGCAGTGGACGTCTTTCTGCTGACATGATGATGATGATGAAGTTAACGTGAGACAAAGTATAAAGAGATCTCAATCAATTATTTATTTACAATCTAATTTTATAATTTGGTTTCAATTATTAATCAAACTCAAACAAACTCAAACTCACAATATTTATTGACAACAAAAACACACTACATCACAGCAAAAACAGTAAAAAACATAAATAGGAGAAGAGAGAACGATTTGAGACGTTGTGCTGTAATCAAAGGGTGAAGTGAAGACCAAAATTAATATAAGTAGTTTAATAAGTATTTTATTTGTAATTATTTTATTTTGAAAAAAATACTTTCTGTTAAGTTTCTTGCGGCGCATTCTTCTTGGCAATGATGGTCTTACCGAAAGCGCTGGTAGTTTAAAAATGACGTGTAAAAGTGCCCATTGCGGCCTATTTACTGAAGAAATGATGTAATTTTTTTTTATTTTTGATTTTGATTATCATATGGCAACCCTAATTCCTAATTAAGAAGCTTCATGCGACGGAACCCTTTGCCGAAATCCTACAAACAACAAATCTACATATGCGATAATTACAAACACGTGATTACTATTATGATGTAACTACTATCGCCACATTGATTTACTCGTTTATTATTATTTTTATCAGTTATGTCTCGCGGTCGGGATGATCAGCGCCTCTAGCGGAACGCTTGCGATGTTCGTGTTTCCATACAAATTGAGATTTTAGCGCGAACGCGATCGAGACGTATTTTGTAACCGAAAACTTACACTATGGGTACTTTGCCTTTAGTGTAAGTTTTCGGTTACACAAAAAAAACGCTAAAAAATAAATAAAAAAAAAACGAAAAAAAAGGCGCCAGAAAAGGACAACTAAAAAGTAAAAAATAATTATGCACTGCCTAGCTGTTGCCTGCGACTTCATCTGCGAAGAATTCGTTTATCCCTATCTCGCGGGGACTATGCTGATTTCCCGCAAAATTAGCCTAAGTTAATTTAGTACAAGTACCTAGTAATATTTTTTTTATCTAAGCGTCGTCGGTGTCGGGGGACCGCTAAGGTTAACAGGAAACTAAAGTACATTATGTTGTATTTTTTAAAACCTTAGCGGTCCCCCGACATCGACGACGCTTAGATAAAAAAAATATTACTAGGTACTTGTACTAAATTAACTTAGGCTAATTTTGCGGGAAATCAGCATAGTCCCCGCGAGATAGGGATAAACGAATTCTTCGCAGATGAAGTCGCAGGCAACAGCTAGGCAGTGCATAATTATTTTTTACTTTTTAGTTGTCCTTTTCTGGCGCCTTTTTTTTCGTTTTTTTTTTATTTATTTTTTAGCGTTTTTTTTGTCGGGGGTTTTTAAAATTTTTAATTTTAGTTTTTTTTTATTTCATGTTTTTTAAACTTTGGTATATATATTTTTTTAAGTGTACTAGTGTGTTGAATATCCTGGCTGCAGCTCAGCTCGTGTTGCCACCATTGCATTGTATGTAGAATCAAATACTGATCAAAAGGAATCAAACACGACATGTCTGCTATTTTTTTTTCAAGAGTAGGTATACTGGTGTGCTGGATATCTTGGCTGCAGCATCAGCTCGTCATGTTGCCACCACTGCATTGTATGTAGAATCAATTACTGATCAAAACGAATCCAAACACAACATGTGTGCTATTATTTTTTAAAGTCTTCTAGTGTGCTGGATATCCTGGCTGCAGCATCAGCTCATCCTGTTGCCACCAGTGCATTGTATGTAGAATCAAAAACTGATCGAAACGAATCCAAACACGATATATCTGCTATGGTTTTATCAAGAGTGTACCTACTGGTGTTCTGGATATCCTGGCTGCAGCATCAGGCCGAGAACTGCATAATCTTGCATAGTCATATAGCATACATGGGTGTTTCAAATTTTACTTCCCAAATATGCTTGAAAGTAAAGTAAACATCCATTATGCGTCTAAGATTCCTACCGCAGTGGACAAAAGAGCTGATGATCTTGAAACGGCTGAACCAATTTTGATAAAACATGTCTAAGAACCATCGCTAGAAAACCAGCTTTCAAATAAAAAAAACCGCATTCAAATCGGTCCACCCGCTTAAGAGCTACGGTGCCACAGACAGACACACAGACACACAGACAGACACACAGACACACAGACAGACACACAGACACACAGACACACATAGCGGTCAAACTTATAACACCCCTTTTTTCCGTCGGGGGTTAAAAATACGTCTCGATCGCGTTCGCGTTAAAATCTTAATTTGTTTGGAAACACAAACAGCGTCTCTAGCGGAACGTTTGTGATGTTTGTGTTTCCATACAAATTGAGATTTTAACGCGAACGCGAAGTATGTTAATCATGATCGTTTATAGACGAGCGAGCATTACTTTGCTTTGACGAGTTCCATTGGTCACCTATGGTCTTCTTCATCAGGTCCAGGTTACCAAATGATACTTTCTGAATGTAAATGTTCATCTTAATGCTAAAAATGCCAAAATCGCCATAGGTGTGCCTATAAAATTTGAGGTTTGTCCTCGATTTCCCTAGGATCCCATCATCAGATCTTGACTTGGTGACAATGGGACTACCTCAGAAGAATACCCTTTCGAATAAAAAAATAATTTTGAAAATCGGTCCACAATTGACTGAGTAATCGGTGAACATACATAAAAAAAATACAAACATTGGAACATAGAACCTCCTCCTTTTTTAGGGTTCCGGAGCCAAAATGGCAAAAACGGAACCCTTATAGTTTCGCCATGTCTGTCTGTCTGTCTGTCTGTCCGTCTGTCTGTCCGTCCGCGGCTTTGCTCAGGGACTATCAATGCTAGAAAGCTGTAATTTTCCACGGATATATAGGTAAACTATGCCGACAAAATAGTACAATTAAAAATTCAAAAAAAAAAATTTTTAGGGTACCTCCCATAGACGTAAAGTGGCGGTGGTATTTTTTTTTCTCATCCAACCCTATAGTGTGGGGTATCGTTGGATAGGTATTTTAAAACTATTAGGGGTTTTCTAAAACGATTTTTCGATTCAGTAATTTGTTTGCGAAATATTCAACTTTAAAGTGCAAATTTTCATTAAAATCGAGCGTCCCCCCCCCCCCCCTCTAAGATCTAAACCGGTGGGTGGAAATTTTTTAAAAAATTCAGGATGGTAGTCAGTATACCAAACTTACAAGGAAAACTATAACGGCTAAGTTTGCTTGAGAATTATTAGTAGTTTATGAGTAAATAGCAGCGTAAGGCATAAAATATGCCTAAACTTGGAAGATTCCGTATAAAATACGAAATCCTTAGAAAAATATTACTTAATTTTTTCGTAATGGCTACGGAACCCTATTTTGGGCGTGTCCGACACGCTCTTGGCCGGTTTTTTTGAATTCCTTTAAAAAATGACAGTTCATTGTGGCGTTTAAGGGAGAGACCTTTTTTCAGCAGTGATGATGATGATGACTCCAGACTGGATATTGCATAATCGATTTCATTATTACAAAAGCTAGTTGTCTATAGTTCATCTTGGACAGTACATTAAGATAAGGTATGCACCTACTTTGAAATCTGTTATGTAATATTGAAACAATTGATTTCAAAGTAGGCACATACATTATCTTTATGTTCACTCCAAGATGAACTAAAAAAATCGGTCAAGTGCGAGCCGGGCTCGTTCATGAAGGGTTCCGTACCTCCGTATAATGTTTTAAAAACAGTTCAGTAATAAATTTTTGTTAAAAATTTAATATAAGCTTTTTTTGCTGACTGTACTTTTTACCCTGGTTACCTAAGCACATATAAATAGTTTATTGTCTTACCTATTGTGAGGCTCCGTAGTTTTAGCCTTAGACCCCGATGCAGTACATCACAATCTACACAAGTACAGTCAAAGCCTATAATTTTTATCGTGTTTGATTCACTGTAATTGTGATGATTTCCGAAAAATTTCATTAGAGCTTTTGTACGTAGGTATTTTACGTTTTAGATATGTCCAATTTCGAAATATTGTCATTAGATATTTTGTACAAAGGAAAATTAATTTTCGAAAAGAAAGTCATTCGGTTTGAGGTGCATTAGGACCAGCATTTTTAGGAATTCTGTACATTATAAGTTTTGATTTTCGCAGTTTTGTCTTTAGAAATATCGTACTAACAAGGAAATATTCCTTAACACACCTATATAACAACAAAACATGACAATGATAACCTAACTACACCTTCGCCTACTACAGATTATATTATTATATCGTACTTAGAAATTTTGATTTTCGAAATTTTGCTACGAGACCTATTATGATACCGTTTGAATGTTTGATATAGATCGTGGAGCACTTTCAGTATCAGTAACATGTTTTTCGATATCTTGTATAGTTTAGAAAATTCGAGTGAGATCACTGACTTATCGTTTCCGCCCCGTATTGTTTATTATATACCTATTATATTGATAAAAACATCCGCAAAGTAACGCGTGATTCGATAAATTATTTAAACTTTAACATGTTTACAAACACACTAGCAAACGAACTCTCCGTGCATTGTTAATATTAGATGCTAGAGATAAGGAATAATTTACGTAGAAATACCGATAACAGTATTTAGATCAAAACATTTCATAGCACAGCTTAAGGTTATCCATCACTGTCATCATTATCAACATCATCCAATATATACATCCGCCGATTCTCATTTGCGCCGGGGCAGACTACCCCACACGTTCAAGGCCGCGCGGAAAATACCGATCTCTAATATACGATCTCTAGTTTCCCTGCCGGCCGCGCGGCCGCGTAAGGTATTCGTTTGGGATATTGCTGTCTTTATCGCTCGTGACATAAGCGCTCGCAGCCGTCCCCCCCATGCACATCCCCTCCCGCTACTCCGCTTTCCGCTAATGTATATCGAGATAGCTGTAGGCTTTTCAAGATTTGGGCGGCTGAATTTTGGAATTAATATTTCGTTGTCCTCATATTATACGAAAAGTACAGCACAGTAGGTAATCAGTGATATTTTACAGTCGAGACCTTCATTATATTTTATATGCCTGTGGTTTTTTCGATTTTTGTAAAAAAATAGTCCGTAATTCTCGTGCAAAGTTGACATCCTTAAAAAAACTATTGTATCTTAGATTATTAACACTAAAAAGGATGAAAAAAAATTATAACAAAAAATTGAACCGACTACAAAAACCATGAAAATAATTTTCGATCAGTGAAGTCGGTGCCTCAGCACGAGCCAGCAAGAGTGATTGAAGCCCAATATGTAATGCGTAGGTGAGTTAGGCAACTACCAGCTGGTAGTAATTTTGTTATAATTTTTTTTCATCCTTTTTAGTGTTAATAATCTAAGATACAATAGTTTTTTTTATGGTGTAGGGGGCAAACGAGCAGACGGATCACCGATGGTGATCGATTACCGTCGCCCATGGACATCTGCAACACCAGAAGAGTCACAAGTGCGTTGCCAGCCTTTAAGGTAGAAGTACGCTCTTTTCTTGAAAGCTTGAAGGTTATATCGGTCCGGGAATACCGCAGGCGATAGTTCATTCCAGAGTTTTGCTGTGCGAGGCAAGAAATTTCTGGAGAAACGCACTGTTGAGGACCGCCAACCATCTAAATGGTGAGGGTAGAAGTGTTGTCGCGTAGGTCGGTGGCGAAAGGATGCGAGAAGGAGTTTCGTGTCAACTGTCACCTTTTACAAAAGATTTCTTTTTCCGATGAAGATACTTTTTTTATTGAGGAGTACTGGTACCACCCATTTCATTTCACCATATGCATTACGAGGAGCATAAATTGCTTAGCAACTGTGTTAAAGTAATTGAAATTCAACCCATAAAATACTTATTATTGAGTAGTAACTCCGATGGTCAACTGTAGTCTTCATCATCAGTTCCACTTCACCAAATGATGATTTTCAAGAGCAAATGCACGAGTTACTACTAAATATATCGAAATTACCATAGGCGTCCCTACAAAATTTGAAGAGCTCGATTTCCTTAGGATCCAATCATCAGATATTGATTCGGTGCTTATGGGAACTAATTGAAAGCATTCCTAGACGAACGCAAAAAAATAATTTCAAATCGGTTCATAATCATAAGGAGATAACTACGAATAAATATTCTCTAGAAACGTCAGGGCCGCATTTAGAGGTGTGGAGGCCTTGGGGCAACAAAGGAGTGGAGGCCAATGAGGGCCTTTTGATATTTTACTGATTGCCTTATTGAAGTGAAGAAATATACGAATTGTTGTTTCCCAGTATTTACTCGTCGGAATTTGAAAGTTTTTTTTTTCTATGTTTCTATTGTGGGGGCCCCTTTTTGTGGAGGCCCCGGGCAGTTGCCCCCTTTGCCCTCCCCTAAATCCGGCCCTGAGAAACGTAACTAAGCCCGTAAAGCCATTCCGCGGAATGTCTACCGCGACGGGCGGGGCTTAAAATATCTACCGCGCGTCGCGCCAGTTCTGCCGTAAAACTTGAGTCGTGCAGTCGCTCCGTGGAAAACTTCGATCAAGTTTGTGATTGTGTTTTTGCTCGAATCAATTTAAAAAATATGCCGTCGTGTTGTGTGAAGTGGTGTAGAAGCCACTCAGATCTGAAAAACACAGGACTCACCTTTCATAATATGAAAATGTTATGTAAGTAAATAAATATTTAAAACACCATACTTGGCGACCTTGGAAAGTGTTATGCAACATGTAACTAAGATCGCCCCCACGCTTGTCGCAAGGGGGCGGTGCCGACTCTTACGCGGACCAATCGCGGGCCAGCGTTGTGTATGAGAGTGTGTGTTACGTTGTCATTGCTGTTAGTTTGTTTGCGTAAATGCTACAAATGGAATCACAATCGAAGCGTTGATTGCTAGCAGTTACGTTTCAAGAGAATACTTATTCGTAGGGAGATAATTACAAATACGGACTTGCTTTAATGATGTAACTGCTATCGCCACGTTGATTCGCTCGTTTATTATTATTTTTATCAGCTGACCCGGCGAACTTCGTACCGCCTCACAGATAGGGTTGCCAACTATACTGTTAAAAACAGTATTATACTGTTTTTCACTGCATTATACTTTATACTGTTGAACTAAAATAAAGTATGTAAAATACTGTTTTCAGCATCAACATTGCCTATCATTAAGCACACGCTAAGTCAGTAAGTACCTACAGCATAGTGACGATAGTGGTGGTTCCGAACGAATTTGCCAATGTAAATTTAATAAAAAAATAGTAGGTACCTTACTTTAATTTTAGTTTTGATTCTGATGAGGTTTATGAGGCTTTTAAAAATAAAACTAAATTGATAAATTGTGCGAGAAACACCCAAAAATTTGTCTTTAAAACATGAAAAAAAAATACTGTTCATTTTTCTAAAATACTGTTTATTTTCCTTCTCAGACAAAAATATACTTTTTTTCTTGCAAAAAAAGTTGGCAACCCTACTCACAGACAATGATCCTCAGCACCCTCTGTATAATAATTGCAGGTGGTAGGACCTTATGCAAGGTCCGCCCGGATTGCTACCACCATCTTGCTCGCTAATCCTGCCGTGAAGCAGCAGTGCTTGCACTGTTGTGTTTCGGCGCGGAGAGTAAGACAGCCGGTGAAATTACTGGCACTTGAGGTAAAGGCAAGGCAAGGGTTATTGTTTGAGGCAAGTCTTTGTGTGTATACCAGTTTTCTGTAATTTTTTGCTATATTTTGGTGCGCAATAAAGAGTTATTGTATTGTATTGTATTGTATTGTATTCCAACTTAGGCCTCTAGGTTGGCAACGCATCTGCAATACCCCTGGTGTTGCAGATGTTTATAGGCGGTGGTGATCTCTTACCACCAGGAGACCCACTTGCTTGTTTGCCTTCCAGTCGTATAAAAAAAAAAATCACAAGCTGCCACAATCCCGCCTGAGGAGCCAGCGAAGCTTTTTGAGTGCCAGCACTCCCATCTCAGTTAGGGGGCGTCCATAAATTACGTGAGGTGTTTTTTTTAATTTTCTATCCCTCCCTCCCCCCTTGGTGAGATGTCGTGAGATTTTATTCAACCCACTCCCCCATCCCCCAATCTCACGTGAGATTTTTCAAAATGTGGGTTTCTTATGTAAACTCGTTGGATTGTTATTGTAAAAAGAAAAGAAAAATTTGGTTCGTGCTTTTACATCAACATTAGGCGTCTAGTTGGGTTATGAAGTTGATGTTTCGAACAAATTAATGAATGATCTTAATCGTATTACGATTATGCTTAAGATTAAATCTTAAGCATGTACAATCTGGATTAAATGGACCAAAATAGTATAATTTTTTTTTGTTTCAATCAGAAAAAAAATTGCATGATATTTGCCGAAACCCCCCCTCTCCCCAACGTAAGATTAGATGAGATTTGACTCGACCCCCTCCCCCCTTAAAAATCTCACGTAATTTATGGACGCCCCCTTAGAGTTGCGCCCGCTCGGTCTTTAAAGGAAGCGCTCCGATCTCGGTCAATCGGTCAAATGAACTAGTTCGGTCCTTTAGTTCCTTTAGCTCCTTTAGTTCCTTTGGCTCCGAGGAGCGGCTCCGACCGAAACAATGTTTAAGATCGGGGAGCGAGTTTATTTAGCTCCGCTCTTTATTCGTTTCCTCGTTCAATCATCTATCGTTCACTCACTCCCGCTCCCAATGCTCGCTCTCCCATACCGTTTTAGCTCCGACTCCGACCGATTGAAGCTAAGGAGCGCGGAACGGGAGCGGGACCGACACCGATTAAGATCGTTTACGAGGAACTAGTTCTTTTCGGTCCGCGATGGGAATTCATTCTTTTTAGTTCTTAGTTCAGGACCGACTCAAGCCTCACTCCCCATCCAGCACCAGACTCACGGTGGACAACGCGAGCCCCGCCTGATGGGATCCCCTTCAATCGCTTTTTTTTTGGACTATTATTGTTTCGCATAATTGATTTGGCATAATTTGTATAGGCATGATAGTACTGTCGCATAGTACTTTGGCCTACTACTTTTTTGGCATAGTACGCTATTAGATTAATATCAGTTGGACTAATTTGTATTAGACTAATACATACGAGTATTATGCATATTATTGTTTGGGCTATTGATTATCCACTATATAAAAATAAGTCGGGTTTTCCTTCCTGACGCTATAACTCCAGAACGCAAGAAAAGATTTCAAAGGTTTTGCATTCGTTGGAAAGGTCTTGGGCTCCGTGAGGTTTATAGCAAAGAAAATTCAGGAAAAATTTAAAAAGAAAAGCGGGAAAATATTTTTTCACATACAGCGCCATCTCTGATACATAGCATGTACTTACTACAAACCAATATAGCGAGCGATAACCGAATTCAACGCGGGCGGAGCCGCGGGCAAAAGCTAGTTTGTTATAAATGAACAACAAAATATTAGGTTAGGTTGAATCACGTTAGGTACATTATAAGTTGGGTTAGATTAGTATGATATCCAGGCGCGAAGCGCCCAAGCAACGCAGAAATAGGAGGTCCGCTTGGTGGACCTCCGTCGACCTCGCCTTGGTTCCTAATGATAATTAATATTTATTGAGGAACAAATAATACATTTAGAAATGAATTAAACTATAAAAACTTAATAATAATAATAATTAAAAACTAATATAACTCTAAAAAATACAAACATACATACATAGACTGCTAAAATCATTACCCTTCCTTGGCTTTGCCGTAGTCGGGTAAAAAGGCCCCTGTGGCATGGTTCCAAAAATGCTGGCAGCATTTCCCAGCTGTATGGCGATGCTAATACGCTGTGCGAGGAAGCTGCCAGCCCTCTTGTCTCCGGTGGCGTCGACCAGTCTCTTAGCCAGTTGGCTGAAAAGATCCCTTGCGCCAGGGCCCCACGGACCGAGCGTCTCGACGGTTCCTAATTATATATTAACACAAAACTAACCTTTTCTCGTAGTACATCAGGCTGGTGATTGTGGTTATGCACTTTGTAATGATGCAAATTTATTATTATGACTTTTTGTATTTATGCCATTTGACGTTAGTCTTCATGAAGATGATGCTTTTGTTTAAGTTCATTAGAATGTTAAATGTATTTGTATTAAATGAAACTGTAATAATTAAACTGAAATACTATATTGAAGATAGAAATATACAGAATAAGTGACTTAAAAAAACAACGTGTTGCTATGACGTCAAAATTAGAAATTAAAAGTAAAATATTGTCTTTGACATATTCCGGGGCCCAAAAGTAAAAACCCCATTCATATTAACTTAACTATAGCTAACTACAGCTTTATTAAATTAAACATAATGCATATATCCCGCATGAAGCTAGTAGGAAAATAGTTACATAACAAACTAAAAAAAGATTTTATTGGTAAAATAACAATTTTAGATACTACACGAGAAAGCAGGATAAATGGATGAAGAGATTTTAAGCAAGATTTCAAAGCATCGTTTTCTTTTTAAGTTAATTTTTAGTCTTCTGTAAAATAATGGAATTGGATACCCTTTGCAAAATGATGTCTTAAACTCTTTTCGACCAATAAAACATCCACAAAAACATTCACTAAACAATAAACATTCAATAAACATTCGAACATTCGAATAAATAATCAGGTCCATGCTCCCATAGTGTATTATTTACAATTTCGAGAGGATCGGTCCCCTTTGAAATTATATCAGCAGGATTTAAAGTACTATGTGTGAAGTGCCATTGCATGGTTTTTGTTAACATATTAGTAGCTTGAACACGATTACCTATATAAGCAGGGACCTTTACAGGTGATGTTGCCATCTAGGCAAGTAAAATTTTTGAGTCGCAAAAAAGATGCACATTATGAATATTAATGATACATGTGAAATCAGCTAAAACTTAGGAAATGTCAACCAGTCTAGACTTGGAACAAAGCAGGTGAACGTGATAACGACCTTCAACCTTTACCTTTATGTAAATACAGCAGCCGTAGTCTGTAACGGATGCATCACAATACCCAATAACCTGAATGCCCTCAGCTTCCTCTAATTGAACATATCGTGGTATTCTTATCATTGGCATATTTATTAAATTTGTATAAAATTCTTTCCAGATTTTAGCTAATATCTCAGGTAAAGTTAAGTCCCAATCTAAATTTTGTTTCCAAATCTCCTGCAGTATAATCTTTGCTTTCATAGTGACAGGACCTGCGAAACCTAAACATCTATCATACATGTGACGAATGTCACATTGGATAGTGTACTTGTAAGTATGAAATAAAAGTAATATCTCAAAAGGAGATCTTTGAACTACAGGGCCTTTGCACATCAGATCGTTGATACTATACCCATTTTTAGTTTTCACGCTGCCATCAAAGACGGTCCTAAGCTTGTTCGTTAGCCTATCAGGACGTAATATTGCATAGTTTGGCAAGAAATATAAAGGTTGATCCTTTGGATTACAAGTTTTTGGATCAATTATTATTGCGTGACCTCGCTCTAGGTATTCGTGAATAAATGTTAAGTACAAATCATGGTAAACTGGATCTTTGCTGAATCGTTTTTCTATACTGTATAATCTTTGTAAGGAAATAACGTACGAATTGGAAGGATTTATATCCTGTAAGTTTACTTTCAATGGAATCTTAACCTCGTATGTATAATTTTCTATTGAAACAGATTCTTTAAATACCTTTACGCTGTATTCATATTCTGTAAAAGATTCATGAAATAAATCGGGAACTTTTTCAGCTTCCCAAAATTTGTTTACGCATTGATCAAGATCAGGAGTTAATGCTGTGTGCATTGTAACAGTGTTGACAGTTGTATAACCGGTAAACGATATAATGTATCCAAGTTGAGTATTTAGCAATATGGGATCCGTAGGTCCACCTTCTATTTTCCCATCCTGTATAATTTTGAAAAATACGTCACTGGCAAGGAGTAGTGATATTTCTCCCGGAATGTGGAAGTCATTATCAGCCAAAGAAATATGTTTTGGAATAATAAAGTTAGATAAATCAATTTGTTTTTGGGGTAATTTGGATTTAATTGTGTCTATTATAGAACAAGTAGTTGTTAATTTAAAATCATTTTGAATCAGAGATTGTAGAGTCACATTAATTCCTTTTGTTGTACTATTTTTGAAATTATTGCCTAATGTGCCTATATTTTTAGGTAAGTCAAATTGTGGCAACCCTAATTGATTCGCCAAAGATTTAGTACAAAAAGACGTTTGACTTCCGCAGTCCAAGAGCGCCCGTACGACAATTTTTTTATTGTTTGCATCGGTTACTACTACTTTTGCGGTAGGTAGTAATACGCACTCACCTGCATTTTGCATGGTGTGATGATTTTTTACCTGACTTTCACGTTCACCTTCCTTTGCTCCAGGTGCTGTAGATCCAGTCAGGTCGGGCTTATTTCCCACGTGTATCATTGTATTATGAGCGCTGGAACCGCAAATGAAACACTTAAATTCGTACCGTCTACACGGCGGCGCATGAGAGTTTAAACATATTTTACACATATTGTTATTAGTTATATACATATTTCTTTTTTCTGCGCTTAAAGCAATAAATTGAGGACATTTGTATAATTTATGCTCCTTTGAACACATTGAACATTCATTTTTACTGTAACAATTGTATAAAAAACTTACGTTTGTAGTAAATTTAGCACCATTTTCAAACTTGTCATTCATTGGACTAGCTTCCAGAGCAGCAGCACGTTTCTCTAGAAAGCTTAACAATTCATCGTTGGTTACAAAGTCTGTAGCAACCCGGTCAGAATGGAATAACCTTGCTGTAAATGAATCTACTTTTCGTAAAAGAATGCACGTCAGCAATGAGTTCCACTCATCAACAGGTTGTTTGTAAATTTTAAGCGATGTAATGTGCTGCCTTACACTGGCTACAAAATTTCTTAATTCCGAGGCGGTGCCTCGTTGTATTACTGGCAAATCTAGTAAACTTGTGACATGACTATTGACTAATAATGGTGGGTTATTATATCTTTTTTGAAGTAAATCGATAGCGGATGCGTATGACTCACCAATTATTGGCAAACTATCAATGAGTTGCAACGGTTCTCCTTTTAAGAATTTTTTCAAGTAACACAGTCTTTGAATGTTACTTAACCCTAGATTGTTATGGACCACAGCGGTATACATTTCGTAGAAAGGCTTGTAGCTAGCAATACATTTCCCATCGAAAACAGGTACATCCAGCAGCGGAAGATGTGCTTGATGAGTAACTGGAATACTGACTCCGGGGTCTTGAGCAAGAGATTTTTTCTTGAACTCGATCAGGGCAATTAATTGAAGGTATATTTCTTCAATTTCTCCTTCGTCGCAGTCGGTTTCGTCACTTAGAAGCCGTAAGCTTACTGAAATATCTTGGTATTTTGCGTACGTTTCCTTTAGATTGTGTTTACGCGCGTCTAAGTTTTCAATTGTGAATATTTTGTCAGTATTCAAATAATTCTCAAGACGTGTTATAGAAGCTTTGCACTGTCCTCTAGCTGAGATCCACCTTTTACGCTCGTCTTCAGACATATTGATAACTGAATACGCAGTATTATATTCCACTTCAGATTGGGCACTATAATAGTCCGATTCAGAATTACTCAAGGAAGTCGAGGATAGACTTATGATGAATTGTCACTATTGAATTCAAAAGAAAATGAAAATGGCTGAGCCAACGGAGAAAATTTTTTCTTTAAAAATATCACTTCATGACATCTGAAATTATGTAAAATGCACTATTGGTTCGTAATGTACGGTTTCGGCACCATGTTTAAGTTCATTAGAATGTTAAATGTATTTGTATTAAATGAAACTGTAATAATTAAACTGAAATACTATATTGAAGATAGAAATATACAGAATAAGTGACTTAAAAAAACAACGTGTTGCTATGACGTCAAAATTAGAAATTAAAAGTAAAATATTGTCTTTGACAGCTTTTTGTATTTCTGCTTTTTAATTTTATGATAATTTGATGAGTATGCAATATCACGAATTCGGCCAAAAGCAATTATGCGTAGGTAACAATAATATTACAAATAATTAATGCCCTCCAATAGAGAACAAAGAGAAAAAACTGATTAGTTAAGGACTTTGAAAAAACGTCATAAATTAAAGACCTGTTTACTTCTAATAATGAATTATCTTAACCTGATTATCTTTTAAACATTAAGACTTAGACCACTATTGCCTTAGAGAAATCAACTTCAGTTTCACCTGTAGATTGTTAAAGTTAACGGAAATCAAAAATAGCACGGTGTATATCATTATAGCTTGGCCAAGGTGTGCTAGTGATGCAGTAAATGAAGCAAGTTGTTGTATGGAGACCCAAGCATTAATTCCTCAGTCGATGAAATTTTGCTTGGTTATTGTATAGTATGAGCCGTAACTAAAATATAAAAAAATCCAAAAAAAAACACCTAAGTTAGGACAGTTAGGTGTTTATACTTACCTAAAAATCGTCACTACTTTAAAAAAAAACTCGTATCTCGAAATGGATAACTTTTCCGAGTGCACTTTATGACCATTACGTCAAGGTTCAATTTTTTTCACGTACTGATTTTTGATACGAGATTTTTTCAAAGTAGTGACGAAATACAAATCTTATATATGTCCAAAATTATTTTACCAAATAAGTCATTCGTATCACTATGTGATACTAGAAAAAAATCGGAAATTTTCCGGTTCAAAACACGCCAAAAAATTTTTTTTTAATATATTGTCATTTCTGCTGGGATTTTTTTTTTGATATTTCATATATTGTTCCTATACGTTACATCAGTATGTCTGGTGAAGAAAGTTTGAACTGAGCATTTTTCCGTAAAAATATATTAACGATTTAAAACTAGGTATTTACTTAAGTCCTATTATTATTATTTTTGGATATTTATACAATACTCTTTATTTATTGATACTTTATCATACTGTCAAGTTTTTTCGGACTGAGGAATTACTGTTGGGGTCCACTACCTTTATTTCCTCCACTATAGGTACTAACTATCAAAGAGGCTTGCTTATTTGTAAAACAGCACAATAACATCTTTCGTACCAATGCTGATGTTATTAACTCGCGTACTAGAGGGTCGAAAAACCTCTACGTTCCTAAAGCTCGCCTGTCTGTTTACAAGAGGAATGCATACTTTTCTTGCATTGAAATCTACAATAAGTTACCCGAAAGCCTTAAGCAGAGTAATATGCACGAATTTAAAAGAAAACTGGACATTTATTTACTGAAGCATTGTTTTTATTCAGTTAGAGAATTTTTGACATCCCATGAGAAGTAATAATAGGTATATTGTAATGTAATGTTGACATTTTTTTTTTCCCCATTATTATTGTTTTGATTTTATTGTTTTATGATTTAACACTGTTTTTATTTTTTATTGCCATTTAATTAATTAATTTGTTAATTTTAATTTACACGTCGCAATCGCGGCAGAATGTGAGAGCCTTCTATATCTTTAAGAACCTTTTATCTTGTACCATGTTCTCTGTAAATAAATAAATTATCATTATCATTATCATTATCATTAACTAGACCTAAGAACTAAACCGAACCCGACATTGCATCCAAAAATCATCGCTTGCAGACGTCATAAGCGACTAGGTTGACTACAGCGGGGTTTAAGAAAAAACCAAGAATTTTGTTTATGTTTTATTAATAAAAATAAAATAAAAATCATTTATTTCAGATCACAAGAATCCATATCATGTCATAAGAGGGAAACAATAATGTACAACTCGGAATGTACGCGCAATAATGTACGACGTGATAATCCGAAGCATTATTGCTTCCGATTATCATGCCATACATTTATTTATTTGTTTACTTACTTACAGAATATTAATAGATTCAGATTCGAGAAGAGAAAAATATAATTTAGACCTTAACATATAGAAAACTGAATGAAAAAATTGTGTACATAAACTATTATCATCATTATCATGTTAATGAACGTAGTGATAATGTACGACGTGATAATCTGAATCCAATGGATTCGAATGAATAGACACTTTTCGCCGCGGATCGAGCGAGCGAAGCGAGCGAGATCGATAAAGTCGGAGCAAATCCGACCCGACCGGGTTAGGTTGAAGAAGGGCCCTTCGATAGATATTTTTTTATATCAATCACGGAAATCGTAAGGCATGATAATCGGAAGACAATGCTTCGGATTATCACGTCGTACATTATTGCGCGTACATTATTGGTTCCCTGCTAGTTCGGTACGGGGTGATAATGCACGGCATGATAATACAATACAATACAATACAAATACTCTTTATTGTACACCAGAAATAGTAAGCGATACAGAAAACAGGTACACAGAGAAAATTACAAGGTAAGCAATAGGCGGCCTTATCGCTTAAGAGCGATCTCTTCCAGGCAACCTTTTACGTGCACATAAGCACGGATTATCAGGCTGTGCATTATTTAAGCGTGCATTAACAAGACTGAAAAGACGTACTATTAACTACACCCTCATAAGATTATAAATGTTATTATTACTAGGTATTAAAATTAATTAATTAAATAAAATGTCAACTACGTATAAATTACATTAAATTGAATTTTTAAATAAAGTAAACGTCTCAGTACTGGACACCCTAATGCCTAATAGATGACCCTGCACCATGCTGTCACCTCTATTGCTAATAACATAAAATTAAAGATGCCATCCATTGGGGCAGTGACGAGCACTCGCACGTTTACCTTATTATCAATAACAATTTTTCGTAACAGGTTGTCTTTCCATCAGATGTTCAGAATTGCATAAGCAAAAAGAATATATTTTGTAACTAATATTAATTGTACGTCAAGACATGTTTCTATACCTTCCGCCGACTAACTGCCTAAAAGTAAATTGCCACGACTAGTACCACAAAAACTATAAAGGTATAATTCCAATAATTAAATAGGCACTATACCGTTAAGCGATTCGAACACAATCCGGGAGTAACGCAAACACGTCGCACAAAAAAATGTATCTCAAAAATGCGTCAAAACTGAGTATTAAGTAATGAACTTTTAGGCACTTTTAACTTTTAGGCACTTTTAACACAGGAACTTTTAACTTTTATATGGCGCATGGTCGTGGTATAATATGCAGCCAATATTCTAGGTACATTGGATTCTTAGTCCATTGGCGTAAATAACAAAATGGCACTTCTGAGGAGACAAACATTTTTAGGGCTCCGGAGCCAAAATGGCAAAAACGGAACCCTTATAGTTTCGCCACGTCTGTCTGTCTGTTTGTCTCTGTCTATCTGTCTGTCTGTCCGTCCGCGGCTTTGCTCAGACTATCAATGCTAGAAAGCTAATTTTGCACGAATATACTTTACGTCTATGAGAGGTACTCTAAACGTAAAGTAGGGGTGATTTTTTTTCTCATCCAATCTTGTAGTGTGGGGTATCGTTGAACACGTCATTTAAAACCATTAGGGGGTTGCTGAAACGATTTTTGGATTCAGTGATTTGTTTGCAAAATATTCAACTTTAAAGTGCAAATTCATTAAAATCGTGCTTCCCCCCCCCCTCTAAAATCTAAACCGGTGGGTGGAAAAATTTGGAAAAATTCAGGATTGTAGTAAGTATATCAAACTTGTAAGGAAAACTATAACGGTTAAGTTTTCTTGAGAATAAAATTATTAGTACTTTAATATAGCAGCCTAAGGTATAATATATACCTAAACTTGGAATATTCCATACAAAATACGAAATCCTTAGAAAGAAAAATACTTTTATCTTCGTAATGCCCACGGAACCCTATTTTGGGCGTGTCCGACACGCTCTTGGCCGGTTTTTTAACATAAGTTTCATCATCCATTAAAATGCATCTGTCGCTATTTTTAACCCCTGACGCAAAAAAGGGGTGTTATAAGTTTGACCGCTATGTGTGTCTGTCTGTGTGTCTGTCTGTGTGTCTGTCTGTGTATCTGTCTGTCTGTGTGTCTGTCTGTGGCACCGTAGCTCTTAAGCGGGTGGACCGATTTGAATGCGGTTTTTTTTATTTGACAGCTGGTTTTCTAGCGATGGTTCTTAGATATGTTTCATCAAAATCGGTTCAGCCGTTTTTGAGATATTGAACTTTAAATTGACAAAGTCGGGGTTTTCCAACTTTTTGTTGGTTAGGTTATCAATTACTTCTTTAAGTTTTTAATCCAAGATTTTGCTCTTTAAAGCTGGACAGGCGCTTCTTTCAGGGATTTTCTGTTCACTGACCACGCATTTGTGCGCATTAGTGCGCGTGTTGCGGCAGCCGCCGAGTCGCGTGCTCCTTAGAAGAAGGGCTACGAAATAGCCCGAAACATGTCGAGCTAAACTCGATTTAAGACGTGAGTTATCTATTACAATATCATTTAATATGCCATAAGTAGTAGTTTTTTTTTTCTAAAATAACGCCGTTTTTGCTCTCTCCCGAAACTTTAAAACCCGTATTTTTAATGGTAGTAGGTAACACTTAAATCAAGAAATGACAGATGACAACAACAACCCTACTTGTGGATACTATTTAATAGATATACAGCGTGTATTTTTAATACTACCTCAAACTTTAAGGGCAGTTAGTGAAGACTCTAATAATCACATTTTATTATGTTTTAGTAAAAAATTTAGACTTATTATTTTCCTTACAAAATTAATGAGCACGCAATGTATCGTTACGCGATACTACTTTGTTTTTATTCAAAACGTCGCACTTGTTGACGTGACAGCTGTCACAGAACGCTTCTCTCTTCTTGTACGCATTACATTGCTGCTCGAAAATATTTCAAAAAATAATTACGCTCTGTTAGTTAATTCTAAATTAACAATTTGTTTTGATATCGGTTCACATCACTTAAATCTTCGTCTGGTTACAGTTTGAGGTAGTATTAAAAATACACGCTGTATGTATACAGTTTGTAGTTCAACTCTAATGGAAAGTCAGCCTAAGTATCAATTCGTTTACATTTCTTAAATAAAAATATCTACGCTAGCTGCGGTTTACACGGGGCGAGTGGACGACTGTTGAACAAAACCACGACTGATCGACGACTGGTGCCCTCTATTTCGCATACTTTTTAATGTCCGAAACTGATTTCGCATAACACGTTTCGCATAATTTATTTACGCCGAATCTTAAACTTGCCGAAATTTAGTTCGGCATAATTCTGTATAAGCCGAATAACTGTTTAGCCGCATTTATTTGAGCATAATATTAACATGGCCGAATTTTATTATGCATAGTCTTGTTTAGCATATATGTAATTGAGCCGAATTTTGATAGGCCGAAATGCTGTCCAAATCTATGTCCGAAAATAATTTACCTAATTACTATTCATGACTAGAAAAATAGGTTATTTTATTAGGTTAGGTTAGAATTATATTTGTAACGGAACGAACAGCCACCAGTAAAAGAGGCATGGCTATAAAGCGGGGGGATGGGAGGGCGAGCCCCCCGCAATAAAGAAAACCCAGGTAACATGATTACTCAACTATAGGTTAGGTTAGTATTTTGTCAAGGCGCGAAGCGTCTTAACCAGGCGGAATAGGAGCTCCGCGAAGCGGAGCTCCGTCGACTTCACCCCAGAGTCGTTAAATTCATATGAATATTTGCTATCCAGACATAAAATTGGTGTTACATTAAGTACCTATGCGAAAGTAACTTTCAGCGTAACTAATTTATGCATAAGTGATTTTCAGCCTAAGCAATATTCGGAATTCACTAATTATGCGTAAAGCCCATTCGGCTTACATTGGTTATGCGTAAAAGAATTCTGCGTAAACTGTTATGCGAAAACAGTTTCGGCATAAGTACTATTATGCGTAAATAGATTATGCCAAAATGGAATTATGACATAAAAAATTATGCGTAAACAAGGGGAACCGTTGAACAACAGTAGGACACGAGCAGCGCTAACTGCGCGCGTCGCGTGCATAGGATTGTAACCTGCACCCGCCTGCAGGCTGCGCCCGCGATGCACCCACGACGGCCAGCGTAGGGCCACAAAACACGGATAGTTCAGAAGTCAATCTCCTGTATGTATTTCACTTTTCATACCTACGCTCGGCGGTCGCTCTAAGGTTGTCAACTATGGCTTATGCACCAAAAAACTATCTGGTGCAGTAAATGAAGGAAGTTGTTGTATGGAGACCCAAGCATTAATTCCTCAGTCGATGAAATTTTGCTTGGTTATTGTATAGTATGAGCCGTAACTAAAATATAAAAAATCCAAAAAAAAACACCTAAGTTAGGTATTTATAAGCTAAAAATCGTCACTACTTTTAAAAAACTCGTATCTCGAAATGGATAATTTTTCCGAGTGCACTTTATGACCATTACGACAAGGTTCAATTTCGTTCACGTATTGATTTGAGATACGAGATTTTTTCAAAGTAGTGACGAAACACAAATCTGTTTATATTAGTAATTTAATTTAATTTCTGCTGGGATATATTTTTTTTTTATATTTCATATATTGTTCCAATACGTTACATGAGTATGTCTATGTTGAAGAAAGTTTGAACGGAGCATTTTTTTTTATTTAAATAAATAAATAAATAAATAAATAAATATCATGGGGCACTTGACACAGTTATTTAATTTTTTTTTTTTTTTGGATATTTATACAATACTCTTTATTTATTGATACTTTATCATACTGTCAAGTTTTTTCGGGCCGAGGAATTACTGCTGGGTCCACAACCTTTATTTACTGCACTAATCGTGGTAGCGGCACTCGTATCTAGTTGTTTGATTTATTGTTGAGAATGAAACGGGAAGAATGGAAATATAAATTAATAACTAAAATATTTATATTTTGTTATATTCTAAATTTGTCACAGAAAATGTCTTGCGACTATTTCGTTATCGACGATATTCACGATTATTTTTTAAACAACCGTCCACTGAACAGTTACAATAACTTTTTTTTTGTTGCTCCATTATTGCACAAAAATAGTTCACAGACGCGTGTCTCAAGCGGATGGCACTCGCGCTCGCACTGGTCCCAACCGGGCCGAGATATTGTATTGTATTGTATTGTAAAACTCTTTATTGTACATAAAAACACATGAAAATAACAGAACACAGGATAATAAGATGTACAAAGGCGAACTTATCCCTTAAAGGGATCTCTTCCAGTTAACCTTTGAACGATTGACAGGATATCAGGCACAAGAGTAGACACTACAAGTACAATGAAAGTGTCAAAGGAACTTAAATTTAAATTAACTCAAAAATTTAATATAAATACACATACATATATAGGTAGTTACACACTAATACATAAAAATAAAGTCAATAAACTAATACCTATCAAGACAAAAATAAACTACATGCAAAGTACATATATACATATACATCACATATACACATAAAAAGAGCATACAACACTGCCTCCCTTAAGACTTTACGATGAACTGTCAAGCCAGTGCGCCCTTAAACTAAGTGCGCCTTTAAGATATCGTGTTTTTTTTTTTTATTCCACTGGAAGGGAAACGAGCAAGTGGGTCTCCTGGTGGTAAGAGATCACCACCGCCCATAAACATCTGCAACACCCGGGTATTGCAGATGCGTTGCCAACCTAGAGGCCTAAGTTGGAATACCTCAAGAGCCAGTAATTTCACCGGCTGTCTTACTCTCCACGCCGAAACACAACAGTGCAAGCACTGCTGCTTCACGGCAGGATTAGCGAGCAAGATGGTGGTAGCAATCCGGGCGGACCTTGCACAAGGTCACCTGCAATGTGTCGTGAGCAGTGTCTATGTGTGCGTTGCTCGAGCGCACTTGGTATGGAGATTGATTTCTAAACTATCTATGTTTTGTGGTTAAATTAATGTACAACTACTTGACAAGCTTGAACAAGGCTTTCGAAATGGCACCATTCTTCAAGTCGTCAAGTGCCTGTTGGTACTCTGATAGCTTGTAGGTCTTGATTCCGAGATTTTCGTAGTTCAAATACCTGTAATTAAAGCGACAAGTTAGCAATGTTTTAATCCCTGACGTAATCATCATCCCAGCCTATATACACGTCCCACTGCTGGGCACAGGCCTCCTCTCAGAATGAGAGGGCTTGGGCCATAGTTTCCACGCGGGCCCAGTGCGGATTGGGAACTTCACACGCACCATTGAATTGCTTCGCAGGTTTGTGCAGGTTTCCTCACGATGTTTTCCTTCACCGCAAAGCTCGTGGTAAATTTCAAATGTAATTCCGCACATGGATTTAGAAAAACTCAGAGGTGCGAGCCGGGATTTGAACCCACTACCACAGAATAATATACTGTGCCACGACCCTCTGCTTGAGAGGCAATAGGTCAAACCACTAGGCCACCACGGCTTTCAAACCACTAGGCCACCACGGTTTATCCCTAACATAATACCCTAACTAAGTAATTTATAAAAGTTGAATTAAATAAACTAACCTAACCATAAAAAAATATTTTTAACAGAATATTTTTTGCTGACTGTACTTTTTGTTGACTGTGCTTTTTGTTGACTGTACTTGCATTGTCACACAAACTACATTTGCATACTAAATTTCAAGTCGATGCTATTAACCGTTGAAGAGTTCCGTCCTGCGGTGACGATCCTGGCTGGAGTACCAGGATGTCACTACTAGATTATTGTATTGTCACGCGATTTACATAAGTATTCCAAATTTCAAGTCAATCTGACTACCGGAAGTTGATCAAATTTGACTTGCAAGATTTGACTACAGAAAAAGTAAAAAATAATTATGCACTAGCTGTTGCCCGCGATTTCATCTGCGAAGAATTCGTTTATCACTCTCCCACGGGCACTATGCAGATTTCCCGCAAAATGAGCCTATGTCGTTCTCCAAGGTTCAATCTATGTCAATACGAAAATTTATCAGAATTGGTTGAGTAGTTTAGGCGTAAAAAAAAAAAAAGGTGACAGACAGAAAAAAACAGACAGTTACTTTCGCGTTTATAATATTAGCAGAGCGGAATTTTCATGGCACTTTTTGACCTGTCAATTAGTGTCAATGATTCAGTGCCCTTAGTGTAAGTTTTCGGTTACAATACGTCTCGACCGCGTTCGCGTTAAAATCTCAATTTGTATGGAAACACAAGCAGCGCCTCTAGCGGAACGTTTGCGATGTTCATGTTTCCATATAAATTGAGATTAGAACGCGAACGCGATCGAGACGTATTTTGTAACCGAAAACTTACACTAAGGGTACAGTACCGTTAGTGTAAGTTTTCGGTTACAAAATACGGCTCGATCGCGTTCACGTTAAAATCTTAATTTGTACGGAATTACGAACAGCGCCTCTAGCGGAACCCGTGAGCGGAACGTTTGTGATGTTCCAGTTTCCATACGCGATCGAGACGTATTTTGTAACTGAAATTTACACTATCCATACAGGTGTAATTCTTACCCGACACCACACGGCACGGAACTATTGCTGAATACCTCGTAATGTCATGTAATGATGCTGATTACAGCTTACCTCTCACCCATGGCCTTGAGCCACCCGATGGTCTTGGGGAAATTGTATGGGTTGATCTTGACGCCTATGATTGTCAACTCCTTATGGTAAATCTGGAACGGATTCAACCTGAAACATAAAAAATAAAAATAAAAATGAAAACTAAATTCAACCTATTTAAAAACCTAAGGGGTGATTTTTTTCTCATCCAATCTTGTAGTGTGGCATATCGTTGGATAGGTCTTTCAAAACCATTACAGAGACATTACAAGATTTTATCTACACCCATATAGTAAATTCTCCATTATGCGTTCCAAAACCATAGATCATGACCAGCATTATGACATTATGAACACGGCAGTATTGTTATGGTCATAACGATACTGATATCAGTATCGTTATGAGATTCCATACATCATTACAGCGGTGGAGCGGTGCGCGCTGCGCAGGTGCAGGTCGTGGAGCGCGCACTGCACCGGGCGCGCAGCGAGCTGCGGCAGACATACCTACCTTACCATTACCTAGTTCTCATTCATGCAGGTCATTCTCAATGGTTCGCGGAACACATGATAGAGGATTTAATATATGGATGTAGATAAAATATTGTATGCAACTGTACGTAATTAGGCCTTAAAACACTCATGTGACCCTATTATGAAACTCGGCTACGCCTCGTTTCATAAAACCACACTCGTGTTTTAAGGACCCTTATTACGATACATTTGCATAAAATACTATTATTTTCCCCACATAAAACTGTTTTATTTTAACGGTTATCTGCAAAGAAAATCCATTCCTTCCTGGTAACTAGCTATCTCGGGGGATTTTTTTTCCCCACAGATAACTGTTTTTTTAAGGGTTGACTGTAAGGAAACTTTATTTGCCCTACGGGTTATTTCTATTTCATTACTGTACAATAAAAGACAATTATACTAATTAATAAACGCATTTCGAACAAAAATTTCACGGCAACAAAAAAGAAGTATGAAGATCTGGAGCGACTTCTTCGTATTACACGAGCAATGTTACAGTTGCAGCAAGAACAAATCACCGTTGGGCACTGTTTAGAAAAAGTATGCCCTTATGCGTATTAAATCTTTAATTTAGTTAGAGAAAGAAGAAATGAAATTTCATTTATTTGTTTGTAAAATGCTTTTATTAGTTTTGACTTTTATTGTACAATAATAATATAGAAATAACCCGTAGGGCAAATAAAGTTTCCTTACACTCAACCGTTAAAAAAAAAACAGTTATCATTGGGGAAAGAAATCCCCGGAGATAGCTAGTTACCTACCTGGAAGGAATGGATTTTCTTTGCAGATAACCGTTAAAAAACAGTTATCTGAGGGGAAAATAAAATCCTCGGAGATAACTAGTTATACTGGAAGAAAAAAAAATCTTCACAGATTACCAGTTATCTAGCCATGGTTATCTGTAAGGAACAAGGGCAGTAAGCCTGATATCGTGCTGACAGATCGATCAAACCGCCAGACTGTGCTCGTCGACATCACCATCCCGCATGACGAGAACCTCGTGAAGGCCGAGATGAACAAACTCTGCAAGTACCTTGACTTGGCTCATGAGGTGGCCGCTATGTGGGATGTTGACTCGACGATCATTGTCCTGATAGTTTCGGCAAACGGTCTGATAGCGAAGAGTCTCGACCAACGTCTCAAGAGACTCTCGCTAGATGGCTGGATCAAGGGCCAGATACAGAAGGCGGTACTTCTGGACACGGCACGCATCGTCCGGAGGTTCCTCACTCTGCGGCCCTGACCACCGGTAGCTTGGACCCTGCCCCGTTACCGGCGGCAAACTAGGTTAGGTTTTTACAATATTTTTTTATTTTTACCCACGACAGAACGGAGAAGGTATATGTGTTTAGGGTGAGAGGTTGTTTTTTGTTTGTGCGCAAACGAATGTTCACACTTATCTCCAGAACGGTTTGACTAATTTAGATGCGGTTTTCTGTAATGGCTTTGTAATGTTTGTACTTTTTGTATTTAACTTTATATAATTATTGTAAAAACCTAAACTAAGAATGTAAATAAATAAAGGGAATGATAATAATAATAGTAATAATACATCGCCTGGTGTGAGAGAGGAC
This sequence comes from Choristoneura rosaceana, assembly GCA_037349165.1. NCBI lineage: Eukaryota > Metazoa > Arthropoda > Insecta > Lepidoptera > Tortricidae > Choristoneura > Choristoneura rosaceana. The sequence continues at coordinate 3,804,788 of JAZBNJ010000017.1, forward strand.
AGCAGCCAAAAAGAACGTATCTTCCGCCATGGTTCAAATAATTGAAGTTGATTTCCATCACTTTACCGACACCTGGTAGGTACATAAAACAAAAACACATTAAATTAAAAAAATCGAAAACACGACTGCTTTATAAACTAAAAGGAAGAAAATAAGTCTAGTGGGCTAGGACTGTTAAGAGAAGTTTCCCTGCCGGCCGCGTTAGGTATTCGTTTGGGATATTGCTGTCTTTATCGCTCATGACATAAGCGCTCGCAGCCGTACCCCACATGCACATCCCCTCCCGCTTCTCCGTTTCCCGCTAATGTGTATCGAGATAGCTGTAGGTTTTGTCAAGAATTTTGGGTTTCGCTGTCCTCATATTATACGAAAAGTATAGCACAGAAATCAATGATATTTTACAATCAAGATCTTCATTATATTTTCTATGCCTGTGGTTTTTTCGATTTTTGTAAAAATGCTTTAATAGTCTGTAATTCTCGTGCAAAGTTGACATCTTTTTTTTTATTGACTTTTGAGGTCCTGTAATTCTGATATTACACATTTATATGAAAATCTGAAAAACCACAGGCATAAATAATTATGTCTAGAATACTTACAAAATTTACAATACAATACAATACAAATACTCTTTATTGTACACCAGAAATAATAAGCGATACAGAAAAACAGGTACACAGATAAAATTACAAGGTAAGCAATAGGCGGCCTTATCGCTTAAGAGCGATCTCTTCCAGGCAACCTTTTAACAGAAAGAAGGAAGGGCTAGTTTATAGCAGGTGGTGCATTAACAGTAGATCAGAAAATGAAGAAAGCAACAAAAAAAACTACACATACCCATCATTGCACATAAATTACACGTCTAAAATAAAAATAAAAATAAAAATAGGTAATGGGACAAATAATCACATATGAATAAACGAATAAATAAATAAACTAGGATAAAGCTAAATTAAAAAAAAAAAAGTTTTAAAGTTAAATTTCATCTACTTCTGTTGCCTAGTTTTCAAATGAGACCGGGACTACGTTTGTATGGAGAATGGAACGAAGAGACTTCCCTTAACTAGCTAATAATATAAAGTTGAACAGTCGGGACCCATAACTAAGAACGTTTGAGCTGCGCCCTTAGTGTAAGTTTTCGGCATCGATATATATTGTGTTCCACTGCTTTGCACCTTGCACTGTGCAAAGAACTTTAGTATGACTTTGACATTCATGAGCGGCGGACGGACTAGTTTTTGATTGAGACTCCGAATGTAAGCGTGAACCTGCACGTAAGTAACAATTCACTACTCAAGTAAGTAAAATTATATCTCGTTCAAGTGATTACGCAACTAATAATATTGTAATACCACAATAAAAACATTTTTTTAAATGAGACGTCACGCCATCTTACAATCATAGACTAAAAACGTGCAAACGAGACGTTCCGTTCCTATTCAGAACTGGTTGTAGGTAAAAAATTGTGACTGAATATGAATGACAATTCGTGTAATTGCTTTATTTATACCCAGTTCGATATTTTGAATATTTATTGTATGTTCTTTCTTTTTGGTCTAAATAATATCAATTTTTTTTTCGAAAATATCTATTTTGCATCCGAGCATTATAATTACGTTTTGTAGGTAAAATAGCTGTGTCACTTCTGCGGTGTATAATCTATATAGCGATGACGTCTTGTGACAGTCCGGAAATTGAACATATTGTTGACATGAACGTTCGTGTCCATAGAATATAAGTCAATGGTTTTCGGTTACACAATACGTCTCGAGCGCGTTCGCATTAAAATCTCAATTTATATGGAAACACGGACAGCCCTCTAGCGGAAACTTTGCGCAACATCTTTAGTGAGTGTAGGTTTGCTACGTAATGCCTCCTCTACATATCGACGGATGCGTCAGCAGATGGATCCGCAACCATTATTTTTACCTATTACATTATCTTATTAAAATTACACTTACCTAAATTTACTTGGGTTATTTTTTCTGATATATTATTTTGTTAAAAGATTTTGTGCGCGAGCCGCCCTGAGCCGTCTTAAACCGTCGCGCGGACTAAACTGAAGTTCACTGAAGCTAATTGAGAAAGCATTAATAAATACGAAATTATGCGACAAAATACGATATGCCTCCTCTACATATCGACGGATGCGTCGGCAGATGGATCCGCAACCAGATCTTCGGATAAATTGCGATCCGTCCACACATCGGCAGACGTGTGGACAGGCGCGTTGCGTTCGCGCTGTCACCCTTTGATCCGTGTCGAAAAACCGACACCAAACGGATGAGTGGCAGATGCATCGGCCGACGTTAAATACCTACCACAGACAAGCAAAAACCACCCTCTACACCTCGGCGGACGCATCCGCAGATACAATCTGCCGACGCATCCGTCGATATGTAGAGGAGGCATAATATTTCGTCCGCGTATCGTAACGAAAACGGGTGACGACGCCGCACCGTGGACATGGTGGCGGCTACGTATCGACGATCGAACGCTCGATTTACGTGTTCGAATAGTAAAAGAATGTTTTGTGAAAACGCTACATTAGAGGCACTGGTCACGATTTTAATGGGTCGCGACTGTTGAACTTTAAATTAGCTACTTAACAGCCCTAGACCTATTTTCTTCCTTTTAGTTTTTAAGGCAGTCGGGTTTTTGATTTTTCGAAAGTCATCTGCGAAATTACATTCGGAAATTTACTATGAGCTTTACGGTGGAGGAAAACATCGTGAGGTAGGTAATCTGCACAAACCTGCGAAGCAATTCAATGGTGCGTGAGAAGTGCCCAATCCACGCAAAGTCCGTGTGCGAACTACATCCCAAGCCCTTTCATTCTCTGTCTGGGATGATGATGATGATTATGAACAAATGTACATATAAATACAAAAGCGTCAATTACTTACCAGTGCAGTCTACGATGACGTCGTACAATTTGTTTTCTTTTGCGAGTACGTCCGGGCTGATAAGCCTGTATCCGGTGTCTGAAATTAATAAGGTTTTATTTAAAAAAACATCTTTGTATAAACTTTTTTTGCTGACGATACTTCATTGTCATCAAACCTACATAATTATGTATACCAAATTTCAAGTCAATCTAACGGTGTAGGTACTGCCGTTTCGTCAAAATATTTTTCGCCAAATTTCACTTCCCAAAAAACTTATCGCTTTAGTTTCATTTCCCAAACAAATCTTTAGCATATTTACATTTCGCATTTTATTCATTTGGCATAATTTTACTTTGTCAAATATTGCGACAAACGTTTATTAAGCAAACGTTTTATTTTGGCTATTCCAAAAAATTTTTTTGTTCAAAATGTCATTTCGCACAAAAAACCAACTGCTACCAGAAAAGTAGGTTAGGTTAGAACTGCGTCTTCCACAGAAACGAACTGCTATCAGAAAAGTAGATGAGGTGAGGCTGCGCCCCCCACAGAAACGAACTGCTACCAGAAAAGTAGGTTAGGTTAGAACTGCGTCTTTCACAGAAACGAACTGCTATCAGAAAAGTAGATGAGGTGAGACTGCGCCCCCCACAGAAACGAACTGTTCCGAGAAAATTAGGTTATTATTGTCATGCGATATTTTGGGAAGAGTACGTTATGCCAAACGATACATTTTAGTTTAGTTTAGTTTAGTTTACTTATTCATTCAATACATCGTTACATTATAATTTACATAAATGTCATTCATAAGAATTTACCAAATAATACTTGGCAATATGAAACATGACTAAGTAATTATTTGTGAAACAATAATTTGCCAAATAAAAATTTATTAACTGTAAAATTGCGATAAGTTTTTTTGCTAAATGATAATTTGAGTAAAATTTTTTGGGATGTGATACTTTGGGAAAAGTTTTTTGGCCATACATTGGTAATCCCAATCCAACCGCTGTAAGTGTGTTACGAGTCGAGGCTCCCACGCCGCGATGAGTGTTCACCGATTTAATCATCGACGTTTCCCGCTAACCGATTACCTGACTCTCACGAAAGTGCTGAATAGACATATTTTATTAACCCTTTCGTTCCGGCAAAGCCATACACAAAATCTACCCAGTTTTCCATATTCAGTGAATTGATACCTGCACACCTTAACCTGCCTTTTTAATGTACACTTACTCAATCTTTTTACGATGTCAAGTCTGGCCTTGTTCATTTCAGACACCGTCACTTCCCTGTGCCCTTGAAGATGGAGAGCTGTCACCCACAGGTTGCCTGGAAGAAAGATCACGTCGTCAGTTAGCTTCATTCAGTTGTATGTAAAGTCAATGAACTAATAGTAGATTGTACAACAAAAGCGTAAAACGAGCCATTTTACCCGAGGCGTTCATATATCCACTCGAGCCGGTACGGCGAGGGTGGATAGACACGTCGAGGGGAAAATGGGTTTAATGCTCGAGTTTTACATTACTTTTCACTTGGCGATGGCGATGGCGAGGAAATGAAATAGCAACAGTGGAAACAATGATTCACTTTTCAATACAATACAATACAATAACTCTTTATTGCACACCAACATATAGCAAAAAATTACAGAAAACAGGTATATACACAGAGACTTTCTATGTACCTACCTTTTATTTTTTATAGATTATTATAATAATTCCATTATTTTAATTTTACTGATTTATTATAATCGATTTGATTGATTTTTAGTTTTTATAAATTAAAAATTATTTAAAAAATATATAGAAACTTTTTTGTTTGTGGCTGTTGACACCTGATTACCTTGGTTATATTACCTACGTACTTTGTGTACCCGTGGACCACCTGTCGACAACGAGTGGAAGTCGAGGCTGTGCTGGTTGGGTGACGTCTAATGATCTGTGATCAACTCACCGATGATACCGGCTCCCACGACGAGAATCTGCTCCCCGACATGAAACGGTGAAGCTCGGTTGAAGCCGTGAGCCACACAAGAGTATGGCTCACAGAGAGCACCTGGGAACAGATAGCATTATATATTAATCTATTCCTAAGTATTACCACATGGCGACAACGCCGTAAAGTTCGATTCAATAGAATCTGACAATTTTCTACACATTTAACACACCCTAACGTGGGCACGCTTGATTATATAATATGTCCCTGTTGCAATGGCGGATTAGGCATATAGCAAGAGTAGCAAATGCTACGGGCCCCGTGCATCTAGGGGCCCCGCTGACCAATGCTTTCTGATCGTAAAAAACGTCAATTCAGATAGAAGCATGTTTTTTTTTCTAAATTAATGTAAATAGAACAAAACCAACACAAAACACCGCCAAAGAAAGAGATGGTATCAATATGATCGACTTAAATATAATAATATTTTACTTATACTATAAACTTGAAGCAAATCAAGGGCCCCATGATAAAATTTGCTATATTTGCGCTGACTTAATCCGGCTCTGCCCTGTTGTTGCAATTGTCATTTAAACGGAATCAAAAAAGAATAATAGTCACATCACAAAGCCTTAGGCAGCCCGGTATTTATATTAGTAGGCTGGAAGTGTCTACAGGATTGTGAGATTCTATTGAATTGGAGTATACAAAATACGCGTTCTTGGATCTACATAGGTACGACGACGTCTGTACACGCGTCAATGTGTGCGTAAGATACACAGGGCTATCCAACGATACCCCACACTATAGGGTTGGATGAGAAAAAAAAATCACCGCCACTTTACGTCTATGGGAGTTACCCTAAAAAAATTGTTTTAGAATTTTTAATTGTACTATTTTGTCGGCATACATAGTTTACCTATATATCCGTGCAAAATTACAGCTTTCTAGCATTGATAGTCTCTGAGCAAAGCCGCGGACGGACAGACAGACAGACAGACAGACAGACATGACGAAACTATAAGGGTTCCGTTTTTGCCATTTTGGCTCCGGAACCCTAAAAATCGAACCGACTACAAAAACCATGACAATAATTTTCTACCAGTCTGAAGTGGGAACTATGGCCCAAGCCCTCTCATTCTGAGTGGAGGCCTGAAGGAGTGATTGAAGTCTAATATATAAAGTAGGTATGTAGGTGAAGAAGACGACTATAGGTCTACTCCTGCTGTTTCGTGCTGAGGCACCGACTTCAGTTTTGTCCCAGCCTATATACGTCCCACCGCTGGGCACAGGCCTCCACTCAGACTGAGTAAGTGAGTCCACAATTGACTGAGTAATCGCTGAATATATCTACATAAAAAAAATACAAACATTGGAACATAGAACCTCCTCCTTTTTCGAAGTCAGTTAATTAAACTTTTACTCTGATTTTTATTATCAAAAGGGTTTTTTCTAACACTTTCATATTTTCGACGGAAAATATGAAATTATTTACCTTAGTCAAATACCTTAACGGGAGTTATCACACTATTTGATACAATTATTATTTACCTCGACGTTTCGGCAACATTTCAGTTGCCGTGGTCACGAGTAGACTCAGTCTAGCGTGATAAGTCCCGTTAAGGTATTTGACTATGAGTGAGAATCACGAAAGTTTAAAACGTTATATTATTTACCTTGTTTTGTAGTGATTTCGTCGGGCAGCGCGTACACGTTGGTCTGAGGACATCTCACGTATTCTGCCCAACCTCCGTCCCTCCAGATGCCGATGGTATCGTTGATGCCAGCAGTCAAACAGTACTGGTAGTTGCCGCTGCGGCAATGATCGCAAATGTGGCAGGCACTGGAATATACAATACCCTTAGTAGGTACTGTAGGGATTAGGCTGTATACCGCTGGCAGGTGGTAAAAATGACCGCCTAGCAGGCTAGACTGAATGTGTTTTGTATAATTATAGTATTTTTGTATTTTATAATTCTGGAATTCGATTTAAACAGATTGACAGCGGTATACATGCCGGAGCACAGATTGCTCCCGACAGCCTGAGAGGCTTGACCCATGATTGTAAAGTATATTTATAAGTCTCTGAATATATGAAGCGAATTGAAGAAACATCCTTTTGTTTGAATTGAGTTTAGCATCACGCGCGTAGATCCCCTATACCTAAGCTCTACCAGCGTGAAACTCCCCACAGTACCCTTTTGTAGGTGGTAGGACCTTGTGCAAGGTCCGCCCGGATTGCTACCACCATGTTGCTCGCTAATCCTGCCGTGAAGCAAGACAGCCGGTGAAATTACTGGCACTTGAGGTATTCCAACTTAGGCCTCTAGGTTGGCAACGCATCTGCAATACCCCTGGTGTTGCAGGTGTTTATGGGCGGTGGTGATCTCTAACCACCAGGAGAACCACTTGCTCTTTTACCTTCCAGTCGTATAAAAAAAAACCCCTTAGTGTAAGTTTTCGGTTACAAAATACGTCTCCATCGCAGCGCCTACAGCGCGAACAGCGCCTCTAGCGGAACGTTTGCGATGTTCGTGTTTCCATACAAATTGAGATTTTAGCGCGAACGCGATCGAGACGTATTTTGTAACCGAAAACTTATACTAGGGGCCGTGGTGGCGGAGTGGTTTGACCGATGGCCTTTCAAGCATAGGATCGTGGGTTCACACCCCGGCTCGCACCTCTGAGTTTTTCCAAATTCATGTGCGGAATAACATTTGAAATTTACCACGAGCTTTACCGTGAAAGAAAAGATCGTGAGGAAACCTGCATAAACCAACGAAGCAATTCAATGGTGTGGGGATACGAATAAATGTGGGGCCCTCTCTTCTGAGAGGAGGCCTGTGTCCAGCAGTGGGACATATATAGGCTAGGATACAGATGTGCAAGTCGCAGAAAGTTTCCAAAAAGTTGGGAAAGTTCTCGGAAATTAATGGAAATTTTCACAAGAAATATAGGAAATTGAAATTTAAGAAACGGACTTTCAATCCCCATACAAAATTGTGAGGAATTTCCGAAATTTCCCTGTATTAAAAATTCGGCAATTTTGGCAAGTTTCCTTTTTTTTTAAATTATGTATTTACTCATTTATGTTGAACAAAAAAATACAATCATACTTCGCCAAACTGCAAAACAGTTTGTTGGCGAATACTACACTCCTTATTTTAGATTATATACCTCTTCAATTATGTAGATCGTATTAAGTACTTCCAACCCCGCTACAATACCACAAATAGCAAACCATTAAAAATTAGACATTAGATGTTTATCCATCAAATACGCTTTCAATTTGTTTTTAAATCTTTGGCACATCAGTAGGCTGGGATGACATGATGACAAGTAACACCTACAGGTCAAATTGAAAATACAAACTGAAATATAGATGCACAGAAAAACCAGAAAAATAAGACCAACACTGGGAATCGAACCCAGGTCCTCGGCATTCCGTGCCGCGTGCTATACCGCTGTGTGCTGATCAACGGTACAGACACGAATTTCCCTATACATCACATATCTCAGCTTGTTTGTTTCTTATATAGCCACTTAAGCAGTGACACTAGCGACATCTATACCGTCTAGCTCTCAACGAGAAGCCTTCAGTACTCCATCGGAACTAACCGCTCACCCGGACAAGAGATGTCGCTATTAAGCAATCAAATTAAGATTGTTTTTTTTAATCCTTTTGTATTTTTTATTTCAATTCCAAATTTGTACTTTTTTTTTTAATTTTTTTGACCTACAGGTCAGTGATGATGATGACTTGCCTGTTAGGGTCAACGACGACCTTCTGCCCCACTTCGAAGGCAGCAGCTTTGCCGACTTCCGTGATGATGCCGCTAAACTCATGGCCCATCGCCAGAGGGCGCTCCTTGCTGGCCGGGAACTCTCCCTGTAACAGTTGACTGTTAAAACATTTTGTTTTTAATGAAAAGCCTTAAGTATAAAGTTTTACCACCATCCAATTTTAGATCACAAAGCGCATTAATATAAACCAAAAATAGAGTGGGACCTAAAATACTTCCTTGGGGAACTCCAAGAGCTGCTTTTTGGTCAGAGCTCAGAACATTGCCAAGTTTTACGCATTGTCTACGCCCGTCCAGATAATCTGCAAATAATTTAAGTTGGGTACCTCTTGTAACTTATGGATTCAAGCTTCAGCAGTAGGATGGGTATCGAAACTGTATCAAAAGCTTTAGCGAGGTCCAGTAATATTCCCAAAGTCCGCATGCTCTTGTCCAGCGACTGAACTACATAGTCACTAAGGTCCGACCGAGACTGCTTTTTAAGGTTCCGGAGCCAAAATGGCAAAAACGGAACCCTTATAGTTTCGCCATGTCTGTCTGTCTGTCTGTCTGTCTGTCTGTCTGTCCGTCCGCGGCTTTGCTCAGGGACTATCAATGCTAGAAAACTGTAATTTTGCACGGATATAAAAGTAAACTATGCCGACAAAAAATAGTACAATTATAAATTCAAAAACAATTTTTTTTAGGGTACCTCCCATAGACGTAAAGTGGCGGTGATTTTTTTTTGTCATCCAACCCTATAGTGTGGGGTATCGTTGGATAGGTATTTTAAAACCATTAGGGGTTTGCTCAAACAATTTTTCGATTCAGTAATTTGTTTGCGAAATATTCAACTTGTAAAGTGCAAATTTTCATTAAAATCGAGCGTCCCCCTCCCCCTCTAAAATCTAAACCGGTGGGTGGAAAAATTTGAAAAAATTCAGGATGGTAGTAGTCAGTATATCAAACTTCCAAGGAAAACTATAAGGGCTAAGTTTGCTTGAGAATTATTAGTAGTTTATGAGTAAATAGCAGCGTAAGGTATAAAATATACCTAAACTTGGAAGATTCCGTATAAAATACGACATCCTTAGAAAAATATTACTTAATTTTTACGTAATTTCTACGGAACCCTATTTTGGGCGTGTCCGACACGCTCTTGGCCGGTTTTTTTATTTCAATCACGGTAATCGTAAGGCATGATAATCGGAAGACATAATGCTTCGGATTATCACGTCGTATATTATTGCGCGTACATTATTGGTTCCCTGCTAGTTCGGTACGGGGTGATAATGTACGGAATGATAATTCGTGCACATAAGCACGGATTATCAGGCCGTGCATTAACAAGTCGTACATTAACTACACCCAGAGTTTCTATGGGCGTGTCAAAAAATAGCATATCGGTATTGTACGTCCGGTGAATAGTGTCACCCGCAGAGGTCACCCTGAGAACTGTTAATTTGTCATAAGCTTGAGGTTGACTCATGTCATGAGCTGGATATCGATCGAGCAGCACAAACAGACCTGACAACGACCGACCTACTTTGACTTTAATCTGCCAGATATTTTCCTATGTTTACGAAAAAATCATGTGTTTTTGTTTGCAGAGGTCAGCTGAGAACTGTTAATTTGTGATAAGCTCGTAGTTGATTCACGATGTTTTGACGTATTTTTTTTGCGTTCGTCTAGGAATGCTTTCAATCTATTCTATTACGAGGGCGACACTGAAAGTTTTTAGAACTGGCCACTTGTAAACAATATAATAAAAAAGTAAGTTTAAATTTTGAAAATGGAACTCTTTGCCAATATTATTGAGTATGTATTTCATTCATTTGTCATTAGTTTTACGATTTGGCGGCAAATTGAAAATTATCTGTGTCACGTCAACATGAATTTAACTCGCGAAAATTTTCGTGCAATGATTTTTTATGACTTTCGATGTCATTTAAGTCAACAAGAAAGCTATGATAGACTTCGATTGGCCTTTCATGATGAAGCCCCATCTCGTGCGACCATTTACAACTGGTTTAATGAGTTTAAACGTGGTCGCACTAATCTCACCGACGATCTGCGTGAGGGACGGCCTTCTACGGCGACGACTGAAAATAACATCAGTGTTGTGCAGCGTATGATAGAGACTGACAAAAGAGTGACGTATCAGCAGATTCGGACAAGCTTAGGCATCGGTATGAGTCAAGTGCATAAAATCCTCCATGAACATTTAGCGGTCAGGAAGCTTTGTGCGAGGTGGATACCTCATAATTTGACCGAGGCCCAAAAACTCCGTCGGGTTGATTGGTGCCGTGAAATGATTCAAAGATTTAACGGAGGTGACTCAAATGCTGTTTTCGACATACTTACGGGTGACGAAAGCTGGGTTTACTGTTATGATCCAGAAACCAAGAGACAGTCTGCTCAATGGGTGTTTCCTTTCGAGGAGTTGCCAACTAAAGTGAAGAGAGGTCGAAGCGTGGGAAAAAAGATGGTGGCCTTGTTCTTCGGAAGGACAGGTCACTATGCGACAATTGCTTTAGAGGATCAAAAAACAGTTACTGCAGAGTGGTACACTAACAATTGTTTGCCACTTGTATTGGAAAAAGTTCGGGAGAAGCGACCTCGAAGTAGGATCCTTCTTCACCACGACAACGCCTCGTCGCACACCGCCAGGCGAACGATCGACTATTTAGTGACGTCAAACGTGGAATTACTGGGTCACCCGCCGTATAGCCCCGACCTCGCACCTTGCGATTTTTATTTATTCCCGAAACTAAAAGAAAAACTTCGAGGAAAACTTTTTATGAACACCGAGGAAGCAGTGGGTGCGTTTCAAAAGGCCGTCGAAGAGACCCCTAAGGACGACTGGGCTAAGTGCTTTTCTCAGTGGTTCCATCGGATGCAGCGGTGTATTGATGTGAATGGACACTATTTTGAAAAGATTTAATAAAACTAATAACTTGCTAGTTTGCTCAGTTTTTGATTTTCTAAGAACTTTCAGTTTGACCCTCGTATATAGGTACTATATCTAGTAACTACTAGGGACAGAGAACTAGAGGGTATCTGATACCACGAATATTCAATAAATTGTTTGATGAGAAGGAATGTGTAAGCAAGGGAATCTTTAAAAACAAATTGAAAGCGTGTTTGATGGATGCCTCTCATGAAGAAAATTATAAACATGTAATGTCAAATTTTTAATGGTTAGCTATTTGTGGTCGTGTAGCGGGGTTGGAAGTACCTACTTAATACGATATAATTAAAAAGGTATATAAGTATAACTAAAATACAACTACAGCACAACGTCTCAAATTGTTCTCTCTTCTCCTATTTATGTTTTTATTGTTTTTGCTGTGATGTAGTGTGTTTTTTACTGTCAATAAATATTGTGAGTTTGAGTTTGTTTGATAAAATAAGGAGTGTAGTATTTGCCAACAAACTGTTTTGCAATTTGGCGAAGTATACCTAATTGTAATTTTTTTTTGTAAAACATGAATGAGTAAATAAATAAAATAAAAAATATTAGGTCCCATAAGAACCAAATTAGGATATGCCGATTGGATCCTAAGGAAATCGAGGGAACTCTTTAAATGTTGTAGGGACACCTATGGTAATTTTGACATGGCATATGGCATTTACAGGTGGTATGACCTTGTGCAAGGTCTGCCCGGATTGCTACCACCATCTTGCTCGCTAATCCTGCCGTGAAGCAGCAGTGCATGCACTGTTGTGTTTCGACGTGGAGAGTAAGACAGCCGGTGAAATTACTGGCACTTGAGGTATCCCATCTTAGGCCTCTAGGTTGGCAACGCATCTGCAATACTCCTGGTGTTGCAGATGTTTGTGGGCGGTGGTGATCTCTTACCATCAGGAGACCCACTTGCTCGTTTTCCATCCAGTCGAATAAAAAATAAAAATATTTAGTAGTAACTTGTCCATTTTCTCTTGAAAATCATCATTTGGTGAAGTGGAACTGATGATGAAGACCACAGTTGACCATCGGAGTTACTACTCAATAACAAGTATTTCATGGGTTGAAGTTCAACTACTTTAACACAGTTGCTAAGCAATTTATCCTCCTCGTAATGCATATGGTGAAATGGGATGGGTGGTGAAGCACCAGGACTCCTCAATAAAGAAAGTCTCGGTATCGGAAAAATAAATCTTTTGTAAAAGGTGACGAGCAGTTGGCATGAAACTATTGTATGTTAGATTATTTACACTAAAAGGGTGAAAATTTGAATTTTAATTTGAATTTTTAACCCCTGACGCAAAAAGAGATGTGTTATAAGATTGACCGCTATGTGTCTGTGTGTCTGTCTGTCTGCCTATGGCACCGTAGCTCTTAGACGGGTGGACCGATTTGAATGTATGTTTTTTTTATTTGAAAGCAGGTTTTCTAGCGATGTTTCTTAGACGTGTTTCATCAAAATCGGTTCAGCCGTTTTAGAGATATTGAAGTTTGAAGCGACAGTCGGGGGTTTTCCAACTTTTTGTTGGTTAACAAACTCAAACTCACAATATTTATTGACAACAAAAACACACTACATCACAGCAAAAACAGTAAAAACATAAATAGGAGAAGAGAGAACAATTAGAGACGTTGTGCTGTAGTGTGATGCCAAAAGGACTCAGCTCAGCATGTGCCGTAGCCCTGTAAACAGAGCTGCAGCGCTGGTTTTCAGCTGAACCCCGGTGAAAACCACCGGTTATCGCCCCTCGGTTTTTTTATGGTATAGGGGGCAAACGAGCAGACGGATCGCCTGATGGTGAGCGATTACCGTCGCCCATGGACACCTGCAACACCAGAAGAGTGACAAGTGCGTTGCCGGCCTAGGCGGTGTAGGTTATTGTAGTTAACTCTCTTATTTCGTACCTGAATGATGTGTACGTCAGTCCCACAGATTCCTGAGTACTCCACTTTGATGATGACATCAGTGTCGTCCACGACCTTCGGGATGGGGAGGTTCTTCATATATTGTAGTGTGAGCGTTTTACCGTTGAATACTACAGCATCCATGTTTAAATCTAAAAAGAAACAGTATAAAAAAGCGAAAATATAGTGGTCTCGACGCCGGATACAACTTCATTGCCTTCGGCGTCGAGACGCTCGGTCCGTGGGGCCCTGGCGCAAGGGATCTTTTCAGCCAACTGGCTGAGAGACTGGTCGACGCCACCGGAGACAAGAGGGCTGGCAGCTTCCTCGCACAGCGTATTAGCATCGCCATACAGCGAGGAAATGCTGCCAGCATTCTTGGAACCATGCCACAGGGGCCTTTTTTAGAGTTATATTAGTTTTTAATTATTATTATTAAGTTTTTATAGTTTAAATGTATTATTTGCTCCTTTACAATAAATGATTTAGCTTAAAAAGAAACAGTTACGTTCAGATCTATTGAATAATGTTTTTCCATCGTATTATAAAGCTCAAAGTCACTCAAAGGGCTATGGAGAGGGCTATGCTCGGGGTCTCTCTGCGGGATAGAATCAGAAATGATGATATCCGCAGTAGAACTAAGGTGACTGACATAGCACGAAGAATTGCGAAACTGAAGTGGCAGTAGGCGGGGCACATTGCTCGCGGGACTGATGGCCGATGGGGTCAGTTCTTGAATGGCGTCCGCGGACCGGGAGACGAGCTGTCGGTAGGCCTCCAACAAGATGGAGCGACGACCTGGTTAAGATCGCAGGATCGCGGTGGATGCGAAAAGCACAAGACCGGTCTGAGTGGAGAGCCTTGGGGGAGGCCTATGTCCAGCAGTGGACGTCTTTCGGCTGACATGATGATGATGATGATCGTATTATAAGAGAAGTTTTCCTGCCGGCTGTGAGGCCGCGTTAGTTATTTGTTTGGGATATTGCTGTCTTTATCGCTCGTGACATAAGCGCTCGCAGCCGTCCCCCCCATGCACATCCCCTCTCGCTTCTCCGCTTCCCGCTAATGTATATCGAGATAGCTGTAGGCTTTTCAAGATTTGGGCGGTTGAATTTTGGGTTTCGTTGTCCTCATATTATACGAAAAGTATAGCACAGAAATGAATGATATTTTGCAATCAAGATCTTCATTATATTTTCTTTGCCGGTGGTTTTTTCGATTTTTGTAAAAATGCTTTAATATTCTGTAAGTTTCGTGCAAAGTTGATATCTTTTTTTTTCTCGACTTTTGAGCTCCTATAATTCTGATATTACACATTTATATAAAAATCTGAAAAACCACAGGCATAGATAATTACGTCTAGTCCATACTTAGTTTACAAAATTTCATCTAATTCTGTTGTCTAGTTTTCAAATGAGACCGGGACTACCTACGTTTGTATGGAGAACGTAACGAAGAGACTTCTTATCTTCTTCTTCTTCTTATCTTATATTAAGCAGTGGCGGATTAGGCATAGAGCAAGAGTAGCAAATGCTACGGGCCCCGCGCGTCTAGGGGCCCCGCTGACCAATGCTTTCTGATCGTAAAAAACGTCAATTCAGATAGAAGCATGTTTTTTTTCTAAATTAATGTAAATAGAACAAAACCAACACAAAACACCGCCAAAGAAAGAGATGGTATCAATATGATCGACTTAAATATAATATTTTACTTATACTATAAACTTGAAGCAAATCAAGGGCCCCATGATAAAATTTGCTACAGGCCCCGCGCTGGCTTAATCCGGCTCTGATATTAAGTGTATGACGGCGTCTGCGCAGCCGTGTAACGATAGATATAAATACGTAAACATACACTGTATAGAAGAATATTATTTTGTCTGCCACGGCACGTGTCTGGCACGCTCAATGTCTGTAGATACAAACGGACCTTTCTTTATATTTGTTTTAGGCACTGGTCCCACCGGCGGCTCCAAAATATTAGCGAGTAAAACTATAAACTACAAACGAGTGGGCGAGAGGCGAGAAGCGAGTATAGTTTTGCTAGTTTAGACGTTCGGCTATAAGCGAGTGTTTGCGTGCGACTCAGCTCGAGTACCGTTGAGCTAGTTTTATAGTCGATAGCTTATCGCTGCGGTAACCTAGAAGACAGTGGTCCTACCGCCAGCTATCGGCGAGCTCGGCGGTCAACTAGTAAAATTCTGTACTAGAAACAGTTGACAATCGGCGGGCGGCTAGTAAACAATTCTATGGAATTATCGCATACTCGCCGGGCGGTGGGAGGGTATCCTCGCCGGCAGTGTGAACAGCCAGCTATGAACTATAAAAATATAACTCTCTCTTTTATGTTCACGGAAGCGATTATCTTTTGTTCGTTTCTTGGGCTAGAAAATAGCCGATAGCTCATAGCTTACTAGCTCGCGGTGGGACCAGTGCCTTAGACGTGTATTGTACGTACGTTTATTATGTGTAAGTATATAATTATGTATATTTTAGTGTAAATGTATTTTTTTGCGTTTTAGGGTTCCATAGTCAACTAGGAACCCTTATAGTTTCGCCATATCTGTTCGTCTGTCTGTCTGACCGTCCGGACGTCCGACGGAGCTTCAGACTTAGGAGGCTTATCAGTCACGTCGACAAAGAGGTAAAAAAATGGACCATAATAAGCAGAGGGATAAACAGCAGCATACATATATAAATAAACTATGATTAAGCTAATTTTTGTGTTGTTGTTGTTGTTGTTAATAGGTAGGTACTAATACGATAAAGACGAAAAAACATTTTAATTGGAAAAGTAGATTAGTTCATGTAAATATTTCTTTTACAGTATGTTGAGTTCTTAAGTTAAATATGATGTAAAATGAGTTTTTTTAATATATTCATTAGTTTTGTTTGTAGTAAAAGTTCAATATCTGTGGCTGAACCGATTTTGATAAAACATGTCTAAGAACCATCGCTAGAAAACCTGCTATCAAATAAAAAAAAACGGTCTACCCGCTTAAGAGCTACGGTGCGACAGACAGACACACACACAGACACACATAGCGGTCAAACTTATAACACCCCTCTTTTGCGTCGGGGGTTAAAAATGGCTTGCTGAGAAATGTTTTTACAGTATAGAGGAATTTTTAGATATCACTTAGGTGGTTTTTTTACTATTAATTTCCATGTGCTCTATGGACGGTTGAGTGGTGTGTCGACCCTTTTACTGTTTTGTTTTTAATTTATTATTGTACTGTACACGTTTCTTTTGTCTGGTTTTGTGTTCTGCTTGTTTTAATTATTGTTATTATTTTGTCTAAATTATATTACTTTCTGTTTGTTTCTTTTTATTTGAATGTGTCGCCTTCCGTGAAGTCGCCAAGCGGTCACAGCGGAAGACCAGCGTTGGCCTATACGGCCAACACTATGCTGAGCTGGGACCGTTTCGCGATTTCACAGATACTGTCATTTCTTTATACTTGTTTATTTTGTGTATTTATTTTTATGTAATTTGTGAAATGTGTGAATAAACGTTTTTCTATTCTATTCTATTCTACATGTCTTGCCAGGTAGATTTTAGTGAAACCTACATTGTTGTTCCAAATTCTTATTGTACCTACCTAAAATTTGCGTGAAATAATTTTTATTCTATTCTATTGACGTTGAGTTGAGACTTGTCACGTTTGTATCATGTCAGCCGAAAACGTCCAATGCTGGACATAGGCCTCCCCAAGGCTCTCCACTCAGACCGGTCTTGTGCTTTCCGCATCCACCGCGATCCCGCGATCTTAACCAGGTCGTCGCTCCATCTTGTTGGAGGCCTACCGACAGCTCGTCTCCCGGTCCACAGACGCCGTTCGAGAACCTTCACTCATTCGAATCACGTTTGTATGATACTAAGTTATGCTGCACATTTTGTGCGATTCGTACCTACCTAATTGGAAAAAAACACTTGAAATAAAAATTAAAAAGGAAATTAAAAAAATCAAAAAACCCGACTGTCAAAACTAAATGAAGAAATTAAGGCTAGTGGTCTAGAACTCAGTTAAGTAGCTAATTTAAAGTTCAACAGTCGGGACCCATTACTAAGAGTTTTTGAGCGTCACGATTTAAATGGGTCCCGACTGTCGAACTTTGAATTAGCCACTTAACAGAGTTCTAGACCACTACACTTATTTTCTTCCTTTTAGTTTTGGCAGTCGGGTTTTTGATTTTTTTAATTTAATGTTTACACTTTTTTGATATTTATGTGAAAACGGTAGATTAATTTGTTGATTTGTTTGTTGATTATTTTTATTATTTGTCTACTACATAAAAATGAATTAATTCGACATAGATTGCATACGTGAATTGTTACTATTATAATTGTTATTTTGAATTGTATTTAATTAATTTCTACAAAAAAAAAACTCTTTAAATGTTGTAAATTTGTTTTTGCCTAGGATTTTTTTTTTTTTTTTACTTTAGTATTTAAGACTTATGTACTCATATAATTCGTATGCCCGAATGGGTACGATGTAGCTGAACATTTCAATATTGTAACTACAACTGCAATGTATATACCTATTTTCGACGAATAAATATATTGATTGATTGATTGAAAAAAAATAAAAGCATTATAACACATACAAGTATATATTTAGAATGGGCTAATTATTATTGATACCCATATTGTTTAAATACAAAATATTTTTTTCATTCTTCCGCCATATTTTTTTTTCGCAGACGCCATGATGTAGTGACATTTTTTTTTTTTTTTTTTTTTTTTTTTTTTTTTTTTATGGTATAGGGGGCAAACGAGCAGACGGATCGCCTGATGGTGAGGTGAGGCTATAAAATATTTCAATATGGCGTCTGCGAAAATATGGCGGAGGAATGAAAAAAAAGTTGTATTGTAACAATATGGGTATCAAACGAAAATAATTAGCTAATAATTAGCCTATTCTAAATATATATGGGTTATTGTACTATTAAACTACTTTTCACAGAAATATCAAAAAAGTATAAAATAAAACATTAGATTTAAAAAATCAAAAACCCGACTGCCAAAACTAAAAGGAAGAAAATAAGTCTAGTGGTCTAAATGTCAAGTCAAAGTCAAAATCTTTTTATTCAATTTAGGCTATGATAAGCACTTATGAATGTCAAAAAATCTACCACCGGTTCGGAAAAAACCTCTGTTGAGAAGAATCCGGCAAGAAACTCAACGAGGGATTTTTTTTAACTATTTTTTATGTACTATATATTACAAGTATTTAACACAATTTGTGTCTACGTCTAGTGGTTTAAATCTAGTGGGGTTTAGTACAGTCAGAACCCATTTAAATCATGGTGCTCAAAAAATTCTTAGCAGGGATGTTATGGAGCTCCGTATATAAATAAATTATTATTATTAGTAAATTTAATTTATTTTGACATTGTATTTTATTGAATATTTTTTATCTATGTTTATTTTTATAAGTTTTGACGATCTTAGCATAAATTCTTATATAATTTGACATTAATGTATTTATAATTCTTCCTTTTAGTTTGCCTTAAGGCAGTCGGATTTTTTGATTTTTTTAATTTTTTTTTTAACTCACCTGTTGAGTCGTCAGTTGGTTGCCAAAAATGCTTGTCGTCTAAAACAAATATTGTATACTGCAGCTTTAAGTAATATTGATAAGCATTATTATTATTGCTGTTTACCCACCATGTGAGATAACCTGTGTAGGGTAAACATTTTAGGGTAAACAGACGAGCAAAACCCTTCATAAAAAACAGTTTAGGTATATTTTAGACGACCAGATGGCCTAGTGGTTAGAGACCCTGACTACGAAGCTTGAGGTCCCGGGTTCGATTCCCGTGTCGGGGCAGATATTTGTATGAAAAATACGAATGTTTGTTCTCGGGTCTTGGGTGTTTAATATGTATTTAAGTATGTATCTATCTATATAATTATGTTTATCCGTTGCTTAGTACCCATAACACAAGCTTTGCTAAGCTTACTTTGGGACTAGGTCAATTGGTGTGAATTGTCCCCGTGATATTTATTATTTATTTTATACATTAAGCTGCTATTTACTCTTAAACTGCTAATAATTCGGTCATTCTCATTTTAATCCGCACCTGTCTAACTACTATTTCACTTTTTAGGGTTCCGTAGCCAAAATGGCAAAAACCGAACCCAGTTTCGCCATGTCTGTCTTTCCGTCCGCGGCTTTGCTCAGGGACTATCAATGCTAGAAAGCTGTAATTTTGCAAGAATATAAAAGTAAACTATGCCGACAAAATGGGGTACCTCCCATAGACGTAAAGTGGCAGTGATTTTTTTTTCCTATCCAACCCTATAGTGTGGGGTATCGTTGGATAGGTATTTTAAAACCATTAGGGGTTTGCTGAAACGATTTTTCGATTCAGTAATGTGTTTGCGAAATATTCAACTTTAAAGTGAAAATTTTCATTAAAATCGAGTTCCCCCCCCCCCCTCCCCCCCCTCTAAAATCTAAACCGGTGGGTGGAACAATTTGAAAAAATTTAGGATGGTAGGCAGTATATCAAACTTTCAAGGAAAACTATAACGGCTAAGTTTGCTTGAGAATTATTAGTAGTTTATGAGTAAATAGCAGCGTAAGGTATAAAATATAGTAAACTTGGAAGATTCCGTATAAAATACGAAATCCATAGAAAAATATTACTTCATTTTTTCGTAATGGCTACGGAACCCTATTTTGGGCGTGTTCGACCCGCTCTTGGCCGGTTTTTGCTATATTTTTTTTTCCAAACACAAGCAAACGAACTATCCTCGCACGGTTAATATTAGATACCTACAATAATAATTTACGTAGAAAAACACCGCGATAACTGTATTGGGTATATCAAAACATTCCAAAGCACAGTTCAAGGTTATCCATCACTATATTATCATCATCATCATTTTACGTTCTTAGTCTACGTGATCTTAGTTCTATGCTTTTTCCGCATAGAAGGTGGCGCCATTCTATTTTTCCATTTGTGTGTGGACCATTTCGCCGATGCTATTTTGTTATATCTGTGTCTGGTTGGAAAAAAATACTTACCGTGAAAATTTTGAAATTGTTGTAGAGCGTAAATCGTAAACGATTAAAATAGATGGATTATTCTCACAATGTCATCAAGTGATAGTGAAAATTATGATGTCGAGCAAAGAGCAAAAGACATAATTGATAATTTTTTGCCGCCGAAATCTACAAAGATTTATTTTTATTTTTTGACTAAATCTTTTTGTACTAAACTGACTATTTTTTCTCGAAGTCGAAGTGAAAAATAGAGTTTTCACCGCGAGACTAAAAGTCAATATAAACCCTCGGATAAATAGACACCCTCGCTAAAGCTCGGGTGGCTAACCACCTCGGGTATATATTGGCTTATTTTAGTCCCTCGATAAGAAATATACTATTTCAAATCGGTTCATAAATGACGGAGTTCCGAGGTAACACATAAAAAAAATACAACCGGATAGATAAGATAACCTTTTTTTGAAGTCGATTAAAAACAGCAAATTATACTCCACATCGAAATAGTAAGTACGTAGTCTCTATTCAATTATCTCTAGTCAATTATTCGAGAAGGCGTCTAGTTCTTTCACCAATTTACAGACTAATATTGGTCTATAATATTTCAAATTAATAACTTTTAATTAATACTCAAAATGATTTGTTTTTTCTAACGACATCTCTTGACAACAATGGGAACGAAAATGCTAGCTCGGCGAAACAACACCATCTTTTGTCGGATAGAGTTACTAAAAATTTACAATGCTGAAATGTTTAAGTGCTACAGCGCCACCTTGTATCGAATAGTATTACTATCGACTGACTTGAAAAATGAATAAAAAAATGATAAAGAAAATAATAATATGAATAGAAAGCTTAAATAATACTACATTACTATACATAAATGATAAAAAAACTAAGTAATTATATAATTGGTGGCTGCACTAAAAATCTCAATTGCCATCTTATGCTTAGTAAAATTAATGAGTTTTATTTTCCTGCACAAGGCTAATATAGAAAAGTAGTTGTTGTTGTATTATAGGCAAACCGCGTAACTGAGTCCTCGCCTGCGCGGTACAGGGGCGCGGGGGTAAGACGACAAAGGGGACTGAAGTAGGTGCGGGCGGCAGGCGCTTCTTAGCACCTATAGCTCATTCCGCCTGCCGCCCGCACCTCCTTCAGTCCCCTTTGTCGTCCTACCCCCGCGCCCCTGTACCGCGCAGGCGAGGACTCAGTTACGCGGTTTGCCTATAGTACATAGTTCTTAAGTTTAGTAAATAACCTAACCATAAAAAATCATTTTTTGCTGACTGTACTTTTTGTTGACTGTACTTGCTTTGTCATCCAAACTACATTTGCATACCAAATAAAACAAATTTCAAGTCGATGCTATTAACCGTTGATGAGTTCCGTCCTGCGGAGACGATCCTGGCTGGACTACCAGGATGTCACTACTAGATTATTGTATTATCACGCGATTTACATAAATTATTTGAATTTTTTGCCAACTTGAATATCAGTTAGGGGAATAAAAATCTTCACTGCACTGGCAACACAGTCGCACACCTGCCACATTTGATTCGGTCGCGGGATGCGATCCATTCCATTCATTCCTTGTTGTATCCGCTCATTCGGTCGTTGGGAGCGGCAGCAGCGGCGTAGGCACTTAGGCAGTGACTTAGCAAGCCGCCTGTTTTGTTTTCAATGAAAACAAGTACACAGTACGAAAAGGTGTGGTGAAGCGTGTGAAATGGCATCTTACGGATATTTTACGTTATTATTATGCCTTACATCAAACGGTGAGTTCAAACTAATCCTACTTTAGTCTAGAACCCAGGAAAAGATCTCGACAAACAAGCGACTTGATGCGATTCTTACTTTCATTTGTACATGTATCTTTCAATTGTTTTTGTTCTGGACACGTAATTTCGAAAGACACACCCATTCATCTCGTTTCTTAAGTAAATAATATATTTAACGACCTTCTTTTGTGTTATAAAAGGTAGTAATCGTTGAAATGTACCCGGTATTTGTTATTACTTTACACAACGAATTTTTTGCAATAGCCGCGATGCGAAATCTTCAACGGCCGTTGACGAACTCATCGCGTTCTAGTTAGCAATCTAATTTATTGCTAAATAATTGTTTTATTGTACGAAATTACAGTTGTAAAATCATTTTCGTTGCGTGATCTTGCACCCTTCCCAATATCGACCAGTTCTACGCTTCATTGGTTTAAAACAGGATGCAAGGGTGATCCGAACTTTGATAAGGGGTGTTAAAGATTGTAAGCTTTTAAATCATGAGTTAGTTAAATAATAACAATTATTAGGGTGTCAAATGACCTATTGACAGATTTTTAAATGTCATTTCGTTAATTGGAAACAACTTTTTTTGGGGGATTGAAGTGTTCCAAATTTGAATGTGATTTTTTTCTTAAAAAGAGTACATTCTTCATTTATTTTTACAGAAGGAGTAGGAGTAGAGAATTTTTTTTTAGTTAATAAGATAGATAGATAAAACGTTTATTTGTTACTGCAAACACACACAAACAAAATTACTTACATAAATAAAAAAAAAGGATAGTCATAACTTAAAAGTAAACAATTTTTAATTGTTTATGTGCACTGCAGTAGTGCAAAAGGGCCATAGCTCAGTGGTCAACAAAACAGGAGCAAAACACTGATATTCTACCATAAACCAGAGGGCCAACTTTTCTTTTTCTTTTTATTCACCTTATTAAAATATAAATGTACAACAAAAAGCGAAACGAAACAAACAATGCCAAGCAAAATGAATACATTATCAATATATCAGTTTTACTAACAAGGAAAATGTATTTTTAATTTAATGAATCATAACATGCAAAGACCCGAAGGCACACAAAATTTGGTTACCGTAGATTAAGGAATAATAAATAAATAAATAAATAAATATCATGGAACACTTGACACCAATTGACTTAGTCCCAAACTAAGCAGAGCTTGTATTTTATATAGATAAATAAATACTTAAATACATATTAAACATCCAAGACCCGAGAACAAACATTCATATTATTCATACAAATATCTACCCCGGCCGGGTTGCGAACCCAGGACCTCAAGCTTCGTAGTCAGGTTCTCTAACCACTTAGCCATCCGGTCGTTGAAGAATAAAGATGCAATATTTACTTTATTTCTGATATAAGGCTATAAATATAAATATATAACATGCAAATGAAAAGAGAGAAAAAAATCAATAAATGAAGCAGTAATCCATCATTTTTAGTAACAAATAGTCTGTTTAAAAGAACCATTTTATGGACTTCATCTTTATATTTTGTTTTGCAGTGTGGGCTCAACGGACACCGACAATTTCTCACATAACCCAAGAGCAAATACGAGACATTGGTAGCCAAGTGGACTTGGATTGTTCCGTGCACTACGGGCAGGACTATCCTGTACTATGGGTGAGTAAAACGACTTCAAAATCAAAAGGTTTATACTGTTAGTAGGTCAACTTCAACTTTCGTGTTTTTGACAAGTGGTAACTTTAGGTTAGCAACCACTACTGCCAATAATAATAATAATAAATAATAAATATCACGGGACAATTCACACCAATTGATTTAGTCCCAAAGTAAGCTTAGCAAAGCTTGTGTTATGGGTACTTAGCAACGGATAAATATAATAGTATCTATATAATAGATACATACTTAAATACATATTAAACACCCAAGACCCGAGAACAAACATTCGTATTTTTCATACAAATATCTGCCCCGACACGGAAATCGAACCTGGGACCTCAAGCTTCGTAGTCAGGGTCTCTAACCACTAGGCCATCAGGTCGTCTAAATGACTTGACAGCAGCAAAGGTGTATATTATTGTGTTTGACCAGTTTTTTTTTAAGTTAAGCAGATTCTAAATTTGGTGACGTAGTGTTTGGTAAGTAGGTCACTAAGGACTGTTTTAAACTACCAGCATTTTCGGAAAGACCATCATTGCCAAGAAGAACGCGCCATAAGAAACTTACCAGGAGGTCATTTTAAGTTCAAGACCGAGTTATAGAAGCAACGGAGATTTCGAAAAGAACCAAAAAAATTCATTTGACATACCCAAGAGAAGTAAATACAGTATAACAACAGCTCTATATACTTCCAAATAAAAGTAGTGTGTTAAGGCGGGGTGTTCTCAATTTAAATTAACGATGGAAGAATTCGAAAATGCTGATTTTGTTTTATTTGTATCATGACAAAAAGTCATATTGTATTAAAATAAGAAAAGGATAAAGAAGTAAAGTAAGATTTATTTTTGTACTGATGGCTATTCTTTACATAACTTTTTACGGTAACTTCAAAAAGTTTTGCAAGTTGATAACAGAACAGAACCGCATATCACGTTCGCGTGTCATCGTCTATACCCGAAGCATGCTTTTAAAATCCGAAGGTTTTTTTAATAGCTCACGGAGTGTACATGAAACGACTTACATGCGAAAACGTTTGTGCGGTAGACCATTTTGGCATCTTAACGCTCATGCTTGTGCAAATTTGGATTTGGAAATAATTCCGATCCGCATTAGCGATCCCTTCAAATAGCGAACCTACTGTGTTAAAAAAAAAATTGTGTTAAACACTTGTAATGTATAGTATATAGATATCATCTGTAAATATTGTGAATCTGTTTAAAAAAAAAAAACCTTGCAGAGGTTTTTTCCGAACCGATGGTAGATTTTTAGACGTTCATAAGTGCTTGTCATAGCCTTAATTGAATAAAGAGATTTTGACTTTGACTTTGAATCATTAAGCGTGTAGCCGGACCCTAACAATCCATACTTAATATTATAAATGCGAAAGTAACTCTGTCTGTCTGTCTGTCTGTTACGCTTTCACGCCAAAACCGCTGAACCGATTTGGATGAAATTTGGTACAGAGATAGAATAGACCTTGGGAAAGGACATAGGCTATCTTTTATCGCGAAAAAGAGGCTTTAAGGGGTTAAAATAGGGGGTGAAAGTTTATATGGTGGAAGTTCGTCGCTGTCGAAGGTAAAACTATGAAACTTGGCATTTAGGCATTTAATATACTATCTATATCCATACTAATATTATAAATGTCAAAGTTTGTTTGTATGTCTGTATGTTTGTCCGTCTTTCACGCCGTAACGGAGCGACGGATCGACGTGATTTTTGACATGGAGATAGATAGTTTATGGGCCCGAGAGTGATATAGGCTACTTTTTATCCCGGAAAAATGCACAGATCCCGAGGGAACAGCGCGCGATAACCGAATACCACGCGGGCGGAGCCGCGGGCAAAAGCTAGTAACTTATTACAACGCCTCAACTTGCGGTACCCTAAAAATATCAAAATGGCCACGTTCAACCAAGCGACGCGGGTATCCATAAATGTAACCAAGTAGGCTATTATCAAAATTCAATAGTACAATTTGTCCCCCCCATTTTATAGTGCGTCAATGAAGCGGGACAATAGGGCATGGGGGCTTTGACTCTAATAAACTTAAGTGTTTGCTTAGTTAAAGATGTTTGTTGAGCTAGTTGTCTGTTGCCATACTTTTATGGGGTTCTGGTTTTTCTGTGCTATGTTTCAGTTTGTATTTTCGATATGGGTTTTATGGAACCTTCGGAATCCAAAAGCTTAGTGGTTACTTGACCTGAAATGTATATTTCAGAATTAAATTATTATTATTATTATTTTATTTTGACAGTGGAAGCATTCTACACTTCCGCTGAACGTAGATATAGTTAGTGTTTAGTTTTGTAAAGGGACCCCATACATCCCTGTATTATTATTATTTTGTAATTTTTTTTCTTTAATTGTATACTGTAGTTTTTAAGTATTTTATTTGTAATTATTTTATTATGAAAAAATGACTCTGCCAAGTTTCTTGCGGCGCATTCTTCTTGGCAATAATGGTCTTTCCGAAAGCGCTGGTAGTTTAAAAAAAAATGACGTGTAAAAGTGCCCATTGCGGCCTGTTTACTGAATAAATGATTTTGATTTTGACAGGATGACCGTAAAAGTAACACAAATTAGAGTTGAAATAAAAAATACAAAAAGACTCCAAAAAAAAAAAAAACAATTTCAATTTCATTCCTCTAATACTCCATTTTAGAGAAGGGCTGAATTTTGGTTTTGCCGCGTAATGGGTAACGGGTAAGTACTAGAGATGCAACGAATATCCGGCCAGTATCCGGTATGTGGCCTATCCGGCCACTATTTTACTATTCGGCGGAATACCGGATAGTTGTAATTAAAATGCCTTTAAAATCCACCGCTCGGAAGGGCTAATCGGTGCGGGGTGAGGCAGAGAGTGTGACTTGTGTTTTTACATCACAATCTGCCGAATTTAAAGTTTGATTATTGATTCACTTGAAATTAATAATTTAACAAATGAATCCTTACTATTATAAAGGGGAAAGTGAATGATTATTTGTTTGTTTGTCACGCTTTCACGCCGTAACGGAGCGGCAGATCGACGTGATTTTTAGCATAGAGATAGTTTATGGTCCCGAGAGTGACTTAGGCTACTTTTTATCCCGGAAAAATGCACAGTTCCCGAGGGAACAGCGCGCGATAACCGAATACCACGCGGTCGGTGCCGCGGGCAAAAGCTAATACTTAAATAAATGAATCTCAATGACTAGTTACTATAATAATGTTTAACGAATGAGAAATAAAGACTTAAAAAAGGTTCAAAGGTTAACTGGAAGAGATCCCTTTAAGGGATAAGTTCGCCTTTGTACATCTTATTATCCTGTGTTCTGTTATTATCATGTGTTTTTATGTACAATAAAGAGTTTTACAATACAATACAATACTTAATTTAATACTAAAATTTGTTAAAATTATAAGTTGATTTAAATACAAAGTTTAATAAACATATTCCTTTGAAAACAGTTGGTTTCTTTTTTTTTATTACTTATCCGTTATCCGGCCATCATTATCCGGTATTCGGCCAGATTCTCAAGTGCCGAAACCGGCGGGTACCGGATTCTTGACGGGTACCCGGTGCATCTCTAATGATGATTCCTCTAATACGCCATTTGTTCCAGCTAAAATACGACCGTCACAAGACTACGGAGGCTCTGCCCCTCTCCACAAACTCTGGCCTTATCATCCGAGACTCGAGATTCTCTCTGCGGTTCGATGCTGCTTCTGCTACTTACACATTATCGGTAAGTTTAATCATTAAAGAGATGGGCCGAACATGGGTTTCACCGAATACGAATATTCGTCCGAATTTTTCAATGAAAACTTACGACGCCATCCATGTTCGCCATGTTCATGTGTGTGTGAAGATAGTCTTTAGGCGGCCCCTAGACCTACAATAACATTGTACAATACTTTTTATTGCACAATAAGATTGAAAGGCGCTCTGAATCCAAACGAGCAATTGTATTGCACAATAATACGAACTGCACAATGTTTTCGTGTTCAGTATAGTATTGAATATTGTGCAATACTGACCCTACACGATGCAATATAAAAATATGGTGCAATTAAAATTAAACTCGCTCAAACTTTTGGTCAATCATTGTGCAATCTTCAATATTAACCCTAAACGGTCAATAATATTGCACAATTCGCGATATTGCACAATATAATTGACCGTTTAGGGGCCGCCTTAGCGTAAAATGGCCGAGAAGAACATGGGCTCTTAAGGACGCCATCAGACTTGAGATACAATATCCCCGGGTCACCTTACTTCAACATATGCAGGTGGTAGGACATTGTGCAAGGTCCGCCCGGATTACTACCACCATCTTGCTCGCTAATCCTGCCGTGAAGCAGCAGTGCTTGCACTTTTGTGTTTCGGCGCGGAGAGTAAGACAGCCGGTGAAATTTCTGGCACTTGAGGTATTCCAAGTTAGGCCTCTAGGTTGGCAACGAATCTGCAATGCCCCTGATGTTGCAGATGTTTATGGGGGTGGTGATCTCTTACCACCAGGAGACCCACTTGCTCGTTTGCCTTCCAGTCGAATAAAAAAAAACATTTTTAAATGACATTGTAACGGATAACTCACGTCTTAAATCGAGTTTAGCTCGACTGTTTCGGGCTATTTCGTAGCCCTTCTTCAAGGGAGCACGCGACTCGTTTCATAATTTTTTTTTTCTTTTTTTAGATAAAAGACATCCAAGAAACAGACGCGGGCTGGTACCAATGCCAAGTGATCATCTCAGTCAGCAACAAGATCACCGCTGAAGTGGAACTGCAAGTTCGCCGTCCTCCAATCATCTCTGACAACTCTACGCGCTCCCTCGTCGCCAGTGAAGGGGAGAGTGAGTATCATAATATATTAATTAGTCAACGCTACCTCAAAACAGACCGGTACAGATTTCAATCTACATACAAAGTGCGCTCGAGCAACGCACACAGACGCTGCTCACGGACAAGATATCTCGGACCGGTTGGGACCCGTGCGAGCGCGAGTGTCACCGGTTTGAGACACGCGTCTGTTTTTTTGTGCAATAATGGAGCAACAAAAAACAGTTCAATATTATAACTTTAAACGGTGAATTGTCGTTTGCCAAAATGGCAAAAACGGAACCCTTACAGTTTCGCCATGTCTCTGTCTGTCTGTCTGTCCGTCCGCGGCTGTGACCTGGGACTATCAATGCTAGAAAGCTGTAATTTTGCATGAATATATGTATATGTAAACTATGCCGACAAAATGTACAATAGAATTTTTTTAGAGTACCTCCCAAACATGTAAAGTGGAGGTGTTTTTTTTTTCTCATCCAACCTTGTAGTGTGAGGAAACGTTGGATAGGTCTTTTGAAACCATTAGGGGGTTGCTAAAACGATTTTTCGATTTAGTGATTTGTTTGTAAAATATTGAACTTTATTAAAATCGAGCTTTAGGTTTTTTTTTAACAGACAAAATGGCGCCGCAGAAGATCATCGTTGTTATTTCCCAGGTGCGGTTATGGAGTGCTACGCTGGCGGGTTCCCGCCGCCGAAGATATCATGGCGTCGGGAGAACAACGCCATCTTGCCGACCGGAGGGTCCATCTACAGGTAGAAACTGCCATCCATACTCTCAACCCACCACCCAAGGGTCTCCACTCAGACCGGTCTTGTGCAAACAAACCCCATTACAAAATACACTACTACTTACTAGTACTGCTATATCCATACTAATATTATAAATCGGAAAGTGTGTTTGGATTTTTTGCATAGAGATAGTTTATGGGCCCGAGAGTGACGTAGGCTACTTTTTATCCCGGAAAAATGCAGTTCCCGAGGGAATAGCGCGCGATAACCGAATACCACGCGGGCGGCGCCGTGGGTAAAAGCTAGTGTATGTATATATACATTATAGGTACACACTAATACATAATAATAAAGTCAATGAACTAAAAGAATTTCTTTGCTCGCCCGCGACCTTATGATAGCTACGTTCCCGCAAGATAAGCATATTACAGTTTTTAACACGCTTTTATTAGCTTGGGTTGTAACTAACTATGTATGTATGTATGTAACGGAATCTTTGAACTTAATTTTCACCAGTTTCCAGAAGTCTGATTAATTTGAAACTTTGCATACGTATCAAGGACCGATGACAATGCAATAATTTCATAACAGTTTCCCATTCAAACTAAAAAGTATAAAATAAATTATAGTTTAAAAAACTAACAAAACACGCTTTTAAAAGTAATTGAACTAAAAAGTCAAAAATAAAACTGTAATAATCAATTGAAAAATTCATATTATTGTACAAAAAGCGTGGGGGGCTTGATTTTGATTGTTGCAAATATTTTATATATAGTTTATTATATCCGTAGTTATTATGACAAGCACCCCACGCTTTTTGTACAATAATATGAATTTTTCAATTGATTATTACAGTTTATTTTTGACTTTTTAGTTCAATTACTTTTAAAAGCGTGTTTTTTTAGTTTTTTAATTTGTATTTATTTCAAGCAACGCTTCATTTACCTATACTCGCTCCGCTCCGCTGTTCAACTAGTGCGATGCTGTGCGAGAATAGGTAAATCAAGCATTTCGTCAATCAAGCAAATTCGATTGCATCTTGTGTTTTAAAATGTGATTGTTTTGTTTAATGTGATGTAATCGAACAACTCAGGGCAGGCAGCCATGTTCCCTTGTTCCTTACAGATAACCATGGCGAGATAACTGGTAATCTGTGAAGAATTTTTTTCTTCCAGTATAACTAGTTATCTCCAAAGATTTTATTTTCCCCACAGATAACTGTTTTTTTTAACGGTTGACTCTAAGGACTCTTTATTTGCCCTATTTCATTACTGTACAATAAAAGTCAATTATAATAACTAATAAACGCATTTCTTACTAATATTATAAACGTGAAAGTCCTTAGAATCAACCGTTAAACAAAAACAGTTATCTGTGGGGAAAAAAAAATCCCCGGAGATAACTAGTTACCTGGAAGGAATGGATTTTCCTTGCAGATAACCGTTAAAAAAAACAGTTATCTGTGGGGAAAATAAAATCTTTGGAGATAACTAGTTATACTGGAAGAAAAAAATTCTTCACAGATAACCAGTTATCTGGCCATGGTTATCTGTAAGGAACAAGGGGCCATGTTGGTCGTGCACATGGCCATGCATAGTTGGGTGACAGTTGACAGTCTTTACCGGCATGTAGATACCGACGTGTGAGTGCCGGCCCTGTTTTTTTGTGAGCACGCCCGTACAAACTAACAGTGGACCCGATTCTACAGCGGCCGCTAAAATTCCTAATTTTATTTAGACGTCGCTAAATCACTTTGCTATTCTATGAGCACCTGTCATAATCAAATTATTATTATTCTCCTTAATGGCGGCCTTTAAGGCTTGGGCCAATGTCAGTTAAAAAAAGATAAATATATTCTTCTTCACGTAGTACGGTGATTGTAGTTTTTGCAACTTGATAGCAAAATTCCAAAAACCACGCGAAAACAACTTGCGCATTAAAAAATGTCAGACACGAGAGCAATATCGAATTTTGTGATCACTGTTCACTGTTAAGGTTAATCGCCGCATAAAACACTATCAAAATTATACTTCAACTAGCCAAAGAAGCAGAAATACCAAAATAGGACATGGCCCACATCCGCCATCTTCGAATGCCACAAATCGAATCTTTTCCATAATCAAATGACAACGCTAATTTAATCTGACGTTTCTTATTTTAGCCGATCTATCTAGCCGGTCAGCGTGACTTTCTGGAATAGCACTTGTTAAATCAGCCGTCTAAATGTCAATTAAAATTTAGAAAATTTAGATTTAGACAATTTAGCTGACGTGCGCGTAGAATCGCATCCAGTAGCTTCTATGGCATGTCGGTGTTAGCCGGGCCGGTGAAGGAAGACGATTCGAGTCGGTTGCTCGCCGCCAGGCGGCGCTGTCCGACTCAGGGACCTCAGGGTCCAACGGCTGCGTTCAGAGTAGCGCGTAGGGCCGTGTTGCACGACACGACATTTTAATTTAAGTTTAGTTTTAAGTTAGTTTTTAAATAAGGTCCTCACTGAAAATCAGCGCCACGGCTTGCCGTGGCATTATGCTGAGTGGGGACCTATTTAGCGTCATTTAATTCTGATATTTGTTCTATGTTTTTTTTTTTTTTTTATGGCGTTAAATAAATGTATTTTCTTTCTTTCTTTCTTTTCTTTCAAACGTTTCTATTGGTTCATGAAAAACACATTCTTCGCAACACATCCTCGTAAAGTCCGTGCCAGGATAAGATAAGTGATTCTGCCCCCACCGAGTTTCAGCTTTTAATTTTTAGGGTTCGGTAGCCAAAATGGCAAAAACGGAACTCTTTTAGTTTCGCCATGTCTGTCTGACAGTCTGTTAGAGTACCTCCCATAGACGTAAAGTGGGGGTGATTTTTTTTTCTCATCCAACCTTTCAGTGTTGGGTATCGTTGGATAGGTCTTCTAAAACGATTTTTACGAAAAATAATCAACTTTAATGTGCAAATTTTCATTAAAATCTAAACTGATGGGTGGTAAAATAGAACGCAGCCTTAATGTGTCTAATTATGTAACACACATAATTGACAACATTTCATATTTCTAAGACTATAATTTGATTCGTTGTATATATTCTGCTTGGAAATAGAAAGACGCTGATATTTTTAAAATTTCGCTACGATTATTAATTAATTTATTACAATTTTTTTAAGATGTGCTTACTCTAAAAGGGCTTAACTCCAAAACTACGATATAATAGATCCATTACTTTTGTCTAGTCTCTATTAAAAAAAGACCACGTAAATCATGCGTAAATCTGAAGTAGACGTTGTCAAAATTATGACAGCTCCTTTTTCTGGTGCAGAAGGCAAAGGAAACATATCTATTCTGTCGTAGTATTGGCAAATTCAGATACATTTTTTAATTATTTTGTATTTTTTTAAATATGGAGAAATAAATTATAATAAATATTTTGCCATGTTCAGGAGGCAAAATTCTTTCGATCCCTGTAGTAATTTACAGGTGTTGAAAAAATGAAATCTTGTCAATTCAGAGGCAACCTGTTGAAGATAGCGTCGGTCCACAAAGAAGACCGCGGGACGTATTACTGCGTGGCTGAGAACGGCGTCGGCAAGGGAGCGAGACGAAACATAAATCTGGAAGTTGAGTTCGCTCCGGTCGTCACTGTGCCGAGACCTAGGCTGGGACAGGTGAGTGTTTTTCTACTATACCTAATTTCTTAGATCGAGATACTAAAATGACAGTCTGAAATGTCAAACGTAAAAATAATGTGGCCATTATAAAACGAACAGTGCGGAAATTGAAAATACAAACCGAAACATAGATGCACAGAAAAACCAGAAAAATAAGACCAACACTGGGAATCGAACCCAGGTCCTCGGCATTCCGTGCCGCGTGCTATACCGCTACACCACTGCTGGTCAACGGCACAGACACGAATTTTCCCTATGCATCACATATCTCAGCTTGTTTTTACTTTACTTTGTAACTTAAGCAGTTACCTAGCGCCATCTATATTGTCTAACTCTCAACGAGAAGCCTTCAATATCCAATATTCGAACAGTGCGGCTCCATGATTCGGGTTTCGTAAATAACCGATAAAA
Source organism: Choristoneura rosaceana (assembly GCA_037349165.1). Taxonomy (NCBI): domain Eukaryota; kingdom Metazoa; phylum Arthropoda; class Insecta; order Lepidoptera; family Tortricidae; genus Choristoneura; species Choristoneura rosaceana. The sequence continues at coordinate 3,838,324 of JAZBNJ010000017.1, forward strand.
ATGTGTATTTTACGATAGTAAAAATAACATTAAAGTATTCAATATACTACTTCCCATTTTAAAAATATAAATACACTTTTACGATAAAGTGATAAAATCTAAGCACAGGTGCAAAACAGGTAAAATACAGTGTTCATCACTTAGTGCCAACGTAAAAAAATATAATAAAAATCTACAAAATCTTTCGGTGATTACCGGTTGCGGCACATCACTATTTATGAGACGCAAAAAACAGGTAACACATGAAACGTCATTTTACTATCTCGAATTATGGGACAGACCATAGAGATAGAGATATTCAAAGAAAGAAAGAAATGGGCGTTTTCAAATAAAAGTACCCTTTACGTTTTTTTGAAATTTTGGAAAAAATATGGTTTTCCTACTCGGAATCAAGAGCACAATCGATTCCGATCGTTTAAAAAAATGACCCCAGTTTTCATACAAATTTTTATTCAGTTTTGTCACGCCCATACAAAAAAAAATGAAAAAAAACGTCGCAAAAGTGACATTTTTTTAAACTAAAACGATTGTGGTTTTTTTTTTTCAATTACTATTGCGTGTATGGAGTCCCCCCCCCCCTACAAATATTTATTTTTGTAATGTAACTACAAAACAAAATAGCGGCTTTGACAAGACATCTGTACTCCGGATTATGCTGAGTTTTTGTCGTTAAATAAATGTATTTTCTTTCTTTCTTTCTTTCTATCAAATTTCATTGATATATACATCTTGTAGTTTTCGAGTAGAATGTCTGTGACATACGAACGGGCTTGACGAAACTATAAGTTTTCCATTTTTGCGATTTTGGCTCCGGAACCCTGAAAAAAGACGTTAAAAATAAAGTTATTTAGGGACTTTTATCCTTCATCATACATATTATTATGAATTTCTGTTTTTTTGCCTGGAAGAGATCGCTCTTAAGCGATAAGGCCGCCTATTGCTTACCTTGTAATTTTTTCTCTGTGTATCTGTTTTCTGTATCGCTTACCATTTCTGGTGTACAATAAAGTCTTTGTATTGTATTGTAATGACAAATTGATTAAAATACTGTCCAACCCGCACATTCCCAATCCGCAATGGGCCCGCGTGGGAACTACGGCCCAAGCCCTCTCATTCTGAGAGGAGGCCTGTGGCCAGCAGTGGGACGTATATAGGCTGGGATGATGATGATGATTAGAGACCGGATAATATGCATTTGCATATTTAAGCCATTTTCAGCGCTAATAGCATATTTTTCCTAAGATCTAGTGATGATGTATATTATCGCTATAATTTACAGTATTTTACGAGCGCAGCCGCGCGTCTTTTGTTTTGGAACGATAGCAAAATGAAAGAGACAAATAGACAAATGATCGTCGCGGTCGCCTACCGCACTACTCCTTCCTCCCACCTATTATGCATGTTACTTTCATTGCTGACGCGCGTGCTCATTGATCTGCAGTTAAAGTTTTTAAGGAATAAAGTAAAACTTAAAACAAGTATTTACTAACAATAAACTTAAATCTAAAGGAATCCATACTAATATTATAAATGCGAAAGTGTGTTTGTATGTTTGTGTTTTTGTATGTTTGTCCGTCTTTCACGCCGTAACGGAGCGACGGATCGACGTGATTTTTGGCATAGAGATAGTTTATGGGCCCGAGAGTGACATAGGCTACTTTTTATCTCGAAAAAAAAAATGCATAGTTCCCGAGGGAACAGCGCGCGATAGCCGAATACCACGCGGGCGGAGCCGCGGGCAAAAGCTAGATATATTTATAAAACAAATAAAATTGGCATTTAATGTTGCATATTTTGTCAGTTTTCGTGCATATTTCAAGCATTTTTCATGCATATTTGCATGCATATTTCAAGCTTTTTATGTTGCATATAATCCGGTCTCTAATGATGATGATGACTGTCCAACCATGTTCGCAGGCGCTTCAATACGACATGGATCTCGAATGCCACGTAGAGGCCTACCCCCCGCCGGCTATCACGTGGCTGAAAGGCGAGTTCCAACTGTCCAACAACCAACATTACAGGTACAGATTTCTACATACACTAGTGACTTGCTCTGGCTGCGTTAGCACGGGAGTCAAAGTCAAAAACTCTTTATTCAATTCAGGCCATAACAAGCACTTATGAACGTCTAAATCGACCTCGAATGCCACGTGGAGGCCTACCCCCCGCCGGCTATCACGTGGCTGAAAGGCGAGTTCCAACTGTCCAACAACCAACATTACAGGTACAGATTTCTACATACACTAGTGACTTACTCTGGTTGCGTTAGCACGGGAGTCAAAGTCAAAAACTCTTTATTCAATTGACAACATTTCATATTTCTAAGACTATAATTTGATTCGTTCTGTATATTCTGCTTGGAAATAGAAAGACGCTGATATTTTTAAAATTTCGCTACGATTATTAATTAATTTATTACAATTTTTTTAAGATATGTTTATTCGAAAAGGGCTTAACTCAAAAACTACGATATAATAGATCCATTACTTTTGTCTAGTCTCTTTTAAAAAAAAGATCACGTAAATCTTGCGTAAATCTGAAGTAGGCGTTGTCAAAATTATGACAGCTCCTTTTTCTGGTGCAAAAGGCAAAGGAAACATATCTATTCTGTCGTAGTATAGGCAAATTCAGATACATTTTTTAATTATTTTGTATTTTTTTAAATATGGAGAAATAAATTATAATAAATATTTTGCCATGTTCAGGAGGCAAAACTCTTTCGATTCCTGTAGTAATTTACAGGTGTTGAAAAAACTAAATCTTGTCAATTCAGGCCATAACAAGCACTTATGAATGTCAAAAAAATCTACCACCGGTTCGGAAAAAACCTCTGTTGAGAAGAATCCGACAAGAAACTCAACGAGGTTTTTTTTTTTTAAACAGATTCACAATATTTATAAATTATATCTATATACTATACCAGTATTAAATACATCACAAGTATTCAACACAACTTTATTTTAATTTGTAAATTTGAAATAACCAAGGTCTCTATCAGGGATGTAACGGATATGGTTTTATCGGAACCGAAAGCGGAATCAGATGTTTTCAATTTAGTTTATCGGAACCAGAAACGGAATCGGAACCGAAAACTGAACTTTTTTTTTTATTCGACTGGATGGCAAACGAGCGAGTGATGCTAAAAGATAGATAGAAAGTCCTGATGGTAAATGATCACCACCGCCTTTAAACATCTGCAACACCTGGGGTATTGTAGTTGCGTTGCCAACCTAGAGGCCTAAGATGGGATACCTCAAGTGCCAGTAATTTCACCGGCTGTGTTACTCTAGTGCAAGCACTGCTGCTTCACGGCAGGATTAACGAGCAAGCCCCATACAAAGACTGACCGCTAACTGACTAATCATGATTAGTGACTGCCTCGAGCCCCACGGCGCGGGCGGGCGGCGCATTTGAATCGATTTTGCGCGGACATCGGGGAATTCAAATCGCTAATTCGCTCTTGAGACGTCACAGTAGATATAAAAAAATGACACGGTTGGTTTTCATACATATTGAAGTGTTTGCGTTTTCTAGTGTAATCTTTATCTGTGGTAACGCCTGATTTAATCAAATTTGTCGCAGGATCTCCCACTTCGCGACAGCAGACGAGTTCACCGACACGACGCTGCGTGTGATCACAATAGAGAAGCGCCAATACGGTCTCTTCACGTGCAAGGCGCAAAACAAACTTGGAACTGACGAGGGCAACGTCGAGTTATTCGGTTAGTACATATTTTATTATGTAGAGATCATATTTTAAGATGTTTCTATTAGTTCCCGTTTCGCCGGATTGTTGTTTCGTCGAAGTCTTGTTTCGCCGAATACTTGTTTCATATAATTTTTCAATTGAACGAAACTATGGAAATATCACGATATTTATCTTTCTCTCTCTCTCTCTCTCTCTCTCTCTCTCTCTCTCTCTCTCTCTCTCTCTCTCTATTTCTCTTCTCTCTTCTCTCTCTCTCTCTCTCTCTCTCTCTCTCTCTCTCTCTCTCTCTCTCTCTCTATTTAGACATACTATAACGTTTTTTTAAACGACTTAAAAAGATGAGGAGGTTAAAAAACAACAAAAAATTTAACTGACTACAAAAACCATGGAAAGAATTTTCTACCAGTTCGAAGCCAGCAGGAGTGGACCTTACAGTCGTCCTTCCTCACCTACAGACTATATATTGAGCTTCAATCACTCCTCCTGGCTCGTGCTGAGGCACCGACTTCAAACTTGTAAAAAAATATTTGCATGTTTTTTTTGCAGTTGATTAAATTTTTGTTATAATTTGTTTATAAAAAAAAAAGTAAAAAAGGTTTATTAAAAATGAATAGTTTACATTTCATTTTTGCGATTTACAACATCAGCATGCTGAGATGACTAAAATTATTTAGTTATACATGAAATTGAAAACAAATCAATGCACTGTCTAGCGGACCCCAAACTAGGCTAACCTGTATCTTGGGGACCAGATGAGTTTCAAATATATAAACCGAATAGTTAATTTTGTTCATTAATTTAGTTTTTTGTTCGCCATTCATGGTGTTTATTTACCTATCTGATTTCATTGCATTTAAATATTTCCAACGAAACATTCGGTGAAGCAAGCAATCGGAGAAGCAAGCATTCGGCGAAACAAGTATTCGGTGAAACAAGCATCCGACGAAACAAGAATTCGGCGAACCCTACATCACTATTTTAGAGCAGTTAATTAAAATACTATGGATTTATTAATTTTATTAATCATTAGTGTGTAACATTGTAATTGTTATTTTTGCTGTCATCCTTGTTCTGAGTAGATTACAATCATACTATGTTATGCATGAAAAAGAAAGGTAGTAAATGAATGGTCATTTGTTAACAAATGAGTCATATTAGAAGCAAAGTGAGCAACACCCACTGGTTTTTGGTTTACTTTAGGAGATACTGCACGAAGTGTAAAAAACTTTGACTTTGACTTGAGTGCATAAAGTAAAATCTTTGTCTACCAAGGCAATCAGGTGTAAACAGCCACAAACATAAAAAAAATATACATAGTTTTTTAATAATTTTTAATTTGTATCAAACTAAAATCAATCAATTCAATCAAAATAAAGGAATAAAACTAAAAATTGATAATTATAATAGTAACTAGCATTAAACCCATTCTCCCCTCGACTTGTCTATCCACCCTCGCCATACCGGCTCGGGTGGGTATATAAACGTCTCGAGTAAAATGGCTCGTTTTATGCTACTATTGTACGCATTTCTGTTGGATTATATGTTGCTAACATTGCCTCTATATGACTCAAATTATTATTTTCATTGTTGTTTTTTTACTGTGCTCACAATCGAAGTGAAAAGTAGCAGTTTTACTGCGAAAATGAAGTTCGTGTCGTGCGGTCCCTCTGACACTTATACCATTTAATACGAGAGCGAGAGGGACCGCACGACACGAACTTCGAGTTTTAAATGTGTAACAATTAGCAAAGACATAGATCAATCACAATTGTACCTTTTTTTTTTTGTCAAACTTAAAACCTAAAATTGCTAAAAGTGGCTCCGAAGCGGTAATGTTTCGTGTGCTCTGCCTACCCCATTTGGAAATACAGCCGTGATGTTTGTGTGTGTGTATATATGATCATTTACATGCTTTTGGTATCATAAGTGGGCCAATCAACTATTTTACCGACACTTTGGACGTCTCCTGCGTTACCAAAATTGTCTCCGGCGTTATCAAAAAATCGTACTTCCAACAAAATATTTCGCGGTTTAATAGGTTGAGCTTACGTAGGATGGCAAGTATTCATGTACACCATCTATTAAATTACAGAAAAACATGTTTACTTACAAAAATCTGCAATTGTTTGAAAAATGTTGCGGACAGATTAGTGTCGGTAAAAAAGTTGATTGGCCCAAGTAATAGTTACGTACTGTTTTTATAAAAACTTTTTCAACAAAAAGACTCAAGATTACCTTTTTTCTAATGCTAAAATGAAGTATACATGTAGCCTAGCCTTGAGCTTATTTTTTTTTACCATCGCATGTGCACGTGCCCTTAGAAACCATAATCCCGGTGTGTCCTCCGGCGTGTGGACAAACGCGGTACGGCGGCGGCGCGGCAGCCATCGCGCCTTCCCCCATGACTGTAGCCACTCTGGTGGCCTTGTACGCGGGATACGCTTACAGGAGGTACGTACCATGGCCGATACACGCACAGACAGGCTAACACACAGACAGAGACAGATGTGAAGAGAGAGAGGCAGTCGGACAAAGAGACAGACGGACAGAGAGAGCGACAGTCTGACAGAGGGAAACATTACAGTACCCGGCAATAAAGATTGCAACATCGGTCGTCGGAAAAAGACAATAGGGATGATGACGCCATTAAAAAATAATTTGAAGGCACAACTCCAGTAAAAAAACGCTTTATTTTAGCCCTGTAAACCAGATTAATTTTCGATTTACTGTAAAATTAGATTTTTGGTTGCTTTAAAACAAATAAATAGTTGATTGAGTTGCCGGATAGTGACGTCATAATTCGCTATCGCCATTGAAACTATGGGAGAGTAGTGTTTTGACAGCTCATAAAAAGTACGTCAGTTGATTGGTGGTATCATCATGCCTATTGGCTGTTCACGACGATTTCCGAGCACTGGCCACCGTCCATCAATCAACGTATTTATTAAGTGACGTTTTATATCAAATATATACTGCATCTTTATGGACTTAATTAGTTCACGTCAAATTAATAACATGTAAACTTGGGATATCTATAGAGAGCTGTTGCAACTTCTAGAAAAAGGATAGTTCCCTTTGATGTCGTCGTACAATTTAAAGTTTTGGGGGGGTTTCAACAACTCTTTATTATATATTTTCATCTAAATGCGTCCGTACTCTATTGCATCTGTACAACGACTGACAAACGTCACATAAGTATGTGACAAGCCGAAATTAGCCGAGTCTCTTTCCAAAAACCGATGTGCAATCTTTAATCCCGGTGTGTCCCCCGGCGTGTGGACAAACGCGGTATGGCGGCGGAGCGGCTGCCATCGCGCCTTCCCCCATGACTGTAGCCACTCTGGTGGCCTTGTACGCGGGATACGCTTACAGGAGGTACGTACCATGGCATTCGATACACGCACAGACAGGCTAACACACAGACAGCGACAGATGTGAAGAGAGAGAGGCAGTCGGACAGAGAGAGAGACATTACAGTACCCGACGCTAAAGATTTCTCATTGGTCTTCGGAAAAAGACAAATGGCTGTTCACGACGATTTCAGGACACTGGGCGCCGTCCATCAATCATCGTATTTATTAAGTAACGTCTTATATCAAATATATACTGCACCTTTATGGACTTTTAGTTTTCGTCAATTTAATAACTTCGGATATCTATAGAGCTGTTGCACTACTAGAAAAAGGATAGATCTCTTTGATGTCGTCGTAGAATTTAAATTTATGGGGGGGTTTCAACAACTCTTTATTATATATTTTCATCTAAATGCGTCCGTACTCTATTGTACCTGTACAACGAGTGACGAACGTCACATAAGTAGTGTATGACAAGCCAAAATTAGCCGAGTCTCTTTCCAAAAACCGATGTGCAATACAGGAGGTACGTAGCACAGTCAATCAGGGTGTCCACATTCTGGGAAGTCAGGGAAATGTCAGGGAAGCTTAAGGTGGTCAGGGAAAGTCAGTGAAATCGAGGGGATACCTTGAAAGTCAGGGAAAATTGAGATTTTTATGATTTTTTTCCCCGTGATTGTAAAATGAGGGATTTAATTTTATGCTCTGGTCTGGCAGTGGTTTGTAGTCAGTGGTCGTTCGTTACACAGACCATGTCAGAGGCCTACTAGGCAATCTAGAAAATTTGACACCAGAGTTGGGTCGATTATCGACTTACAACCTACTCGTTAGAAGAAGAATTGAAATTGTGTACTTATCAGATATTTTTCATTTTGCTTATAAACTACTTTACAAATAAAACATACCTACTGAATAACTAAATTTGGTCAGGGAAATTTTAAAAAATGGTCAGGGAAAGTCAGGGAATTTTTTTAACATTAGCTGTGGACACCCTGGTCAATACACACAGAGAGATGGAAGGAGGGATAGACAGACTACAGACAGAGAGAGAGTGGTAGACGGACAGGGAGGGAGACAGACTGACAGAAGGTATGTTACAATAGTCAATAAGAACATCATACTCTGTTCAAATTAACGATCTGGGCATAAACCAATGTCTAACTCGATAACTGAAACAGAGTATCGGTAACTGGAGTAGCTCACACATACATATATAGACACACACGTATATAGACACAGATGGACAGACACAAATAAACACAGACGGACAGAGAGAGAAAGAAGCAACCGGACAAAGGGACAGACAGAGAGAGAGTCTGGTGGCCTTGTACGCAACGCAGGATGCACTTACAGGAGGTACGTAGCACAGTCAATACACAAGCATACACACAGAGTGATGGACGGACGGACGGATAGACAGACAGACGAATGGACAGAGAGAAAGAGAGAGACAAACGGACAGAGAGAGATAAAGAAACGAAAAGACGGGCAGATAACACATAGACAGGGCAGGGTGACTCTTTCCCGGCCCCGATAACACCGACATGTAAATACCGGCTTGTTTTTCGTGTACACGCCCATAGAAGCTCCTGTCAGTTTCTATGGGCGTGTACACAAAAAATAGGGCCGGTATTTCCGTGTCGGTGTTATCCGGACCGGGAAAGAGTGTCACCCGACAGGGCAGACGGACAGAGAGAAAAAGAAGCAGCCGGACAAAGAGACAGACTTTTCTCTGACAGAGAAAAAGACAGACAGAGAGGGAGACAAACTGACAGAGAGAGAAAGAGAGAGATAGTCTGACAGAGAGAAACACACCATGTGTCTATAGAAACTATAATCCCGGTGTGCGCGCCGCGCGGCAATCGCGCCTATGCCGCTCTCGCCAGCAGCTCGGTCTTGTACACGAGATACGCTTACTAGAGGTATGTAGCATAAGAGCAGAGATGTCGTGCAGGTGTAGTGTGTTTTCTATGCTTACACGGACAGACAGACAGACGGGCAGAGAGAAAGACAGATAGACGCTGAACTGATGTACGGGTGTTGGATGTGTACTGAAACCAATTGACAATATTTCATATTTCTATGACTATAATTTGATTCGTTCTCTGTATTCTGTTTGGAAAGAGAGAGACGCTGATATTTTTAAAATTTCGCTACGATTATTAATTAATTTATTACAATTTTTATAAGATGTGCTTAATTCTAAAAAGGCATAATTCCAACTACCATATCCATTACTTTTGTCTAGTCTCTATTAAAAAATATCACGTAAATCATGCGTAAATTTCTGGAGAAAAAGGCAAAAGATACATATATATTCTATGGTAGTTTTGGCAAATTCAGGTATATTTTTTCAATTTTCTGTATTTTTTTTAATATGGAGAAATAAACTATAATAAATATTTTCCCATGTGCAGGAGGCAAAACTCTTTCGATTCCTGTAGTAATTTAAAGGTGTTAAAAAAATGAAATCTTGTCAATTGCGATAGAAAACCATTATGCATCTGTAATAGTACATTACTGTAGAGGCCGGGAAGTAGGGGGGCGTCCATAAATTACGTGAGATGTTTAAGGGGGGGAGGGGGTCGAGTCAAATCTCATCTAATCTTACGTTGGAGAGAGGGGGGGTCTCGGCAAATATGACGCAATTTTTTATCTGATTGAAACAAAAAAAAAACAATTTTGGTCCATTTAACCCAAATTGTACATGCTTAAGATTTAATCTTAAGCGCAATCGTAATACGATTAAGATTATTCATTTTTTTTTCTTTTTATAATAACAATCCGACGCGTTTATGTAAGAAACCCACATTTTGAAAAATCTCACGTGAGATTTTGGGATGGGGGTTGAATAAAATCTCACGACATCTCACCAGGGGGGGAGGGAGGGACAGAAAATTAAAAAAAACACCTCACGTAATTTATGGACGCCCCCTAGGGGGTTGGCGGCCAAGCAGCAGGGATATTACGAAACTCGAAACTCGGTGCGTGTCATGCGGTCCCTCTGACACTTATACTATTTAATACAAAAGTGAGAGGGACCGCACGACACGAACTTCGAGTTTGCTATTTCGTAGTAGCCCTGCAGATATAGGATGGGAATGCGAGGTCGGTAACCCCCCGGCCGAAGCTTGTATAGTTATTTTTGATCCTGTATGTAGATAGTTTTTTTATGTGTGTTATAGTTTCAGTGATAGTACAGTCAAGGTCGTACGTAAATATGTATACACTTTAGTACCTTGTCTATTTTCGTCATATTTGAACTGTCATATATAAAAATCATTTATTATCAGGCGTTTAACGCCCATAGATGTCAAAAGATGATCACAAACTTTGTTAGTAACAAATATTCTTATAAACAATATTAGTAAAGATTTTGGAAACTGATTTGGTGAATCTACACAACCACTGAAACAATTAATATCAATTGAAAATTAAAAATGTCAATTTTACTTATTAAAATGAAATATAATTAGAATTTTAAATTTAAGATTAATTAAGAATAATTTACATATTTAAAAAATAAAATAGAATATCTATCACCCAATCAGTATTCCCAGCCATGTCTTCAGGATAGAACAATCCGGTTTGTGTATATATGAACTGTCACAGTGGTACATCGACCAGTTGCTTCTTACACCACTTGGGTACTTAGACCAGCTGCTTTTAGACGAATTTATACTATACCGTTAAAACATATAGACTCCTATACACACTCAACAGGTGTGGCTACATACAGTCGCTCGTCGCGCGATTGCACCTATAAATCTGAATTGAAAATACAAACCGAAACATAGATGCACAGAAAAAATGCAAGAAAAATAAGACCAACACTGGGAATCGAACCCAGGTCCTCGGCATTCCGTGCCGCGTGCTATACCGCTACACCACTGCTGGTCAATGGCACAGACACGAATTTTCCTATGCATCACATATCTCAGCTTGTTTTTACTTTTTACTTTGTAACTTAAGCAGTTACCTAGCGTCATCTATATTGTCCAACTCTCAACGAGAATACCTTCAATATCTCCTTCGGAACTAACCGTTCACCCGGACAAGAGATGGCGCTATTAAGCAATCAAATTATGATTGGTTTTTTGGAATCTTTTTGTATTTTTTATTTCAATTCCAAACAATTACAAATTTTTGGAATTGAAATAAAAAATACAAAAAGATTCCAAAAAACCAATCATAACCTATAAATCTGGTCACGTGACCCCATTTTGGTGATTTTGAATTAACGGAGACTGAAAAAAGTAGCCTCTAGTCGCCGCGTCGAGCAGCGACAAGATGGCTTCTTGCAGGAATGATCTTGGTTTTGGAAGCTGTTTTCTTAATCTCATTTAGTAGCAGTCGTGGCAGTGGTACAAATAAAAAAACCAGTGTTTTTGCCGAAATTTAAGAGGTTTTTTTTTTCACCGATAAAGCTCTACTTTTTGAGCTTTATCGCTATGTCACGTGACCAGATTTGACGATGGAAACGAGCGTAAAGCGATTTCGTGTGAGCGCGTCCTATTGCAGCGTATTTTTAGCCTGTTTACTAAAAAAAAAAACTTTTTTTTTCAGAATCACCGGTTCCAGATATTAACTACCCTGGCCTCCGACCCGACCCACTTATGTACGGTAAATACAGCGCAGCTACCAACATACAAACAAACATACACATGTCGTTATTAATATATCTGACCAATATTGTAATTTATTAAGCTGCTATCACAGATATAGATTACACCAGATTACGCAAATGCATCTACTGATGTCTGAACCCCGACCGAACGTCGGGATTGTTCCCATACAAAGACTGACCGCTAACTGACTAATCATGACTAGTGACTGACTCGTGCCCCACGGTGCAGGCGGGCGGCGCATTTGAATCGATTTTGCGCGGACATCGCTGATTCGCTCTTGAGACGTCACAGTAGATATAAAGTGACACGTTTGGTTTTCATACAGATTGCGGTGTTTGCGTTATCTAGTGTAATCTATATCTGTGGCTGCTATACATGACTGCTCTGCCCTCTTAAGGCAAAAGGTGGTAACTTAAAAAAGTACACTTAAGTTATCTGCCTTTTCCCAACTTGCGATTCCCAATGGTTCATTTGCCAAACTTACATTTTCCAACTCACGATATTCTAAGAAACCATGTTTTTTAGGCACTTTCATAAAACAAACCTAACCTAACCTTCTGTTCTATAAAAACAAGAAAATACACTAAAAATTTTTTTTGGTTTCGCAGCTAATTGAGAGTTGCCAAATGAAACATTTCAGGTCTTAAAAGTGTATATTTTTTTTAGATGCAACCTTTTCCCTTAGGGCAACGCTAACATGTTAAAGAGGTGGCTTGAGGCCTGGTCGCTTCAGAGCGATCTCTTCCAAGACACTATATGACAGCTAGTCTTCGAATGCTCTCGAAAATCTTCATCAAAACAAAATTAGGGTACACATGTTAAAAATCCTTTCTCATCGCATTTTCTCTAATAGAAAGTGTTTATTTACAAAATTCGCGTCTTGAAATTGGTAGTATCGGTATTATTTACATAAGGCGGCCTGTCCACTGGAGTGGAGCGTGGCAGCAGAGCAGTGAGCGATATAATCTACCAATAGAATTGTTCTCCATTCCAATCCAGTGCATAGAGAGTTAGTAACTAACTTAAAAATTTGTTCAAAACCGGAAGCGAGGAGAAAAAGAGCAAGGAGGTAGGGGGCCTACCACGCTCTCTTAATACGATTCAGTTTAAGCTCTAAACTGAACTGCATCGCTGAACTTTTGTGATTCATTTCAAGTGAGGTTCAGCGATAGCGTTACATATATCAGAGAAAATATCCTTTCATTCACTTGTAAGCGATTGAGATTCAGCTCTGAGAAATAAAGGTCGTGGTACCAATTTCGACGATTCAGTTTAGGTGCCTAAATTGAACTGCTCTGCGTTTGGATCGTTTGGGAAAGATCGTGGTAGGCCCCCAGTTCTAATTCCGCAACTCCGCATTACCCCTCGCTCCGCTCCGCTGCCTGACTCCGTACCAATGAAGAGGCACTCTAAGATTTACCTAAACCTTAGGACTGCACTTCTATATTTTTTTAGTAAGTAAGCTTGACAGTGTTAGTACTAAAAATTGCACAAAATATTTTAAAAACACCAATACTCGTGCCATTAAAAGAAATATAAAATTATATTAGAGTTTCTTGTGCATTGAGGTTTTTAATATAAATTTTTAACTTGTATCTCTTGATTCAGTGCCTGGAACGCATATAAGCGTTCACAGTTTTAGTAATACAGTAACTTTATAAGAACTCATAGCATAGCACAGTCTCTTCTAAATCGCTACAAGTGGACCATAAATACAAAGTTCTTACATCAATACTTCGTACGCAGAAGAATGTTGACAAATACCTAACTAAACAGAATGTATGTGCCAATGCAATAAAAACATTTGAAGGGTCCACGGAAAGAACATATCTAGTCACCTAAGCAACTTTTTGAGTTATAACGGTTTGGAAGTTAGTCATCACGAACAATTACTATAGTTACCATTTCTTTAAAAGTTAAAAAAATACAATTTATAATGTTTTCAGATTATTTAATTCAATGGTAAGTCATAGTACTTTGCGAGCTCTACATTTTGAGATTTAAATCTCAATTTTCAAAAAGTGATTTGACATGTTCTTTCCGTAGACCCTTCATTTGTGGATGGTAGTATGCACTGACTGACGCGGTGGCGTGTGGCGCAGCGTCGAACAAAATGGCGGTCACCGCGCGAACGTTTCACCAATGGCTCCTCGAGATTTTACCTGCGCAAAAGTACAGCCCTGTTATTGGCTAAAATGCTAACTGGGCGGTCGTTAACTTATATTAATGTTACAACTGTAGTGATAGACGTTCATGGGAATTTTCCAAAACGGGGCACAATGGGTAAGAGTGAACCTCAAAATATTGGACTCTAAAGGCTGACCAGGATTGTGAAAAACCTCGCCATATTGCGGAAAACCAATAGAACTAATTTCTTACTGGTAACACTAAATTCAAATGTCATCTGTCTATTGCTGTCAAAGTTTAACGTTGTTTGCGCGTGGTACTTTTTAAAGTGTTATTTTGAATTTTTGTGAGATTCGGTTTGTAGCATTCGAACATGGCGGATGTAGTCAATATATAATTTTGCTATTTCTGTTTTTTTGGCTGGTTGAAGTATAATTTTGATAGTGTTTTATGCGGCGATTAAGCTTAACAGTGAACAGTGATCATAAAATTCTATATTGCTCTCGTGTCTGACATTTTTTAATGCGCAAGCTGTTTCCACGTGGTTTCTGGAATTTTACTATCAAGTTGCAAAAACTACAATCACCGTACAACGTTGCCTCTCGAAAGAGAATACTTTGACACTGGCGAAATTGTCCTATTAATTAGGACAGAAAGCCATATTTTAAGAGAAGAAGAAGAATTTTTGTGCGTTAAAATGCCGAAGATTATCTATAGCCGTGGGAGGAAAATAATTCACAATGTACAAAAGTATTTGTCATATAAAAAGTCTCAGGGATTACAAAACATTCCTTTAAATAACGTCATCGACACCGTTGTCAATATAACTGGTAGGTATCGTATAGTAAGTATAAAGAATGTTGCAATATAAAACGTACAAGTGCTGCCATCGCTTCAGGTTTTTTCTTTTCCTGGTCAGCCTTTAATATACGTTAAAGGCATTGTATATAAGCGTACATAATTTTCGGAGATGGACTTAGGAAACAGATCTTTTTATAGCAATCGACTGTTAAATCACAATAGGAATTAGATTGTGAAAGTAGACATTTTTTTAGCCAAAATTTCATGACGTATTTTTATAACTACTGGGTGAAGGCGATGTAGCACTTGACTGATAATGTATGTAGTACACTCAATGAGGGCTATCGTTTTTTATCTCACTAGATGGCGCCACTGTTGCGTGAGGTTTTTAAAAGTCTGTTATAACGGGCGTGAAAACAAAGTTTAGATTAAAATTATATTTAATAAATCTTAAAACAGTACCATAAAAATATCGAGCAACCACAGTATTGCGTAATCCCGTTTTGTTCGGAAAAAAGAGGACAAAAGTTTTCGAAAGACAAAACTGTCAAATTACAGACGTTCATTGCCCCTTATCGCATAATTGCCTTAATTAATTTCAGGTAATGCGAAATATTCACAAAATTATTCTAATTATAAATAAACCCGCGTAGCTCACCCAAAACCTATGAGATTTGACATTTCGTTGACCCCACGCTACACTAGCGCCTCTAGCGGCGAATTCATACGCGATAGCCCTCATTCTACAAGCTTTTATAGTAAATAGTACTAGATGATAAGATTGTGAAAACAGTGAATCAACTTTTTTAAGAGGACTCCTACAAACCAGAGATTGTTTTGGTCAAGCCTTGGCTACCAGTGTTTTGCCATCAATCCATTATGACCAAAATATCGCTAATTTAGCGCTCACAGATATAGATTACGCAAATGCATCTACTTCGCGTGTCCGAATCCCGACCAAACGTCGAGGTTGGCCCCATACAAAGACTGACCGCTGACTAATCATGACTAGTGACTGACTCGAGCCCCACGGCGCGGGCGGGCGGCGCATTTGAATCGATTTTGCGCGGATATCGGGGAATTCACATCGCTAATTCGCTCTTGAGACGTCACAGTAGATATAAAGTGACACGGTTGGTTTTCATACAGATTGAGGTGTTTGCGTTATCTAATGTAATTTATATCTGTATCGCTTGCATTTACATCACGCTTCTAATTGGTTAAATAGCTAAATGAACCAATAGCAAGCTAGACTAAAGTCAAGCGGACTCGCTAACGCCATCTAGCGATATGCGCATTTCAAGAAACTCGTAAAAAAAGTTGATTCACATTAAATGGTAGGTTTTTAACGACATTTTTAACGAGTTCTTTTGTAGACAAGGCATTTAATTTTTTAAAGCAGTATCGTGTATGAAATCTGTGAATGATAATTATTAATTTTAAACGACCAAAACTTAATTGTAACCATTATTTGGGATTGTATAAAACTACAATATACTTAAGCTTGATATTTTTCATTATAATTTTTTATATCTTTTTTCTACTTACCACCGTAATTTTGTTTACTCAAAATGCATTCCGGTACCCAAAATATTGTATATTATGTAATTTTAGTTTTAAGTTTTATAAATTTTGTATGTATGCACGTTTATAGATTCAAAAAGGCCTCTTACACAGTACAGGTACAGTGTGTACTGTATGTATACATACAGTCGAACATAGAATCTCCTTTTTTGAAGTCGGTTAAAAAGTTGATACCCCAACATTGTCATTTGAAAGATCGATATTTAAAAACGGCTGAAATGATTATTATTATTTTTTATCAATCAATAAGAACCACCGCTACGTTGTCACAGTTATAGACAGACAGACAATGCCATCAAACTTATTACACCCATCCTTTTGCGTTGGGTTGTAACAAAGGTCATGGAAAAGAAGAAATGGTGGAAAAACCTGGAAGACAAGATCTAGGACCCAGTGATCATACTTTTAAAAACACCCAATATAATCAACGAACCTTTTTGAATCTGTAATTTCTTACGACCAAGCCTCGGAACCGGTTTATAAAATAGCGCTAAATGCAGGTTTATTTCGGTTTAACCCCGAACTTTCATAAGGACGCGAAAGTTTTTAAGAACTTAACTATAACCTAAATAAACCGGTTTACTCGACGAGTGACACTTGGCCGGCCGGCGGCGGGCAGCGACTTTTATCCTGTGCCGGAATAAACCAGTTTCTATTGTTCTTAACCGGTTAATTCGACAAGAACTTTATGGAAATGCTCCCTTAAAAACCGCTCTAAAAATAACGGTTTCGCGAGCGAAACCACAATGAAAAGGTTTTGCGCCAAGTACATGATAACGGTTTGGAAATTTAACCGGTATCCGAGCCTTGCTTACGACTGTATTAATAATTATTGAATCCATCCAGTTTGAAAAGACTTTAGTTTTAGTGTTTTGACATATTTTTACATAATTGTATGTTTCTAACTTCTGTCTTTTAGGGCTATTTGTTAAAGCTCATATTTTCGTTTACTAGAAAAAGGTCAGCCAACATACTGGGTGACCTTAGCCTCTGGACAAATACGTATGCTACTGGCTTAGCAAGATATTTAATACCAAACTGCAAAGTATCGTAACAATCAGTCCAATATTTACCGAAAAACTAACGGTTTTCAATGTATCACTTTGTAGCAGCCTGTGTATTTGGATGATCTGATTTCATAGATTTTTATTCTTGTCTAATTAAGAAAATAACTATTTTAAGATATTGCTGATTATCAGTCTTATCCATGGTTTCATTGTTTGTCCAGAGGCTAAGGTCACCTTGTATTTATTACAACTATGAACTCGGACACACCTAGGTGGTCAGAAATATCTGAAAACGCTTTAATGACAATACACGACAATAGCTGTGTACCCTACATGTCGCAGGAAAATAGCTAAAATGAGAGCTAGAAAGTGATTTGGACAAAAGGATAATAAAAAATCATACAAGATGTCAAATTGCCTAGAAAACTTCAGTCATTTAAATCCCTGAATCTGTAAAAAATTTAACTCGTCTTTTCATTTCACTACATTTGTTTCGTGGTTTGATAAAATCCCTGAAACACGGCAGTCAGGTTGCTCGTTTGCATTCCTCTCTAAAAAAAGTCAGTTGACGAAGTGACAGTAAGATTACGACCATACCATTCGCCATATAAATGTGCCTAAAAGTTCATTACTTAATACTGTTTTGACGCATTTTTGAGATACATTTTTATGCGACGTTTTTGGGCCAATCAACTTTTTTACGACACTAATCTGTCCCCGACATTTTGCAAACAATTGCAGATTTTTGTCAGTAAACATGTTTTTTCTGTAATTTAATAGATGGTGTTCATGAATACATGCCATCCTACGTAAGCTCAACCTATTAAACCGTGAAATATCTTGTTGTAAGTACGATTTTTTTGGCAACGCCAGAGACAATTTTGGTAACGCAGGAGAAGCCCAAAGTGTCGGTAAAATAGTTGATTGGCCCCTTTACGTTACTCCCGGATTGTGTTAGAATCGCTTAACGGTATAGTGCCTATTCAATTATTGGAATTATATCTTTATAGTTTTTGGGGTACTAGTCGTGGCAATGAACTTTTAGGCAAAGTTAGGGGGCGGAAGGTATAAATACTTGCGTAATTTCATTGAACAAGTTCAGAGATTTGATCGAGTCACTTATACCTCTTACAAAAGAGACTTTATCATATGAATGAAGTGTCTAGTGAAATAATATAAAACGAGTTTACTTTTAGTTCGTTTCGTCGACTTATTGTTTCAGGCATTATATCAAATCCTAAACAAATCTGGTGAAATGAAAAAACGAGTTGCTTTTTTTGTAAATTTCGTCATTTCACTAAACAGGGTCAGGAGTTTGATCATATGACTGATTTTTCTAGGCAAATGATAAAATGGATTCGCCATTTTTAACATCTTGCGTGATTTTGTCATATCATCTAGAAATTGGTTTGAATCTCTATTTTGGGCTATTTTCTTGCGACCTACAGATATTTATGACTATACTATGTTTTAGGGCATTTGAAAAAATGGACAATGACCTTCGTGCCTACACAAGTATGATATTTTGATATTTTTATTATATTAACAAAAATACCGTTGTGTGATAAGAAATACCGTGACTAGCTTTATTTTTGTGTGATTTCGTTTATTCACAATTATTATAAGTAAATGTATTTTTTGTAATTAATTTATTTTCTATCCCTGAATGTATCGAATCTCACAACTTGTTTGCATTGTAGTTTGAACGCATTTTCAATATCTTTAAGTCAAATGTATTTGTATTGATTTTTTGTGTTTTTATGTATTGAATCTCACAATCTTTCTGCCTTTAATGTTTAGTGCAAATTTTGTTTTTTAATAAAAAAAATGTATTGTGAATATTGTTTTTATTTAACCTTTTGAACTTCGCGGTCGTCCACAGACGACGAATAATCGGAAAATCGCTCTACAGGCGCCACCTAATCCAGAAATACTATATTTATTTATACAAATATTATATTTTAGTACAAAAAAGGTAGGTCGAAAAGCAGTTGAACGAATTATAGTTGGACCACGGGTCTGGAAGGATGCAGCAGGGCTACTACGAAACTCGGAAGTTCGTGTCGTGCGGTCCCTCTCGCTCTCGTATTAAATACTATAAGTGTTAGAGGGACCGCACGACATGAACTTAGTTTCGTGGTTTATAAATGTTATAAGAATCTGCTAAATTACTAGGGAGAAATCTTATAAACCCCCTTGCAAAAAAAACGGGCACCTATGGTTTTTCAGATTTTTAGGCATGGTAGCTTAGAAAGTAAGCTTTCATGCACATAAAATACAAAAACCATAGGTGCCCGTTTTTTATGCAAGGGGGTTTATATTATTAATATGCTGGGCAAAAGCAATAAAACCCTGAGTCCAGTTTTTAGTTTTGTTAGGACTGCGTATGCCATCTCATGGATGTTAAACGTACTAGATTTTTCATTGCCAAGCTTGATTTTAGTGTAGCTACTTGTCGGTAGATGGCAATATGGGATCTACCGACAAGTAGCTACACTAAAATCAAGCTTATATGGGAGATATTGACTAACTAAACTTCACGAAACACTTACAATTTCCACATAAATTTCTTATTTTCTCTTGCAACTTTTCATAATATGTGTCTATTGATTCTTTAAATAAAATACACTGCAACAATATCAAATTTTTATTTCAGTATTTATAAAACCCTTTAAACAACTTATTCTAATACTGTATTTCATACCTTAGCGATATGTGCATACGAACTTTTTACAATTATATATACAAAAAATTGAGCCGCTGGACGATACAATAGAAACCATATTAAGTATATTATTTCGACATACATATCTGCCTCTAAAGAAGTATGAAACTCCGATTCTCTTTTAATATAATTTAATGAGGGCTATCGTTATTTCTCTCACTAGATGGCGCCACTGTTGCGTGAGGTTTTTAAAAGTCTGTTATGCCGTTAGGCCGTGAAAACAAAGTTTAGACTAAAATCATATTTAATACATTGTAAAACAGTGCCATAAACATATCGAGCAACCACAGTATTGCATAATCCCGTTTTGTTCGGAAAAAAGGGAGGACAAAAGTTTTCGAAAGACAAAATGTCTCAAATTACAGACGTTCATTGCCCCTTATCGCATAATTGCCATAATTAATTTCAGATAATGCAAAATATTCACAAAATTATTCTAATTGTAAATAAACCCGCGTAGCTCACCCAAAAACTATGAGATTTGCCATTTCGTTGACCTCACACTACACTAGCGCCTCTAGCGGAAAATTCATTCGGGATAGCCCCCATTGGGTAACTATTCAAGCATTTCAACCGCTTCACTTTCGTGTTTTTTTACGAATTGACTGTAGATTTTAAAATAGTTTCGTCGTTTATAAAAGTCTAGGGCATAAGGCAAAGCTCTACACAGGGGGCGGCACTGGCGCAAACCTCGATGACAACTGAAGGGCTACTCCGAAACACAACGTTCGAAGTTCGTGTCGTGCGATCCCTCTCACACTTATACTATTTAATACGAGAGCGAGAGGGATCGCACGACACGAACTTCGAATGTTGTGTTTCGGAGTAGCCCTTCTGAAGTTCTGTTTTTGTCGCCATGACCACAAAGAAGATAATAGCCATGACGGATCATGACCAAAGAGTAGTACGTATAGAAATTATAATATATTTATTAGTAACAAGATAGATAGATAGATAAAAACG
The DNA here is from genome assembly GCA_037349165.1 of Choristoneura rosaceana. NCBI lineage: Eukaryota > Metazoa > Arthropoda > Insecta > Lepidoptera > Tortricidae > Choristoneura > Choristoneura rosaceana. Next base: position 3,859,224 of record JAZBNJ010000017.1, read on the forward strand.
TTTATTTGGTAACAAAATAACAATATATTTACATCGATAGTACCGATAGGTATATTTCCAAAAAATTAATTAATAATGATGATATTTGAGAATTTGAGATATTCAAAAAACTGTTTATGGTTTTGTGCTAGTGCTGCGCTCTGACGGCAGAAATTGCATCAATATTCCCTATAGTCTTCTCGCAGCTCTACAAAAATGTATATACAAAAGTGTTTCTTACAAACGCTCAAATAATAAACCCTAGCTAGAGTTTCTGACAGGCCCCGTACTACGAAGTGCAAAATTCGTATCTTGCCGTCCCGCTCACACTTATAACATTTAATACGAGAGTGAGAGGGACGGAACGACATGAACTTCGATTTCATACTAGCCCCGCAGGCTAGATGGCGCTAGTATCGCGAGGTCCGGGCAACTTGACATTTGCGTCACATTTGTGGGTTAAATAACTAAATGAGCCCATTGCGGGCAAGACTGTAACGTCAAACGGAACTTTCTACTAACGCCATCTAGCGATCTTTCGCCCGTCAAAATGTTTTCCGCTTTATGCAACGCTTTCGTCCAAAGAAAATTGTTCAATACAATTTAAAAAGTGCTTTTTTCATACTACGTCTTGTTTTTACAATACTCGTGTCCGTCACTTCTAAAAAATCTTATCATTAAAACTTGGCGTTTGACGTATTATTTTATTTTACGAAAAACTTATAAAATCCACAATTAATTATTATTACAAACCATTGCTAATCAAGTACACTTACTTACACCTCAAAATAAATGCTTAAAAAACCATAATTTCGTATTACTACAAAAATCTATACAACTCTACAAAACTCTAACTTCAAACTATTTTTTCTTTTACACCATTAAAATATAATAATTGTCTGTACTAATATATTTTGGTATAATTCTTATTAACTCTATGTAAACCGAGGGAAAGAGATACGTCACAATGTATTGATATCACTTGAATGACAGAAATGAAAACACCTAGACACAGAAATCAGGGAAAAATAACCATGCAAATAATGCCACTATAATGAGGGTTTTACTACCGGCGAAACGCTAGATGGCGTTAGTAAATAAATGTAACAATAAATGAGCCAGTCGCAAACAAGACTGCAGGGCTACTCCGAAACTCAAAACTTGAAGTTCGTGTCGTGCGATCTGTTTCGCTCTCGTATTAAATAGTATAAGTGTCAGAGAGATAGCACGACACGAACTTCGAGTTTCGTAGTATAGCCCTACTGAAACGTCAAACGGACCTCACGACACTAACGCCATCTAGCGATTTTTCGCCTGTCAAAAAACCCTCATTGAGTATCCACGAGTGTATTCTCCGTCCCTTACCGCACCAATTTGTAGTTGTCCAATCCCAGTTTACCACAGAGTAGATAGAACCGACCATAGCATATAGACAGCTAGGGCGGAGAAAAGAAGTCTCACTAACTGATGAAGGTAGTATAGCCTGTGAAAAAAAAAAAATAGTTGTTTGTATTTGTGGCTTGTAGCTTTGTTATAATAATAATAATAAATCATTTATTTGCATAAAAACATGGTACATATTTTGTGGTAAGAAAGAAAGAGAGTTTCACATGTTTTTGTCACTATAAGACGTCGAATCTTAATAATATTTAATTAATCTAATTATTTAAGTTATCCTAAAATTATGAAATGAAATGAAATGAAATGATTTATTTTGCTGGAACAACACAGGTGTTACTTGTACATGTCAGGTGGGTGCAGTTACATGAATGTATGCTCCGCCATGATATGGCACGCAAAAGTCTTAGTCTAAATAATATGTCTATAGCTAATGTCAATTATGTCGCATAAATTTCATTAAAATAATTACAAATTATATCAATTAAGCAAAATTAAATTAAACTAAGCAATGTCAAATGAAATAAAATTATATTATTATGTTCTAGATAAACAGTTAACTACGTATAAATTATATTGTGTATGCCAAAATAGTAAAATAATAAAGAATAAATTTCAACAGGCATAAATTTCAGAGAGTAAAAACATTGCAAATTACGTTTTTTTTTTGTTTGCATGAACCTTAGATCCGGCAGTTGAGAGGGCTGAGTTTCAACTATACACTGTTATAAACAGTAGCTAAACTTACTTTTTTTAAGTAGTAAATTTACTTTTTTTTTCTGTAAGTAAGTATATGTAAGTTTAGTAGTTTTCTTATCAGTATCACACTTAATATTATAAATGCGAAAGTTTGTACGTCTGTTTGTTTGTTTATGACTTCATCACATCTAAACCTCAGAAAAGATTTAGCTGAAATTCGGTAAACAGATAATTTGAATCCCGGAGAAGGACATAGGACAATTTTTATCCCGGAAAATATTAATTTGCTGTCGTTTTATTTTTTATTATGTTTTATGTTTCGTTATATTTTTATTATGTTTTACGTATATAACGGGACGTATGGCAACCCTATTACTGCCGCCTTAAGGAGAAAAACCATAAGTTTCATTTTTTTTGCAAAATTGACTTTTCATCAGCCTCGTACTCAGTTTTTTTTCCTGAGTACGAGGCTGGTGAAAAGTAAATTTTGCAAAAAATGTCACTTAAGGTTTTTCTCGTTATGGCGGCAGTATATAGCTTAGTTGTGTAAGAATTATGGTGTTTAATACCTTTTCCACTTTATCCTCGCCTGTGGCAGCGTGTCATCGCTATCCTTGAATAGATACCGCCGAATGCCGACCAAATAGTCTTTGAAATACGCCTCCCAGCTCACCTCGGCCATGCTGAAGGGAAATAACTGAAACAAGTAAGAAATTCCACTGTACCTACAATACAATACAATACAATAACTCTTTATTGCACACCAACATATAGCAAACAATTACAGAAACCAGGTATATACACAGAGACTTTCTGAGGTAAGCAATAGGCGGCCTTATCGCTTCAGAGTGATCTTTTCCAGGCAACCTTTAAAGTGGAATATACTGTATTATAAATGCGAGAGTTTTAAGTCTTTTTGTTACTTCATCACGTCTAAACCATTGAACCGATTTAGAGTTCGAGTCCCGAAGAAGGACATAGGATAGTTTTTATCCCGGAAAATTGCATAGTTTCCGCGGGATAGGGATAAATTCTACGCGGACGGAGTCGCGAGTATCGACTAGTTACTATTAATAGAGGCGACTATCAAAGTCAAAGTCAAAGTTAAAATCTCTTTATTCAATTTAGGCTATGATAAGCCCTTATGAACGTCAAAAAATCTACCACCGGTTCGGAAAAAACCTCTGTTGAGAAGAATCCGACAAGAAACTCAACGAGGTATTTTTTTTTTAAAACAGATTCACAATCTTTATAAATTATATCTATTATAGGTATTATCATTTTATTCTAACGAAATTTATTCCATGTGAACACACGTCACGAATGAGTGACACAAGTATAGAAAGCAATAATAGTGTTGTTTGAAATAAATGTTTTTATTATTATTTTATACTAGCTTTATGCCTGCAACTTCGCCAGCGCGGATCAAGGTTATCGCACGGTGGCGCCCTCTACCGGAATAAAAAGTATCCTATGTTGATCCTTGGGGTTCAAACTTCCTATATAAATACCAAATTTCATGAAAATCGGTCAAGTGGTTTCGACGTGAAAACGTAACAGAGAGACAGACAGAGTTACTTTTACAATATTAGTAGGGATACATTTATAATATTACATTTATAATATTAGTAGGGATTTAACGGTTCACTCGCATAAATGTAATCTTTGCGAATGTAATGCCAAACGAAGCGCGTCTTTAGAGCTAATTTGCTACCATACGCAGTAGAGAGCCATCTGTTGTGAATAATTTGTTACTAATATAGTTTAACTATTCGACAAAAGATGGCGTTACTAAATGTAACCATTGAACTATAAAGTTGCTAGTTTGTACAAAACGCGTTTCGTTTTCTTACGAGATCTATTCATTTTTGAACTTATATTAATGAAATTGTATGAAGGTAATAAAGTATCTGGGCAAATATTTGAGCGTTTTCACCGTGCGGTCAAACGTCATTAGCGTCCCACGTTTAAGCACAACGGAAAGACAAGTCACAAGAATTTTAATCACGCTAAATTCAGTATCGGTGTTGTTTAAATTTTTCATAAAAAAACAACACTGGGCATCACCCCTTTTAATAATGCCTGCGAAGACAAAAAAAACGCTGCAAAAACGCTGAATATTCGCCCATTTGCGGAATGCGTAAAGAAATGTGCATGTAAATTAGAATTGCTTACCTCTTTGTCTTGTTCGCTCGTCCTGTCCCACAGTTCCCTGATATTCCGGTTGCAGAATTTTATCTCTCTCGTACAGAAATACGACAACACTGAAGAGAACTTGTGGATCTTGCGGTACACCTTCAACATTCTGTAATTTGTAATATAATATTAATAAAATAATAAATAAGTTCCCAATCCCTCTCATTTTGAGACGAGGCCTGTGCCCAGCAGTGGGACGTATATAGGCTGGGATGATAAATAAAATAATATTGAGCTGAGATAGGTCTTCAATTCCCTCGTTTTTTCGCAACCATATTATTGGAGAGACCAGGCCAAATACAAATACAATAGTAGATTGTACAACAAGAGTATAAAACGAGCCATTTTACCCGAGGCCTTCATGTAGCTACCCGCGCTGGTACGGCGAGGGTGGATAGACGGTCGAGGGGAAAATGGGTTTAATGCTCGAGTTTTACACTCTGCTTCTCACTTCGATGGCGAGGAAATGGAATAGCAACACCGACGAGCGGACCGGATGGCCCAGTGGTTAGAGCACCTGACTACGAAGCTTGAGGTCCCGGGTTCGAATCCCGGCCGGGGCAGATATTTGTATGAATAATACGAATGTTTGTTCTCGGGTCTTGGATGTTGAATATGTATTTAAGTATGTATTTATCTATATAGGTATGTTTATCCGTTGCCTAGTGTTCATAACACAAGCTTTGCTAAGCTTACTTTGGAACCAGGTCAATTGGTGTGAATTGTCCCGTGATAAAAAAAAAAAAACAGTGGAATTGGAAGTGGTGGATTCACTTTCTACGTACCTTTTATTTTTTATCCATTATTTTAATTTTACTATATAAATTTAAAATTATTTAAAAATATATAGAAACTTTTTTGCTTGTGGCTGTTCACATCTGTTTACCTTGGTCTTGAGTTTACGAGCATGAGAAATGAAAATATATTTATTTCGTTATCATCGGTTATAGGTATTATCTACTTTGTATCACAGGTGAATTATATGATATATATATGACATTTGATTTAAAAATAATCCAGCTATGATTTGCCGCTTGGCGTACAAGGTCACTTATTTTGCTTTTGTTTTAAATATACCATACCACACTGCTGCAGTTGTACGACATACTCGATTTTGCCATTGTAAGTAAAGGGGCCAACTTACTTTGGTTTCCTTCCTAAACAGATGGCGAGACCATCGACCAGGGCCCCCGGGAGGAGATGCAAGAAGATAATGTAGAGCTGATTCATAAATGCTGATCTGTGTAATGTGAGGGACACATACCTGGAAAACACAATACATATTAAGGGAAGTTTCCCTGCCGGCCGCGCGGCCGCGTTAGGTATTCGCGCATTATGTATGGCGCCATTTCATTAATTGGCTAAGGGACATCCGCCATATCGTTAAAAACTCACCGTTTGACGATTTGCCTAGTGGCGTTTAGGCAGATCATGAAATTCCTAGGCATATCATGAAACGCCGCCATATCGTTTCTGGCACTTCGCCGGCCGCTGCCGAGGCACGCTCGCTTCGCTCGCTCGGCTAGTGCGTAGTGGTCACAATTCATACTAACCACTCCTCGCTTAGCTCGTCGTACCTAATTTTTTCTTTTTTTCAGCATATCACGATATGCCCGGTATAAAGCTAGGAATATCGACGAATGTGTTACTCTAATCGATCTGCCATATTGTTTCTCAGGCACATCGTGATGTGCCTGGCCAACTTTTAGGCATATCATGAAATGGCGCCATTTCATGATGTGCCTAGGAATTTCGTGATCTGGAGGATTTTACGATCGGCCGCCGACATATATATAACTTGTTAACTGTGGTCTTGCAATAAAAATATTTCATTTCATTGATGTATCTAATGATTTGAAGTGTGTGTTGCCAGTGATGACATACGGATCTGAGACGTGGGCGCTAACGATGGGCCTCATAAGGAAGCTCAAAGTCACTCAAAGGGCTATGGAGAGGGCTATGCTCGGGGTTTCTCTGCGGGATAGAATCAGAAAAGATGATGTCCGCAGTAGAACTAAGGTTACTGACATAGCCCGAAGAATTGCGAAACTGAAGTGGCAGTGGGCGGGGCACATTGCACGCAGGACTGATGGCCGATGGGGTCAGAATTTTCTCGAATGGCGTCCGCGGACCGGGAGACGAGCTGTCGGTAGGCCTCCAACAAGATGGAGCGACGACCTGGCTAAGATCACGGGATCGCGGTGGATGCGAAAAGCACAAGACCGGTCTGAGTGGAGAGTCTTGGGGGAGGCCTATGTCCATCAGTGGACGTCTTTCGGCTGACATGATGATCTAATGATTTACGCGTGCAAATCCTCGGGTAAACGCTAGTAGTTTCTATTACTTACCATACAGCATTAGAAAACGGATTGTTCTCGATAGCGCTCAGATTGTGATGCATGAATTCGCCCCACGTGACTCTGTTCTCTACGGAACTCACGTAATTGTAGATTGGGGGTTCGGCGGGAGGAACGCTGGAAATGATTTAAAAGCTTTAAGTAAACTTGCCCTGTTTATAGAAAAAAAAATACACAGTTGACTCAGTTAATACCTGTTGCGATGTTGCAAGCGGGCAAAGTTAGGATGGATGGGCAAAGTTGTAGGATTTCAAAGGCAAAGTTGGAAGGCTTCAGGGTTAAGATTGGTTTTTGGAGTCTTTTTGCATTTTTTATTTCATTTCCAAATTTTTGTTACTTTTACGGTCATCCCGTAAAATCCATATCGAAAATACAAACTGAAACACAGACGCACAGAAAAAGAGACCAGCGCTGGGTTCGATTCCCAGCGCAGGTGTCTTTTTCTGGTTTTTCTGTGCATCTAAGTTTCAGTTTGTATTTTCGATATGGACTTCAGGATTGTTTTTGATTTTATCCACTATACCTCTGTTTGTAGGCTTTATGTACATTGGCAGCCGATACCATCAGACAGTTGACCACCATATCGACGGGCACTATGTCCGCTGTTACTGCCCCATCACACTGCAGCGTGCGAAGTATGCCCGTCACTGTAAATATAAAGACAAGAATACATGATCAGCTGTCTACGACCACTTTAGATTGGTGAAATAAGTAACTCAAGGAGCTTGGGGACGTGCAGACAGGTTTTTTGACCCCCGACGCAAAAAGAGAGGCGTTATAAGTTTGTGAAATTGTTACAAGTACGATGTTCATACTCAGCATAAATATTCTTAACTATAAGAGGTACTCACAAAAAATATGGACATCCGACTATAGCCTTTGGTGACAAGAAAAACTGCACTTATAGAATAAAAAAAAAATGTATACCTTCTCACTTCAGGTATCGAACCTATTAGTATTGAAGAAAAAAAACTTTATTATTTCTATTCGATGTTTTCTTCGTTCGTTCGTTCGTTTGTTTCCTGAACTGAGTACGATTTTTAAAATTCTGAAAATGCAATCCTACTGTTCAGCACAGACCTCTAAAAACACAAGTGGTGATAGATATGGACCTATTTCATAGTTATAATTCATTTGATCGTTATAGGGTCTACGGGCAAAGTTGCCTACAGATGGCAAAGTTGCCACATTAGTAAATTCATACATACCAGTACCGACAGCAACACCCGTCGGGCCATACATATTGTCCAGCCAGCACACCAAAGGCTCCTTCGCTGTTGACGTTACTGCAAAACGAAAAATCAAAATAATTTATCTAATTACGCTTCATTTTGCGGAGGTCCATAAGTAACCCTTATTACCTACCTATAGCAGGCCTGAAAATGCCCAGGGGCAGGTTGCCGGCGCTGGCTCGCAGTTCCTTCTCGGCCAGGGCTTTGGTGAAAGTGTACGTGTTGGGCCAGGAGCCCAGGATCCTAGGGGCAAAGATGGACATCATCAGTGGGCCAACGTTACGTTAGTCCTTCTCCGGGACTCAAACTATCTGCATACCGTAAACTACTTCAACTTTGCCCTCTAGCCCAAACATTGCCTGATTTGATTTAGAATTTTGGAGTCTAACTTAGCATTCTCTTAGGTTTTAAACTTTTATCTAGACGGAAATTATTATTACGGAGGGATAAAAGTTTAAAACCTAGAAGGGTGCTAAATTATCGACTCTAAATCGAATCAGGCAATGTTTGTAACAGAGGGCAAAGTTGAAGCAGAATTCGGTACTGAATTTCATTTAAATGTGTTAAGAGGCTTAGACGTGATTGAGTAACAAACATCCAAACATCTTCACAAACTTTCACATTTATAAATAATAATAAATAAATAAATATCATGGAACACTTGACACCAATTGACCTAGTCCCAAACTAAGCAAAGCTTGTACTATGGATACTTGGCAACGGATAAACATACTTATATATCTATAAATACATATTAAACATCCAAGACCCGAGAACAAACATTCGTATTATTCATACAAATATCTGCCCCGGCCGGTATTCGAACCCGGGACCTCAAGCTTCGTAGTCAGGTTCTATAACCACTAGACTATCCGGTCGTCGTTATATTAGTAGGATAATTGTCAAGCTCAGCTTTTGTAACCCAAAGCACGGGCTTTAGACTTACGTAGGCAGCATCTTGTTGATTTGTTCGTCTGTCAGTTTGTCTATAGCGCGCTCGAGCTCGTCGCAGCTCGCCTCGCATGGGTAGAAGCGCTCCTCCACTCTGAAGAGGTGGGAGTTGGAGTATGCCGTTGACACGTGCATAAATACCTGGAAATATGGAATATATTTATTAACCATGTCGTCTACATATAAACTCCATTTTAATAGAATCTGACAATCCTGTAGACACTTCCAGCCTACTAATATGAACACCGGGATGCCTAAGGCTTTGTGATGTGACTATTATTCTTTTTGATTCCTTTTAGATGATAATCACAACAACAGGGACATATAGGTATAATCAAGTGTGCCCACATTAGGGTCTTAAATGTGTAGAAAATTGTCAGATTCTATTGAAATGTACTTTAAGGGGTTCTGAACTAACGTAAGCAACTTTGCCTAAGGCTGCGTTTCCACCAGAGATGAGGGGGGGAACGTGTTTTTCATGAACCAATAGAAAGGCTTTATTTGCCTATCCTCGCACAGCATATCTCCAGTGGAAACAGTTGAGCGGGGCGAGCGCATGCTGCATGCGGCGACCGCAAAAGTGTAAAGAACACGGTAGTCGGCAGTAGTGATGGACGTTGCAAAGACGAACCGTTTTAAAAGACCGTTTTGTGTTCCGCGACGATAGGACCGTTTTACGTTTCGTTCTAAAGCAGTCTTCGTCGCGCAACTAGTTCTCGCATTGTTTGACGCGAATTTGTACTTAAAGTCTATATCCATAGAGCCTAGAACGTAATGAGATCATTGCGACGTCGTCGCTCGTTCGTTTCGTTTTGGTCTTTGATTTAATAAAATAATCTTTATTTTTACTACAATATAGTCGAATATCGTGTAAGACAACTTATTTTTTGGTGTTTCGTTCGTCTCGCAACCGTTTCTTCCGCAACCATTCCACTTCACTCGTCTTCGAGACGAACGTCGACGAGATGAGTTTACGTTCCTCTCGTTCGATCGTCCTGTGCGTCGTCTTCCGTTGCCCGTCCCCATACAATGAAACCAGTTGCGAACGAGGACCGTTTCGAGGACTAGTTTTCATTCTAGAGAAAACGGTTGCGTTTCGTTGTCAAATAATTCGACAACGACCCACGACTAGTCGGCAGCATTCGGCGAGCGACAGCTGACGCCGCCTTAATATGGCCGCCACAGACGGAAAGACTAATGTAAAGGCGAGACGGTCGTTCGCCGAAGTAGTTTGAAACTAATTCGGCGACCGCATTAGGTGAACGACGCAGCAGGGCTACTCCGAAACTCGAAATTCGAAGTTCGTGTCGTGCGGTCCCTCTCGCTCTCGTATTAAATAGTATAAGTGTCGTAGGGATCGCACGACACGAACTTCGAATTTCAAGTTTCGTGGTAGCACTGCAGTGTAATTGCCGCTTTAAGGCTCAATCAAAAAAAAAATCTTTTAGTTTGATGACGTCACTTACATTAAGGTCCTTCATATCTCTCGCCAGTCGCAACAAATGCAGCGGCGCACGAACATTCGTCGCGAGCGCCGCTCGCAGGTGCTCGTCGAACTTGACAGTCGCCGCCGAGTGGAATATTATGTTCACCTGCGAACAACATTGAAAACTAATATTTTTTTTTAAATAATTTATTGAATCAGGCGTTACTTTGCGGAGGTCCATATCAATGAACTAAAAAAAATTCCTTGCTCACCCGCGACCTTGCTACGGCTTGGGTCTAATTTTAGCAACGGTAGTTAATAAAACATACCGTGACAGTAAGTAAATAAAAATCAAGGTAGTTTTGTAGGACAGTTTAAATTTATTAATATTTTGCGGGTAGTTTTTGTTTTGTTTGGAAAAATATATGTGGGTACTTGAGGAGTTATAGTGACGAATTAAAACGGTGGTTGTGGTTTGTTAGTCTAAGGCTGGTTTTAGTGTCACGCGTACCGTCGGTGCGGATCGCTCCGCACAGGCTGATCAGCCAATGGCTAATGAGCTTCCCGTCCGCGCGGATAGGAAGCTCATTAGCCATTGGCTGATCAGCCTGTGCGGAGCGATTCGCACCGACGGTACGCGTGACACTAAAACCAGCCGATCAACTGGTAGCATGGTGTACGGTTGTGTTACTCTGAAGATGAGCTCTGGTTGAGTTCGAAACGCATCGTGTGATGTGGTGGTGATAGATGGGTTTGTGTAATTTGTGTGTGTTCTTATAGTGTGGAGATGAACGAACTGCATGAACACACATATTTTGCATAAGCTTAGCTATCGTAAGGTCGCGGGTGAGCAAGGAAATTCTTTTAGTTCATTGATATGGACCTCCGCAAAGTAACGCCTGATTCAATAAATTATTAGATTTTTTGTTGCATGAAAACAAATAAATAGTTAGTTGATTGAGTTGCCGGATAGTGACGTCATAATTCGCTATTGCCATTGAAACTATGGGAGAATTGTGTTTTGACAGCTCATAAAAAGTACGTCAGTTGATTGGTGGTGGCAACATTAAAATGAGGGCTATCGCGTATGAATTGGCCGCTAGAGGCGCTACTGTAGCGTGAGGTCACTGAAATGTCAAATCTCATAGATTGTGTGAGCTACGCGGGTTTATTTATAATTAGAATAATTTTGTGTATATTTTGCATTACCTGAAATTAATTATGGCAATTATGCGTTACGGGGCAATTAATGTCTGTGTTTTGAGACAGTTTTGTCTTTTGGAAACTTTTGTCCTCCCTTTTTTTCCAACAAAACGGGACTATACAACACTGCGGTTGCTCAATATTTTATTGGTACAGTTCAAAGGTTATATATGATTTTAATCCAAACTTTGTTTCTACGCGCGTAATAACAGACTTTGAAAGCCACACTTAAAAACCTTACGCAACAGTGGCGCTATCTAGAAATACAAAAAACGATAGCCCTCATTGTGAGGTGAGCTCTACGAATAAATATTCTCTGGAAACGTAACTAAGCCCGAGAAGCCACTCCGCGGAATATCTACCGCGACGGGCGGGGTTTAAAATATCTACCGTGCGTCGCGCCAGTTCGGCCGTAAAACTTGAGTCGTGCAGTCGCTCCGTGGAAAATTTCGATCAAGTATGTGATTGTGTTTATGCTCGAATGCCGTTGTGTTGTGTGAAGTGGTGTAGAAGCCACTCAGATATGAAAAACACAGGACTCACCTTTCATATGTAAGTAAATAATATTTAAAACACCATACTTGGCGATCCTGGAAAGTGTTATGCATACGCATTGTAAGATCGCCCCCACGCTTGTCGCAAGAGGGCGGCGCCGACTCTTACGCGGACCAATCGCGGGCCAGCGTTGTGTATGAGAGTGTGAGTGTTACGTTGTCATTGCTGTTAGTTTGTTTGCGTAAATGCTACAAATGGAATCACAATCGAAGCGTTCATTGCTAGCAATTACGTTTCCAGAGAATATTTATTCGTAGGGTGAGCTGACGAAGACTGACCTTCTCAGTGAGCATCTGGCGGTCGCTCAGGGACAGCCCAAGTCCTGTGGTCTCGCAGTCGCCGGAGACCACGACGACTTTGTGTCGAAATTTGGGAAAGTCCTCTTTGAGACGGCTGAACACCTGAAAAATATAAATGAACAAGCTGAAAACCGGGCTTCTGTCAAAAACAAAAATCAATTATTTCTCTTTCAAACTGTAAATTCTATGTATTCATACCGGGTAGGGTAGGGTCTTTATAATCTAACGAAACATGTCTAACAACCATCGCTAAAAAAAATCTTTCAAATAAAAAACCGCATTCAAATCGGTCCACCCGTTTAAGAGCTACGTTGCCACAGACAGACATACACACAGCGGTCAAACTTATAACACCCCTCTTTTTGTGTCAGGGGTTAAAAACATATCGTACTCGTCAAACTAAACGACTTTTAAAACACTGTAAAGTAAATTTTATTTGAATTGAGTATACCTACCTATGTTGTTATGTACTGAACCCACCTATCTACCTACCTATTTAGATTTGTTATGTATGTACATACAACGTGTGACATCCATAAGAACATAAATTTTAATCAAAGATGGTAGTAAGTATATCAAACTTACAAGGAAAACTATAACGGTTAAGTTTTCTTGAGAATTATTAGTAATTTAAGAGTAAATAGCGGCCCATTATGTATACCTAAACTTGCAATATTCCGTACAAATGATAGCTATGCTTAGTTTGGGACTAAGTCAATTGGTGTCAAGTGTCCCATGATATTTTTTATTATTTATTTAATTATTTAAAATACGAAATTCTCAGAAAAATATCACTTATTTCTTCGTAATAGCTACGGAACCCTATTTCGGGCGTGTCCGATACGCTCTTGGCCGGTTTTTGACTTATAAGTAAACTTCATTTACTAGGTATATAACTAGTCTCATATTTTGTACTGAATAAGAAATCGAATAAATTACGTTTTAAACACGTTCCAAACAAAAAATCATATTTATTAATAATCATACCAGAAATGCGATATGTCACGTAACACGTAAATAAGAAAATAACTTAAGTAGATCATTGTTAATACTGTAAGTACGTAACGAATAATATTTTGTACGTTAATAAATAAATATTATGGCAAAATTTACACCAATAACCAAAGCTTGTACTATGGGTACTAGGCCACGGATAAACATAAACCGATTTTGATAAAACATATATAAGATCTATCGCTAGAAAACCTGCTTACAGATAAAAAAAAACTCATTCCAATCAGTTCACTCGTTTAAGGGCTTACGCTTATTTATCATTTTACATTTAGTACGCTTATTTATCATTTTCTAATTTTAATATAATATGACTTTTTGTCATGATACAAATTCAGCATTTTCGAATTCTTCCATACATACAGAACACCCCGCCCTAACACACTACTATTATATGGAAGTATATAGAGCTGTTATACTGTGTCTATTTCTCTTGGGTATGTCAAATTAACATTTTTGGTCTTCTTCGTTTAATATTTTTTTAATGTGCTTTCCGAAATCCTCGTTGCTTCTATAACTCGGTCTTAAACCTCATTTAAATATTTATAATCAACACATTTCTTGATACTTTCAGCTTCTTAAAAAAATTATATACATAAACAATTTCCCGTTATTGGCTATTTACAGAAATACCCTGTTTTAGTTAACTCCCATGGAAATCAATTTTCTAAAAATAAACTAAATAATATAAGTAAGTGGTGGTTTTAACTGCTCTATATAAATCAATGAAAACACAATGAGTGCACTCTTCGCGTGATGGATTGCTACTAAGTCAAAAAGACAATTGTCATTTTCTATTAACAAATTCTTCCGATTTCCCCCGAAACCCGAAGGTTTTTCTAAGAGCTCACGGATTGTAAGTAAATACATCTTAATAGGTACATCACATCACTACATGTGTAGCTACCACACAGTATACCTATTTACGATTATACAAACCTATATCCGTCTTTACATTTCATTGTTTACATACAATGTTTATTTATTGCACTTCACGGAAAGCACCGTGTCATCCGATGATTCCTTGACACTAATTGACATATCTCTGTGTGTTTTGACATGGTCATGTTGTTTGTTCGTTACTCGGATGATGTCATCAATACCTTAAGGTCTTAAGGTCATTTTAACGCTGAAGTGGGTCCTGCATTCAGAATAAAACTCCGAGCTTCTATACCACGCGCTATCCATACTAATATTACAAATGCGAAAGTGTGCTTGTGTGTTTGTCTGTCTTTCACGCCGTAACGGAGCGACAGATCGACGTGATTTTGGGCATAAAGATAGTTTAATGGGCCCGAGAGTGACATAGGCTACTTTTTATCCCGTAAAAATGCACAGTTCCCGAGGGAACAGCGCGCGATAACCGAATACCACGCGGGCGGAGCCGCGGGCAAAAGCTAGTAATATCATTAATGCGAAAATGTGTGTGTTTGTATGTTTGTGTGTTTGTCCGTCTTTCACGCCGTAACGGAGCGACGCATGGACGTGATTTTTGGCATAGAGATAGTTTATGGGCCCGAGAGTGACATATGCTACTTTTTATCCCGGAAAAATGCACAGTTCCCGAGGGAACAGCGTGCGATAACCGAATACCACGCGGGCGGAGCCGCGGGCAAAAGCTAGCAAAAACTTTTAGTAGGGTAAACCTAACACTTAACTATGTAGCATGTGTGTCTTTTAGTATTTACCACTTACTTTATAACACAGTTCAAGATGTAATTCTGAACGTAATAATATATGATACCATTAAAATGGCAACCACGTTCTGTTGTGACAGGCATGGCGTGGCGAAACTATTTGCGAAATGTATTACACTTGCCCATTAAGAAGGAAATATGTAGAGTAATGCCACAGCATAATACAGTGGAACATTGACTTAATTTTTAACCCCCGCCCGACGCAAAAGGAGGGGTGTATAAGACCTATTTCCATACTTCTAAGTTCAGAAATGAGAAAATTCCATATAAACTTCACCCCCCCATTTTCGCCCCCTTAGGGGATGAGTTTCCAAAAATCCTTTCTTAGTGCTCTCTTAAGTCATAAAAGGAACCCCTGTACCAAATTTCAAGTTTCTATAGGCCCAACGGTTTGGACTGTGCGTTGGTATATAAACCAATAAGTAAGGTTTTCCTTTTATACAAGGTGACCTTAGCCTCTAGACAAACAATGAATCCATGGATAAGACTGATACTTAGCAATATCTTAAAATAAATATTTGCTTAATTAGACAACAAAAAATCTATGAATATATATAATGTATAACAATCTGCCGCAGGACATTAAGGCTCTCCGGAGAAAAAGTTTTAAGAATAGGTTGACGAGTTGGCTTCTCGACAGATGTTTTTATACCGTTAAGAATTATTTGCAGAAAAATTGACATAATTTTTGGTATTGTTTTGTATAATTTGAAAATTATTATTGAAATTATGAACTTATTTATTTTAATTGTTTTTGTAATTTTTGATTTATTTTAATTTGGTATTTGACATATTTGAAATTGTAATAAAAGACTATTCGCCTCTCAACAGAATATTTGCACGCCTGCATGCAGGCTGAATACACTGAAATAAAAAGTATTCAATGTAAGACCTTCCTGTACTGTATTCTGGCAAATAAATACTTATGACTTTTTTTTGACTTTTGATGAAATCAGATCATCCAAATACACAAGCTTTATTACTTACCGGATCATCAAATATCTCCTCTATCCGTGTGTATATGTCTTTCCCTCGTTTTTGTCTCACTAGAAGATAAAGATTCTCTACTCCAGGACACGATCGCAGCAGCTTCTCCATCAGGACCTTGCCGAGGAAGCCTGGAGAATATAATGAACACAAGTAAATAAAAGGCACACTATATATATAAGCTAAAGCAGTAGGGAAGCTACGAACAAATCGATCGAAACGAACACACACAGACGCGCGCTCTACACGGCCTCTAAGGGGGTCTCGCGACTGCAGTACCCCGTTTTCTTAGTCTTAGCTATGGTCTTAGTGTGCGTGACTGACGGTACGCTTGCGACTGAGGACACGTTTATAGCTACAATAGGAATCTTGACGGCATTAAAAAATAATTCGAAGGCACGACTCCAGTAAATAAAAAACACTTATTTCAGTCCTGAAAACCAGGTTAATTTTCGATTTACTGTAAAATTAGATTTTTTGTTGCCTTTAAACAAATAAATAGTTAGTTGATTGAGTTGGCGAACAAATAGCGACTTATAAAGTCATAAGTCTAACTCTATGGGAGGCTAGACAACTAAAAAAAAACTGTTTAGTCCGTCAGGTGGATAATTTAAAAATATTGTGCACATATTTTTTATTTTGTTTCACAAACAAAAAATTACGAGGATATAGTCACAATAGTGCTTAGAAGTTTCGAGTGACGTCACTATATGGTAGGATTTTTACCTTATACTTAGTGACGCCACAAGCCCCCACTCGGAAAATTTGATGATCTATACCTTTGTCGATTTTTAATAAATAGATAAATCAAACAATACGTGTCCCATATTTTTCCATAATCTAACTGTCGGACTAAATGAAGGGTCCACGGAAAGAAGGTCACCTAAGCAACTTTTTGAGTTATAGCGGTCTGAAAGTTAGTCATCACGAACAATTACTATGGTTATAATACCATTCCTTTAAAAGTAAAAAAAAATACATTTTATAATGTTTTCAGATTATTTAATTCAATGGTAAGTCATAGTACTTTGTGAGCTCTACATTTTGAGATTAAAATCCCAATTTTAATAAAAGTGTCTACTAGACATGTTCTTTCCGTGGACCCTTCAAATAGAATGATATATATTTTTAACCCAGTCGTCATCCCTAGAGTATGTCAGTTGATTGGTGGTATCAACATCCCTATTATAAAATGTGGAGGGGCGCGTGTAAGTGAATAGAGGCCATATTGCCTAACGTTACTGACGCTCGCGATCGCAATGAAATGACAGTTTTTGTATGCGAAATCTGTCATTTGATTGCCATCACGAGTGTCAGAAATTTTACGCAATATGGCCTCTGTATTGGCTATTGGACTGCAAGAACTTACCAGTAGCACCAGTGATCAGGACATTCTTCCCGCTGAAGAACCGCTGGACCTCTGACAGCCTGTTGTCATTGCACTCTGCGCACACTCCTTCTATGACCCCAGTCAACTGGGACGGGTAGTGCTGTTTCATGTTTATGGTATTTATGTGTTCCACTAAGTTGCTGTTTGAGTCGATCGCCGCCATGTTGGGTCAGTACATTTTTCTGTGGACAAATTTGTGGTTTTTGGTTCATGCATACTAGTAATAGACTGGCTAAAACCAAAAAGTCGTTTTTGGGAAGTTGCATACGTTAATACAATAAAATTCCAAAAAATATTACTGAAAAAACTGATACCAAATTTAAATCTACTGTCAAAAAGACGTTAATATCTAAGGCTTATTATAAAGTCAACGATTATACCATGGAGAAGGATATTTGGAAATAATTCCGATCCGCATTAGCGATCCCTTCAAATAGCGAACCTACTGTGTTAAAAATAAAATTGTGTTAAATACTTGTAATGTAAATAGTATATAGACATCATATACAAATATTGTGAATCTGTTTTTAAAAAAAAAATACCTCGTTGAGTTTCTTGCCGGATTCTTCTCAACAGAGGTTTTTCCGAACCGGTGGTAGATTTTCTGACGTTCATAAGTGCTTGTAATAGCCTAAATTGAATAAAGAGATTTTGACTTTAACTGAAGACGTGGCCAGGAGGGCTTCTATGAAATTCAGAAATCGAATTTCGTGTCGTTCCGTCCCTCTGACACTATACTATTTCAAAAATACAAAATGAAATAATACACTAGGTACATACACACAACAATACATTATAACACGCAATTTTCTACCAGTCGATATAGACCCTTATTCCAGACATCCAGTTTTTGCGTGAAGGAGTAAAAAACAGAATCACACACACACGTACAATTTTTCACATTTTTGACTGCCGTTAACTGTAAGGGAGCAATCAATATAGATCAAATGAAATTAATTTCTCTGAGACACTAGTGGCCTCACTCTTACTGTTTAAAAGATAATGAATTATTAGCTTAAAATTATTAATATTAAATTTGACTCCCCATACCTCCTTAATAAGTTAAGTTATAAAGGACCGCGCCCCAATCCTTGGCATGTTAATAACCTGTTTCATGTGCCCGTTATACATCCTAAATATGTTAGAAATTCTTTTGTTAATAAAGTTTGCAAAATGTATAATTCCAGTTTTTCTGAAGTTTATATACTTAATTATTTAACACATGTCTCCAAGAATTCACATCCCTAGTTAGGGAACTAATTGTTACTTAGTTATTATATACGATACACATTCGCATGTTCATGTTAGTTTTCTTCCTATGTAGGTATCCATAGTCTTTTAAAGTATTGTCGCTTTTTAAAATTATTACTTTACTTTATTAGTTATTACTTTATTCCTAAGGTTAGTAATATGTAATAATAACCTGAGGTAACTTTACTGGTTGGTGTATTATCTAAGATTTCATTTGTAATTAGCCATATTGTACCGTTTGTACCCAAATAAACATTAAAACAGTAAAACAGCGTAAGTGTCCTTAATTTATGTTTCTTTTAAAATATGAAGTAATCCGTCTTTAATTTACACATATTTAGCAAGAGAAAGTAAAACATTTAGATTATTTTTAAATGTCTAAGTCAGTTTCACTAGTCAAGTTTGTTTATTTTTAGCCAAGGAAAAAAATGGAGAAGATTCTCAAGTCAACGCGTATAGTTTTTTACAAGCTTATTTAGTTTCACCAAGGACGATATTAATCGTCCTTGGTTTCACCTATCCCGTTGTCTGTTTGTCTATAATCAAATCTTTCCAGTTGTCAGATCGACTTGAAATTTGGCACACTTTTATGTAAATTGCGTGACAGACAATAATCTAGTAGTGACATCCTGGTACTACAGCCAAGATCCACAGGACGGAACTCTTCAACGGTTAATTAATAGCAACAGCAACGACTCGAAATTTGATATGCAAATGTAATTTGGATGATAATGCAAGTAAAGTTGACAATAAGTACAATAAGCAAAAAAAGCTTGTATTAAAAATATTTTTGTTTTACCAAAAACCTTTTTTAAGTATGTAAGTATAACTTTTTAGAGATTAGTCAGTAGTCAATTTAGTAATGTATGTATGTAAATACTTTATTGTACATAAAACAGAATGTAATACAAAAAGAAAACAACCAAAAGAGTACAAAGGCGAACCCCATAAAGGAGAGTCCCATATGAATTGGGAAAAAAACCCATAAGTAATCAATAATTATATTTAAGTAATTGTATTTTTTTTCACAAAATAGTTAATCGTCTGATAGGTTGTTCATATCAATGAACCGTGTCTGCCGAAGTTAATGGAAATAAAAATAACATGATGTTTTTTTTTTTTTTTATTCGACTGGATGGCAAACGAGCAAGTGGGTCTCCTGATGGTAAGAGATCACCATCGCCCATAAACATCTGCAACACCAGGGGTATAGCAGATGCGTTACCAACCTAGAGGCCTAAGATGGGATACCTCAAGTGCCAGTAATTTCACCGGCTGTCTTACTCTCCGCGCCGAAACACAACAGTGCAAGCACTGCTGCTGTATTAGCTGTATTAGTAGAATCACGTGATCGAGTCACGTTTTAGACGGCCGAAAGATGACCCAATCTCACTGCATACCCAAACTCTACTAATTAGATTCTGCATAACCGCTTGCCCAATAGTGGAGCAGTGGGTCGGTTAACACTGCGCGGTAAAATAAGCAAACATAAAATACGTTTTCTTAAATTTCATTTTTAGGCTTCCTGTGCCAAAATGGCAAAAACCCTTATAGTTTCAAAATTTAAAATACAAACTGAAATATAGATGCACAGAAAAACCAGAAAAATAAGACCAGGGGGGCCTACCACGATCTTTCCTAAGCGATCCAAACGCAGAGCAGTTCAATTTAGGCACCTAAATTGAATCGTCGAAATTGGTACCACGACCTTTATTTCTCAGAGCTGAATCTCAATCGCTTACAAGTGAATGAAAGACCGATATTGTCTCTGATATATGTATCGCTATCGCTGAACCTCACTTGAAATGAATCGCAAAAGTAACGTCGTAGTACGAAATAGCGATGCAGTTCAGTTTAGAGCTTAAACTGAATCGTATTAAGAGAGCGTGGTGGGCCCCTAGCACTGGGAATCGAACCCCCTCGGCATTTTTCCTATGCACCACATATCTCAGCTTGTTTGTTTCTTATATAGCCACTTAAGCAGTGACGCTAGCGACATCTATACCGTAGCCCTCATCGAGAAACTTTCGGGAAAAATACAAAAAGATTCATTAAAAATTTTAAAAACCCTCGACAAAAAAAGCCGCCAAAAAACGACAACTAAAAAGTAAAAAATAATTATGTACTACCTAGCTGTTGCCCGCGACTTCATCTGCGAACAATTCGTTTATCCCTATTCCGCTGGGACTATGCTGCTTTCCCGCAAAATTAGCCTAAGTTAATTTAGTATAAGTATCTAGTAATATTCTTTTTATCTATGCGTCGTCGGTGTCGGGGGACCGCTAAGGTTAACAGAAACTAAAGTACATATGTTGTATTTTTTAAAATATTACTAGATACTTATACTAAATTAACTTAGGCTAATTTTGCGGGAAAGCAGCATAGTCCCAGCGGAATAGGGATAAACGAATTGTTCGCAGATGAAGTCGCGGGCAACAGCTAGGTAGTACATAATTATTTTTTACTTTTTAGTTGTCGTTTTTTGGCGGCTTTTTTTGTCGGGGGTTTTTAAAATTTTTAATTTTAGTTTTTTTTATTTCATGTTTTTTAAACAGCTCGTCGTGTTGCTACCACTGCATTGTATGTAGAATCAATTACTGATCAAAAGGAATCCAAACACGACATATGTGCTATTATTTTTATAGTGTATTAATGTGCTGGATATCTTGGCTGCAGCATCAGCTCATCCTGTTGCCACTTTTACATTGTAGGTATGTAGAATCAAATACTGATCGAAACGAATCCAAACACGATATATCTGCTATGGTTTTACCAAGAGTGTATCTACTAGTGTTCTGGATATCCTGGCTGCAGCATCAGGCCGAGAACTGCATAATCTTACATAGTTACATAGCATACATGGGTGTTTCAAGTTTTAGGTCCCAAATATGCTTGAAAGTAAAGTAAATACCCATTATGCGTCTAAGATTCCTACCGCAGCGAACAAAAGAGCTGATGATCTTGAAACGGCTGAACCGATTTTGATGAAACATGTCTAAGAACCATCGCTAGAAAACCAGCTTTCAAATAAAAAAAACCGCATTCAAATCGGTCCACCCGCTTAAGAGCTACGGTGCCACAGACAGACACACAGACAGACAGACAGACAGACACACAGACAGACACACAGACACACAGACACACAGACACACATAGCGGTCAAACTTATAACACCCCTCTTTTTGCGTCGGGGGTTAAAAAAAACAATCTTAATTTGATATCTCTTGTCCGGGTGAGCGGTTAGTTCCAATGGAATGCCGAAAGTTTCGATGAGGGCTACGGCATACCTAGATGTCGCTAGCTAATTTGTATTTGAAATATACGGTTCAGACGACCCGATGGCCTAGTGGTTAGAGACCCTGACTACGAAGCTAGAGGTCCCAGGTTCGATTTCCGTGTCGGGGCAGATATTTGTATGAAAAATACGAATGTCTGTTCTCGGGTCTTGGGTGTTTAATATGTATTTAAGTATGTATCTATCTATATAATTATGTTTATCCGTTGCTTAGTACCCATAACATAAGCTTTGCTAAGCTTACTTTGGGGCTAGGTCAATTGGTGTGAATTGTCCCGTGATATTTATTTATTTATTATTTACGTACAAGGTAAGAAGCCGGATAGTCGGCGCTTTTTGCCGACTATTCGCCGACTACGATAGTGGCCGGATAGTCGGCACATCTCTAACACAAACCTTTCGCTTACAATATTATTGGCAATATTAGCTATTTACTAAGAGGATATTCACGTGTCACGCTCACGCGCATGGCATTTCACTTTTATCGAGAAAACGGGTCGCTGCGACCAAAATTATACCTTAATGCGATGAATATAAAGGTTATATTAGTTAAAGTTAATGTGGCACGCATAGTCGTTCATTAACTTCTTATTTTGCACAAAACGGTCCGATGTATCCATGATTTATATATCACTGTTATAATTGTTATATCTATGTTTATGAAATAATCATGTATGTTAGGAAGAACATATGTGATTTTCCCACTAACGTCGATAAGCCAAAGGCTACTAGAAACAGGGAAGCTTAAAGTTCCATTTTACAGACTGGCTAAAACCGAAAAGTCGTTTTTGGGAAATTGCATATGTTTTTATAATAAAATTCTAAAAAATATTACAAACGAAACGGATACAAAATTCAAATATATTGTCAAGAAGACGTTAATATCTAAGGCTTATTATAAAGTCAGTGATTATATCATGGACAGGGATATTTGGTAATAATTCCGTTCCGCATTAGCGATCCCTTCAAATAGCGAACCTACTGTGTTAAAAATAAAGTTGTGTTAAATACTTGTGATGTATAGATATCATTTTATAATATTGTAAATCTGGTTTTGAAAAAAAATATACCTCGTTGAGTTTCTTGTCGGATTCTTTTCAACAGAGGTTTTTCCCAACCGATGGTAGATTTTTTTGACATTCATAAGTGCGTTATAGCCTAAATTGAATAAAGATAACTTTGACTTTGACTATGCGAAAGTTTGTAAGTCTGTTTGTTTGTTACCTTAACTCGTCTAAACCTCTGAATCGATTTAGATGAAATTCGGTGTACAGATAGTTTGAATCCCGGGGAAGAACATAGTTTAGTTTTTAACCCCCGACGCAAAAAAGGGGTGTTATAAGTTTGACCGCTATGTTTGTCTGTCTGTGGCACCGTAGCTCTTAAACGGGTGTACTGATTCGAATGCGGTTTTTTTAATTGAAAGCAGGTTTTCTAGCGATGGTTCTTAGACATGTTGTATCAAAATCGGTTCAGCCGTTTTTGAGATATTGAAATTGGAAGTGAAAAAGTCGGGGTTTTCCAACTTTTGTTCGTTAGGTTATTATCTCGGAAAATTGCGTAAGGGTAACTCTGACGAGCGTTTTTCCCGCCCGTTCCAGTTTGTTATGTATGAATATCGATGCCTCACAACCTGGCTCTTAGATAAGTGTTAAAATGTATCTTAACAGTTGACATAACTTATGTAATTTTTGTTATTTATTCTAAGGACCCCCTCTATTTCTTACTGTATTGTCATTATATTATTACTAGCTTTTGCCCGCGGCTCCGCCTGCGTGGTATTTGGTTATCGCACGCTGTTCCCTCGGGAACTGTGCATTTTTCCGAGATAAAAAGTAGCCTATGTCACTCTCGAGATCATAAACTATCTCTATGCCAAAAATCATCGATCCGTCGCTCCGTTACGGCGTGAAAGACGGACAAACATACACATACAAAAAATACACAAATGCAAACACACTTTCGCATTTATAGTATTAATATGAATGGATTATTGTCAATTATTATTATTGAAAATTAGGAATATTTCCATTGATATTTTTTTCTTTGACATTGCTTTGATTATATGGTATTCTTAATAATAAAAATTGTAACTGTACTGTCTGTAGGTACTCAATAATTTGCACGCCTGCATGCAGGTTGAATCGTCGTCGAGTACACTGGATAAGAAACTATAACACAACATCTTTGTAACTGTGTTCAAGCAAATAAACATTTCTGATTTCTGATTTACTATAACTATTTGCGTCAACTTCTGGGCGATTATTCGAGCGTTTCGACCGCCTCATTTATCTGGACACTTTTCAAAATGACACAATATTCTGATGTAGTTTTTTGAGTATCTGGTAGAAATACAGAAACTCTTAACAAATAATCAAAAACGACATTAAAATTGACAGTCAATTCGTAAGAAATGTGACCAGATAAATGAGGCGGTTGAAACGCTCGAATAAACGCCCTTCTGATACTTATACTACTTGTACTATTATCTATTCTGTGCTTATACCTTGACCTATATCCTCAGTCGCCTCTTACGACATCCACGGAAGAAATGGAGAGTTGTTATTCTAATCCGACACAAACTTTAATCATTTCAATATACTTAGTTGGACGATTATAAAGCGAAACCAGGCGTCGGCCGGTTATTGGAACGTAACGGTAAACCGGTTTGGTCCATAACTGAACCGTCTGGTAAACTTAGTTAAGGTAGGTCATGGTGAGGGTTAAAAAGAATGGAGTTCAAATAATATAAGAATTAGCCTAGCTATTCAAAGAGGAAACGCTGCCAGCATCTTCGGAACCTTGCCTTAGGGGTACTCTTTAGATACCTAATTTGTTTTTGGGTTCTATTTTTATTTTATGTAAGTTTTTTAACACGCTTTTATTAGCTTGGGTTGTAACTAACTATGTATGTATGTAACGGAACCTTTGAACTTAATTTTCACCAGTTTCCAGAAGTCTGATTAATTTGAAACTTTGCATACGTATCAAGGACCGATGACAATGCAATAATTTCATAACAGTTTCCCATTCAAACTAAAAAGTATAAAATAAATTATAGTTTAAAAAACTAAAAAAACACGCTTTTAAAAGTAATTGAACTAAAAAGTCAAAAATAAAACTGTAATAATCAATTGAAAAATTCATATTATTGTACAAAAAGCGTGGGGGGCTTAATTTTGATTGTTGCAAATATTTTATCGATAGTTTATTATATCCGTAGTTATTATGACAAGCACCCCACGCTTTTTGTACAATAATATGAATTTTTCAATTGATTATTACAGTTTTATTTTTGACTTTTTAGTTCAATTATTATTTTATGTTAGGTAAGTTTAGTTACTTATTTTTAGGATATTTTTATTTCACTCGTGCTAATTATAATAATCATATTGTTTGTTCAACGTTATAGCAACGCTTAATTAAATAATAATAGTTAAAAAAAATACTAACAACATTATTAGTAGGCACATATTGTTGATTATTATGGGGTGTAAGTGGGTATGAGTATATTTAGGTATAGGAACATAATGCTAAAAATAAGGAGTGTAGTATTCGCCAACAAACTGTTTTGCAGTTTGGCGAAGTATTTGTAAAAAAAAATAATGTATTTCTTTTTGTTGAGATAAATAAATAAATAATAATAATGAAAAACTTATGTTGTAAGTACTTATTATAAGCATTGCCATACAGCGTGGTAATGCTGCCAGCCTTCTGGGCACCTTACCACCTGGCAGCGATTTTGGGCAATTTTTTATTTATAAGCTTACTTTGTATGTACCTAGCTTTAGTTACGTTTTTTTTTATTTGTACCGTGTTATGTTTTATTAATAAATATCCTAGTAGTTATTTAATTAACCTCCGACGCAAGGGGTGTCATAAGTTTGACCGCTATGTGTGTCTGTGTGTCTGTATGCAGCATCTTTATTGTAGTCTCCCCACGAAAAAATAAAAAAATACCTACTTTAAAAATACAATACATGTATTTAGTTTCCTGTTAACCTTAGCGGTCCCTCGACACCGACTACGCTTAGATAAAAAAATATTACTAGGTACTTTTAGTAAATTAACTTAGGCTAATTTTGCGGGAAATCTGCATAGTCCTGCGGGATAGTGATAAAGGAATTCTTTGCAGATGAAGTCGCGGCCAACAGCTAGGTTACTAGGTTACATAATTATTTTTTACTTTTTAGTTGTCTTTTTTGGCGGCGTTTTTATGCCTTTCGGTCGGTTTGCTTTTTTTTCTGCTGGCTTTTTAAATTTTTCATTTAATTCATAAGTATATTGATTTTTTTTTATTTCAGTGTTTCTGTAGCAAAATCCAATGGCGTTGATCTGCCGAGTTCGCGCAGCGCTTGCGCACGTCGCTAAGGAGGTCACAGATTGGAGAAATTTTGCGTTGTTATGATGACCGTCGCTCGGCCTAGATACAGCTAACCTTTGCTGGCACCTACGTTATATACATACTAGCTTTAACCGCGACTTCGCACGCGAATCATTATATCTAGCAGATATTTATCAGAAAAACAATCAACGATTACGCTGTTTCTACTTTATTAGATTTTTTTTTTCATGACAGTGTGCCCACTTTAGGGTATTTTACCCTAAATTTAGGGTATTTTTACGCGTTTAGGGTATTTTTTGGGGTAAGTCTTCGAATACGATAAAGCAGTGTAAAATTCGAGCATTAAAGCCATTTTCCCTTCGACGTGTCTTCCACCCTCGCCGTACCGGCTCGGTTGCCTATATGAACGTCTTGGGTAAAATAGCTTGTTTTATGATCTTGTTCTACAATCCACTGTTTTTGATTCCCCCGTTTTTTTTTCACGAACGCTTTATTGCGATACTTATTCATTTATACCTTGTGTCACTCCGAGAGTTATGAAGAATCTAATAAAATTTCAAATGTTAAAAATCCTTCCAGTCGTTTACACCGCAGAGCAGAGACGACCAAAAATATCCTACATATCGACGCTTGAAAGGATAAATTGATAAAGCGACAAAAAAGATAGATAGATTTTTAAGATAGTGGTAGGTAGGAAAACCATATTTTTTCCAAAATTGAAAAAAGGGTAACACACTTTTTTTTGGAAACGCCCGAGTTTGGAATCGGTAAAATTGACTGATTCCAAATATGTATGTATAAGTTAACTTATACAACTTATACATACATAAGTTAACTTACACAACTACATATTTTTTACATATTTTTTAAATCGCCCATACTCACTGTCTTGAAAAATATCGTTCAGTCAATTTCTCCTTTCAAGCATCGATGTTATACCCACATACATACATACCTGGGCCAATCAACTTTTTTACCGACACTAATCTGTCCGCGTTTTCAAACAATTGCAGATTTTTGTAAGTAAACAAGTTTTTTCTGTAATTTAACAGATGATGTACATAAATGCATGGCATCCTACATAAGTTCAACCTATTAAACCGCGAAATGTCTTGTTGGCAGCACCATTATTCGGTAACGCCAGAGACAATTTTGGTAACGCAGGAGACGCCCAAAGTGTCGGTAAAATTGTTGATTGGCCCACCTACTCTCGAAAAACATAATCCTTCTTCGGGCTGTTGGGTAAAAAAATATATTCGCTATATGACAGTGACAGT
The DNA here is from genome assembly GCA_037349165.1 of Choristoneura rosaceana. Classification (NCBI taxonomy): domain Eukaryota; kingdom Metazoa; phylum Arthropoda; class Insecta; order Lepidoptera; family Tortricidae; genus Choristoneura; species Choristoneura rosaceana. The sequence goes on from JAZBNJ010000017.1 coordinate 3,886,772, forward strand.
ACCATTTCCTCCTCAGGCCAAACGTGACAATGAAATGCATGTTAAATATTTATGACTACTTAGTAAGAAATGTAAGCGATTTTTTTTTAGGTCAAGTGCGAGTTGCGACTAAACGCATACCGAGAATAAATTGAGGTGAGTCACCGAGCGTTTTTAAAAATATGTATTGTAGGATAGTAGCTTGTTGTCCACGACCACAGATTTAGATTACACGATGATGAGAGAAAGAGAAAGAGAGAGAGAGAGAAAGAGAAACATTTATTTACCCATATATGTCAGGCCAATCAACATTTTTACCGACACTTTGGGCGTCTCCTGCGTTACCAAAATTGTCTCTGGCGTTACCACAAAAAAGTACCTCCAACAAGATATTTCACGGTTTAATAGGTTGAACTTACGTAGGATGGCATGTGTTCATGTACACCATCTAATAAATTACAGAAAAGACATGTTTACTTACAAAAATTTGCAATTGTTTGAAACATTTCGCGGACGGATTAGTATCGGTAAAAAAGTTGATTGGCCCCTATTCGATAGACTAAAAATACATTAGTTGGAAAGAAAAAAAATAACATCGAATAGTATAAAGTGGGCCCCACTCAGCATATTCTTACGGCAAGCCGCAACGCTGTTTTTCAGTGAGACCCATTTAAAAACCGTTCGAATATGCTTTAACTGTGCAAGTGTTGCTATGTAACACATTCTTCCGGAATGTGACTTTATTTGCGAAACACTTTCCACTGGCGTTCGTGTCATCACAGCCTGTGTGCATGTTTTTATGTGTTTAGTGTTGAATGGGTCCCACTGAAAAACATTGTTGCTGCTTGCCGCAAGATTATGCTGAGTGGGCCCCAATTTATACTAATAGATGTTTTTTTAGGGTTCCGTAGCCAAAATAGCAAAAACGGAACCCTTACAGTTTCGTCATGTCTGTCTGTCCGTCCGCGGCTTTGCTCAGGAACTATCAATGCTAGAACGCTGTAATTTTGCACGAATATATATGTAAAATATGCCGAGAAAGTGGTACAATAAAAAAAATTTTTTTTTTTACAGTACCTCTAACTCATCTTTCTTATCCAACCTTGTAGTGTGGGGTATCGTTCGATAGGTCTTTTAAAACCGTTAGGGAGTTGCTAAAACGATTTTTCGATTCAGTGATATATTTTCAAAATATTTAATTTTAATAAATAAATAAAAATTTCAGACCAAAACAAAAGTCCATATTAAATCGAGCGCCCCCCCTCTAAAATCTGCACCGGTGGGTGGAAAAATTTAAAAAAATTCAGGATGGTAGTAGGTATATCAAACTTACAAGGAAAACTATAACGGTTAAGTTTTCTTTAGAATTATTAGTAGTTTAAGAGTAAATAGCAGCCTAAGGTATAAAATATACCTAAACTTGGAATATTCCGTACAAAATACGAAATCCTTAGAAAATATTACTTATTTTTTTATTAATGAAAGAAATAAATAAATAAAATAAATAAATAACATGGGACACTTGACACCAATTGACCTAGTCCCAAACTAAGAAAGGAACAAAACATGTATTCGTGACAAACATTAAGAACAATGGATAAAAAATAAAACAAAGAACAAAAACAAAATATAGTTATGCATGTCACGAAATGGTCCCAAATCAGCAATCTGCCGGTCTTGCCAACGGCGCTGGTCTTCCTTTGGGACCATCTGGTCATCATACATTATTAATGGCTACGGAACCCTATTTCGGGCGTGTTCGACACGCTCTTAGCCAGTTTTTTCAGTCATTCTATTCACTCCACGCCCTGTTACCTTACGCTCTTCTTTAACGTACCAAGGTTAAACTATCTCCATACCACCCAAATCGCAATGCGTAACACTACGTAACTAGTGTATCGTGGCGTAACGCACCTGATTCGGTGCAGGTGTTCAAGGTCTCAAAATATAGGGTGCCTTTGGGGCCATCCTTAAAGTTAATCATTAATTTTGACCCCATTGAAAATCGTCATTTTTAGGGTTCCGGAGCCAAAATGGCAAGAACGGAACCCTTATTGTTTCGCCATGTCTGTCTGTCTGTCCGTCCGCGGCTTTGCTCACGGACTATCAATGCTAGAAAGCTGTAATTTTGCACGGATATATAGGTAAACTATGCCGACAAAATAGTACAATTAAAAATTCAAAAACAATTTTTTTAGGGTACCTCCCATAGACGTAAAGTGGTGGTGATTTTTTTTTTCTCATCCAACCCTATAGTGTGGGGTATCGTTGGATAGGTATTGAATACAAATTGAATATTTGCAAAAAAATCCCTGAATCGAAAAATCGTTTTAAAAACCCCCTAATGGTTTTAAAAGACCTATCCAACGATACCCCACACTACAAGGTTGGATGAGAAAAAAAAATCACCCTCACTTTACGTCTATGGAAGGTAGTCTAAAAAAATTTTTTTTTTAATTTTAATTGTACTATTTTGTCGGCATAGTTGACATACATATTCGTGCAAAATTATGGCTTTCTATCATTAATAGTCTGAGCAAAGCCGCGGAAGGACGGAGACACAGACAGACAGACAGACATAGCGAAACTATAAGGGTTCCGTTTATGCCATTTTGTCCACGGAATTCTAAAATTAATAGCTGCCGGTAACACACTATAAATCACACACAAAATGTTTACACGCACTACATTTTTAACCATTTGACTTATAGTACATATATATCGATGTTTTTAACACAGTAGATTCGCTATTTGGAGTAAGGGATCGCCAATGAGGATCGGAATGATTTCCTAATACCCCTCATCATCATCAACATCATCAGCCAGAAGACGTCCACCGCTGAACAAAGGCCTCCCCCTTAGAACGCCACAATTAACGACATCCCCCGGTTTCCCGCAACTCTCACGATGTCGTCACTCCACCTGGTGGGAGGCCTGCCAACGCTTCGTCTTCCGGTTCGTGGTCGCCACTCGAGGACCTTTCTCCCCTAACGGTTATCTGTTCTTCAAGCGATGTGGCCTGCCTATTGCCACTTCAACTTGCATATTTTTCCAGCTATGTCGGTGACTTTGGTTCTTCGACGAATTTCCGTATTCCGGATTCTATCGCGCAAAGAAACCCCAAGCATAGCTCTCTCCATAGCTCGTTGCGTGACTCTGAGCCTCTCTAAGAGGCCAACAGTCAAGGACCACGTCTCAGCGCCATAAATCATCACTGGCAACACACACTGGTGGAAGACTTTAGTCTTCCTTATATCCCTGACCATTCCAAAAGTGTTTGTTAGTTAAACCAGCAAAGTTTGAGTTGGTCTCGCGCACCGAGGACTCTGTACTGCATTCATAATCTGTCATGCAGAATGCAAAAAATCTGACTTGCCTAGAAATAAAGTCATATCAAAAGTCCGCCCGGATTGATACCACCGTCTTGTTCGCTAATCCTGCCGTGAAATAGCAGTGCTTACACTGTTGTTTTAGCGTGGAGAGTAAGACAGCCGATGAAATTACTGGCACTTGAGGTATCCCATCTTAGGCCTCTAGGTTGGCAACGCATCTGCAATACTCCTGGTGTTGCAGATGTTTATGCGCGGTGGTGATCTGTTACTTGATATGTTTTATCAAAATCGGTTCTGCTGTTTTTGAGATATTGAACTTTGAAATGACAAAGTCGGAGGTTTTTCCAACTTTTGGCTGGTTAGGTTAGGTTATTTCACTCTCATTACGTAGAAATAATATACCTTAGTAGAGTTTTTTCATCTATCGACGATTCAAAAGATGTGGATAGACCCTTATTATACAGTGCAGCGTTAGCCTAAAGAACATTACACTGTATTTTTTAACCCCCGACGCATTCAAATCGGTCCACCCGTTTAAGAGATACGGTGACACATTAAGACACATAGACAGACAGACACACATAGCGGTCAAACTTATAACACCCCTCTTTTTGCCTCGGGGGTTAAAAACAAACATCGCAAATTGAATAAAAACTTATGAATATTAAATCCATACTAATATTATAAATGCGAAAGTGTGTGTCTTTCACACCGTAACGGAGCGACGGTTCGACGTGATTTTTGGCATAGAGATAGTTTATGGGCCCGAGAGTGACATAGGCTACTTTTTATCCCGGAATGCACAGTTCCCGAGGGACCAGCGCGCGATAACCGAATACCACGCGGGCGGAGCCGCGGGCAAAAGCTAGTCTATCTATATATTTATAATACTTTTAAACGAGCAATTCATGTAGTACTAAATCTGTAAAGTATCTTAAATTAAAATTAATGTATTTACTGCATCAGTTTCACTTCTAACTTAGTTAAAATACCTGTATATATGTTTAAAGTTTCTCAATACCTTTGCAAATTGTGCCAAATTTGCTCAAGATCTGTACAGTAATTTTTGCGTGAAATTGTAAGGAAAATCTGACATGCATCCGTATAAACTGTTATGTTTGTAAAAGCTACTAGTAAGAAGTTAGGATAGTAGATTAATATTAGTAAGCATGCATTACAGTGAAGAAACTTAGTTTTATTTTAATAGTTTTATATTAAGTAATAGTTTTATTTGGAGAACAAACAGAAATAGATGTAATAATAGGTAGTTCTTATGCTCTAACTTCTTATAAATCACATTCATCTACCTCCTCTACAGCTCTCACTGAGAATTATATTAGTTATATTTATCCAAAAAACTAAAAATTTAAGGCATCAACTTGGTGATCCCTTGCTTATTGCATTATATCGTCCCTTACGACATTTGACGTTTCAAAATAGCTAAATACCGTGCGAATTACAAGATAAAAAATGAGGTTACGGAAGTAGCCACAGAATATTGGGCAATACTATGTAATTCTAAGTTGCGATATTTCAACACACATACCTACATACACTTCATAAAAAAAAGGTAACGGACCGCCGTTTCCGTGAGAGACTTTCACAACTCGTAACGGTAAACATTTAAAAAAAAGTTTCGCAACCATAGACACGATTAAAAACTTACTTCGCAAAATTCCAAGGCACTGCACTATTTAATGTCACTGGCACGCACGAAATTGGAACACATGGACTGTCAATGGGAAAGCGCGCGAACGGATTCGAACATGGCGGCCGACTGCCCGCAACCCGCCAAAATATGAGGTCAAAATGATTCTTACATAACAATTTATTACAGCGTATTACATAAAAATCGCCGTTGGCTTGTATTATGCAAAGAACAGTCGAATTTCTCACGGATTTCTAGGTTAAATTTGTAAGTTCGCGCGATTCTAAGGTTCGTTGTAGTTTCGTTTTTTTTTTACGTCAAACTTCAATGAAAGTCATGAGTATTGTGAACGTATTATGTATTATGTCGGGCTGAAGATGTTGACCGGTATTGTGTGATCTCTCGAGTCCGAACCCCCACTCTAGCGAGGGGAAAGTAAGGGGGGGCGGTGGGTCAACGGAGAGTGGTAGTGGTGAGTGAAGAATCCGTTGCTGTCTTATTTGAACGTGCAAGGCGATATGGAAGCGAAGAGTAAACTAGATCAGTGTTCTGCAAGGTATGTGCCGCGACGCACAGTACAAATACAAATATTCTTTATAATTGCACACCATAAAGCAGTACAATAAACTTATAATACCTGAAACTTATAGTACCTACCTCTACCATGAGTTTACAGTACCGTACCTACTCGATAGCGACAGCGTAAATTATTAAAGTACAATTCAATAGAATCTGACAATTTTCTACACATTAAAGCATCGATATTTATGTCAATGCATTTAAGATACCCTAACGTGGGCACACTTGATTATATATGTCCCCGTTGTTGTGATTATCATCTAAAAGGAATCAAAAAAAGAATAATAGCCACATCACAAAGCCCTAGGCAGCCCGGTGTTCATATTAGTAGGCTGAAAGTGTCTACAGGATTGTCAGATTTTATTGAATTGGAGTTTAAATCACGCATTTTTAGGGTTTCGTAGCCAAAATGGCAAAAACGGAACCCTTATAGTTTCGCCATGTTTGTCTGTCTGTCTGTCTGTCTGTCCGTCCGCGGCTTTGCTCAGGGACTATCAATGCTAGAAAGCTGTAATTTTGCACGAATATGTATGTAAACTATGCCGACAAAACGGTATAACGAAAAATTCGATACATAGACGTTAAGTGGGGGTGATTTTTTTTTCTCATCCGATCTTGTAGTGTAGGGTATCGTTGGATAGATGCTTGCTAAAATGATTTTTCGATTCAGTGATTTTGTCGTCGACACGACAGCTTCGGGTTCTCGTTTATCAAAATAATACTCAGCAGGTCACTAGTAAATGGACTGTATTTCGTCGTCGTACAAATATCGCTGGCAGATCGGAAATCCGGAATCGCAAAGCCTTGGTCGTCGGGTAAGCATAAATCGTAGTCCAATTCGAAAGCCAGGGGTCGCAGGTAGAGAGGGGTACGGGGTCCGGGGGAATCGCTGAGCTCGTTTGGACGTTCGATTTAATTCGGAAGGCTTTGCTCGCTAACTGAAGTCGACGGAACTGAACGATGTAGAGAGGGAAGCCGTCGTATTTATACCCGAGCGGCGGGCCGACGGCTTCCCTCTGATTGGCGATAATTCAGGCGGTCTCATTGGTCGCTGTATTTCAGAAACCGCACTGAATTATCGCCATTTTCGCTTTCGATTTCGGTTTTCGATCGGCTTTATTTATAACTACTTAACCTATTATGTACAAACTTAACCTAATTCGCTGGGGATCGGGGTGCCCTAGCCCACTCAAGTCGCAATTTTATTATGTATTCGTCGGTGTGGGCTAGGGTCGCGGATAAATAATCGAAAAATCGCTTTATTGAAAATCTTAACCTAACTAAATCTAATTGCAACTAATTAAAAACTAATTACTCTATATATTAATAATATTTACATGTCATTTATCCTATATACACTATATATTATATAAAAACTTAAAAACTATTGCGCAGCTCCGCGTGGCTGTCCGGAACAGATTTCTTTGCAAAATATTCAACTTTAAAGTGCAAACGCTACTGAGAGGACCAAAAAATAGACATATTTAGTGTACTATATTGCATATGCTCGAAAAATATTATCCACCTTCACGCTGTCGGGTAAAACGATAGAAAGATATCTCTATAACATCACTTAAACGTCGTTGAATAGTTTCTCGCATGTTAATATTATTGATGCAATGTCTTCAAGAAGATTTTATTCATAACTAAGTATACGTGGTGGATGCTAAGTCCAAGTTTTATTGCGAAAGGTAAATTTTAGTCATATTTTAGTGATGTCCGAAAGAAACAGTTTTTTAATGAAACCGAAGGTTTGGTTTCGGCTCTGGTTTCGGAGGAAACTGAAATCGTAACCAAAACTTTAATAGACGTGAATAGGGACTGGGTTAAGAAACATAATTCTATTTAGTCACACAGTTAGATTATGGAAAAATATGGGACACGTATTTTTTGGTTTATCTGTTTATTGAAAATCGACAAGGGTCATCAAACTTCCAGAATGGGGGCTTGTGACGTCACTATAAGGTAAAATCCTACCATATAGTGACGTCACTCGAAACTTCTATGCACTCTATCCTCGTCATTTTTTGTCTGTCAAACAAAAGAAAAGATATGCGGACAATATTTTTAAATTATCCACCTGACGGAGTGGACAGTTTTTTTTGTCGTCTCGCCTATTGAAACAACTTGGCTCCCCGAGATCTTACGATAGCAACGTCTATGTAAAAAAATGTTTGTCCATGCAGCTCATCCACCTACAAAACTAATTATCAAAGCCTGACGCGTTTTGAACTCAGAGAGGGTTCCCCCTGCTTACGCATAATTTTTTATGTCATAATTCTATTTTGCATAATCTGTTTACGCATAATAGTACTTATGCCGAAACTGTTTTCACATAACAGTTTACGCAGAATTCTTTTATGCATAACCAATGTAAGCCGAATGGGCTTTACGCATAATTTGTGAATCCCGAATATTGCTTAGGCAGAAAATTACTTACGCATAAATTAGTTACGCAGAAAGTTACTTTCGCATAGTTAATGTAACACCAATTTTATGTCTGGAAAGCAAATATTCATATGAATTTAACGACTCTGAGGCGAAGTCGACGGAGCTCCACTTCGCGGAGCTCCTATTCCGCTTAATAAAGGCGCTTCGCGCCTTGACAAAATACTAACCTAACCTAACCTATATTTGAGCAATCATGTTACCTAGATGTTTTTTATTGCGGGGGGCTCGCCCCCCGTCCCCCCGCTTTATGCCCATGCCTCTTACTGGTGGCTGTTCATTCCGTTACAAATGCAATTATAACCTAACCTAATAACCTATTTTTCTGGTCATAAATAGTAATTAGGTAATTTATCAAAATTCGGCTAAATTACATGTATGCTAATCAAGATTATGCATAATAAAATTCGGCCATGTTAATATTATGCTTAAATAAATTCCGCTAAACCATTATTCGGCTTATACAGAATTATGCCGAACTAAATTTCGGCAAGTTTAAGATTCGGCGTAAATAAATTATGCGAAACCTGTTATGCCTAATCAGTTTCGGACATTAAAAAGTATGCGAAATAGGGCACCCATCAGAGAGTTCATCATCAGAACAATACAATCGTTCACCATGCTAGTACTCGTCTTTTCCAACGGCAGGCGAAAAAACGAACATTGAATAAGTCCATATTTTTAACCCCCGACGCAAAAAGAGGGGCGTTATATTATAAGTTTGACCGCTGTGTCTTTCTGTCCGTGGCACCGTAGCTCTTAAACGGGTGGACCTATTTTAATAGGGTTTTTTTATTTGAAAGCAGGATTTCTAGCAAAGGTTCTTAGACGTTTTTCATTAAATCGGTTTAGCCGTTTTTGAGATATTGAACTTTGAAATGACAAAGTCGGGGGTTTTCCAACATTTGTTGGTTAGGTTACAGCTTAGTTGATTATAATGGACACGGCGGCGGTTGTACAGTCAGCTGCAGAGAAAGGGTACCCCCTGTAATAGCGGTAAGTATGGATACCGCCGTTACAAGGGGGGTACCTTTTCTCTGCAGCTGACTGTACCAAGACTTAATTTTTTTATAAAAAAATATAACTCTTTGATGCGCCGTCCTGTAAAGTTAGTTATAAGTAGAGATGTGCCGATCATGACTTTGGCCGACTAGCCGACTAGCCGATTAGTCGGTAGTAAAGAAGCCGACTAATCAGCCGACTAGTCGGCCAAGTCGATCACAGTTTCTGGGATTTCTATGACGCTTCTTTAACCAGCTGATTCGCGCGGAAGTCGCAACCGACGCCTGTAAGTTACCTATCATAGATCATAGCGGTGTTTATGTTTAAAAATATTTTACCTACTCTTATTATTCATTAAAGTGACTTTTTTTTTTTTTTTAATTTCAAAAAGAAAGTTAAAACAAAAACAATTAAACAATGATTCCCATAAAATCAAATGCCAAAAAATATTGAAAGTACAATGAAATAAAAAATTGACTTCCAATGGTCACGTGAAAGTAGCTTTGATTTACATTTAAAAATGAATAAGAATTATTATAAAATTCAAGTATTATTAATAATCAAGGCTGTGCATATACATGAAAATGTATATTTTATTGAAAAATACATACAAAGTAAGAAGCCGGATAGTCGGCGCTTTTTGCCGAGTGCCGACTATTCGCCGACTAGTCGCCGACTACGATAGTGGACGGATAGTCGGCTTTACCGACTTGTCGGTGACTAGTCGGCACATCTCTAGTTATAAGAAACATCACTGAAAAATCTGATTTCAAATAAAAAAAACCGCATTCAAATCGGTCCACCCGTATAAGAGCTACGGTGCCACAGACAGACAGTCACACAGACACACAGCGGTCAAACTTATAACACCCCTCTTTTTGCGCCGGGGGTTATTTAAATGAGTTAGGTGATAATCCTTGCAAGTGTTGAATTCAATAAACAAAACAGTCTTTTATTTCGGAGACCTTTGACCAAAATAGAATGGCCTATTTTTGTAAATAAGTCGTCAATAGAAATGATCACGTACGTACACAAATACAGTATATTGATTATTAGAACAATAAGCTATTTGAAATAAGCTGATTGTACATTCGAGAACCGAGATCTATTGTTTATAATAAAAACAAAAATCTTACCGATCTCAATGATATTTAGGCAGTTAATAACAGATTTACAATATTATTAATGTATAATATTATCAACTAACTTAATACCTATTTATCATTATTTTATAAGGCAAACACGTCGTCAAGATATGTCGCTGGCATGGACCCTAGAACGCAGGCCGCATTACCTCTTTGAATAGCAATTCCTATTCGTTGCGCGAGGTAACCGCCAGCTCTAGAGTCCCCCGAGGCCAAAACCTACCTCCTAGACAAGTCTTTTAAAACTTTTTTCGTGTCTGTTGACCACGGTCCCATCGTTTCAAAAGCAAGCGCCGCAAATTCATGGTAGTCAGTCAAACCAGAATATTTGCGGCGCTTGCTGATCTGAGCCTGTTCGGCAGCTGCTCCAGCTCTGAGCGCGGTGCCCTGGATCTTACTAAACTAAATCTATATCCTACTTCCTACTAATATTATAAATGTGAAAGTTTGTGAGTGAGTGAGTAAGTATGTTTGTTACTTCTTCACGCTGAAACGGCTGGACGGATTTGGATGAAATTTGGCAAAAAGTTAGATTACAACCTGGATTGAAACATAGGATACTTTTTATCTCGATATTCCCACGGGATAGGGATAAAATCTCTAAATAACAACCGCTGGGCTTAGAGTCATGAAATTTGGTATGTAGGTAGCTGGACGTCTGGAATAACACATAGGCTACTTTTTATCCCAATATTCCCACGGGATAGGGATACAATTTCGAAACAACAACCGCTGGGCTTACAGTCATGAAATTAGCAATGGGTGTTTTAATTTAACGTCAATAAAAACCACGATGTAATTTTAGGGAATTCCCACGAGAATTTAACAAAATCCCGGAATTTCAATTCAACTGCTGTATTTAATGATTTACGCGTGCGAAGCCGCGGGTAAACACTAGTAGTAAATAAAACCAGCCATGAGCGTGTCGGACACGCCCGGAATAGGGCTCGGCAGCTATTACGAGAAAATTAAGTAATATTTTTCCAAGGATTTCGTATTTTGTACGGAATATTCCAAGTTTAGGTATATTTTATACATTAGGCTGCTATTTACTCTTAAACTACTAATAACTAATTCTCAAGAAAAGTTAACCGTTATAATTTTCCTTGTAAGTTTGATATACTTACCGATATCCGAGGAAACCGAGTAAACTGAGGAAACCTGAAGGGCTACTCCGAAACACAACGTTCGAAGTTCGTGTCGTGCGGTCCCTCTCACACTTACACTATTTAATACGAGAGCGAGAGGGATCGCACGACACGAACTTCGAACGTTGTGTTTCGGAGTAGCCCTTCTGCACAAACCTGCGAAGCAATTCAATGGTGCGTGTGAAAATCCCATCGAAATAGTAAGTACCTGGAATGTGCACTGTGCAGGAATAGCGAGCCGGTCGCTTGGCGATAGAGATAGCTACCACAGGGTTATTTTATCTCACTCTATTAGTTTGACCATAATTTTATGCGATTAATGAGACATTCCTTCCTCCTAGTACTTCTTTATCAGAAAAATATACTAAGTAGTAATAACCAGATTCTTTATTACTTGTATACCAAGTCCTTATGATACGGCTGGTAGAGACTAGAGTAAATAAATTTTAGCTATGTACGTCGGTGCTAGTAACAGAAGTATTCACTTTTCTATAGGTACAACTAGTATGAAAAAGTGGATACATAAGTCAGTTAATTTAGTTTAATAAATGAATGAAGACTAAGTTGTCACTACAGAAAAAATCATTTATTAAATTAAACCACAATCACATTCTGAGAGGAGGCCTGTGTCCAGCAGTAGGACGTATATAGGCTGGGATGATGATGATGATGATTACAAATTACAACAATGAAATAAAAATTAAAAAATTAATATTAAATAAAACTAAATTAAATCAAACAATACTCACTCACTCACTGTTGTCACTTAATTATTTACTTATTCATTATTTACTAGCTTTTACCAGCGGCTTCACACGCGAAAACTGAATCGGTCCGGTAGTTTTAATTGAAATTTTCAGGATTTTTCCAAATTCCCTTGGAAATTTTCAAAATTTATAAGAATAATATGATATAATGTAGTAGGATTATTATTTTATGCATGTATGTATCATTCGTATTAGACAATACGTATGATGGGTATAAAATATTATATTATAATAAATATTACATGTTAGCCATTTCAATACATCGTGAAAAGATTGTCACCCTAGTCTCAATAATGAAGGCGCCATATTACTGTTTGGTGTGGCCATTGAGAAATTAATAAAACCTACCATCAAGTTAAAATTAGCTCATGTAAAAAGATATAAAGCTTATTTCATTAAAAAAAAATTATATTGTGTAATTATTGCTTATTATAAATGTATACATTTAATTGAATGTTTTTAAAAGATAACGCTCACGAAACTAAAATTTACTAATTATTTTTTATTTATTTCCTGGCAATAGTTAGAGAGGGACACACTGACTCCGTGCTTACTATTTCACCAGGACCGGAGGCCCTTAGTTCTTATGTCAATGGTATTGGGTCGGTTTTTGCTCGTCTGTTTTTGGAGTGTTCATTCCAGGTACTTACTATTTCGATGGAAAATCCCAATCCGCACTGGGCCCGCGTGGGAACTATGGCCCAAGCTCTCTCATTCTGAGAGGAGGCCTGTGCCCAGCAGTGGGACGTGATGATGACATTTAACCAACTTCCAGCAGCCAAATTGACTTGTTTGAAATAAACCTACCGTGTTTATGCAATGCCTACTTGGTTACTAAAAAAACAGGCTTCTAGTTTTATACACAACGAAATTATAGGGGTCGAAAATGGTCTGAATTGCTTCGAGAGTAGATGGTGGCTTTTTGCTCGACTTGGCGGGGGCACTGCCGTGCTCCCGGATAAGTTGTAAATATCTGTCAAGTCCAAGGTTGTAGTAAATCATTAGAACGTGCGAGAATCTGTTTTATTTTTAATTTAATACGTGATTGAAAAACTAATAAATCTCGCGACGTGCGTACTCAGTGGCTTAGGGGGGGTAGGGGGGGAGTCCGCCCCGGGTAGCTGTTTTGGGGGGGAGGGGGCGACTAAATTCCACACATACAAACATCGCGCCTGTATTCCCAAATGGGGTAGGCAGAGCACACGAAACGTTACCGCTTCGAAGCCACTTTTAGCAATTTCATTCTCAAGAAAACTTAACCGTTATAGTTTTCCTTGTAAGTTAGATATACTTACTACCATCCTGAATATTTTCAAATTTTTCCTCCCGCTGGATTAAATTTTAGAGGGGGGGGGGAGGGGAGCGCTCTGAAAATTTAAAAAGAAAGAAAATAAAAGAAAGAAAATACATTGCGGGAATCCCAATAGCAACTTTATAAGTCGCTATTTGTTCGCCAACTCAATCAATATTTCGCATGCTTAGTAATAAACGGTCTTAACTCAAAAATCGTGAATTTTGGCAAATCGAGTTTAAAGTTTAAGTAATTTACACTTCTCGTTTCTTTTAAATTATTTGGTAGGATTTAATTTTGTTTACTACGTTTTTTATAATTCCTAACGTTGTATATAATGTCTACTTGCGCTTTTTGCTTTTAAACCAATTTATTTTTATATATGTAATAATATTGCTAAGGTTTAAAAAAACATTGCATTGATAAATTACTTTATTACTAAATGTAGCAAAATGTAGTGAAATAATAAAAATAATGAATGATGCATGTCTTAATAGAGCAACAAGTATTCAAGGATTCTTTTTGATAAAACGAGGCAATCCGAATTACATCACTTCATTTTGCGTTTGATTTTGTGCTAAAAAGAAGTAAATTCAAATATGCTTTTATTTGCTTAAAAGTTGTTCAAAATACTCTTGTTTTCCTTATTGAATAACGATCTATCTCCAAAGTGCTCACGAAAGCCAACGTCTTGCTCGCAAGTCAGTCGGAACATGACTGAAGTTAGCTGCTTTAGCACCAAATTAAATTTGCAATTTTGTTGAAAGTAAAACGCCCCAAGTCATACTATCTCTTTATAATACCCGATTTAGGCTGGTTTAAAAAAGAGAGCCAACAGTGCTGTCAGATATAAGCCGTTTTAGTACAATAACTAATTTTACGCCAATTTTGAGTTAGGCCCGTTTATTACTAAGCATGCGATTTATTTGTTTTAAAGCAACAAAAAAATCTAATTTTCATCTTTCCTGTTCGGAAAGGTTAATTTTCATGGGTAGATAGTCGGGTGGAAAATTGCGTTTTCTCCTCTAGGGTGGAAAGTATTTTTTTTTTAATTAATTTTTCGGCTAGCCACGACGTCGAAGATAATTGAGTTACGTCAATGACATTTTTTTTCACGTTTCAGCATGGCCATCTAGATGCACGTCGTGTACAACTCGATTTTTTTTATTTATAGTCGGCAATGGCAAGTGGCCAGTCGAAAAGGTTACCGTTGGAGGTTGGATAGGTATAAGTAATTTCAATTTATTATTATTCTTGTTTTTTTGTAGTATTTTAGTTTCCTCACAGTCGAAATGAAAAGTAGTGTCTAACTCGGGTGAAATAACCCATTTCCCCTCGAACTATTGGCGCTCTCACTTCGTTCGAGTGCCAGAAATATCTCGGGTGAAATGGGTCACTTTCCACCCTTGGTTATCAATCTACTATTTACAGTAAATCGAAAATTAATCTGGTTTTCAGGGCTAAAATAAAGCGGTTTTTTACTGGAGTCACGCCTTTGAATTATTTTTTAATGGCGTCAACATTCCTATTGATAGAGGAACTTGTTTAACAATTGATAGACCCTTATTTGGCTGATGGTACATATATATATATAGGTATCTGTCTATATACACGCTTGACAAACATAACATTCATTCGGGCAGTGTGGTAAAAAATAAGTACCTAACCTCCCTAACCTACCTACAAGCGAATTGAGAATCAATTTTTTTAAGCCTGTTAAAATTTATGACTCAATCTTTTATGCTTCCCACATAAACTTTACTATGTAAATAATCATCACGGAAGAATGGGATGTAGATTCGAATTTTAAACGAATAAAAAAACCTTTCAGATGCCTACTAAGTAGTTCGTACCGTGTATAAGTAGCTCTTTGTACCATGACTGAACCTATACCTACTTTAATAGGGTTCCGTAGTTTTTTTAGCATTAGAAAGAAGGTAAGCGATCTGGACTTAGTGTATTTTTGTTGAAAAACGCCTTTGAAAAATCAGTACGACAAATATTTAGCACTTAGCAATAGACGGAGAGCGGACTGCAAAATTTTGTACCGACTTGATACAGCGATGAAATGCACAATGGTTTCGAGTAAAACTGATGCTGAGTCCGAATGTAATAGTCTGCCACGGCGGAACTTGCAAAAATAGTCACTTCCGGTGCGAAAAAGGGGCGTTATTTAACCCATCTGATACTGAAAAATACGCGAAGTTCGATTTTTGCACTTTGTAGTTAGGGCCGTTCCTTTTTCTTTGAACTTGGCTGGATACACTACAGCGTGTCTAGATAAACCTTCATGCAATATTACAGCTTTCTATACTATATACCGGGTGTGGCCTGTAATACGAGCAAAAAATTAAAACATAGATCGTCCTCGTTAAACTGAACAACATTAGTTCAG
The DNA here is from genome assembly GCA_037349165.1 of Choristoneura rosaceana. NCBI lineage: Eukaryota > Metazoa > Arthropoda > Insecta > Lepidoptera > Tortricidae > Choristoneura > Choristoneura rosaceana. The sequence goes on from JAZBNJ010000017.1 coordinate 3,902,506, forward strand.
CGACTTTTTAAAATAATGGAGTCTTTGAATTTTCCTTTTTTCATACAAATTAAATACTGCCATCAATGTACGCCATCCTCGAACACAACTGACGTCGCCTGTCACGCTACAAACATCAAGCATTTTGCTTTACATTGCTTCTGCAAATAAACTTAAGTGTATTAAAAAATAAAAAAATAATTATTTTTAAAATTCGCTGAACTAATGTTGTTCAGTTCGATCTATGTTTTAATTTTTTGCTTATATTACAGGCCACACCCGGTATATATACGTATTTATAGTCCATTTGTATTCGCAATACTGAAAAACATGTGTTACAATTTGATCGTTAATTCACACCCATCGAAATAGTAAGTACCTGGAATGAACACTCCAAAAACAGACGAGCAAAAACCGACCCAATACCATTGACATAAGAACTAAGGGCCTCCGGTCCTGGTGAAATAGTAAGCACGGAGTCAGTGTGTCCCTCTCTAACTATTGCCAGGAAATAAATAATAAATAATTAGTAAATTTTAGTTTCGTGAGCGTTATCTTTTAAAAACATTCAATTAAATGTATACATTTATAATAAGCAATAATTACACAATATAATTTTTTTTTAATGAAATAAGCTTTATATCTTTTTACATGAGCTAATTTTAACTTGATGGTAGGTTTTATTAATTTCTCAATGGCCACACCAAACAGTAATATGGCGCCTTCATTATTGAGACTAGGGTGACAATCTTTTCACGATGTATTGAAATGGCTAACATGTAATATTTATTATAATATAATATTTTATACCCATCATACGTATTGTCTAATACGAATGATACATACATGCATAAAATAATAATCCTACTACATTATATCATATTATTCTTATAAATTTTGAAAATTTCCAAGGGAATTTGGAAAAATCCTGAAAATTTCAATTAAAACTACCGGACCGATTCAGTTTTCGCGTGTGAAGCCGCTGGTAAAAGCTAGTAAATAATGAATAAGTAAATAATTAAGTGACAACAGTGAGTGAGTGAGTATTGTTTGATTTAATTTAGTTTTATTTAATATTAATTTTTTAATTTTTATTTCATTGTTGTAATTTGTAATCATCATCATCATCATCCCAGCCTATATACGTCCTACTGCTGGACACAGGCCTCCTCTCAGAATGTGATTGTGGTTTAATTTAATAAATGATTTTTTCTGTAGTGACAACTTAGTCTTCATTCATTTATTAAACTAAATTAACTGACTTATGTATCCACTTTTTCATACTAGTTGTACCTATAGAAAAGTGAATACTTCTGTTACTAGCACCGACGTACATACCTAAAATTTATTTACTCTAGTCTCTACCAGCCGTATCATAAGGACTTGGTATACAAGTAATAAAGAATCTGGTTATTACTACTTAGTATATTTTTCTGATAAAGAAGTACTAGGAGGAAGGAATGTCTCATTAATCGCATAAAATTATGGTTAAACTAATAGAGTGAGATAAAATAACCCTGTGGTAGCTATCTCTATCGCCAAGCGATCGGCTCGCTATTCCTGCACAGTGCACATTCCAGGTACTTACTATTTCGATGTTCACACCTTAAAATAAATGGAGTATCACTTGCAGTATCCAATCTAAACGCGGACGGACGCGGACGGCCATAACGAAACTAATAATAAAGATGATGACGTCATTAAAAAATAATTCGAAGGCAAGACTCCAGCAAAAAAACGCTTTATTTTAGCCCTGAAAACCAGATTAATTTTAGATTTACTGTAAAATTAGATTTTTGGAAATGAATAGTTGATTAACTTTGCGAATTATGACCATTGAAACTATGGGAGAATTGTGTTTTGACAGTTCATAAAAAGTACGTCAGTTGATTGGTGGTGTCAACATCCCATTTATAGCGGTTGTTCCTGATTCTACCTTGTTCTACGGAACCTTGAAAAGCTTGTAAAAAGTTCCATTACCTATGGCGTAACAAACGTGCAATGCCATCCAACCGACGGGCTAAGTTGAATAATTTATATAGGTACAGAGACTCTTTTAGAATAATTAAAATATAGTTAAGGACATGTTTTTTTGAGGTTTTAGGCACGTTTAACCTTGGTCCATTGGTCCTTCTGTAGACGAAATCAAATTGAAACTTCTTTAATCACATAAAATACAAAAATACATGTCGGAATGAGGGTGGATTTGACGACGAATGACTGAAAACTTCTGTTGAATGAACGAGATGAGCGAATGAGTGTAAGAAAGATTAGAGTTACGTTCGGGTGAGCCTATACCTAGTTGCTGCATGTGTTTTCTGTTTTCTTTGCTTTTATAGTATTCAGTAGTTTCATTTTTTTTATAAACATTTTCATACTTTTGTAAAAAAGTTGTTTCCTTCAAACGATCCCATATACATAAAAGAAACATACAAAAAGAAACTAATTAGGGATTTTTGAACGTCGTCGTCGCTACCCTAAAACGACGGAACACCACATCCTCCGGCCAGAAGTCGGAGCGCAGGAACATCTGCTGGTGCTTGGCAGGCATTTGGGAGTCTAAATGAGCTTATTTTTTATTTTATTTATTTATACAAAAATAAAATAATAGTTCACAATAAGAGTAGCTTAGGAAGCGAACTTAAACCGAGCACAGTTTATCTGTCGCTGCATCGCTTAATACTAAACTGTAATTATATAAATAGCTCTTACCTAACCTTACCTACCTTACCTTTACCTACCTACCTTTACCTTACCTACCTAACTACTTTTACCTTTAGTAATTTACTTACCGTACCTTTTAGTAATTTTGTGCCATAAGAAAAGCCAAAAATACACTACATTATTATTTTTCCTGCTCGTAGAAATAAAGTTTTTACTTATATATTTTTTTATATCTGTGGAGATTTTCACAGATGTAACATAAATTTTCAGTTATAGATGGAGAGCGGACTGCAAAATTTCGGACCTACTTGATACCGCGATGAAATGTACAATGCTTTCCCATAAAACTGATGCTAAGTCCGAATGTAATAGTCTGCCACGGCGGAACTTGCCGAAAGTACCAAAAAAATAGTCACTTCCGGTGCGAAAAAAGGGGTGTCATTTTACCCATCTGATACCGAAATAATAGTCATGGCATCAGTTAGGAATTTACTGGTAGATACAGAAAAGCGAAATATGTCATCATTTTTCTTGCCGGAAGTGCTCGGCAGACGCTCTCAAAGGTGCCCATCAGGACCCCTAAATATACCCATCTGATACCAGCATGAAACCAATTCCAGACGGTAGGTATAAATCCTCATTACCGGAATATATAAGTCTGCCAGGGCTATTCCTGCCGAAACACCTTGACATACGAGATTATGTGAGCAACCTCTACTCCGCTCAATATAGATATTTCAATTTCCATAAATCCGACAAACCCCAATTTTGGTGGAGACCTTGGGTACACCATTAGAAATAAAGTGTCAAAAGTCTCCATTGATCCCATGAGTGCAAAAAGTCATTGGGGATCAAAGTTCAAAATTTGAGGTTTTTTTTTTTGTTTTTCGAAAACGGTAAGTTTGTTTAAAAAGTAGCCGAGACAAAAATTATAGATCTTAAAATTATCTACAAAAATGATCTTCATACTTTTTTTCTCAGAATTACCATTATTACATCAATGACATTTTTTTTCACGTTTCAGCATGGCCATCTAGATGCACGTCGTGTACAACTCGATTTTTTTTATTTATAGTCGGCAATGGCAAGTGGCCAGTCGAAAAGGTTACCGTTGGAGGTTGGATAGGTATAAGTAATTTCAATTTATTATTATTCTTGTTTTTTTGTAGTATTTTAGTTTCCTCACAGTCGAAATGAAAAGTAGTGTCTAACTCGGGTGAAATAACCCATTTCCCCTCGAACTATTGGCGCTCTCACTTCGTTCGAGTGCCAGAAATATCTCGGGTGAAATGGGTCACTTTCCACCCTTGGTTATCAATCTACTATTTACAGTAAATCGAAAATTAATCTGGTTTTCATTGCTAAAATAAAGCGGTTTTTTACTGGAGTCACGCCTTTGAATTATTTTTTAATGGCGTCAACATTCCTATTGATAGAGGAACTTGTTTAACAATTGATAGTCCCTTATTTGGCTGATGGTACATATATATATATATATATATATATAGGTATCTGTCTATATACACGCTTGACAAACATAACATTCATTCGGGCAGTGTGGTAAAAAATAAGTACCTAACCTCCCTAACCTACCTACAAGCGAATTGAGAATCAATTTTTTTAAGCCTGTTAAAATTTATGACTCAATCTTTTATGCTTCCCACATAAACTTTACTATGTAAATAATCATCACGGAAGAATGGGATGTAGATTCGAATTTTAAACAAATAAAAAACATTTCAGATGCCTACTAAGTAGTTCGTACCGTGTATAAGTAGCTCTTTGTACCATGACTGAACCTATACCTACTTTAATAGGGTTCCGTAGTTTTTTTAGCATTAGAAAGAAGATAAGCGATCTTGACTTAGTGTATTTTTGTTTGAAAAACGCCTTTGAAAAATCAGTACGACAAATATTTAGCACTAAGCAATAGACGGAGAGCGGACTGCAAAATTTTGTACCGATTGGATACCGCGATGAAATGAGAGAGAGAGAGAGAGAGAGAGAGAGAGAGAGAGAGAGAAAGAGAGAGAAACATTTATTTATACATATTCGATACACATGAAAATACATTACATGGAAAGAGCTAAAAAAAAAATAAAACATCGACAGTATAACAGGGCCGGATCTAGGGGGGGGCGAGCAGGGGTGCGTGCCCCGGGCGGCACATCCAGGGGGCGGCAAATTCAAACTTGGCTGACGAATACACTACTCATTATTACTTAACGCAATTTTGACCGCTAAGACATCCTAGTACTATAAGACCCTAAACGATGCCAAATCAAATGGCGCCCTTAATAAATAAAAAATCGTCACTATAAACTTAAACGTTAATCAAATTTCTAGAAAGACTATAATTATACTCTCAGATTAAATGCGAAGTAATTTAAGGGCTACCAGGTTATAGTTTTAATACAGGTATAATATACAGGGTGTCTGACAGATCGTATGCCATATTCGATATCTTGGGGCTCAAAAGGCAAGAGGGCGTTTTCAAAAAAAAGTGTAGCTTTTCTTTTTTTGAAATTTTTGTTAAAATATAGTTTTTCCTACTCATTGCAACCTAATCAAGAGCATAATCGATCCGATAATTTTAAAAAATGTCCCCAAAAAAAAATCCGTTTTGCGACGATTTTAGGGTAGCCAAAATGGCTAATGGATTTTATTTATTATTTCTATTTAAAAACGGAACCGTTAAAGTTTCGACATGTCTGTCGGTCTGTCCGTCCGCCACTTTGCTCAGGGACTATCAATGCTAGAAAGCTGTAATTTTGCACGAATATATTATATATGCAAACTATGCCGACAAAATAGTACAAGAAAAAATAAAAAAATAAAAATTTTTTTGAGTGATTCCCATAGACGACTTCTTGCAGTGTGGGATATCGTTGGATTGGTCTTTTAAAACCATTACGGGATTGCTGAGATGATTTTTCGATTCAGTGATTCAACTTTGCAAAATATTCAACTTTAAAGTGAAAAATTTCATTAAAATCGAGCGTCTCCCTACTTTAAAATCTAAACCGGTGGATGGAAAAACTTAAAAAAATTCAGGATGGTAGTAAGTATACCAAACTTACAAGAAAAACTATAACGGTTAAGTTTCCTTGAGAATTATTCTAAAAGAAGAATCTTTGAATATTCCACACAAAATACGAAATCCTTAGATAAATATTCCTTATTTTTTTCATAATTCTTAATTTCGGGCGTGTCTGACACACTCTTGGGCGGTTTTTAGGGTTCCGGAGCCAAAATGGCAAAAACGGAACCCTTATAGTTTTGCCATGTTTTCTGTCTGTCTGTCTGTCTATCTGTCTATCTGTCTGTCTGTCCGTCCGCGGCTTTGCTCAGGGACTATCAATGCTAGAAAGGTATAATTTTGCACGGATATATAGGTAAACTATGCCGAAAAAATAGTACAATTAACAATTCAAAAACATTTTTTTTACCCGACTGCGAAGAAGGAGGGTTATGTGTTTGCCTCGTATGTATATGTATGTATGTATGTATGTATGTCTATTCCTATGTCCGCTCGTAACTACTCAACGGCTGAGCCGATTTTCATAAATGATACTTACGTCATTGGATTCGTCTTGGCGACGCGTGTGACACTGGGTACATGAAATTCTTGAAAAATCAAAATGGCACATTTTTTGCGCCAAATTGTAAGTTTTCAAAAAAAGGTTTTTTATTCAAATCCATCCAGTATGGTATCAAATTAAAGGTAATAGTTAGCCCATTCTAAATATATATGGGTATTAATAGTTTTAATCTACCATTTTCACAGAAATAATAAAAATAGTGTAAAATAAAACAATAAATTTAAAAAATAAAAAACCTGACTGCTTCAAAAATACTAAAAAGAAGAAAAAAGTCTAGTGGGCTAGAACTCTGTTTAGTAGCAAACTTAAAGTTCAACAGTCGGGACCCATTCAAATCTTGACCAGTTCAAAAATTCTTACTAATGGGTCCCGACTGTTGAACTTTAAGTTAGCTACTAAACAGAGTTCTAGCCCACTACACTTGTTTTCTTCTTTTTAGTATTTTTGAGGCAGTTGGGTTTTTTATTTTTTAAATTTATTGTTTTTTTTAGGGTGGGTAGGGGTAGGGTAGGGTAGGGTACTTGCTCGTTTACCTTCCAGTCGTATAAAAAAAAATCTCTAAAGTGGCGGTGATTTTTTTTTCTCATCACACCCTATAGTGTGGGGTATCGTTGGATAGGTTTTTAAAACCATTAGGGGTTTGCTAAAACGATTTTTCGATTCAGTAATTTGTTTGCGAAATATTCAACTTTAAAGTGCAAATTTTCATTAAAATCGAGCTTCCCCCCCCCCCCCTAAAATCTAAACCGGTGGGTGAAAAAATTTGAAAAAATTCAGAATGGTAGTCAGTATATCAAACTTCCAAGGAAAACTATCACGGCTAAGTTTGCTTGGGAATTATTAGTAGTTTATGAGTAAATAGCAGCGTAAGGTATAAAATATACCTAAACTTGGAAGATTCCGTACAAAATACGAAATCCTTAGAAAAATATTACTTCATTTTTTCGCAATGGCTACGGAACCCTATTTTGGGCGTGTCCGACATGCTCTTGGCCGGTTTTTTTCGTTCACTTAGCATGGGCGTAACAAAATAGATGAGGACATTTTTTAAAACGATAACGGCTTTTTTTACTCAATCAACAAAATAAAAAGAAAGAAAGAAAGAAAAGAAAATACATTTATTCACAACACAAGACACAACAAAACAAACAAACAAACAAAATAAGACAAACTTAGGCTTAAAACACAGAACAGCGCTTGACTGGTTATGTCCATCATTGCGCGTCTAATGGCTGAAATGATGATGATGCTAAAGTTAAAAGTATAAGCCGCGGGGTGGGGGCGGCATTTTTCAGTTTTTGCCCCGCCTCCAAAAAATCGAAGATCCGGGGCTGCAGTATAAAGTGGGCCCCACTCAGCATAAAAAAATGCACAATGGTTTCCCGTAAAACTGATGCTGAGTCCGAATTTGATAGTCTGCCGCGGCGGAATTTGCCAAAATAGTCACTTCCGGTGCGAAAAAGGGGCGTTATTTAACCCATCTAAGAATAGAATAGAATAGAATAGAAACGTTTATTCACAGATTTCACAAATTTCATCTGATACTGAAAGATACGCGAAGTTCGATTTTTGCACTTTGTAGTTAGGGCCGTTCCTTTTTCTTTGAACTTGGCTGGATACACTACAGCGTGTCTAGATAAACCTTCATGCAATATTACAGCTTTCTATACTATGAACTAATGTTGTTCAGTTCGAGGAGTATGATCTATGTTTTAATTTTTTGCTTATATTACAGGCCACACCCGGTATATATACGTATTTTTAGTCCATTTGTATTCGCAATACCGAGAAACGTGTTACAATTTGATCGTTAATTCACACCTTAAAATAAATGGAGTATCACTTGCAGTATCCAGTCTAAACGCGGACGGACGGACGTAACGAAACTAATAAAGATGTTGACGCCTTTAAAAAATAATTCAAAGGCACGATTCTTGTACCCTTAGTGTAAGTTTTCGGTTACAAAATACTTCTCGATCGCGTTCGCGTTAAAATCTCAATTTGTATGGAAACACGAACAGCGCAAATTATCAGGTCGTACAGTGATGGCTGAGCAATACAGGGTCGAGCATTACTGGTCCCCTTTGCGATGTCCGTGTTTCTATACAAATTGAGATTTTATCGCGAACGCGATCGAGGCGTATTTTGTAACCGAAAACTTACACTAAGGGCACAGCAAAAAAACGCTTTATTTTAGCCCTGAAAACCAGATTAATTTTAGATTTACTGTAAAATTAGATTTTTGGATGCTTTAAAACAAATAAATAGTTAGTTGATTAACTTGGCGAATTATGACCATTGAAACTCTATGGGAGAATTGTGTTTTGACAGTTCATAAAAAGTACGTCAGTTGATTGGTGGTGTCATCATCCCATTTATAACGGTTGTTCCTGATTCTACCTTGTTCTACGGAACCTTGAAAAGCTTGTAAAAAGTTCCATTACCTATGGCATAACAAACGTGCAATGCCATCCAACCGACGGGCTAAGTTGAATAATTTATATAAGTACAGAGACTCTTTTAGAATAATTAAAATGTAGTTAAGGACATGTTTTTTTGAGGTTTTAGGCACGTGTAACCTTGGCCCCTTGGTCCTTCTGTAGACGAAATCAAATTGAAACTTCTTTAATCACATAAAATACAAAAATACATGTCGGAATGAGGGTGGATTTGACGACGAATGACTGAAAACTTCTGTTGAATGAACGAGATGAGCGAATGAGTGTAAGAAAGATTGGAGTTACGTTCGGTGGAGCCTATAGTTGCTGCATGTGTTTTCTGTTTTCTTTGCTTTTATAGTATTCAGTAGTTTCATTTTTTTTAATAAACATTTTCATACTTTGTGTAAAAAAGTTGTTTCCTTCAAACGATCCCATATATACATAAAAGAAACATACAAAAAGAAACTAATTAGGGATTTTTGAACGTCGTCGTCGCTACCCTAAAACGACGGAACACCACATCCTCCGGCCAGAAGTCGGAGCGCAGGAACATCTGCTGGTGCTTGGCAGGCATTTGGGAGTCTAAATGAGCTGACTTTTTTAAAAAATTATTTATACAAAAATAAAATAATAGTTCACAATAAGAGTAGCTTAGGAAGCGAACTTAAACCGAGCACAGTTTATCTGTCGCTGCATCGCTTAATACTAAACTGTAATTATATAAATAGCTCTTACCTAACCTTACCTACCTTACCTTTACCTACCTACCTACTTTTACCTTTAGTAATTTACTTACCGTACCTTTTAGTAATTTTGTGCCATAACAAAAGCCAAAAATACACTACATTATTATTTTTCCTGCTGGTAGAAATAAAGTTTTTAGATTTTCTTTATATCTGTGGAGATTTTCACAGATGTAATATAAATTTTCAGTTAATTCATTCAGGAATTTCGGCAGTAAATATTCCCAGGTTCTTTTACCGTACACGTTGACAAATAAGGGTAGCGTGTGTCTTGCTACGTACGATAGATTAATAGGGATGATGACACCACCAATCAACTGACGTACTTTTTACGAGCTGTCAAAACACAATTCTCTCATAGTTTCAATGGCAATGGCGAATTATGACGTCACTATCCAGCAACTCAATGAACTAACTATTTATTTGTTTTAAAGCAACAAAAACCTAATTTTACAGCAAATCAAAATTAATCTGGTTTTCAGGGCTAAAATAAAACGTTTTTTTACTGGAGTTGTGCTTTCGAATTATTTTTAATGGTGTCATCATCCCTATTGTTAGCCCTTTGAGACTCGAGCGGGATGACGAGCTAGCTCACATTTCACAGAGGCGAAATATAGCCTCTGAAAACTTATTCTCCTAATAGATTGCTCCTCTACCGCTCGAAGATTGACTGGCAGTCTCAAAGCAATTTCACCTTTGCACTTTCCTGATTTTAACCTACTAACCTATTACCATACCTTCATTAGTACACATTTATTTTTGTGAACAGCCGTTTAGTTCTCCTACTCGTCGCTAGATGGCGCTGTTAGTTTAAAGCGTCTTTTTAAAACGTGATATCGTTCGCTTACCTTGTGAAGTATAAAAACAAGTTAATTTTCACAACATGATAGATAGACAATAAAATTTGACGCTCCAAAGTAGACGGTCAAAGCGAAAGTTTTATTTAAATAGAGAGTGATATAAAACAATATAACTCACTATTTAAAAAAAGCTCGCTTGGTCAATACCTACTTTCAAGCGTCGAATTTTATTTTTATCGGCAAACGAACCTCGCGATACTAACGCCATCTAATTTCACCCTGTGAAAACCCTCATTAACTCAGTCCCATTACTAAGTAAATTGACCATAGTTAATGCCAGACAGTCTCGAGAGATGAGTTAGACATGCCATTAAAAAATTAAAAACTATATTTTTTTCTTCATATTCTGTTGAAACCCACCAATTTCTAGGGTTCCGTAGCCAGAATGGCAAGAACGGAACCCTTAGTTTCGCCATGTCTGTCTGTCCGTCCGCGGCTTTACTCATTAAGTGATTCTGCTCGATTCAGTGATTTCTTTGCGAAATATTCAACTTTAAAGTGAAAATTTTCATTAAAATCGAGCGCCCGCCCTCTAAAATCTAAACCGGTGGGTAGAAAAATTTGAAAAAATTCAAGATGGTCGTAGGTATATCAAACTTACACGGAAAACTATAACGGCTAAGTTTGCTTGATAATTATTAGTAGTTTCAGAGTAAATAGCAGCCTAAGGTATAAAATATACCTAAACTTGGAATACTCCATTATTAATTTATGGGGTTAGTTTTTTCAAAACAGTGAGGTTTTTGACTATTTTTTTGAAGTCTTAAAAATAATAACACAGGGTAGGTACTTATAATATTTTATTTGTCAAAAGTGGATATACAAAAGTAGTCTTAATAAGTATAAATGTCTTGACATAAAATAAGGTAAAAAAAAATAATTATCATAATTATGAATAAACATCAGAAAATCATGACTATAATAGAGTACAATGAGGGTTTCATGACAGGAGGCTACTAGGAAACTCGTAAATCGAAGATCGTATCGCACCGTCCCTCTCGCTCTCGTATTATGCCTCCTCTACATATCGACGGATGCGTCGGCAGATTGTATCTGCGGATGCGTCCGCCGAGGTGTAGAGGGTGGTTTTTGCTTGTCTGTGGTAGGTATTTAACGTCGGCCGATGCATCTGCCACTCATCCGTTTGGTGTCGGTTTTTCGACACGGATCAAAGGGTGACAGTGCGAATGCAACGCGCCTGTCCACACGTCTGCCGATGTGTGGACGGATCGCAATTTATCCGAAGATATGGTTGCGGATCCATCTGCCGACGCATCCGTCGATATGTAGAGGAGGCATTAAACAATATCACTGCCAGCGGGACGGCACGATACGAGGTTCGAATTTCGAATTGCATTTCGTAGTATAGAGCCAGGCTAGATGGCGCTAGTATCGTGAGGTTGTTTGAGCTCGCGAGCCGGAAAAAAAAACTAGATTAGCCAATCGCTCGCGAGATTGTAAGTACTGTAACGTCAAACGGACTGACGAATGGGTGATAGTCTTTACCGGCCCGGATAACACCGACATGGAAATACCGGCCCTGTTTTTTGTGTACACGCCCATAGAAACTGATAGGAGCTTCTATGGACGTGTACACAAAAAACAGGGCCGGTATTTCCATGTCGTTGTTATCCGGGCCGGTAAAGCATTACACCCCTGACGAATAGCAATATTTCACCTGTCAAGAAACCCTCAATGAAGAGGGATGTTGACACCACCAATCAACTGACGTACTTTTTAAAATATGGCTTTTCTGTCCTAATCAATAGGACAATTTCGCCAGTGTCCAAGTATTCTCTTTCGAGAGGCAACGTTGTACAGTGATTGTAGTTTTTGTAACTTGATAGTAAAATTCCAGAAACCACGTGGAGACAAAATTATACTTCAACTAGCCAAAGAAACAGAAACAGCAAAATTAGATATTGTCTACATCCGCCATGTTCGAATGCTACAAAACGAATCCACCAATCAACTGACGTACTTTTTATGAGCTGTCAAAATACAATTCTCCCATAGTTTCAATGGCAATAGCGATTTATGGCGTCATAAGTCGCTATTTGTTCGCCAACTCAATCAACTAGCTATTTATTTGTTTTAAAGCAACAAAAAATCTAATTTTACAGTAAATCGAAAATTAATCTAGTTTTCAGGGCTAAAATAAAGCGTTTTTTTTACTGGAGTCGTGCCTTCGAATTATTTTTTAATAGCGTCAACATCCCTATTCTCTCTTAACAGTATAAAACTTATCTTAATTACAGGATTAAAAAAAATGTTTTTAGCGTTCCATATCTTAAAAGGAAAAAATGGAACCATTAAAGGATCACATTGTGTTCTTAGCTGTTGTTGGGATTTTCAACTGAGTTGGTTATTCTGGGAAGAGTGGACAGGTCCCTAATAAAAATGAAAAAAAAACCAACAGGGCTACTACGAAACTCGAAGTTCGTATGGTACCGTCCCTCTCGCTCTCGTATTAAATAGTATAAGTGTCAGAGGTCGCACGACACGAACTTCGAGTTTCGCAGTAACCCTGCAGGCACTGGACCCGTGTGGTAGCTACTGCCCAGCCCTCTCATGCTGAGAGGCCTGTGCCCAGCATTGGGCCGCATATAGGCTGGGATGACGATGAATATATATGACGATGAGGGTTAAGAGGATAGGACATGGTACATCCCCTTGTTCCCCGTACATAGATGTGTTTTTGTTGCTTTTTCATTTTCTGATCTACTATTAATGCACCACCTGCTGTAAACTAGTCCTTCCTTCTTTCTGTAAAAAGGTTGCCTGGAAGAGATCGCTCTTAAGCGATAAGGCCGCCTATTGCTTACCTTGTAATTTTCTCTGTGTACCTGTTTTCTGTATCGCTTATTATTTCTGGTGTACAATAAAGAGTATTTGTATTGTATTGTATTGTATAACCAACTTCCATTACCAGCGCTGGGAGAGGACAAATAATACCTAGGCATTAATGAATCCTACTCCAAAACCGGTTATTGTACTATGTATTATTTTTCCTCGCACCTTACCGGCCATGACGTTGGTTTTGTACAAGGAAAAAATCCTACTCTAACCTGGTTTTGGAGTAGGAATTATTTGTCCTCTCCCAGTGCTGGTAATGTAAGTTAGTTATGTACGGGGAACAAGGGGATTAAAATTTACCAAACAAAAACTTCTATTACTAGTCATCTAACAAGCATGTTAGCATAATGTGACACAACATTCTTCTATTAAACTGTACTACTTTTGTCCCCTGGCTGACGTGACAGAATAACAGCAAGGAATAGTTGATCCACCCAAATCTATCCAATCCGTTAGTTTTAATTAGTCCTTTATAAAGTACGCTAGCTGCGTATATCGCGAGCAGCAGTGGGCGGGGCACATTGCTCGCAGGACTGATGGCCGATGGGGTCAGAAGGTTCTCGAATGGCGTCCGCGGACCGGGAGACGAGCTGTCGGTGCCTCCAAGATGGAGCGACGACCTGGTTAAGATAACGGGATCGCGGTGGATGCGAAAAGCACAACGGTCAGAGTGGAGAGCCTTGGGGGAGGCCTATGTCCAGCAGTGGACGTCTTTCAGCTGACATGATGGTGTTGGTGATGACAGTACGCTAGGACTTAAGAGGATAGGATATACCCCTGGACAGTCACTCCCCCCCCCCTCCCCTCATAGCCGGTGGTGGTGATGCATCAGATGCTCGGGTGGCGGCGCCGGCGCAGGCAACGGCCGTTCACGCAAGATGGCCACCAAGTCTCGGAGCAGTTCCACGCCTTGCGCCACTGCTTCAGCTTGCTTCTCTGCTGCTAGGGCGCTTCGCATCGCGGCCTGGAAATAGTATTGTGTGAGTGCGCCCGAGCCGCAGGCGAGGGTTGATACGATCAAGGGTTTGTTACCCTTTATTTGAATATTTATAACTTGACTTCTAATTTTTTTTTCTCTTATTTTAATATTTTATCATTGCATTTATTGTTAAATTAATTGCTATTACTGAAAGATATATAATTATACTAGCTTTTGCCCGCGGCTCCGCCCGCGTGGTGTTCGGTTATCGCGCGCTGTTCCCTCGGGAGCTGTGCAATTTTCCGGGATAAAAAGTAGCCTGTGATTCTCGGGCCCATACACTATCTCTATGCCAAAAATCACGTCGATCCGTCGCTCCGTTACGGTGTGAAAGACGGACAAACATACAAATACACTTTCGTATTTATAATATTAGTACCTATGGATTTAGGACAAAATTGAAGTATGGATTAAAAAGCCATTATGATTGGTTTTTTTGGAATCTTTTTGTATTTTTTATTTCAATGGCTAAATATTGTTAAATATTTTGCTTCAGGGACAAAGTAGTAGACAAGTTGAGATATGTGATGCATAGGGAAAATTCGTGTCTATGCCGTGGACCAGCAGTGGTGTAGCGGTATAGCACGCGGCACGGAATGCCGAGGACCTGGGTTCGATTCCCAGTGTTGGTCTTATTTTTCTGATTTTTCTGTGCATCTATGTTTCGGTTTGTATTTTCAATTTAAAAAGCCATTGTCACCTCAGCAAGGAGTTCCTCGGTGCTCAACCTGGCCTCCCCCGGGGCGGTCTGGCCAGCAGAGCCCTCGGAGCACATGTCGTCGTCTAGAGTCGGTTTCCTCTCGTCGTCAGAGTGACTCTGTCTCCTTACACTCGAAGCTGCCACTGCGGGATGAAAAAAAGTTTTTTTAACTTCAACTTCAACCACTACTGCCAATGACTCCTGACGACAGCAAAAGTATATATTGTGTTTGACCAGTTTTTAAAAACAGTTTCTAAACGTTTGATTTGTTTGTGTTCTGAATGTTTTGTTTATTTATTCATTTATATGTCATGTTCATTACATTAGGTGACATATTATTAAATAGTAGGTACACTCTGTTAGGGTATAAAAATGATAATCCTTAAACTATTTTATTCTAATAATTGACAATAATTTCACATTTCTAAGACTATAATTTGATTCGTTCTCTGTATTCTGCTTGGAAATAGAAAGATGCTGATATTTTTGAAATTTCGCTACGATTATTAATTAATTTATTACAAATTTTTTAAGATGTGCTTATTCTAAAAGGGCATAACTCCAAAACTACGATACAATAGATCCATTACCTTTGTCCAGTCTCTATTAAAAAAAAGATCACGTAAATCATGCGTAAATCTGACGTAGACGTTGTCGAAATTATGACAGCTCCATTTTCTGGTGAAAAAGACAAAGGAAAATGTCTATTTTGTCGTAGTATTGTCCAATTCAGATACATTTTTTAAATATTTTGTATTTTTTTAAATATGGAGAAATAAATTATAATAAATATTTTCCCATGTTCAGGAGGCAAAACTCTTTAGATTCCTATAGTAATTTACAGGTTTAAAAAAAATGAAATCTTGTCAATTCATTATATCTACGGATTAGATGTGATGTCATTAAAATACTAATGCTAATATAATAAGAATTTATTGTGAATTTTCGTAACTTAATCAGATTGAAATTTAAATGAAATTTAATTTTAATAATGTTCAATGTCAAATTATTATTTTAACCCTTTATAAGCCAGAGGCGATTTAGCGACCACATGCATTGATTTAGAAATTCAACCTTATTATTTTAGTAATAAGTTACAATATTCATTGTAATTATTGAAAATACTACTAGCTTTAAAAATATCCTTTGCCAGACATGTATTCGATAGCTGCTTTTGATTCTGTGGTAGTATGCTCCAATAAATGAGGCCTTATAAAGGGTTAAATATTATTAATGTCATCATTCAACTATTTTGTTTAATATAGATTAGTTCAGTCTTCAGCACATGGGCGAACGCAGACGGGGCAGGGGAGGGCACTCCCCCCCTGAAAATTGTATGTTCTACAATATAATTTACCTATGAAGCAGGATCCCTTGCGGTGTTTGCCATACACACTACATATACTTTGTGTTTCATGTAGGTGTGTTTGTGTAGTGTGTATGACAAAACAAGTGCAGGCGATCTGACCTAAAAAATCTGACTTGCCCCCCCCTAGGCCAGAAACTGGGTACGCCCCTGTATTAGGCTGTAGCGTCTCCTAGCGCCATCTAGTTAACAACGATAGAAACTCCATACATGTTCTACTTCGCGCTATCGAAGTTTCACAACGCGGTCGCATATATACAAGTTCCAACATTTGTCCTTCGGACTTCGGTCCCCAGGCATAACACCTGCCTGGAGAGAGATCTCTCTATTGGAGCCTCACCCCACAAGGCTATAGAGTGGACAAAAACAAGACATACATATATAAGTTTTCGAAAAACCCCCCAAGTCTGACAAAAATGTTAATAATTAAGTGAAAAATGCTAATTATTGACCCAGGTGTTAGTCCAAAGATAATAATTACAAGCACCACTTCCGATGATCCTCTCCAACCGCTCCTCGACGCTGGAGAGGTCTCCTAGAGCTCCTGCAGCTGCTGTCTTCTTGCGGGCCTTGTATTTTATGTCTGCCCAGTACTGGAACGAAGATAAGTTTCATTTAAGCAATAAGGATGGAACAGTTTTATAAGAATTGTAGGCATAATTTATACAAGACATTATTTTCTTTCATCATCATCCCAGCCTATATACGTCCCACTGCTGGGCACAGGCCTCGTCTCAGAATGAAAGGGCTTGGGCCATAGTTCCCACGTGGGCCCAGTGCGGATTGGGAACTTCACACGCACCATTGCATTGCTTCTCAAGTTTGTGTAGGTTTCCTCACGATGTTTTCCTTCACCGCAAAGCTCGTGGTAAATTTGAAATGATTTTCAGCACATGAATTTTCGAAAAACTCAAGAGTTGCGAGCCGGGGTTTGAACCCACGACCCTCTGCTTGAGAGGCGATAGGTCAAACCACTAGGCCACCACGGCTCTTCTTCATACGGCATTTTCTTTCATGAACTCATGATATTTCAAAGCATCTATCAGCATCATTAATCATGATTATTTCCTTAGCCTACTAATAAATTAAGATTTTGCATGCATTAATCATTACATCTGGCGTTTGAATTCAGTGTTGGATGGAATATGCTTCCAAAGGAATTTTCAAAATTTTTTAATTAGTCTTCACATTTTTTTTTCTATTTTTTTTTATGCTTTTGTGCACCTGTGTGACTATGCCAGCCTCATTGAAACATTCGATGGCCACATTCATCAAACACTTATCCAGATTATCTGCAAAGGAGTGCTTGATGAACCTGTAAATTCATACTGCATCTTCCGATACCGGACAACTTATAATATTACTAGCTTTTGCCCGCCGCTCCGCCCGCGCGGTATTCGGTTATCGCGCGCTGTTCCCTCGGGAACTGTGCATTTTTCCGGGATAAAAAGTAGCCTATGTCACTCTCGGGCCCATAAACCATCTCTATGCCAAAAATCACGTCGATCCGTCGCTCCGTTACGGCGTGAAAGAGGGACAAACATACAAACATACAAACACACAAACACATAAACATACAAACACACAAACACACTTTCGCATTTATAATATTAGTATGGATTCACTGCACCATTGGACGGGTCCAAATCACTCAGACACCTCTGTATTAAGTCCTCAATCTTACTAGAATCAGCGCACATTGGTGATTGAACTATAAAAAATTATTCAATGGAACATGACCTGAAATAATATCAATATTATCACTTATTCTTGTTCTGTCGTTGTTTGTTTGCTCCTCCATTACGCCCAAACGCAAGGCCGGATTTGAATTAAATTTGGGAACTGAGATAGTTTTAACTTTTTATCCCAAATAACAATGGTTTCCTGTAGGATACTTTATATGTTTTAAAAGTAATTACTAGGCTAAAGGTCACTTACTCTACACCACTTATCAGGTGATTTCCTGGCACCACCGCTGTCTTGTGCAGCAGCGTTGAGTCTTTCAGCCAAAAGACGCCAAAGCTTGCAGGAACTCAATCTCGAATATACAGACTGTTTACTCGCCGCGAACTCGGGATGCTCTTCCATAAACGACAGTAACAGTTCAAGTTGCTCGCTGCTCACCCGACTGCGGGTCAGCGCCGCCCCTTGGCTCATCTCCGGCCATATACAACTGTTTAAATCGTTTTAACTCTCCATTAAGTTGTGTTGAAACGCAAATGCATGCAAGATGCGGCCATGCATGGCTAATAGTGGCCACAAATTCCATAAAATATTTTTTTTTGACGTTTCTTTTTTTTTAGGCTCCACATGGTGTTACCAACTTACCAACCGCTTACTTTATGGGAAAATTACTTTCAGTGCTGGGTAAAATATCCAATCAAATTAAGGTTTTCATACGTTCATTTCTGGTCAATTCATTTGGAGTTTATTATTTTTGTTACTAACCCCCTGTTTCACCATCTATTGATAAATTTTATTTGACGGATAAATATGATGCCATCTCCGTCTATTGGAACAAAACAAACAGAGACGGCAGCACATTTATCCGTCAAATAAATTTATCAATAGGTGGTGGAACAGGGGGTAAATGTTTTTTGTTTACTCAGAGAAAATAAGAGATTTTAAAAAATGTGTACTGAGCTTTAAATGATATCACGTCTACGGAAAAGGCTGCAAGGCTACCACGAAAATCGAAGTGCGTATCGTACCGTCCTGCCTACGCTTATGTTATTTAATACGAGAGTGAGAGGGACGGTACGATACGAACTTCTAATTTCGTGTTTCGGAGTAGCCCTTCTGGATTCTAATCTTACCTTTTTCCCTCTAGAAAAACAGGGTAGGTGAAATATTGGGTGAATTATTTGTATTTATATAATACTTTGCATTTTTTGTGGAATTTAGTTAAACAGCGAACGAGAATGAGACGTTAGTTATTAATAATTTATCTCTATTAAACTTCACATTTCATGTAATAATGTCAAGGAGCATAAGAAAACAGAAATTCTACAATTTTAATGGCTGTATCATAGACCTATACCTATGGACTGGAAATACCTACAAAATACGCGTGCATACCTAAACATGTCACATAAAATGGCGCTCAAGGGTTGTGCTATCGATTTCGAAACCAAAATATTCGATATCGATATTTGAATTATTGGCGGCTACTAATTTGAGTAGCAATGGCATCAATATTATGTGTTTCTTTTTCGAAAAATCAGTTTGAAATTCACTTTGTTCATAATTACTTTGATTGCATGTAGGTACAAGGAGCCCACTAATACTAATACGATACAAGTGAAAAAATATGTAACAGCACGTGCAAAAGAGCTATGCTTGTTTCAGGAACTTGCACGAATTAAGTGGTGTGTGATTACCTTGTGCTGAGTAAATGAAACAACAACAACGTATAAAATGCCCTTTATTTTCAAAACAACGAAAATAATACAACTTATTTATCTTTATACATAAATCGACAATTAACTCATGTTAACAATCTAATGACAGCTTTATAAAAAAACTATGGGCTAATGATATTAACCACTTTTGATTTATTAAACACAAAATATTGATATAAATTTTACCATATCATGAGCCGGAGCTAGAAGTTCTCTTTTCTGACGCATCAAAAGAACCGCTGTAACCTGAAAATTATTTTGCTTGTTTTATTTTGCTCTATTCATTTCAGACAGTATGTTAAACTAATTATCTATAGTTATGTAGTACCATTTCGTATGACACATCCCGATTTTATTTTGCTGGTGTGATTGGTGTTTCTCTTGATTTTGATAGCTAAAAAAAAAAAGAGTATAAATTAGTGGCACCAAATTAAAGTATTATATCGCTTGTCCGAGATAGAGTTGGGCACTTTTGCGCCCCAGTCAATTTGCGGGCAAGGGGCTTTTTGACTCCTCTTAAAGGCCTCACAAAACAGCTAATTCAATTTGATTGTTTTCAGAGCAATATTTACCGTATTAAATAACGAGGGTACGGTGTTATCCCGTCCGTTATATCCTCTTCAAAATGCAACGAACAGATGAACATTTCCTTAATGCCGTGGATCAATATTATCTACGCCTATGGCGTCCAACCACTTCCGCGATAACACATCATTTCTAGGGAACCTGTAAAATATAACAGCCATCAGTCAAAAACCATGGACGATAATTACATTTATTTCAGTTCTACTTATGTCGATATTCAGCACAACACTAAATAAGATTGTCAATATTACTAAATTAAATGGAACCAAAAATACAACGATAAATGGCGAAAAATCTGTATATCTTTGATGGTAACGATAAAAGCATACGAAAATTATTATCAGTGATTAAATATTACCATGAAATGGCACTATTTCAAGAAAAAACGGGTACTAACCTATAATGAGTCAAATTCGTTTGATTTCTCGTTTTCCGAAAAGAACACCGTTTTATGGAACACAAAGGCATGTTTCGTTTGTATCTCTTAATGTCCACAACACAAAACCGAATGTAAAAATATTTTTATTTTGCTAAAAATCGCCAAAAACTCCGTAGTATTCGTTCACTTGACAGATCACGTACCACAAATACGCTGTGGGCTAAAATGTCGGATGGCAGCCGGAAATGTCATCTGCTCGTAGTGACAAGCCATTGCCGAGTGTAGAACAAACAAATGTCATGCCGTCTTTTTTCTCATATGCCAAACCACCTTAGAAAGAAAGAGATAATACGTGTTTTCTTATTTTTATATCGATTTTACATGTATTTGTATAACAAATGTATGTATAGTAGAATAGGCCATCTCTATGTTATTTATTTCCTCTAAGGGCTGTATGGCCTTGATTTGTATGTTTTTCCTATTTGCACAAACATAAAAAAGCATATGTCAACGTCAAGTCAACGTCATGCATTGACTAAAGGAGTGTTTTTATTGTATTGATCCATCCGTGTCGTGTAATCATTTAAACTTAGATTTGCTTTCATTTGATGTATTTTTCTTTTTTTTTGTGATAAGAAAAAATCTGGTAAGTGACAACACATTAGTTTTCAATGAAAAAAATATTGAAATCCTGTGTTAAACATTCAAATTCTCGTGTCATATCACTTTTAAAATTTTGAACCGTACATTGTACATTCGTGTAATGTTTAATTTCTCATCCTTTTTCCAGTGCATCAGAAACATAATAATGCTACCGCGGCAATATTACAACGATCAGGACGTTAGAAAACGTCAGATAGATACTTTAAAAATCTTCAACGACAATGTTGTGGAACTACAAGAAAACACGGAATACAAAGTAGATTTCAGTATAAACGGCAAGAATTTCTGTTTGAACGTGATACTAAGCCCTGATTTTCCGAGTGAAAAGCCAGTCATTCTGGTAAATCCTTGTATTTCTCATCCGTGGGTCGCTGAAAATTCAAACCATGTTGTTGGTGCACCTGGGCTTATACAATTCACTGTGCATTCAGATTTAGGGAGAGTGGTTCATGCTATCATCAGAGAGTTCCAGAGATCAGTTGCTGTTAGTAGTGACGAGGATAAATCCAACCAGGTAAGTCAATTGCATAATACTGCAAGGGCTTCTACAAAACTCGAAGTTTGTGTTGTGCGGTTCCTCTGACACTTATTAGTTATTATGATTCCGGGACTGAGTCGTCAACGTGGCAAAATGTCCAATGGACGTATTGTTTAATGGTCATATAGTATGAGTGTCAAAACGTACAAATGTCAAAACGTATAAAGCGAAATTGACAAAAAGTTTTAGTGACAAATAATGTCATTGTTAAAATGTATGCTAGTCAGAATGTGTATATGACAAAATGTCCAAATCATTAATTGTCTTAGGGTCAAAAAGTAAAGATGTCAAAATGTCCAAACGCCATAATTATTCAGTAACAATTTGAATAAGTACCAAAATGTATATATATATTCCTTAAAGAGCAAATGACAATATGATTAGTATGTTTTCCAAACGTAACGCCACCTATTTTTAACATAATTGTAAGTTCCTGTGCATAAATGGTTGGCTGGAAGAGATCGCTTTTAAGCGATAAGACCGCCTATTGTTTATACCATGTATGACGACCGGATGGCCCAGTGGTTAGAGCACCTGACTACGAAGCTTGAGGTCCCGGGTTCGAATCCCGGCCGGGGCAGATATTTGTATGAATAATACGAATGTTTGTTCTCGGGTCTTGGATGTTTAATTTGTATTTATGTATGTATTTATCTATATAAGTATATTTATCCGTTGCCTAGTGTCTATAACACAAGCTTTGCTAAGCTTACTTTGGGACTAGGTCAATTGGTGTGAATTGTCCCGTGATATTTATTATTATTATTTATTTATTTATGTATTTTGTGATATGTAAAATTTTGTACTGATTTGTGGTGTATGGTAAAGAATATTCGTATTGTATTGTAACTTAAGAACGTGTTATGCTTTATGACGTAAACGAAGCCTTTATTGGTAATCATCTTTCTCCCCGCGAATTTGTCTGCGCAGTGTTAGTAGTTTATTAAAAAGTACAGGTATAGTTTTCATCAACTGAGGAGTAAATTTTTTTGCAAAGGTCGGATCGGCGAGATCTACAAACTATTCTACGAACAACAGTTTTAACGGATCAGTCAAAATCTTGATACAGTCGAACTCAGAAGTAGTTGAGTATTATAATACCTTGTCATGGTAACGTAAGAGTGGTTTTAATTTGTTATCTTACAACTCGTGGCTGCGACAAGGTATTAAAATGTGCAACCATTTTTGATTTCGACTGTACATATGAATTTATGCGACTCAAATTAACGTAACGTAAATTAATACATTTTAAGTATCACTATTGGGATCAAAATATTAAAAAAATATTTGCAAACTGTACCGTGCGGTGCGTGCGACATATCAAATGAAATTGCCTGGTGGGAGGCTGTAGGCTTTTTTTAAGATAATTTAAACCATTCTCCACTTATCTCCAAAAATACTGAGCCGAAACTAAAAATAATACTAAAAATAGTTTTTGAATCAAGTTAGACAGGAGTGCTACAATATGCTAAAAAAAAAAAATTAACTTACTTGTAGGTACTTGACTATAATATTTCTCAAAAAGCTTAACATTTTAAATTTTTTTAGTTGTCCACTTATTTAAAAAAAAAATATTCCTGACGCTATTTCACCACAAAAAAATAAATAATATTGTTTTTAAATATATACAAAACCTTGTAGTAAAAGTATTAAAAAGTCAGATAATATTTATTGTTGGATCCAATAGAAAGTTTTGATGTAGTTACAAAATTCCTGACGTCAAGAAAGTTTGGATGTTTTATATAGTTTATGTTTTATGATCTCGTTAGGGTTAACAACTTCTTGACAAAACTGATTTCTTGTCAATTTCATAACGGGTTTTTTTTTTGAGAAATACTCACAAAGAACACTGCTACATAGTTTCGTGTTAAGGAAGTAAAAATAAAAGCTAGGAATATTATAAATGCGAAAGTTTGTAAGGTTGTTTGTTACCTCGTCACGTCTAAACGGCTGAACCGATTTAAATGAAATTCGGTACCTACACAGATAGTCTGAGACCCGGGGAAAGACATTTTTATATAAGTACATAAAGTAGGCTAACGTTTAGTTTTTATCCTGGAAAATTGCATAGTTCCAGCGGAATAGCGATAAATGAATACTAAGAGTATGGAGTCGCGGGCAACAGCTAGTAACTAATATTTTTTTTACATAAGCTTCGAAAAAACGTACTTACACTAGTAAACTAGTAAAAAAAATTTCGTTCAAGACTAATAGTTTAGAGAAAATAAGACTCTACAATGCATTATTTTTTAACAGCTTAATTTATTACATTTTGACACCTATTTATTTTGAAAGTTGTATATTTCAACCTTTACACATGCTGCCTCTTTTTCATTTTGGCGCTTGGGTTATTTTTACACTTACGTATTGAAACGTCTGTACATTTTGACACCTATGTATTTTGAAACTTGTACGTTGTAACACTTACACGTGCCGTCGTTTTTGCATTTTGGCACTTGGTTATATTTACACTTAGGTATTTAAACATCTGTACATTTTGACCCCTAGTCATTTCGACACACGCACTTTATGACCATTAAACAATACGTCCATTGGACATTTTGTCACGTTGACGACTCAGTCCCGGAATGTTTAAATCAATCATTTCATTATACCCTCTGACACTTATACCATTTAATATGAGAGCAAGAGCGATGGTATGATACGAACTTCGAGATTCATAGTAGCTCTGCTGTTTATTATGAAGAATACCTTGGGGTTTAAATATGATCGACGTGCAAACTACAGGGTACATTCATGTATGTTCTTTTTGGGGTTCCATACCCAAAGGGTAAAAACGGAAACCCTATTACTAAAACATTGCTGTCTGTCTGTCACCAGGCTGTATCTCATGAACCGTGATAGTTAAGCAGTTTAAATTTTCACAAATTATGTATAACTGTGGCCGCTATAACAAATACTAAAAACAGAATAAAATTATTAAAATTATAAATTCTTCTTGGCAACAATAGCCTTTCCAGTGCTGGTGGTATAGGAAAGTGACTTGCAGAATTGCCCTTTGCGGCTTAATTTTTTTTTTTATTCGACTGGATGGCAAACAAGCAAGTGGGTCTCCTGATGGTAAGAGATTACCACCACCCATAGACACCTGCAACACCAGGAGGATTGCAGATGCATTGCCAACCTAGAGGCCTAAGCTGGGATACCTCAAGTGCCAGTAATTTCACCGGCTGTCTTACTCTCCACGCCGAAACACAACAGTGCAAGCACTACTATTTCATGGCAGGATTAGCGAGCAAGATGGTGGTAGCTATCTGGGCGGACCTTGCACCTACCACCAAGGTCCTACCTCCTGCAGAAAGCCTAAGCCATCTAAGATTCCTAAACTTGACTGTCTACAAAAGCATTCATTAATTTGTTTTTTATTCGTTATATCAGGGCAGTCCGTCATCCCGTGTCAGCAGTCAGATGCTGATGTTCCCGGAACTTGGTGAGCTGACAGCTGATGAGCTGCACGAGATCCTGGAAAATACTGACTTACAGGTATTGTATTCGTCATGTCATGGGACAAGGAATAAAGGAAGGCAATTTCGTTGCTGGGAAGTCGAAATAGCTGGCAGTTTAAAGGAATTTCCTCCATCCATGGCTCTTAGCATGCTGCTGATCGCTGATGACTCGTGAGTTAAGGGATAGAATCATCATCACCATCATCAGCCCACAGCAGTCCACTGCTGGACATAGGCCTCTTCCATGGCGCGCCACAACACTGTCTTCAGCCCCTCGCATCCATCCGCCAGCGACCCTCTTAAGGTCGTCCGTCCGTTCCTCAGGACGCCCTACACTGTTATCCCGTCCGTGGTCTCCAATCGAGGACTCATCTGCTCCACCGTTCATCAGGTCTTGCGACAGACATGCCCAGACCACAGCCACTTCAGAATAACACGCTAAAAATTTTGAACATGAAACTACTGTGAGACTCACTCATATTAAATGATATTTTAACGGATAACTCACGTCTTGAATCGAATTTAGCTCGACATGTTTCTGGCTATTTCGTAGCCCTTCTTCATAGGAGCACGCGATTAGGCGGCTGACGCAACACGCGCCACCGCTCTGCTCGCGCGACTCTCTGACAAAACTAACACAGGCGCATACTTTCGAAACTACCCACATTTTTTGTTTTTGTTTGAGCTAAACTCGATTTAATACGTGAGTTATCCGTTACAATATCATTTAATAACACGCTAAAAAGTTGATTGACTCGACTACTGCCATAAACTTTTTTTTTTTTTATTCGACTCGATGGCAAACGAGCAAGTGGATTTCCTGATGGTAAAAGATCACCACCGCCCATGAACATCTGCAACACAAGGAGTATTGCAGATGCGTTGCCAACCTAGAGGCCTAAGATGGGATACCTCAAGTGCCAGTAATTTCACCGGCTGTCTTACTCTCCACGCCGAAACAACAGTGCAAGCACTGCTGCTTCCTGGCAGGATTAGCGAGCAAGATGGTGGTAGCAATCCGGGCGGACCTTGCACAAGGTCCTACCACCTGCAACTTATTTACTTATTTCCATCCAGGATAAACTCCTAGAGACATCCCCGCAGCTCCTGGAACTGGACTTGGAGACGGAAGAGCTGATGCTGAACATAGAGAGGATAGCCCAGGACAATATCGCCAAGCAGCAGAGCCTGGACGATCTCAAGACGGATGTCATTGACCGGATCTCAACGATAGTGCAGATGAAAATGAACTATGAGGAACTACATAGAAGGTTAGTCTAGCATGTTACTTTATAATACTCAGTTTTTCGAAATTCATGTGCAGAATTACATTTGAATTTTACCACGGGCTTTGCGGTGAAGGAAAACATCGTGAAGAAACCTGCACAAACCAAGGAAGCAATTGAATAGGGCGTGTGAACTACCCAATCTGCACTGGGCCCGCGTGGGAACTGTGGCCCAAGTCCTCTTGTTCTGAGAGGAGGCCTGTGCCCAGCAATGGGACGTATATAGGCTGGGACGGATTGGATAGATTTGGCTGGATCAACTATTCCTTGCTGTTATTCTGTCACGTCAGCCAGGGGACAAAAGTAGTACTGTACTGTTTAATAGAAGAAATGTTGTGTCACATTATACTAACATGCTTATTAGATGACCAGTAATAGAAGGGGCTTAAAATGACCACAAAAATGCATGTTTGGTAAATTTGAGTCCTATAAACTTACGGTTTAAAGAGTGACTCGGGAGACCGTAACTATAGCTACGAGTAGCAAGAAAAAGTTGATCGACCCATTTAAAAACGTGTGCAAACATTAACGTTAAGTTTCAAATGTTATAATAAATGGAGTATAGGTTACAGAAATCAATCCACATACAAAGTGCGCTCGATTTGTATTTTTGTGGTTTTATTTTTATACCATATAGTTTTGAAACTCTAAAATTGTGGGAATAAGTTTAAGATTGCCACATCTTAAACTTATTCATTTATTTATTTTTATTTATTAAACATTTCTTTTTATTTCGTTTATTGTGGTTGCATCGGCAGGCACCAGAAGTTGTCCGAAAGCTACGATCCCCACAGGATCAGGGAGTCCCTCAAGGGTGCTGCGCTGAAGGCCGATGAAGACGCGGAGGCTATTGCCGAGCAGTTCCTATTAGGTGAGCAGCGTTGGCTTATATTGTATTCCAATCCAATAGGGATGTCGGCGGCCGATCGTAAAATCAGCCAGATCACGAAATTCCTAGGCACATCATGAAATGGCGCCATTTCATGATATGCCTAAAAGTTGTCTAGGCATATCACGATGTGCCTGAGAAACAATACGGCAGATCGATTAGAGCAACGCATTCGACGATATTCCTAGCTTTATACCGGGCATATCGTGATATGCTGAAAAAAAGAAAAAATAGGTACGACGAGCGGAGCGAGGAGTGGTTAGTATGAATTGTGACTACTACGCACGAGCCGAGCGAGCGAAGCGAACGTGCCGCGGCAGCGGCCGGCGAAGTGCCAGAAACGATTTGCCGGCATTTCATGATATGCCTAGGAATTTCATGATCTGCCTAAACTAGCCAAATCATGAAATGGCGGCGTTTCATGATATGCCTAGGAATTTCATGATCTGCCTAAACGTCACCAGGCAAATCGTCAAACGGTGAGTTTTGAACGATATGGCGGATGTCCCTTAGCCAATTCATGAAATGGCGCCATTTCACGATATGCCTAGGAATTTCGTGATCTGGCGGATTTTACGATCGGCCGCCGACAGGGATGTTGCCACCACCAATCAACTGACGTACTTTTTATGAGCTGTCAAAACACAATTCTCCCATAGAGTTTCAATGGCAATAGCAAATTATGACCTCACTATCCGGCAACTCAATCAACTAACTATTTATTTGTTTTAAAGCAACAAAAAATCTAATTTTACAGTAAATCGAAAATTAATCTGGTTTTGAGGGCTACAATAAAGCTTTTTTTTTTTACTGGAGTTGTGCATTCGAATTATTTTTTAATGGCGTCAACATCTAGTGATGTGAAAACCTAGAACCTATTGCAAAATAATTAATCTTTTCAGTAAATCGATTAATTTGTTAATTGAATAAATCAATAGTAGATTGTACAATGAGAGCATAAAACGAGCCATTTTATCCAAGACGTTCATATAGCCACCCGAGCCGGTACGGAGAGGGTGGATAGACACGTCGAGGGGGAAATGGGTTTAATGCTGGAGTTTTACATTGCTTTTCACTACGAGGCGAGGAAACGAAATAGCAACAGTGGAAACAATCGTTCACTTACTATGTACATTTTATTTATCATGCATTACTATATAATTATAATTTTTTAGTTTTATTGATTTATTTTGGTTGGAGTCGGTTGATAAACGTGGATGAGACCTTTTGAGTCAGTGACGAGAGTGATGAGGCCTTTAGGTACCCAGCAGTGGGTGGATGTGGGCTGATTTGATTTAATGGATTTTGATTGATTTTTAATTTTATATAAATTAAAAATTATGAAAAAAAAAGTATATAAACTTCTTTGTTTAATTACCTTGGTCTTAGATGAAGATTTTATTTTATGCACTAGAACATAAAAAGTAATTTTATGTCGCCTAAGTCCAGCATAGACAAGAATTTTAAGAGCATGACAAGTGAAAAAATGTGTTTTGATCTGCTAAAGCCGATTCCGAGTCGAAACTTTGAGGAGACCATAAAGTGTTTTTTTTTTTACAGGAAACGTACCAGTGGAGACTTTTATATCCAAGTTCGCCGAGAAGCGCGCCTTGGGGCAAGCCAGGCGCGCCCGGGAGGAGAGGCTAGCGCATCAGCTAGCCCAACTAGACAGGGCAACCACTTGAATCTGATCAGGAATCATCTTGAGCCAGAAAACAGAGTTTCTACAGCTTAGGGATCTTTAAAGTTGGAAAACCCCCGACTTCGTCGCTTCAAAGTTCAATATGCAAAAACATGTCTAAGAACCATCGCAAAAAAGCTGATTTCAAATAAAAAAAGCCGCATTCAAATCGGTCCACCCGTTTAAGAGCTACAGCGCCACAGACACAGCGGTTAAATTTATAACATCCCTCTTTTTGCGTCGGGGGTTAAAAGGGAGCCTATCAGTCTCTCAAAGGGCTAGCAAGGCAGGGCGGCAGGGAGGGGAGGGGTAGTTGCCTCCCCACCCCCTAGAGATTATAAAGCAACCAAACCATAGTTATTACAATCGCCGTAGATGTAAGGCTCGTACTACATGTAAAAAGTTCTTCATGTGCTCTCGACTTTGCCTAAAATTCATACTTTTCATTCTCCGTAATGGTCTTGTCCCCTCATGGGCCTCCAGTGGCTACGCCCTTACACCTCGGCAAAAAGCTTGAACGTTTCAGGGCAAATATTCGAGCGTTTTGACCGCGCGGGTAAACGTCATTAGCGCACGTTTATATAGCACAATGAAAAGACAAGTCCTAACAATTTTAATCGCGCTAATAGTGCAGTAAATAAAGGTAGTGGACCCAGCAGTAATTCCTCAGCCCGAAAAAACTTGACAGTATGATAAAGTATCAATAAATAAAGAGTATTGTATAAATATCCAAAAAAAATAATAAAAAAAAATTAAATAAAAAAAATCCTCCGTTCAAACTTTCTTCAACATAGACATACTCATGTAACGTATTGGAACAATATATGAAATATAAAAAAAAAAAATATCCCAGCAGATATTAAATTAAATTACTAATATAAAGAGATTTGTGTTTCGTCACTACTTTGAAAAAATCTCTTATCTCAAATCAATACGTGAACGAAATTGAACCTTGACGTAATGGTCATAAAGTGCACTCGGAAAAATTATCCATTTCGAGATACGAGTTTTTTAAAAGTAGTGACTATTTTTAGCTTATAAATACCTAACTTAGGTGTTTTTTTTTTTTGGATTTTTTATATTTTAGTTACGGCTCATACTATACAATAACCAAGCAAAATTTCATCGACTGAGGAATTAATGCTTGGGTCTCCATACAACTTCCTTCATTTACTGCACCATAAATTCAGTATCGGTGTTTTTTTAATTTTTCACAAAAAAACAACACTGGGCATCACCCCTTTTAATAACGCCTGCGAAGACACCAATGACAAAAAAAAAACGCTGAATATTCGCCCTTCAACGTTCGCTAGAATGCTAGCCAAAATGTTCCTGGCGTTATATTACGATGATCAAAAAAGTTATATTACGAAGTGAGAAATTCGAACTTCGTATCTTGCCGTCCCGCTGACAATTATATTATTTGATACAAGAGCGAGAGGGACGGTACGATGCGAACTTCTATTTTCGAATTTCTTAGTAATCCCCACAGATATAGATTACACAAGATAACGCAAACACGTCAATCTGTATGAAAACCAACCGTGTCACTTTTTTATATCTATTGTGACGTCTCAAGAGCGAATTAGCGATGTGAATTGACAACATTTCATATTTCTAAGACTATAATTTGATTCGTTCTCTGTATTATGCTTGGAAATAGAAAGACGCTGATATTTTTAAAATTTCGCTACGATTATTAATTAATTTATTACAATTTTTTTAAGATGTGCTTATTCGAAAAGGGCTTAACTTCAAAACTACGATATAATAGATCAAAATATGGCGTCTCGCGACAAGTTAATAAATGAAATAAATAAAGCACGCGAAAGAATGGCTACTGTAGAAAGCTCTCACCTGATAACTCCTCGCCTGCTGCAGGGCAGGATCTTAGGGCGTCGGTAACGGGCACCGTTGGCTTGAAGTCTTCAGCTCCTCCGGAATCACTGTCAACTTACCTCTGGTGTCGTACTTAGCCTTCAGATCAGCGCAGGGGTGCAGGGAGGCTTCAGCAGCAGCACTGAGTTTACGTTAGATTTAAAGCTACGGTTTGAAGGAAAGCTTGCAAAGCTCGGGCAGCGTAACGGCTGCTCACAATTCTAATTCTTAAATAATATTAAAAAATAGAGAATGAATGGCGCTCCAGCTGACGAGTCAGCTGGTTTTGTTATCGAAAAAGTGGAGGGGAGCGGTTATTCAGATGTAGGTAGTTTTAACAATTAAGGTGTGGCCACCGTGGATAAAAAATATTAGGAGGCAAAGGCTCCTGACATCTGGCAATACTGAACAATTACTTTTGTCTAGTCTCTATTAAAAAAAAGATCACGTAAATCATGCGTAAATCTGAAGCAGACGTTGTCAAAATTATGACAGCTCCTTTTTCTGGTGCAAAAGGCAACGGAAACATATCTATTCTGTCGTAGTATTGGCAAATTCAGATACATTTTTTAATTATTTTGTATTTTTTTAAATATGGAGAAATAAATTATAATAAATATTTTACCATGTTCAGGAGGCAAAACTCTTTCGATTCCTGTAGTAATTTACATGTGTTGAAAAAATGAAATCTTGTCAATTTCGCCGATGTCCGCGCAGTTAGCGGTCAGTCTTTGTATGGGGCCAACCCCGTCGTTTGGTCGGGGTTCGGACACGCGAAGTAGATGCATTTGCGTAATCTAGTGTAATCTATATCTGTAACCCCTCTCTTTATTTTGCGAGCTTTTTTGATTTTACCTGTAATGTATCATTCTGTAGAATGCTCAAAATTATCAGTATTTTTACTGAATCCTACCCTTATTAGTCTAGAGTTAAGGAAATAAGATATGCAATATGTAACGGTACATTTGTGTAATACATGTTCTTCCACAGTGTGTTTATATTTGTGAATTTGTAATTTATTGAATGTGCAATAAATATGTAAGAATTTGTATGTGTTTTGATATTTGGGCCATTTTCTATTTTGTTGTCGTTATATTTCGCAAACAAAATTATATCACTACATCGAAAAATCGTATGTATGTATGTAAACAAACTCTTTATTATACAAATTATTTAAAACACAATTGACAAAAAAAATTGTACAAAGGCGAACTTATCCCTTTGAGGGATCTCTTCCAGTCAACCTTTGAGTAGTTGAATCGTCTTAGCAACTCCCTAATGGTTTTAAAATACCTATCCAACGATACCCCACACTATAGGGTTAGATGAGGAAAAAAAAACATCCCCACTTTAATACAAAAATATTCCAAAAACCAATCTTCATATGATAAGCTACGGAACCCTAAAAAGGAGACTATGTATAAAATAAAAGAATATAGTTATTCTACATTTGTATTATTTATAATCACTCTGCTTACAATAATTAAGTCAGTTACAACTAATTACATTAAACACTCTTACATACTAACATCCGTCGTGTTAATACAATACTCCATACATTTACATAATTTGCAACGGATCGGGCACAAATGGCATACTGTTTAATACTACTAGTATCACCGCTAAATGTGGTAACTTTGCCCAGTATAAGCAACTTTGCCTGTAGACTCGAATGTATATTAAGCGGATCACTTCAAGACGATTGCCCTTTTGGCTCATTGTATTTTGTTTGTAGTTGTCAAGAGGTTTAAATAAAATAACGAGTTAGATTTTTTTAGTTAAAAAAAATGGGCAAAAAAACTGGCTTTTAAAAGTGAGTGGAATACTACAGATAGCTTTAAAAAATCGACAGGTTGATATTCAGTTGTTCAGTGCTTATACTGGGTGATTCCGGGGTCATGAGCAGGAATGAACGGGGTGATGGGGACATTCACACTGAGCAACTTTTACTATGGGACCAGCCCCGAAATCGCGAAAAATAAAACATCTAATCAAGCGATAATCGATCGCTAACTATCCGAAATGTATGGAATAACAGATTTTTTTTTGGCATTTCGTGGCTGGTCCCATAGTAAAAGCTGCTCAGTGTGAATGTCCCCATCAGCCCTTTCACTCCTGCTCATGACCCCGGAATCACCCAGTATTTTAGGCATCTGTTAAAACCGAAAAAAAATCGGTTGTTTAGTGGAAAGAGTTGAGAGATTTAGTAAGAAAAGTTCCTACCGTAAAAGGAAGATTCGGTCTCTTTTTCTTCATTAGCACACCCGTCCGAAGATGGAGTGGGCAACTAGGTACTTATTCAAAATTAAGGAAATCGACTGACAAATACTCCTGACCAAACATTTTTCTGGCAAATTTAATTTAGTAACATTTTAACACTATGGCATAGTTGCTTATAATGGGCAAAGTTGCCACGATTGACGATTAAGTTGCACCACAAAAATCATTAACACATCACATTTATTAGACATGTTTAATTTAACTTAAATTGAAATTTGATTGATATTTTGAGAAGGTAATTTTGTAGTTTTGTGTTGACTGTAGGTAAATGACCTAAGGATATGGCTAGTGACTTTTAGTCCGTTGGTTAAATTGACAATTAAACAGAAAACCAGCCAAGTGCTAGTCGGACTCGCACACCTTTACAACATTAGAGATTAGCAAAAAAACGGCAAAAAAATCAAGTTTGTTGTATGGGAGTGATTTCATTATACAACTAAAGATTCTGTGAATATTTCAAGCGTCCATCTGTTGCCGCTATTAATATGAAACAAATAACCTAACCAACAAAAAGTTGGAAAACCCCCGACTTTGTCACTTCAAAGTTCAAAATCGCAAAAACGGCAGAATCAATTTTGATAAAACATGACTAAGAACATCGCTAGAAAGCGTGCTTTCAAATAAAAGAAAAACGCATTCAAATCGGTCCACCCGTTTAAGAGCTACACACAGACAGACATAGCAGTCAAACTTATAACACTCCTCTTTAAACAAAATATAATAAATATTAAGGGGGCTCCCATATAGCAAACTTGATTGTTTTATTATTTGAAAGCAGGTTTTCTAGCGATGGTTCTTAGACATGTTCTATCAAAACCGATTCAGCCGTTTTTGAGATATTGAACTTTGAAGTGACAAAGTCGGGGGTTTTCCAACTTTTTGTTGGTTTGGTTATTGTTTGATTGACATTTTTTACCCAAGACACTAGCCAAGTCTGTAGTGGGTTCATATGCACGTATAGACAAACATATTATATAAGTACTTAAGCTTACAAAATGGCAATGTGATGTTTATATACAAGTTATATTTGTGACTACATTTAGTTATTAAAAAAACTAAATTAATAAATTAAATAATCCGATCATATTTGTCCCAATTAAAAAAAAACGACATATTGAAGTTGTTTAGTTTTCTATATACTTTTTTATATAAAAGTAGCAATTGATGAATTTATTATTATTTAACCTTTCCAGTACTTTAACTAGTTTGAAAAATATACTTTTCATAAACATTTTTTAAACCATCTCGTGGGTTTTGTTATAAATTACACAATTACCATTATACATGTAACAATTCGTCTATTATAGAATAACATTACCTACGTCTCTCTCCATTGGACGGCAAAATTAAAAATAAAAAGCCACACCGAACTTACGACTTAAAGAGTATGAAGCATATATTGTGGACTTGAAATATGCGGGAAAGAGAAACGAGTCACTTCATACTGAAATATATAACTAAACGTAGACAATTCTATGCCTTGGTTGACCTATAGTCCCATCTCGAAGCCAGTTTGGTAGCTAGTTTTGAAATAGGAAAAATGTTCCCGATTCGAAAGGACAATTCCCATATCATAACCAGCAACCAACTTTGCCTACAAGATGGGAAATCACTATTCTCATTTCGTAACCAGCTACCAAATCTGGCGAGGAGATGAGGCTAAAAGCCCCTTGGTTACAAGAAGCCAGCGTTTTAATTATTATAAGAAAATGATATACCTAGATATATAGAAGTGGATAACATTCGTGCACATGTTTGAATGCATTGGAAAATTACATCCCACCAATTTTTATTATTACTAATTAATTTCCAATAACTGATTCGAGTATAATTAGAAAATTTCTTACCAAATTTTACCTACCTCTGAAATATAAGGGACAAACATGTTTGTATATACTTCGAACGAAGTATATACTTCGTTTCTTTAGCATTAGAAAGAATGTAAGCGATCTTAACGTGTCTTTTATTGAAAAATACTTTTGAATGAAAAATAAGTCACAGCACTATATAACAATTAGCAGAATATTATGCTTTTGGTATCATAAGTAAAAGTTACTGTTTTTTAAAACTCGACTTTTTTAAGACTCGTCTAGATTGTTTACCCTTTTTCTAATGCTAAAAAAACGAAGTATAGGAACAGTAGGTATTGAAATTTGTTAAAGATGAAAGCTTTCTGTCGAATAGACGGAGATATCGTAACTACTTTGAAAAATTCTCGTATCTAAAATCAATATGCCAACAAAATTGAACCTTGATGTGATGTCTATAAAGTTCACACAGAAAAATTATCTATTTTGAGTTAAGAGTTTTTTTTACGATAATGTAGATAGCAATATTAATACACCATGCTTGTCTTAATTTTCCTTAATTTCGGCAGACGGCTTGGTCCGAAAATAGGCTCCTGGGAAATATTAACTTTATGCCCAAAAAAAAACTGTATAGGTAATATTATAGATAAAATATATTATATTACACAGTAGGTTAAATTCTGTAATTCACCAATTTGACGAGTGACATCGACGCAACACATTATGATATGATAGATAGCTACATAATATGATACAAGAGCGAGAAGGACGGTACGATATGAACTTCAAATTTCGCAGTAGCCCCTACAGTAATTGAGCATGATATTGGGGTAAATAATTTTGGAGTTTGGCAACTCTGGATTCAAGTCAATTTGACAGATAACCAGAGACAAGTTGAAAAAGGAAATTCCCTTATCCATTCTGATTACATATTAACAAAAGCATATATTTTTGGTCAGTGAATTCAAAAATCACAACTAAACGATTGTATTTAGAACTTATATTTGGAACAAAAATGCAGGTGTGACATAAAACTGTAGAAATTTGACAACAAGAACAGAATGAGGGTTTCTCGACAAACCCCATTATTCATAAAACTTAACAAGCCTATGTTAACTAACAAATGCTTTGTCCCTTTCTAACAAATACAAATGTCGAAGTGACAGATAAGGACAAACGAATTTTAGCGGCATTTTAACTAAAATAGGTTTGATTGTCGTTTATGAATAAGGGGGTAAGGATATATCGCTAGATGGCTGGATGGATTTATAATAAATATCGGATATTTTGTACCCCTGCTTCTAGCCTTAATTTCAAGCAAGACTGTATCAATAGCGCCATCTAGCGAAATTTAGATGTGACACAAAATTTGACGTCAATAATTTGAGTTACGAAGAATACATTTGTCTACTGTTTTATGTCTTATATTAAAGTAAACATATTTTTTTGTGTTGTATATTTTTTTAGTCAAAAAAAATCCTTAATTATAAGTGATGTCCTTTACTATAAACTAATATTACATTTTTTTTAGCATTTTATACTATAGGAGGCTGGCGTAGTTTTTAACCGTTTCAACGTCAACGTGACGCATTCAGTGCTGGGAACGCATATGCGCGTTGTCGTGACTTCAGCTCAGTAACATTGTTGCAATTAAATTAAATTATCGATAAAGGAAAATCCGTTGGTTATAAATGGATTTTATAACAAAATCATTTTTTGTTTTTATAATTTCAAGGCAATTTCTTCTTTGCTCACATCCAAAGCGTACACTGATGTTTTTTGAGTTTCGCGTTAGAATAACAGCATTTAAAAGTTAATTGACCCATTTAGGAGTGGTAAGATTTTGCGCAAGACTCGTCTAGCGTATAGATCGTTAAAATTTCACTTGTCAATTTTAGTGCTAAGCAGCAACGCTTACGCTGCTGTGCTGTGGCACGGAGAGCAAGACAGCCGGTGAAGTATATACCTAATAGTTGGTCGCAGAGTGAAATGTTTTGTACTATTTTTAACTTATGGTCGTACAAATGACCAATTTTTTTGATTACCCGTATTGAATAAAAGTTTTTAATGATTATGCACATAGCTAGTTCGTTACATTTTTCATGCATTCGAACGCACATATGCGTCTTCAGCAACAGATAACATGTCCCTAGTACACTCGTGTCCCTTATAAACGTAGTTTCGTTCTAATTTACAAGCAGTAACTACAGTTCAAATCAACTTTGCAACTATAATGGGAGCAGCCATTACGATGCTTATAATTAGTTTTGGTTAGATTAAAATGTAACGAAAAAAAAAACTAATTTCCATTTCTCATAAAAAACTTAAAATTACTTAATATGATTTTATTCTGTTACATTGAATATGAACGAAAACGCCATCGCAAAGGTTTATTTTGTTTCAATCTATTGTTTGTAAATTAGAAATACTACTTTTGTATGAAAATGCGATCAGCGGCGAGCGTACTGGCGACTTTTAAACGTTGACATGGAAAGGGTTAAAAGGCCAAAATACTTAAACATAATTGTGTATACAATAGTACCGACAGGTACGAGGTACGACGAGTTCCTTTCGCATTACCATTCAAAGCTCAGCAAGCATAAACAGCAGTTTTAATCAGCACTGATAACGCCTATAGGCGTTCCCGTATTTTCCGCCCAAAATTAGTCAATCATTTAAACACAGACGTTTTGCGGTACTTGAAGTTATAGGTTTATTATTTATCAAGCATTTGAACGCACATAGGCGTTTGCGGCACTTGAGGAAAGTCTTTGACAGTCGCTAATGAATGCGTTAAAAATACAAAGTTATCGCACTCACAGTCAACTGTAAAGATAAAACATGAAAGTGTATTAAAGAACGATTGGTAAATTGACATCTCTGAGAACTTTTTTTTTTTTTAGATAATTTAGTTAAATCAATACGTATAAAGATGAAAGGAAGAGGCTCGAGATAATTATAGACAAGCTAATTGACCCAACAAACTTTACAAGTACATAATTTGATTAATTAAATTCTAGAATTAAGTATTTTAAGCGCCTACTTTGTTCCGCCGCTTGTTGAGTAACGAGTTGTTGCTCTGTTCCAGTGCCTTTATTTGGACCTGAAAAAAAAAATTCATCATCAATGAACAAAAGTCTAGCTCTCCCTCTTAGAGCTAAATAGTTTCTACTTGTGGCTGAAGCGTTTCTGCTCTTGGATACTACCAGTTGCTGGATGCTAGCAGACCAGAGGCCGCATTGCTTTACGTTTCTGACGCTCGCGATCGCAATCAAATGACAGTTTTTGGATGCGAAATTTGTCATTTCAATGCGATCGCGAGTGCCAGAAATGTTCGGCAATACGGCCTAAATTGATTCTTAGACCACTTGCTATTCAGACCAGTTGTTTCCTAGACCACTAGCTACTTAGACCAGTTGTTTTTTAGACCACTTGCTACTTAGACCAGTTGTTTCTTAGACCACTTGCTACTTAGACCAGTTATTTCTTAGACCACTAGCTACTTAGACCAGTTGTTTTTTAGACCACTAGCTACTTAGACCAGTTGTTTCTTAGACCAGTTGCTACTTAGACCAGTTGTTTCTTAGACCATTTGCTACTTAGACCAGTTGTTTCTTAGACAACTTGCTACTTAGACCAGTTGTTTCCTAGACCACTAGCTACTTAGACCAGTTGCTACTTAAACCAGTTGTTTCTTAAACCACTTGCTACTTAGACCAGTTGTTTGATCAGTAGTTAAAGATACTAATACTTAGTCAAATTTGCTTTGAAATTTGTTAACTATTGTTATGTTTGACACCCATTGTAACTATTAGTTTGTTGTTGTTTCTTTTAAAAATATGGCCTTGTCCATTGGAGGACAATTTTGCCAGTATCTAGTAGTTTTTGCCGTTTTACGGTTAAAAAAAAACTAGAAAACGAAATATGACAGGTAATGATGGATGAACGATGATAACGCAAATCCTTTAAAGGACTTACTTTAAACCTATTAGTTTGTTAAACTACTGATCAAACAAATTTCTCTTTGACGTGCTGCTTTTTTTATTGTATTTTTCACCTATGATGAATTCTGTGACGTTTCGAGTTTGACAATTTTAGCGATGTCCATTTATCGAGTGAACTATCGACATCCTGTCGCTTACGGTACAAAAAATACTTATATTTAAATATTTTGAAATTAATAGAAAACGTAACGAAAACTCAACTCGAATACAAGGCAGAAGCACTCGTACTGACATTTTTACTGTTATCGAATAATGAACCTCGCCAATTGCCGATAATGTTGTGTCACGTCACTACTCTGTTCCGTTTCACACATTGCGTCTTTTAATAATATAAATATTTTTCTATCATATTCAATGGAGTCTATTTAATGGACACTGGTACCTATTGCTATACATTTTTTAAAAATACAGTTACATTTTTTTGATTATTTTGCTTCAAAATGAAATTATTTTTAAAAAATATTTTGCGACAATAGTATGCGTAGTGCGGAAAAATTTCAAGTGTCACAGAACTCATTATAGGTGAAAAATACAATAGAATAAGTGGTACCAGCCTCGTGTACTGACGCCCGTCCTATTCTAATCCCGGTCGCTCACCTGATCGTAATCTACCCTCATTGTGGCGAGGGAGCGCGTCATCTCGTCTTGCACGTCGGCCCACGCGTCCCCAGTCTCCCGGAGCAGCGTGTTGGTGTAGAGAGGAGTTTGGGGCACTTGTGTGTATTGACGGATCCAGGGACTCGCCATGACCTGTCGGTGAATAGAATACAGTAATAGATTAATGGAATATAGTATTTTTTTACCCGACTGCGAAGAAGGAGGGTTGTGTTTGACGCGTATGTATGTATGTATGTCTATTCCTATGTCCTGTTCTAACTACTCAAAGGCTGAACCGATTTTGATAAATGATACGTCATTGGATTCGTCTTGATGACGCGAGTGACACTGGGTACATGAAATTCTTAAAAAAAATCAAAATGGCGGATTTTTGGCGCCAAATGGTAAGTTTTCAAAAAATGTTTTTTATTCAAACCTATCGAGTGGGTAGTCAAATGAAAGGTAATAATTAGCTCATTCTAAATATATAAGGTTTATTTTAGTTTTAACCTAGCATTTTCACAGAACTATTCAAAAAGTGTGGAATAAAACAATAAATTGGTGTACTGCCTTTTTGGCGAAATATTTTTCACCAAATTTCACTTAGCAACCAATCTTTTCCGCAATATGGCGGGTTTTTTATAATTATGGTCAGCCTTTACATAAAATGTTCTCTGGGAAACAATATAACATACCTGGTGTATGGTAAGACGCTGGGCACTATCAACACAGAGCATTCCTTTGATGAGGTTCTTTGCTTCGGAAGAGACATTCGACCATTCAGGTTCAGGGAAGTCGTACTGGCCTAATCGGATGCGCTGAAAAAAGAAGGGTTATGTATACAAGTGGCCTAGTCTTTGATGAATTATACCTGTAGATTCACAATCGCGCGCCCAAATATATCCGAGCCAAAAGAGCGCCACTTTGGTAAAAGTGGCCTTCTTTTTTCTCAGTACGTTGTTGTCAAGTGTCAAGCGTTGTGGAGTTTTGCCGCTAGCGAAATTCGCCCGTAATAGAGTAAAACTAGGTTCAAATTTCGTCTTGTATTATTTTAATTATTTTGTGTGAGATGATTTTATTTGTTACGCAAACAAATCAATAGTTCTGACATTCTTTGAAGGGGATTTTGTTCGGCAATGTGCGTCCTGGTTTAAGTGTCATTGTAGAACATACAATTTCCAAGGGGGGCCAGCTGCCCTTCCCTGCCCCCCCCCCCGCCTGGGTACGGCCACGGACTTTTTTTTTAATTCAACCGGATGGCAAACGAGCAAGTAGGTCTCCTGATGGTAAGAGATCACCACCGCCCATAAACACCTGCAACACCAGGGGTATTACAGATGCATAGTCAAAATACCACAAACGGGACTTATCACGCTATTATTAACGAGTAATATTTAATAATAATAATAAATAAAATCTTGTTTATTCGTGTAACATTGACACATTTGGTTAGTAATACAAAAGATTTAAAACAATAGTTAGTAACACAACAACACATACACAAATAAAAATACCTATAAAAATGACTCCGTAAGTACGACCACGTGTCTGATTTCCGCACACAGCTGAAGTGGTTGCCTATCAGGGATCGTAGAAATATTCACGTTCTGTCATTGCTCTTCAACACTCTTTTCAATCCTTCTGCTCCCATATACCTATCCGAGCGTTTCAGTTTCAGGCTTCTGGTAGCCAGCATCGTTTAAGGTCGAGTACCAACCTCCTTTTGGCCTGTCCTTCTACCTCTTCCAAGACCTACTTACTCTAAATCCTTTACAGTGCAATCTACAAGGTTGTGGAATCGGTTACCGATGTCCATCAGGCAATCTCGCACCGTAGGATCGTTCAGGGAGGGTTTGAAGAAGATGTGGCTCACACCTTCTCCGTAAATTTTAAAAACTATTACTATAGTTATTATTTTTGCTTATTGTATTGGTACATATTATTTATAGTTTGTTTGGATATGCATATATTTGTATGTAGTAGTGTATTTTTATGTTAGGATTATTTGTCGATTTGTGTATTTTATTATTTAAAGCAATGTATTGTAGCTTCCACTATGTTAATTATTAAACTCACTTTTTGTCTGTCCCTGACTGAATGCTCCTCTCATCCACTCAAAGGTTGACTGGAAGAGATCCCTTAAAGGGATAAGTTCGCCTTTGTACATATTTGTTTTTTGTCAATTGTGTTTTGCTTATTTTGTACAATAAAGAGTTTACATACATACATACATGACAATGAGGGTCACCACATGATGACGGTAGCAGGGCGGTGCAGGCCACTGCAGTGAGCCATGTAAGGGCAGTCAACCCTTTACCTCGACGTTTTGGCAACATTGCAGTTGCCGTGGTCACGAGGAGTCTACTCGTGACCACGGCAACTGCAATGTTGCCGAAACGTCGAGGTAAATATTACTCGTTAATAATAGCGTGATAAGTCCCGTTTGTGGTATTTTGACTATGAGTGAGCATCACGAAAGTTTAAATGGTTCTATTACAGATGCGTTGCCAACCTAGAGGTCTAAGATGGGATACTTCAAGTGCCAGTAGTATCGCCGGCTGTCTTACTCTCCACGCCGAAACACAACAGTGGAAGCACTGCTGCTTCACGGCAGGATTAGCGAGCAAGATGGTGGTAACAATCAGGGCGGACTTGCAGGTCTTACCACCTGCAAGTGTGTAGGGCAAACACCCGCAAGGGATCCTGCTTCATATCCTGTTTTGTAGAAATAGAAATAGAAATAGAAATTGTTTATTTCTTAGAATATGGTAGGTACAGGTAACATACAATTTCCATGGTGGCTGCCATCTCCTGCCCCCCATGGACTTTTTAATTACCTTTTTCATGCCGGGCGATATCGCGAGACCGTGATTGGAGTAGAAGGGGGGGAATCCGCACAGCAGTATGTACATGACGACACCCAGCGACCATATGTCGCACGACTTGTCGTATTTCTCTGGACCGAGAACCTGAAAAACATGAGTACGTCAAAATAAAAACGTTACGTACGGTACGTTAAAACGAGACATTTTACCCAAGTTCATATAGCCACCCGAGCCGGCATGGCGAGGGTGGATAAAATGGGTTTAGTGTTAGAGTTTTACACTCTGCTTTTCACCTCGATGGCGACGAAATGAAATAGCAAGTGGAAACAATATTGTTCACTTACTTACTACTTACTTACTTGTACATTTTATTTTTCATGCATTACTATAAAATTATATTTTTCTAGTTTTATTGATGTATTTTGATTGATTTGATTGATTTCTAATTTTATATAAATTAAAAATTATGAAAAAAAAACTTCTTTGTTTGTGGCTGTTGACACTTGATTCCCTGGTCTTAGACGAAGATTTTATTTTATGCACTAGTGCCGACTAGCCGACTTATTTTCCACACTGCGTATAAGTACATACGTAATTAATGACCTAACAACAAAAAGTCGGAAAACCCCCGACTT
The DNA here is from genome assembly GCA_037349165.1 of Choristoneura rosaceana. Classification (NCBI taxonomy): domain Eukaryota; kingdom Metazoa; phylum Arthropoda; class Insecta; order Lepidoptera; family Tortricidae; genus Choristoneura; species Choristoneura rosaceana. The sequence goes on from JAZBNJ010000017.1 coordinate 3,945,612, forward strand.
TGTCATTTCAAAGTTCCATAGCTCAAAAACGGCTGAACCGTTTTTGATGAAACACGTCTAAGAACCATGACTAGACAACCTGTTTTCATATTTAAAAATATATTTTTCTTTTTTTTTATCTGTTTATTTCAATTCTCTTAATAACAAAAAAAAAACTTCCGCTTACTCTAATCTTAAAGATCTTAAAGATTGTATCGAATCTAATTAATTATAAATCAAATTATAAAAAAAAAACAAAGTTTATGACTGAAAGGGCTGTTTCACCACCCATTAATAAATCAATGACAAGAGTAAAATTAAATGACATAAATTGTTTGGTATCATATCAAAAAACCGCATTCAAATCGGTCCACACGTTTCAGAGCTACGGTGCCACAGACATTGCGGTGAAACTTACAACGCCCCTCTTTTTGCGTCGGGGGTTAAAAATACGTATTTCTAATTTGGAGAGTCTGCTGGTAATTCCTCTAAGTACTACACAAATCTAGTTTAAATTTTACGTAAACATAATGCCTCCGTCAAATTTGGTAATTAAATTTAGGCGATCCATTACACTTTGCCAGATGTGGTCGCAAAAATAAAGTAATACCATGACAAGTTTTAGGTAAAACCATTACTATATTGGAAACTAGCTAGCTAGATTATGTATTTAGATTTTAAGTATATTCTTGTTTTGCTTTTAATTTTAATTATTATTTTAGAATTGAACTCTAATTTGACATTCTAAATTCTATTTTTTATTTTGGTGACTATTTATTGTAATAAGATTTATTTTTTGTGTACTTTTGTTTGACGATCCTTTTGTGAATTTCTTGTAATTAACTGACATGTAAAATAAATTAATAAAAAATGAATTAATTATTATTCATGTAATATAAATTTTTTGTATTGTAATAATCTAATTTTATAAGTATCTACTGTATTTTTTTGTACCTAATTATTATTATTGTGTGCCCTTACAGGGCGTCATGGACCAACTGATAATAACTTAAACACCGTTTATAACTACGAGTATGTACATGACTTTTACAATGAATATGAATATGAACATATGTTTATAATTGTGTTTTTTCAAAAGGTAATAAATAAATCTAATCTAATCGAATCTATTCAGAGAGCAATTCCGGCTGTGTGAGGCCAATCTAACTCTTGCCACAGCGGAGCGTACAAAAATATCTGACACGTTCTTCCGGCCCTAGGGAACCTATTTCTAGAAATAGAGTCGTATCAGATATTTACATTCATCAATCTTTTCATGCATGCACGTCGGTTTCAGCATCAGCATCCGCGGATAATCAGCATGGTTTTTTATATCAGCATCCGCATCAGCATCAGCAACAATCGATACTGATTTTTAATGCCGATATTCAAGTCATAACGTGTTTGTTGAAGGCGGGACTTACCGCGAGGCACGTGGAAGTTTCGACCAATCACAGACAGTTATACAATAAAAGCTGTCACTTGTTCCCTCATTTGATTGTTTTGTCAACAATTAGTTGAAAGAAAGTGTAAAAATAAAATAGCCTTTTATTGTTTTACTAATTTCCTAGTAGGATATGATTTATTGAAGTAATTTATTAATATCAGCATCAGCATCAGCATCCGCTGATATTGGTCTGAGAAAATCAGCATCAGCATCAGCCAGCATCCGCTGATATAGTAAAAACCTGCATCAGCAACAACCCTGGTTTAGAGTACTCCTGACCCGACCTTTCTTCAGAATGTCCCCGATTTGATCGTAGTACGTTCGTCTAGGTCTTCCTCTCCCAACGTTCCCATTCACGCTTAAGCAAGCGAGAGTTGTATGCCAGAATTGTAGCAAGTGGAAGGATGTAGTCTCTGCATACCCCGTTGGGGAAGAGGAGTGATTTTATGTATGTATGTATACAGGGTGGCCCATTTATATCGGTCAGTATGGGAAAGTCTGAAACTATACGACATACGAAAATTTCTGCTTAGGAACCATGACATCGATTTTACCAGCAAAGAGGTACAAACAACCATAGAGACAATTTTACATGCCAGAATTTGTTGAATATTGTAATGGTGGACACTTCGAACACCTACTAAAATAAATTAAAGTATGTGAAAACAATGCATTTTATTCATTTTAGACATAATGTTTCATGGAAACATTTACTGCTTAAGACGTACACAATCGATATCTAAATAGAAATAGTGTAGGTTTTTTTTTTCAAAACAACCGGGTTCGATTCCCGAGCAGAGTACAGGTTTTTTTTAAATGCATGAATGCAGTTTTTCGTGTTGTTTAAATCGATGTCATGGTTCCTAAGAAGAAATTTTCATATGTCGCATAGTTTCACACTTTCCCATACTGACCGATATAAATGGGCTACCCTGTATATCAGATATTTATGCACGCTTGCTGTGTCAGATATTGTACAGTGTCTAGTAACATAGCTTCAGACTTTCCCATACTGACCGATATAAATGGGCTACCCTGTATATCATATATTTATGCACGCTTGCTGTGTCAGATATTGTACAGTGTCTAGTAACATAGCTTCAGACTTTCCCATACTGACCGATATAAATGGGCTACCCTGTATATCATATATTTATGCACGCTTGCTGTGTCAGATATTGTACAGTGTCTAGTAACATAGCTTCAGACTTTCCCATACTGACCGATATAAATGGGCTACCCTGTATATCAGATATTTATGCACGCTTGCTGTGTCAGATATTGTACAATGTCTAGTAACATAGCTTCAGACTTTCCCATACTGACCGATATAAATGGGCTACCCTGTATATCAGATATTTATGCACGCTTGCTGTGTCAGATATTGTACAGTGTCTAGTAACATAGCTTCAGACTTTCCCATACTGACCGATATAAATGGGCTACCCTGTATATCAGATATTTATGCACACTTGTGTCAGGTATTGTACAGTCTAGTAACAAACTCACCTCAGGTGCCACATAATAAGGCGTATAGCACGGCGTCTGCAAAGTATCCTGAGCGCTGAGGGTCTCCTTGGCGAAACCAAAGTCAGTCAGTTTGAGCAACCCCCGCGGCGCTGTGTCGGTGTACAGCAAGTTCTCTGGCTTTATGTCGCGGTGCGCTATGTTTGAATCGTGGAGGTGCCGCACGGCGACGCATATGGAGTGCATTATCTGTGGACAAATAAGCTTTTAGCGCTGGTTGGCTCCTCGAGCATAAGCAAGGCTCGGAACCGGTTTATAATAGCGGTAAATACCGGTTTATTTCGGTTTAACAAATAAGCAAGGCTCGGAACCGGTTTATAAAATAGCGGTAAATACCAGTTTATTTCGGTTTAACTCCGAACTTTCATAAGAACGCGAACGTTTTTAAGAACTTAACTATAACATAAATAAACCGGTTTATTCGACGATTGACAGCTGGCCGGCCGGCGGCGGGCGGCGACGTTTATCCTGCGCCGGAATAAACCGGTTTTTATTGTTCTCAACCGGTTAATCTGACAAGAGCTTTATGGAAATGTTCGCTTAAAAACCAGTTTAAAAAAAACGGTTTCGCGAACGAAAGCAAAATGAAAAAGTTTTGCGCCAAGCACATGATAACGGTTTGGAAATTTAACCGGTATCCGAGCCTTGGTCTTAAGGGCGGTAAATAAGGAATTACGAACGAGAGTCTGTTAGAAGTCGAAGACTGAGTGCGTTAATGAATCGATGTTCGTAATTCCAGCAGCGCCCGTGCGTGATCTGGCAATAACTAATTTTGAACTTTTGATTACTTACTATCCGAAAATGAAAAGCGAGTGTCCGAAAAGTCGAGCGAAAATCAAAAAACCTGTTTTCCCTAATATATATAAATGAAAAGGGGAAAAACAAGTTTAGCCGTCTAGAACTCTGTAAGGTAACTTAAACTTCAACACTCAGGACCCATTTCCGAGAATTTTTGAGCCGGTCACGGTTTTGAATGGGTTGTCTTACAGGAATAGGAGCTCCGCCAGGCGGAACTATCAGCTCACAAGCTCCGTACTTACTTCTGCCGCTTGCCGCTCGGTGAACGCTCCATCCCTGTTGTCCTGAATACGTTGGAACAACTCTCCACCGTCCATACACTCCATATGGCGGAGTAAACAGGGCTTGCTGTATGTGTAAAGGAATAGGAGCTCCGCCGGGCGGAACTATCGGTACTTACTTCTGCCGCTTGCCGCTCGGTGAACGCTCCAACCCTGTTGTCCTGTATGCGTTGGAACAACTCTCCATTATCCATACACTCCATAAAGACGAGTAAACAGCGCCTGCTGTATGTGTAAAGCAATAGGAGCTCCGCCGGGCGGAACTATCGGTACTTACTTCTGCAGCTTGCCGTTCGGTGAACGCTCCATCCCTGTTGTCCTGTATGCGTTGGAACAACTCTCCACCGTTCATACACTCCATAAGGCGGAGTAAACAGGGCTTGCTGTATGTGTAAAGGAATAGGAGCTCCGCCGGGCGGAACTATCGGTACTTACTTCTGCCGCTTGCCGTTCGGTGAACGCTCCATCCCTATTGTCCTGTATGCGTTGGAACAACTCTCCACCGTCCATACACTCCATAACGACGAGTAAACAGCGCTTGCCGCTGTATGTGTTGTCATACACGTCGATTATCTGTGAAAGGATAACGAAATAATTTGTAAAAAAATAATAATAACCAAATGGATCTTTATGATTTACGCGTGCGAAGTCGCAGGCCAACAAAAAAAGCATAAACTAACAAAAAAAAGTTGGAAAGCCCCCGACTTTGTCATTTCAGAGTTCAGTATCTCAAAAACGGCTGAACCGATTTCGATGAAACATGTCTAAGAACCATCGCCAGAAAACCTGATTCCAAATAAAATAAACCTTATTCAAATCGGTCCACCCGTTTAAGAGCTACGGTGCCACAGACAGACACACATAGCAGTCAAATTTATAATACCCCTCTTTTTGCGTGGGGGGTTAAAACAAAACAATGACCGTACCTCGACGATGTGCACGCACCCACTGGCCCGCCAATGAAGTTCGACCTCTCTCCGGGCCTTTACATTATCATGTAACACTTTGAGGGCCCTCTTCATACCGGTTCGCTTCTCTCTGCATTCCACCACCTGCGGGAAAAGGGGGAAGTTGTCAATGGATGGAGTCATACCACAAATCAAGGCTCCGATACCGGTTAAATTTCGAAACTGTTATTATTTTATTGGCGCAAAACTATTTCATTTTGGTTTCGTTCGCGAAACCGTTATTTTTAAACCGGTTCTTAAGGGAATATTTCTATGAAGTTCTTGTCAGATTAACCGGTTTAGAACAATAAAAACCGGTTTATTCCAGCTCAGGATAAACCGGCCGGTCAGCTGTGACTCGTCTAATCTATATATATAAAAGGCAAACCTGACTCACTGGGTTATATATCAACGCACAGCCCAAACCGCTGGGCCTAGATACTTGAAATTTGGTACAGGGGTTCCTTTTATGATGTAAGTGAGCACTAAGAAAGGATTTTTGGAAATTCATCCCCTAAGGGGGTGAAATGGGGGGGTGAAGCTTATATGCAATTTTGTCATTTTTGGACTTGGAAGTATCAAAATAGGTGTATATGTTCTTGATTACAATTAAAAATGATTTGTCTAGGTGAAATGGATAAAATTACCCCCTAAAGGGATAAAATGGGGGGGTAAAGTTTGTATGGAAATTTTCTCATTTCTGGACTTGGAAGTATGAAAATAGGTGTCTAAGTTCCCGATTACAATTAAAAATTATATGTGTAGGTGAAATGGATAAAATTTCCCTCTAAAGGGGTAAAATAGCGCGCGATAACCGAATTCCACGCGGGCGAAGCCGCAGGCAAAAGCTAGTAATATATAATAATAGTAATAGTACTGACGTACAGAATGGCCACACTATGCCCCGCACCGGTTCGAGTTACATCCCTCAAATTCAAAATTCAAATTCAAAAACAACCTCAAGCGCAGATTGCAGGAAAACCGCAGGAAAGCAGTCGGGTGCGCGACGCGATGTATGTCGGCCGCACGGCACTAAGTTCGGGAGCAATTATTTTGCAAAATGGTAACGGTACCCTACCTACTTAACTTGATGACCCATTAAAAAAAATTTTTTTTATTCATAATACATATTCATAAATCAGCAAACTGCCTAAGCTTATAAAATGGATATTCTGAAACGATCGTTTCGATAACAGACCAAGTTTGCTTTGTATAAATTAATAATTAAACAAAATACCGAACGAAAGGGTAAAATGTTATGAAAACTTATCTTATTTCATCATCATCATCATCATATCAGCCGAAAGACGTCCACGGCTGGACATAGGCCTTCCCCAAGGCTCTCCACTCAGACCGGTCTTGTGCTTTTCGCATCCACCGCGATCCCGCGATCTTAACCAGGTCGTCGCTCCATCTTGTTGGAGGCCTACCGACAGCTTGTCTCCCGGTTTTTTTTTTATTTAAATAGTGACGCTCAAAAATTCTTACATAATGGGTCCCGACTGTTGAACTTTAAGTTAGCTACTAAACAGAGTTCTAGCCCACTAGACTTGTTGTCTTCTTTTTAGTATTTTTAATGCAGTCGGGTTTTTTAAATTTTTTACCTCTACTTTCAATCTTGTTTAGTATTTTGTGTAAGTATCGATACAGGTACGTCTGTCGAAAGTAGATAAGTTAGCAGTCACTATGACAGGTCAAAAATGCAACAAATATTCGTGGCTCTGTTCATCACAAACACATTCCTCGCATCGCAATGCATCCTCGCACATCTCTGGTGGAAACACAGCCTTAGTGACATTTTTAGCCGGCAAGGCTCGAATACCGGTTAAATTTCCAAACCGTTATCATGTATTTGGCGCAAAACCTTTTCATTTTGGTTACGTTCGAGAAACCGTTAGTTTTAAAACGGTTTTTAAGGGAACATTTCCATAAAGTTCTTATCAGATCAACCGGTTTATCCCAATAAAAACCGGTTTATTCCAGCGCAGGATAAACGTCACTCGTCTAATAAACCGGTTTATTTAGGTTATAGTTCAGTTCTTAGAAACTTTCGCGTTCTTATGAAAGTTCGGAGTTAAACCGAAACAAAACGGTATTTACCGCTATTTTATAAACCGGTTCCGAGCCTTGTTTGTCGGATAGCTGAACCTCGAAAGGTGCCTAGCAAAGCTCGGCTCCCAGGTTATTACGACCGAGTCAATTTTAACCGCGCTACTGTACGCAATAAAATTGCACGGTGATTCAGCTTGTGGTCGGTTTCTGCGTAACTCATCATCATAACATAAAGACCAAACGCGCGGCAGTGGCTAGGAAAGTTCTAAAAGTATGTGGTTAGTGTTTTGTTTATGTTGCACGCACACACATACAAACACACAACCTCACTCTCAACCACAATTGACTGAAATTGGCTTGTGTTCAAATTGTTTCTGTCACATATAAATAATCCGCGTATTGCTTTCACACACATATAAATAAACCGTCATTAAATAATTAAGTACCAAATCTGGTTACCACGTTACAGGCCCAGCCTAGTACTTGTACTATTATCTATTCTGTGGCCTAGTGTGGGACCAACAAATATTTGTAACCCCATTGTATATGTTGTTTCTTGTAATAATTTTTTTTTTTATGTTATGTCACATTCACACAATATGTAACAAACAGCGAGGCATAATGATTACTGTCCCATTTTCGCCATTTTAGGCATATCCGTATAAAAAGTAAGTATAATACTAACCAAGAAAAAGTTGGAAAACCCTCGACTTTGTCACTTGAAATTTTGTCGGTATAGTTTACTTATACAAATATTTCTGCAAAATCACAGCTCTAGCATTGATAGGCCCTGAGCAAAGCCGCGGACGGACGAACAGATAGATAGGTCCCTCGGGCAATCGGATAAAAACAGACTCGCAACTTCGCAAGGTCTACAATAGCTACTTTGAGCTGTAAACTCTGGAGTAGGGGTTGCAAACCGGTATCCCGATTCTCGAAATACCGGAAATACCGGGCAGAAAAATGAACTTTTAAATACCGGTATTAAATTAATCAAAACCGGGATTTTCGGTAATTTCGGTATTAGCAAAGATTTAAAAGCGAAACAGTAATTTCGTTCAATTACGAGTATGCACGGAAAATGATTATTTCTAACAATTTTTTAACTGACAAAGTTGTACCTACCTACGCACAGCGGTGGCGGCCTAACCAGCCCGAGAGCTCAAACTCACGAAGTGTCATCCACGAAGACGCATCAATTGGTCAAAATTAGACATTAGTAGGTACAATAAGTATAATTACAATTATCCTATTTAATGTGATCGAAGGCCTCAATCGAGTCTCCCAACGCGTGGGCCTCAAAATGAACAGGGACAAGACAAAGGTCATGTCGAATTTCCATGTGGTGCCTACCCCTGTTTTGGTTGAGAATTCGGTTCTTGTAGTTATTGACGGGAATGTATACCTAGGATAAACCGTCCAATTAGGTAAGTCCAACTTCGAGAAGGAGGTCCGTCCAATCCAACTCGGATCGGCAGCGTTTGGGAAACTCCGCAATGTCTTTTCGTCCAAAATTCCTCAGTGCCAGTGGATGGATTACTATTAATGGATTATTATTATTTACTTTTTACATGGATTTGAGACATAGTGCTTTACTGTACGCCTTAAAGTGAAAAAGTAAAAAAGCGAGCTATGGAGAGAGCTATGCTTGGGGTTTCTCTACGGGATCGAATCAGAAATGAGGAGATACGTAGAAGAACAAAGTAGGTAGCAAATTACGCGACAAAATCATCCGCTTTCAAACTTGGCCCATTTTTGACGAATTTACCTCCAAGATTTATAATTAACAAGCGTAAACAGTGCTTTTTAGAGCGCTCTCCAATTTTCCTCCACCCAGAAAACAACTTTACATTTGCGGTCGCCAACGTCTCTGTTATTGTTGTCTGTTTAGTTTCAGTACCGCGGCAAATTTATTTCAGGTTTGTCCAGCGCTCAGATAACTTTGTAGACTTTAGTACTAGTTCCGTATATTTTATCTGAGACTTGCCAACTATTCTTAGTAAGTAAATATTTGTTTTACGCGAATCGCCGAGATTCTTGCTACTTACGCCATTTCGTAAGAATATTTTTGTTATTATGAGGCATACATTGATATTGTTTATGATGTACAATCGAAGAAACTGAACCACGTACAGTCAAGTGCAAAAATATGTATCGATTCGAACTCGAACCACTCAAAAATATGTTAATACGGCGGAAAAAGATACACATTTTTCAAGGGTTCGATAAGTCCATATTTTTGCACTCTACTGTACCAGAGTGGAACCTTTTCATAGTCAATTTCGCTATGATTTGATGAACATGATATTAGTAGTACAAAGGTTCCACCCTGGTACGTGATTCCTCGACTACCTATACTATACAAATAGATGGAAGTAATGAAATGGACGGCTGACAAGGAACTGGCAAAAAAAATATACATGCGTCTGAACGGTTTTTAATAGGTACATATGTATGATAGGTATCATTAAATTTATCCAAACTGTGGGAGTGATATGTAGGGTAATGTATTTTATTGTATTGTACAACTCTTTATTGTCTCTTTGTTGTGTGTCTCTTTGTTTTTAAGTAAGGTCAACTTTACTGGGGCTATGTCGTCTACGGGCTACGGGGCAAATGCGTCCATTCCAATTAAATTATCATACATAAGAAAATCATCCTTTAGAACTACTTACGCCATTTTTTTAAAGGCTTTGGCATTAAAAGTACAAAAAATGATCACTAGATGTCTTGGCCGAACTCTTTTTTTAATGCCTCTATTAGAAACGAGGTCAATTAGAAGCTATAGCCCCGAATATTTTTGTTTAACTAATTACCCTAAACTAAGGCTAGAATTTAGCGTACAACATAATAATAAACTTTGTCATGTGTGATTTTATAAAATTTTCTCGATTAAAATCATTCCGACCAATCCGATCACATAATACCAGTATGATTTCCCGCAAAATTAGCCTAAGTTAATTTAGTATAAGTACCTAGTAATATTTTTTTCATCTAAGCGTCGTCGGTGTCGGGGGACCGCTAAGGTTAACAGGAAACTAAAGTACATTATGTTGTATTTTTTAAAATATTAACCTTAGCGGTCCCCCGACACCGACGACGCTTAGATAAAAAAAATATTACTAGGTACTTATACTAAATTAACTTAGGCTAATTTTGCGGGAAATCAGCATAGTCCCAGCGGGATAGGGATAAACGAATTGTTCGCAGATGAAGTCGCGGGCAAGAGCTAGGTAGTGCATAATTATTTTTTACTTTTTAGTTGTCCTTTTTTGGCGGCTTTTTTTTGTCGGGGGTTTTTAAAATTTTTAATTTAAGTTTTTTTATTTCATGTTTTTAAACAGCTCGTCGTGTTGTCACCGCTGCATTGTATAAAGAATCAATTACTGATCAAAACGAATCCAAACACGACATATGTGCTATAATTTTTTATAGTGTACTAATCTGCTGGATATCCTGGCTGCAGCATCAGCTCATCCTGTTGCCAATATTGCATTGTATGTAAAATCAAATACTGATTTAAACGAATCCAAACACGATATATCTGCTATGGTTTTATCAAGAGTGTATCTACTAGTGTTCTGGATATCCTGGCTGCAGCATCAGGCCGAGAACTGCATATTCTTGCATAGTTATATAGCATACATCGGTGTTTCAAATTTTAGGCCCCAAATATGCTTGAAAGTAAAGTAAATACCCATAATGCGTCTAAGATTCCTACCGCAGCGAACAAAAGAGCTGATGATCTTGAAACGGCTGAACCGATTTTGATAAAACATGTCTAAGAACCATCGCTAGAAAACCAGCTTTCAAATAAAAAAAACCGCATTCAAATCGGTCCACCCGCTTAAGAGCTACGGTGCCACAGACAGACACACAGACAGACACACAGACACACAGACACACAGACATACATAGCGGTCAAACTTATAACACCCCTCTTTTTGCGTCGGGGGTTAAAAAGACGCTTTCACCCCACCTGGGGTTATAGCGTCTAAAAATCCTAGTTTTTACCGGAAACGTAATTTACACGTAGAAGTTTAAAATGCCATAAAATGGCACTGAAATATGAAATTAGACAAAATATGCTAGCTTGTAAGTATCATAAGTTAGAGCTTTTAAGGATATCATGTGTTATGTATAACAAAAATATCTATTTTTTTATAATAGTAACATATGGGTAACAAATAAAAGTTAATAATTTTTTTTTTTTTTTTTTTATTTATTAATTCATAATTCATTTATTGCATAGTAACATGACATGTACGACATACATGATTGACCATGTCGTACATTAGGTCTTACATATTATAATGAGGTTCAAGACATGAACCCTGTCAGGGCACAGCAATTTATACATATTATAAGAATTAAAATTAAAATTATTTTACATAAATACATTATCATTATCATTATCACAATTATTATTTACTCAAATAAAAGAAAAGAAGTACAAAAATACTTAAAAATATAAACTTCAACTTAAATTGTTGTAACACAATTTTTTTTTCAAGTATATTTTATCGTGGACGCCCTATACGACTCATATGTATATGTGAGTACTATACACGCTTAAAAAACTTAACCTACCTTCTGGCAGTCGGGTAAAAAGTAACCTTGAAACACTTGGAACTGTTGGAATTTAAAATCATCATCATCCATTGTTAATGAAACCTCAATTACAAAAAAATAAACTATGCTAATCGATTTAGTTTTGCGTCGCGGTTTCGCTTGGTCATGGTTGGAACGGAGGCCGTTTAGACTGTAGTGTATTATTTACATACAGTCAAACTAGGGGTCAAGGATTAAAGATTCGGAAATACAAAATCTTAATGGTTACTTGACCTGAAATGTATATTTCAGAATTTTATTATTTACTAGCTTTTGCCCGCGGCTCCGCCCGCGTGGTATTCTGTTATCGCGCGCTGTTCCCTCAGGAACTGTATTTTTCCGGGATAAACAGTAGCCTGTGTCACTCTAGGGCCCATAAACTATCTCTATGCCAAAAATCACGTCGATCCGTCGCTCCGTGTCCGTGAAAGACGCACAAACAAACACACTTTCGCATTTATAATATTAGTATGGATTAATTAAAGTAAGTCACCACTGACTGACCCAATGGTCCAATCACAGATTGAAATTCCCACGGGAACTTCCCACAGATGGGAAACTCAACACAATAACGCTTTGACACGGATTCGTCACAGATTAAGTAATGATCACAAGGCATTCACAAGGCAATGACTTCGAGGAAACAATGGTTTGACGTTTGATGACGTCTACAGTCTGATATCGACGAAGGAAAACAACGTATTTTTTCACGCAAACTCCGTATTTGTCATGTTACTTAAGTCAGCTTCACCGCCAAGACACAACCATCCATCAAGACAGCGTAGTATGGTCGTAAGTTTATGGATTTCCCCCGGGAGCTTTGTGAAATCCCGGAAATTCAATTCCATTGCGGTATCTAATGAAACTGCGGGTTGACACTACTAATTCATAGATTTCATAGACCCGTCGGGAGCATACGAAATGCCTGTGTGTTAAAATCCATACTAATTTTAATAAGTTTGTTTGTCCGCCATTCACGTCGAAACGGAGCAAACCATAAAGAACATTCCCATTTTTCCCATAAAGTTCTTGCCAGATGAACTGGTTTAAAACAATAAAATCCGGTTTATTCTGGCCAGCTGCCACTCGTCGAATAAACCGGTTTATTTAGGTTATACTTAAGTTTTTAAAAACGTTCTCGTTCTTATGAAAGTTCGGAGTTAAACCGAAATAAAGCGGTATTTACCTCTATTTTATAAACCGGTTCCGAACCTTGATGACGGTGTGTTTGCATTTCTTATTGAAATAAATTGAAAAAAAAAAGACCATTGTAAATTACATACTATTGATAACAGCGCTTTAAATCATAACTGCCCTTAGCGCCACCGTCGGTTAAAACATGTATCTTATCGATTTAATCACTTATCTTTACTTCTATTTCACAATGAATTTAAATATAACAGTCATTATCATTGTTATATCCGTTGTTACCTTAATAGCGATGATCGATGACCATGTTGCCAAAGAGCATGTTGCTATCTATATATATAAAAGGCAAACCTGACTCACTGGGTTATATATCAACGCACAGCCCAAACCGCTGGGCCTAGAAACTTGAAATTTGGTACAGAGGTTCTTTTTATGATGTAAGTGAGCACTAAGAAAGGATTTTTAGAAATTCATCCCCTGAGGGGGTGAAGCTTATATGGAACTCTCTCATTTCTGGGCTTAGAAGTATGAAAATAGGTGTATAAGTTCTTGATTACCATTAAAAATTATCTGTCTAGGTGAAATGGATAAAAATTTCCCCTAAAGGGGTAAAATGGGGGGTAAAGTTTGTATGGAAATTTTATAATTTCTTTACTTAGAAGTATGAAAATAGGTGTAAAAGTTCTCAATTACAATTAAAAATTATCTGTGTAGGTGAAATTGATAAAATTTCCCTCTAAACGGGTAAAAAAGCGCGCAAAATCGAATTCCACGCGGGCGAAGCCGCAGGCAAAAGCTAGTCATTAATATAATAGACATTCAATTTAACATGGAATTTATTCTGATATTCGATTTAAGAGAAGTCTCTTTGTTCCATTCTCCATAAAAACGTAGTCCCTGTCTCATTAGAAAACTAGGCAACAGAAGTAGGTGAAATTTTGTAAATGTGGACTATTAGACGTAATTATCTATGCCTGTGGTTTGTCATATTTTCACATAAATGTGTAATATCAGAATTACAGCTCAAATGTAGACAAAAAAAAGATGACAACTTTGAAAGAAAGAAAGAAAGAAAATACATTTATTCACAACACAAGACAACAATACACCCAATAAGTATATTTAGTACAAATAAACAACACAAAGGTATGTGTCATTGCACGAGACTTTGCACGAGAATTACAGACTATTAAAGCATTTTTACACTAATCGAAAAAACCACAGGCATAGAAAATATAATGAGGATCTTGATTGTAAAATATCATTGATTTCTGTGCTATACTTTTCGTATAATATGAGGACAACGAAGCCCACAATTTTTCACCAAATCTGTTCAGCCGTTTTTGAGATATTGAACTTTGACGTGACAAAATCGGGGGTTTTCCAACTTTTTATTGGTTAGGTTGTTTTATGTGACGTCAGTGATGACAAGTAAAGTATGACGGAGATTGTGCAAACTTAGAGCCCGCTGGCAAGCGTGAGAGAGAGAGAGAGAGAGAGAGAGAGAGAAACATTTATTTATACATATTCGATACACATAAAAATACATTACATGGAAAGAATTAAAAAAAAATAAGCAAAAATAAGCGATGATTGGCGAGCGGGACTGTCACAAGCGTAGAAATAACTGGTCACCAGGGTTGAACAAAATCATAATTTTTATCTAATAACCTAACCAATAGGGATGTTGACGCCATTAAAAAATAATTCAGACACGACTCCAGCAAAAAAAACGCTTTATTTTAGCCCTGAAAACCAGATTAATTTTCGATTTACTGTAAAATTAGATTTTTTGTTGCTTTAAAAAAAATTAAACAAATTGCGAGTTATGACGTCTCATAAGTCGCTATTGCCATTGAAACTCTATGGAAGAATTGTGTTTTGATAGCTCATAAAAAGTACGTCAGTTGATTGGTGGTGTCAACATCCCTATTACCTTAGATACCATTACAGTTAGTTACATACTACAGAGGCCGTATTGCCTAATGTTTCTGACGCTCGCGATCGCAATCAAATGACAGTTTTTGTATGAGAAATCTGTCATTTTATTGCGATCGCGAGCGTCAAAAACGTTAAGCAATACGGCCTCAGGTCGACCCAAAGAGTATTAGTACCTATAGTGAAAATAAAAGCGTGTTAAAAAGTTGGAAAACCCCGGACTTTGTCACTTTAAAGTTCAATATCTCAAAGACGGCTGAACCGATTTTGATGAAACATGTCTAAGTACACAACTCATGTAACCCTGCTGGCAAGGCTCGGATACCGGTTAAATTGCCAAACCGTTATCATGTACTAGGCGCAAAACCTTTTCATTTTGGTTTCGTTCGCGAAACCGTTATTTTTAAACCGGTTATTAAGGAAATATTTCCATAAAATTCTTGTCAGATTAACCTGTTTAGAACAATAAAAACCGGTTTATTCCGGCGCAGAATAAACGTGGCCGCCTGCCGCCGGCCGGCCAGCTGTCACTCGTCGAATAAACCGGTTTATTTAGGTGATAGTTAAGTTCTTAAAAATTTTCGCGTTCTTATCAAATTTCGGAGTTAAACCGAAATAAACCGGTATTTAACGTTATTTTATAAACCGGTTCCGAGCCTTACCTGCTGGTTACCGCTAGACTTCGTGCCGCGAGCTGATACCTTCCTTCCTAAACTGTTCCCGTATCAAACGCTATCATTCATCAATATCAGCGTTATCAAGCCATGTTGGCGCCACATTGCGAAACATGACGACACATTTTCACTGTTACTCAGTTTACTTGGAAACACGTAAAAACTTGTTTATTGTGTCTAATGACGTAGCAGAACATTAGCATAACACAAATACCGTAAAACGAGGCTACTAAACGATTTTTAGGGTTCCGTAGCCAAAATGGCAAAAAAGGAACCCTTTTATAGTTTCGTCATGTCTGTCTGTACGTCCGCGGCTTTGCTCAGGGACTATCAATGCTAGAAAGCTGTAAATTTGCACGAATGTATATGTAAACTATGCCAACAAAACAGTACAATAAAAAATTAAAAAAATTTTTTTAGAGTACCTCCCATAGACGTAAAGTGGGGGTGATTTTTTTTTCTCATCCAACCTTATAGTGTGGGGTATCGTTGGATAGGTCTTTTAAAATCATTATGGGGTTGCTAAAACAATTTTCTGATTCAGAGATTCGTTTGCAAAATATTCAACTTTAAAGCGCAAATTTTTATTAAAACCAAGTGTCCCCCCCTCTAAAATCTAAGCCGGTGGGAGGAAAAATTTGAAAAAATTTAGGATGGTAGTAAGTATATCAAACTTACAAGGAAAACTATAACGGTTAAGTTTTCTTGAGAATTATTAGTAGTTTAAGAGTAGCATGTAAAAGAATAGCAGCCTAAATACGAAATCCTTAGAAAAATATGACTTAATTTTTTCGTAATGGCTACAGAACCCTATTTCGGGCGTCTCCAACACGCTCTTGGCCGGTTTTACTCCAAATTTTCGTAATCTTTGTTTTACTTTAAAAATTATCATGCTGTGGCATGTTCATATATGTATTTGTGTAAAGTAGATCACCCCCACGGTCATGCTGACTTGCTTAAACTACGTCACAATGTTGTTTTAATATATATATTAAAACTTTAATTCAGGAGCAATTTTACCCGGCGTTTGGGTAACTATGCTCCTAAATTTAATTTCATTCATAATTCACATTAGTATTTTTGCCCCATCATTATCATCGCACTCTGTATTATCCCTGTATGGCGTCTCACAGGAAAAGAAAAGAAAATATCGAAGCAAAAATTGAAATTCAGTGTTGTCACTTTATTGGGAAGTGTATATATATATATATTGTTTAAATTGTTATTATTATTTCTTGTTTCTATTTTTATTGTTTTATTTTTATTATTATTTCTTGTTTTTTATTTTTATTGTTTTTACACTGACATTTGAATTGTTACTGAATTATTCCTAATTTATTAATCTTTAATATGTAAAGATTAATAAATTGACATTTTGGCGTTATTCTTTTTTAATGTAATTTTATTGTGTTTTCATTGTTTTCAATCTGACGATCCCTTCAGGAGAACCAGTCTTATTGTAATTGTTTTCATCAAATATTGACATGCTTAGAATTTTATTTTATTAATTATTACTAATCTTATTACATTTGACGATTTCAATACAAATTCTTATAACTGACATTTATGTAAATTATAATGTAATGATGTATTGAATGAATAAATAAACTAAACTAAACTATCGGGTACCGGGACTTCCACCTGCAAGACATTTACACAAAACACAGAACTGGAGCATAGTATGTATGTATGTAAACTCTTTATTGTACAAAATAAGTAAAATACAGTTAGTTACCCAGCATAGCACAAGCCACCCAGCATAGTCACCCAGTGGGGGGCAAAGCAGCCTCGTTTTACGGTAATTAGTTTTCGGGCGAAATAGGTTTAGGTCAAGGTATTGAGGGCCTCTCTCTCCCTCTTTCTTTGTCACACTGGGGTCCTAGTGAAAAAGGGGTCAAGTCTGCAGAAGTTACACAGCTATTTTGTATTTTATGTGTATAAGGGTTTAAGTCGAAATCAGCTCGTCAACTTCTGCAGAATTAACCCCTTTTTCACTAGGACCCCAGCTGAAAAACTCGCGAAGTGCAAGCCTCAATTTGAACCGAGGTCTAGACTTCTATCGACGGTTTTCATCGGTTTATCAACGATTAAATGCACGTAGCAAGACTACAACTATTTGTCTTGAACCAATAGAAACGCTTTATTTAGCTATCCTAGCCAGTGTTGCCATATCTACTAACTTTTAGGTAGATCTACCAACTTTGCCCTCAGTCTACCTGTCTACCAACCTAAGCCTCGAATCTACCTATTTTTAAAAATTTGCAATGCAATTATTGAAAAAAAAATTTTGTCTTCTGAAGGATCAGGCGGTATGGCTTTGTGACATAGCTCAACGTTGAATTAAAAAAAACTTACGATTGACATCTGACCTGACACCTGACACTGACAGACACATTTGACATTTGACACTTTCGTACCGCGTTGGCGCGGTTTGCGGTATTTGTAACGGCATTCGAGATCGAGATTCGAGAATTCTCCAGATCATTTACAACTTTTTAATAAAAACATGTATAAACATAAATAAATTAAAACAGTTTTTATGTATTGTTTGTTGTGTTGTTTTGTTGTTTGTATGTTTGTATTTTCATGTAATTTACTTTTCTGTGATGTATTTCTCATGTTAAGTGAATGTTAATTCTTATGAGAAATAAATGTCTTTAACCTTATGTATTTTTAATTTAAAAAACCTACTGCATTAAGGTGGTAGATCTACCGATTTTTTCATTTTGGATTCTACCAATTTCTACCGATTTTTGGTGCAAGTTCTACTCATTTCCTGAAATTAGGGTTGGCAACACTGATCCTAGCTCAGTAGTCTGTGGTAGTAGTACAAATAGCTCAGGATAGGCACAGTATAACAAGTTTCCCTACAGTAAACGGAGATGTCTAGACAGAGCAATCTTGCGGGACGTGAGGGGTGAGACGCGGGTGGGAGGAGCCCCAGCTGCATACTTCGCCGTTCTTAGTAGCTTGGGACTAGTTTTTTAGGGCTATCGCGTTTTTTTACATTTAAATTTATAATAAAATTTATTATGGTGCATATGTCATGTACTGTGACTGTGAGTGCGTGCAAACCTTCATCCCGCATGAATAAGGAACTAAGAGTTGTTCTATTTATATATGTAGTTAGATTTATTTATTTTGTGTATAATTAAATTCAATAACAGGAGTCCATTAAGTCTAGAAACCGAAAGTATTTGTCAGTTTATGAAAGTATATTTTGTGGCAAGAAAAGTTATTAATTTCACAAATAGTATATTTTGCTACTTATTACCCCTAGTAAGTATGCCACCCCTAAATTATTTTGTTTTCTATAATTTCGCAATACCAATATGTACCGATTCGTAAAAGACATCTATCTTCTATCTTCCAACTCTATCTTCAGACATCTATCTTCCAAATTTTTTTATGACAACCCTTCCTTATTTGCGTAAATACCTATACAGTACCACTACCATAGTTTACAGTGACCGTACTCGATAGCGACGGCGTAAATTATTTGTATGGAGAATCGTACAGCACCTCTGCAAATAATTTACGCTGTCGCTATCGAGTACGGTCACTAAACTCATGGTAGTGGTACAGGTTGCGGTATAGCTCAACTACAAAGGCGTCGGCCTACTGCAGGGAAAACTTGTTATACTGTGGGATAGATAAATGAAAAGAAAGTAGAAAAAAGAAAATCTGTCGACATCTTAACAAAAAAAAAAAAAAAACAAACGTCACCCGAAATTTACGTCCTAGCTCAAAGTCCGTCAACCGTCAAACATACAGAGCAATGAATGAGCCGACCAGTTAGTCAATGAGTCATTGCCATTACCATTATCATTAGAGCGTGGGTGTGCCATTATCACGATAATGATTGGTGAATATCACAGTGTTATGAGTGGTTGAAAGAATGTCGCGATTTTGTAAGCTACAGACAGTTCCGTGTGGGACTGATAAGGTCGGTCGATTAAAATGAAATCTAAAGCCTAACTGTTTAAAAAAAACTTTAATCGAAAATACAACCAGAAAAATAAGACCAGTCGATGAAATTTTGCTTGGTTATTGTATAGTATGAGCCGTAACTAAAATATAAAAAATCCAAAAAAAAACACCTAAGTTAGGTATTTATACCTAAAAATCGTCACTACTTTTAAAAAACTCGTATCTCGAAATGGATAATTTTTCCGAGTGCACTTTATGACCATTACGTCAAGGTTCAATTTTGTTCGCGTATTGATTTGAGATACGAGATTTTTTCAAAGTAGTGACGAAATACAAATCTGTTTATATTAGTCCAAAATTATTTTACCAAATAAGTCATTCGTATCACTTTGTGATACTAGAAAAAAATCTGAAATTTTCCGGTCCAAAACGCCAAAAAAAATTTTTTTTTTTTAATATTGGCATTTCTGCTGGGATATTTTTTTTTTGATATTTCATATATTGTTCCAATACGTTACATGAGTATGTCTGGTGAAGAAAGTTTGAACGGAGCATTTTTTTTTTTACTTTTCTTTTGGATATTTATACAATGCTCTTTATTTATTGATACTTTATCATACTGTTAAGTTTTTTCGGGCTGAGAAATTACTGTTGGGGTCACTACCTTTATTTAATCCACTATTAGCCACTTAAGCAGCGACACTAGCGCCATCTATGCCGTAGCCCTCATCGAGAAACTTTTCGGCACTCCATCGGAACCCGCTCACCCGGACAAGAGATATCGTTATAAAGCAATCAAATTAACATTGGTTTTTGGAATCTTTTTGTATTCTTTTAGAGTACGAGTATTTAGGAGTACGGCGGCTGACAACGTTCCGGCAATTTGAAAAAAATAAACATTTCTGACAGTCCTAAGCCTGTATAAAGTATAAAGGGAAATTTTTAGTCGATATTTATTATTTATAAGTTCAAATTTAAAAAAAAATGAAGTGTGAAGACTAATGCCTCCTCTACATATCGACGGATGCGTCGGCAGATGGATCCGCAACCATATCTTCGGATAAATTGCGATCCGTCCACACATCGGCAGACGTGTGGACAGGCGCGGTGCGTTCGCGCTGTCACCCATTGATCCGTGTCGAAAAACCGACACCAAACGGATGAGTGGCAGATGCATCGGCCGACGTTAAATACCTACCACAGACAAGCAAAAACCACCCTCTACACCTCGGCGGACGCATCCGCAGATACAATCTGCCGACGCATCCGTCGATATGTAGAGGAGGCATAAAACTGTGACGTGGAATTCGGTTCGTGTCGGTGCGATAATATTCGTAGAACTACTGAAACTAGTAAGGTGTATACGCAATCACGGGAGCGCATTTACGAGAATCATTTTGTTTACGCAACGAGTCAATTGAGTAGTACTCGTAGATACTCGTGGACCTAGTCTTTGGATCTAGTTTTTTTGTGGACGCGTACTCGCAAGCCCTTGTTCCTTACAGATAACCACGGCCAGATAACTGGTAATCTGTGAAGAATTTTTTTTCTTTCAGTATTACTTCCAGTAACTAGTTATCTCCAAAGATTTTATTTTCCCCACAGATAACTGTTTTTAACGGTTATCTGCAAGGAAAATCCATTCCTTCCAGGTAACTAGCTATCTCCGGGGATTTTTTTCCCCACAGATAACTGTTTTTTTAACGGTTATCTGCAAGGGAAATCCATTCCTTCCAGGTAACTAGCTATCTCCGGGGATTTTTTTCCCCACAGATAACTGTTTTTTTTTTAACAGTTCACTCTAAGGACTCTTTATTTGCCCTATTTCATTACTGTACAATAAAAGTCAATTATACGAACTAATAAACGCATTTCTTACTAAGGTGAAAGTCCTTAGAGTCAACTGTTAAAAAAAACAGTTATCTGTGGGGAAAAAAAAATCCCCAGAGATAGCTAGTTACCTGGAAGAAATGGATTTTTCCTTGCAGATAACTGTTGAAAAAAACAGTTATCTGTGGGGAAAATAAAATCTTTGGAGATAACTAGTTATACTGGAAGAAAAAAATTCTTCACAGATTACCAGTTACCTGGCCATGGTTATCTGTAAGGAACAAGGGCTCGCATGACTCAGTCCGCGTTTCAGTGGCGGGCTAAGCCCGTCAGAGGCCCGGGGCGGCAAAGCTGAATGAGGACCCAAGCTTTAAAAAAAATAGTTAAAAAAAAGTAGGTACTACTAAGCACATTTTTAAAGTCTTGTAGGATTTGATCAGGGGAACGCGGAGGCATTTGGGGGCCCCCCAAGACCGGAGGCCCGGGGCGGGCCGCCCCTTCCGCCCCCCTGTTAGTCCGCCACTGCCGCGTTTTGCCTAGTACGTCTCATCTCTACCTGCGGCTGAGATGATGATGATGATGATTGATACTAAGACAAATGTTCACCTGTAACCATATGGCAAACATATGTTCAGATAAACTCTTGTTAAATATCTTGTCAAACTGATAATGATTTGCATAACATTTTGCAATGTTTTTTTTTTTCAGTTTCCAAGGCCGGTTAGACACTGCGACATAAAGCTTGAAACACACGAGAGCGGTGGCGGGCGGTGCCGGTTGTAATATTGGAGCTAACATGAAAGAGGGCACATAGAATAATCGTGGCACTGACGCAGTACCCTGTGTGCCCTGTTTCACGTTAGCTCGAATATTACAGTAGTTAAAAACTTGTGAGTAAAAATTTGATCTGAACACGCTTCTATGCCGTTAACAATACTTGTTCGTTACAATTTGAAGGTTTGTCTAAGGAACGGTTTGATTGTAAAAAAAATAAAGTGGCTAGGTAAGTAATTGGGGATTTACAATGATGAGTTATTGTGACGTATCATGGATTTAGAAAAAAAAAAATTGCATGTAAATTAATGGTAGTTTAGTTACTATGGTTATGGTTTATGGGGGCGACTGAAAAACAGCGTCTGTTAGCCAAAGGACTGTTCTGCAAGGTACAAGCATAAGTTGAGTCGCTTTCCCTTTTGATAGTTTGATTGTACTTACTTCTTATTTGTTATGAATGTAGAAATTGTAAGCAAACTATTGAATAAATATCTTATTATTATTGTCTTTATTTCTTTTTATTCTTAGGATTAGGTTTTTATAATAGTTATAAAAAGTAAAATACAGAAAAGTACATACAAAATAAAAAAATTATAAAAACCTAACCTAGTTTGCCACCGGTAACGGAGCAGGGCCCAAGTTATCGGTGGTCAGGGCAATATTATTATTATTATTATTTTTAAAATTCGTTTTTTTTTTCTCGGCTTGCACCGGTGTACTGTTATGCACGGGCCTAAGCCAAGTGCATAACAGGTAAATTGATTTGAGTGGTGGGTTCGGCGGCGGTTGTTGCTGTGGTTGGCTGAGCGATGTTTTGCGGGGCTGGAGATTCCTGATCTGTTTGTAAAAATTTTCTGACTATTCGGCAAGTGTTGAGAATGACGGCTTTCTGGAGGAGGTTGTATGTGTTTGGTGGCAGTTTCAATGTATTTAGTGATTGGTGCAACTGTTTAGGTATCACTCCGGTAGCAGACAGGACAATCGGTACTATTGTTACTTTTTGAAGATGCCAAAGTCGGGTTATTTCATCTTTTAATTCGGTATACTTTGTAAGTTTTTCGGCTATTGTAGATTGTAAATTGTGTGTATTAGGGACAGCTATGTCTATTAAATAGGCAGATTTGTTTGCTTTGTTTACTAATGTTATGTCGGGTCTATTGTAGTGAATGGTTCGGTCAGTAAGGATGGCTCGGTCAAAATACAATTTGGCTGTGGGTTTGTCTATGACACTTTCAGGTTTGTATTTGTAGTATGGTTCTATGGAAGTAATTAGATCAAGTTGATGGGCCAGTTTTTGATGAATAATATTTGCAACTTGGTCGTGTCGATGCTTATAGTCAGTTTGGGCGATAGATTTACATGAGCTTGTAATATGTTGGATGGTTTCAGGGCAGCTATTGCATTTTCTGCATGTGTCAGTCGTTACTGTCTTAATAATATGTCGTTGGTAGTTTCTGGTCTCTATTACCTGATCCTGTATTGCCATCATAAAGCCTTCAGTCTCCGGGAAGAGCTCACCACGAATTAGCCACGCGTTCGACGCTTCTTTGTCGACATTAATTTGGCATATGTCATGGTGGTGTCTACCATGTAGAGATTTACCAGCCCACTCGGTCAGTTTGGTTTTATCATCAGTCAGACTTTCGTTGTTTTGTATTGTACTGTCTTATTATTAACGTTAAATTTACCTAAATGATTGTTTTGGTTTGTTACTCTAATTCTCAATTAAGAAGAATAATCACAAGACCAACTGAATCCACACGGGATTGTATTAGATCAACAATTACTATAGTTATCATATAGGTAGTAAACAAATGGCATGATAGCATTATAAACAATAACGGTAGGTATATCATATGACATAAGCTGATGAGCTTGAAGCACATTGATAAAGAGAGGGATAGAAATATACGGATTCGGTTTGTAGCATTCGAACATGGCGGATGAAGTCAATATCTAATTTTGCTATTTCTGTTTCTTTGGCTAGTTGAAGTATAATTTTGATAGTGTTTTATGCGGCGATTAACCTTAACAGTGAACAGTGATCACAAAATTCTATATTGCTCTCGTGTCTGACATTTTTTAATGCGCAAGCTGTTTCCACGTGGTTTCTGGAATTTATTATCAAGTTGCAAAAACGACAATCACTATACAACGTTGCCTCTCGAAAGAGAATACTTTGACACTGGCGAAATTGTCCTATTAATTAGGACAGAAAGCCATATTTTAAAAGAGAAGAAGAAGATAGAAATATACAACCACCGTTTGCTTTGTTCCTTTCTATTATAAAATTTTCAGCATTCATTTCTACTTTCGTCATCATCAGGTTGTTCAAGTATTACATAAGCAGAATTTTAGTAATTTTTAACCCCCTCCCCCCCCTTGTCAGTGAAAGTCAGCAAAACCCTACCCCCTCCCCCCTATGCTTATGTAAACATTGGTATATATTTTTAAATCTATACAGGTTTCTTTATTGTAATTACAAAAAAAAAACAAGAAATAATAAATAAATATTGCTGACGTAAGCACCATCTGGACCCCTGGCCCCCATGTCATCAAAAATAAGCAAAGCAAAGACCCCCCCACCCCCTTCCATGCTTACGTAATACTGAATGACCATCCTTTTCTATTATAACATTTTCAGCACATTCATTTCTACTTTCGTCATCATCCCAGCTTATATAAATTCCTCATATGGGTACAGAATGACCTTTGATAATACACCTACAAAAAAAATTGTTTACAAGAACATATCAGATGTAAAATAACCATAAAGTCCCATAGCAACCTTGTACATTTAAATAACACTGGTTATAAAGATCAACCATGTTAAACAACCATTGCTATCTCTTTGATGACCTCGTGAAGTTTTGTTTAATTTAGTTAAATATGGATCTATCCACCATTACGTCTCATATTTAGTTTTCTAGAACTTTTTTACCGCACAACGGCAAAACCTACTAGAAACTAGCAAAATTTTCAGCCAATGGACAGCGGCATATTTTTCTAAAAAACAACAACAAATATGGCTCTGTCTCAGAGAACAATTTTGCCAGTTTGCCATTGTATGCATGGTAAAAAATCTGGAAAACTATTTTTTTTTGGTGGATGAATTATCACAACTCAAATCCTAGTAAGAGTTATGATTTCGTGTGAGGTCTGGTCACATTCCACTAAACTGTTTTTTTTAATTTGATGAGAGTTGTACAATCACCTTTGTGTATTGGTTGTAATAAGACTGAAGACCTTATTCATTTTCTTTTGGAATGTGATCAGAATAAGGACATCAGAGACAGGTACTTGGATGGTATGGGCTTGTACAATGGAGGTGTAAATACTGTAAATGTAATTCTAAGTCGACCGCTTTCTGAAGAAACGATGCTGATTTACAGGTTCATTGGATGGGCCTTTGCATCCAGAGATGTGGCTTCAGTGCAAGGGAGAGCATAAAATTTGCAGTGTGGTGTATATAACTGAGGCTCCCCATGAGGCTGACATAGCCACATTTGGTGTACTAAAGCCTCGTTAAAATACAAGATAAAAAAAAGTTTTGATTTAAACTTTTGACTGTAGGTGATTTTTTTTTTCATCTTTCAATAGGTATAATAAAGATCTCTTCTCTAAGGAGAAGGACAGGACAAAAGGTTCCTATTATTATTATTCAGGGGTATTTTTGTAGCATTTTTCAAGTTTCAGCATGATTTTATAGTGTGATAAGACAGACTGATTCTTCCTTTTAGTAATTTTCTTTTCTTGTTCCAATGTTTTAGTGTATTGGTATTTAAAAAGTTCGTTTGATTTAAATTTCAATAGAAAATCCACCCTCAACATTATAAAATAGTTTTTTTGTAATGTTAAGTTCGCAAGTTTCTTTCCGCGGTTATTGTATTGTGATTCATGTTTACAATAGTTTCGTAACATTACCGTCAAGAGGACATAGTACCATAATTACAAACAAAATCAAGGAAAATGCTCTACAAACAAGATAAGAAACTAGTGGTCTACTCGAACTGAGCGTGTCTACACTACAAAAACCGGGCAAAAACCAATCTAAATTTACTCATTTACGTCATAGGGTAAACAAGAGAAAGACTTTGTAACTTACGAATTGTCAGTTTATACATGTTAAAAGCTGAAAAATTACCTTTCCGTTGATTCCCAGACCCAGAACGGTGTTCGATATATCATAATCGTCCGTTATTGGCGTGGTTTTAGGCTGCCTTGCACTGTTACTCATGTTTTTAGATTAATTTCACAAATCACACACAACTTGTATTCACTACGCATACGATCCGTAAATGCAACAGCTTTTTGTCCGGCACTGTTAACGTTTTACACTTATTCACTACGAACACACACGTACTTTACTAATACTTTTTGTGTTGTAGTAAATTTTTATCTAATTTCGTCGTGATGACAAACACTTGAGCAACTGAACTGACTGAGGCGGTCAAGTCAAAGAAAACACTCGTCCGTCGTCCCACTCGCTCAGTGTTGCCAACATGCAAATCCAAAATTATCCCAAATTACACACAAAATTATCGTATTTGTATCGCATACATTTATTCGTGTAATATATGAAAATGTAGGGTTGTTTAAGATAACCTATTATTTTGAGTATGTAAAAAGGAAGAACAAAGTAAAGAATAGCTACGTGTGGTATGTCTAAAATCCATACTAATATTATAAATGCGAAAGTGTGTTTGTGTGTTTGTCCGTCTTTCACGCCGTACGCACGGCTACTACGAAACTCGAAACTCCTCAGACTACTGAGTCCTCTTGTTCTTCTTTTTTTTTTGGTGATTATGTTGGTGGTAGTGTTCATGTTGATTGAATTCGTAATTTCGTAGTAATCGATGGATGCTGCGTTCCCTTTTATGCTCACATTGTTCACTCTACATTGTTCTCAAAAATATCGTAATATTTAATAAATTATCGTATAAAATAGTAAAATTATCGTGCGATACCCTGTTTTTATTTTACATCGTATAGGACAAAACTATCGTATATTTACGATAATTATCGCATGGTTGGCAACACTGGATACTAATGTGCCAGTGTTGCCACCTCAGATATTTTTTTTACCCTAACGCTACGCGAAATTAGCCTAAATTATAAATTATAGGCGCTTTTATTTTTTTCTCTAATTTTTTTAAAATAAAAACAGCAAATAAATGCGATTTATTAAAAAACTAATAGCTGAACTACTACACAGTTTCGGAAAATTCATACCTGTACTGTAGTCTTTGATGTCAAGCAGGCAACTGCCTGGCTACTCCGAAACTCGAAACTCGAAGTTCGTGTGGTACGGTCCCTCTGACACTTGCACTATTTAATATGAGAGCGAGAGGGACCGCACGACACGAACTTCGAGTTTCCAGTTTTGGAGTAGCCCTGCTGACGCCAGATATGCCTGCAGGCATATTCGAAGTGGCTACGCGTCGCTGCCGTACCTAAACTGCCAATCTAGTTACGATAGTAACATATAATATCATTGGAGTTAGATAAAACCTACGACTTCGTATTAGTATTAAATCTAAAAGAAGTAATGAATGATTAACGGCCCAAGTGTTTACTTTCAAATTAATTAGTTAGTGCCTAATTATAATTATTAATTGGCTTTCTAAGAATAGACCAGGAGCTGAATTGTTGAGGCAGCCGAAAACACAACAATATCTCCGCGGTTTATTTGTTGCCATTATTGTTTACATGTGTCCTTGCACGAAACTATTACCATAGTAAAAGCTACAAAACACTTATATATCGTCACTACTTTGAAAAAAATCGCGTACCTAAAATCAATATTGATTGTTCGATCTTCGTTAAGAACAGACGTGTAGATTAGTTGTAAAATAATTAAATAATCACATGCTGAGTCGTGCGTGACCTTGTTTTACTAGTCCATCCACTAGCTCTTCTTACAAGTGTATGCGATGTTGCCGTTTCGTGCAAGACTTTGGGAAACTTCTTATAAACACATTTTATGACAGAACAAAAACAAAGGCAATTGCAAAAATTAGAAGTTCTAATTTGAGAAAAAAGCGGTCATCCTACTAATATTATAAATCCTACTAATCCTACTAATATTATAAATGCGAAAGTTTGTGAGTGAGTGAGTGGTAACTGCTAGTGTAAACAACGATTCATTCGGTTGGGTTAACCGTAACCGTCTGTACCCTGGGAGGAAGGGCTACGGATTAGGGCGAAACATGTCGAGCTAAACTCGATTTAAGACGTGAGTTATCCGGATCAATATAATTAATATGAGTGAGTGTCACGGTAGTTTTATGGTCAAAAAAGGAGAAAGTTTTTTTTTATGTGTATGTTTCTCTCTCTCTGTTTCATTTCGAAGGAACGGCAGTGGGCCGGAGTAAATTCCCTTCGCGAGCCGGAGTGTGCCGCGGTTCGTACTTTGCCCATCACTGGACTAAAGAATAAAATCTGTCGTCATTTATTACACGAAAGTCCTGGAAGGCTACTCCGAAACACAACGTTCGAAGTTCGTGTCGTGTGATCCCTCTCGCTCTCGTATTAAATAGTATAAGTGTGAGAGGGACCGCACGACACGAACTTCGAACGTTGTGTTTCGGAGTAGCCCTTCAGGTTTGACTTGTTGAGGTTTAACTGTTTCGAAAATGGTTAAACTGATTGAGTGTTGCCATATATGCTACCGGATTAAAAGTTTACTTGTGAACTTCCTTCCGCTGGCGTTCGTGTCTTCATAGTGTGTTGTATTTATATGTTTTAGTTTTTAAATGGGTCCCACTGTAAAACAGCTTTGCGGCTTGCCGTAACATATCGTCACTACTTTGAAAAAATCTCGTATCTCAAAACGATACGTCAACAAAATTGAACCAAATATATTGATTTTGATAAGAGTTTTTTTTTAAGTAGTCACGATATTATGCTGAGTGGGCCCCACTTTATACTGTTCGATGTTATTTTTAATTCTTTCCATCTAGTGTATTTTTATGTGTATCGAAGATGTATAAATAAATGTTTCTCTCTCTCTCTCATTTGGCGCCATCTGAGATTGCCATCTGGAACCCAAAAGCCCCCTCCTTCCTCGCCCCTCCCGCCTGTAAAAAAAAGCTGCAAAAAAGATTCGTTTTGACGTCTGCCCGAAACCCAGAACCATTTTATTGTGGCGGTCACTTTTTTTTTCAAACAGCCATATTTTGTACAAAAACAAAACTATACCACAAGCCACTTTTTTCTTGTGTTACAAAATCCTGACCGCCATTATATGTACTGACTTCAAAAATATATTTTGGCCGTCGTTCTCTTTTCGGCTAATAGGTCTTTTCAATTTTTTTTTTACAATATATACCTAAAATACGTCAGTTACATCACTATATCTAACTTAATATTAAACAAGCAAAAAATCTATAGTTAAAAACAAAATTATATACAATTTAGTATTATTTTAGGACATCCAAACTTCAGTATCACCTCATAGCTATGCCAGAGATGATAAATTTTAATATCACTACTTTTAAAAAACCCCAAAATCGATAAGTTTTCCTATCAATTTCAGAAGTCAATATGAGGGACGAGATTTTTTTAAAGTAATGACGATATACAATGTAACCATTTCATTCTAGATCCTTTGAATTCATGTAATAAAAAAAAAACTTTCTTTTGCTCTTCTAGTCTAGAATCTAGACGATGATAGTCTTTACAAAGAGCGCTTTTACTCGGAAAACGTTACAAAAAAAACCCTGCACTGGCTTTGCAAATTAGACTATGATTTTGATTTTTTTGCACAAAAAATGCAAATAAAATGACATTGATTGAAAAGGAAAATCAATAAGGCTTAATGGGAGACGGTTCTATGTTGGATCGAGAATCAAATAGTTCGAGTAATCAGTCAAAACAGCAAGCCTGCAAGACCAAACTCATACAATCTAAGCTAAATATAATACAAATTAACAATTTTAATTGTAAAAATAACGGTACACAAGAAACGGTGCTAGTTAAAAGCTAACCTTAAAATATAACTGCATTAGAACCATCATCCAACGTGGTTATAACCGTTTACATTTACTTGCTCGAATTTCATTTTCCCGAATTTCACTTGCCATACCAACGTTTTCCATAAAATATATAGAACCGTGCAGTTTTCAGGATTTTTTTAATGTCATATAGAATGCAGTAGGTTAGGTTAGTTAAGAAATTACTATTACAGAAATAAATTACTTTATGGCCAATGAAAATTCTAGAAAACGATACATTCGGGCATGTGAAATTCGGGCAAACGATAGAGAACCGGTTATAACTTCCATTCCGACTGCAATTGTCATTTCTAGAATACAAAACCATTGTAATCCAACCTTTTAACTACTTTTGTTCTCTTAATCGCAAATTTAGACATTATTTATAAGACATTCATTAATTAAAAGGTAACTTAGAGGATTTCTCGACCAGGTACAATCCTAAGCACGCGACGCGCGCAGTTAGCGCTGCCACAGTATATATATATAAGCTCAAGCAGTATGGAAGCTACGTAGCTACGATCGAAACGAACACACACACACACAGACGTGCGCTCTACACGGCCTCTAAGGGGGTTTGGTGGTACTGCAGCGTAGGTTTACGTTTTCTAGATTCTTTTACCCTACATCCAACAAAAAATTATCCTCAATGAACAGAGCTATATCAAAAAAAAGTCATTCATTATGGCTAGAACAGCTGGTTGCAGATTTGAAAAAAAAAAATTAGCGATTAAGAAAAAAAAGCATATATAAGTGTAAAGATATAGATACAATGGTTTTCTAATCCTGTAATGGTAGCTCAGTACAAATAGTAAGACAATCGCTTACATTTAGACAATCGTTGAACATGTACCTTCGATAGTACAGTCACCAGTACCAACATCTGACAAAACAAGCGTGCATATATCTGATAAGACTCTATTTCTAGGGCCGGAACGTGTCAGATATTTTTGCACGCTCCGCTGTGGCAGATATTAACGCTTGTGATTGTACAAGGGCATTGTCTACAAATAGAAAAATTTCAAAATTAGACAAAAACTATGCCCTTGTTCTAACGAAGGTGCGTGTTTTCCATATTCGTGGTAATACACTACTGTTTAGCCTTCCCTGTTCAAATACAATGTAACAAACCAAACCTTTAACTATCAGTACCAATAGATAACATTTGAATACTTTACACTAAAATGAAAACGTTATTGTGGGACGACTTTTTTCTAAAAATTCATAATTTTAATGAGAATTTAAATTGCGCTATTAAGGGGCTGTTTCACCATCCATTGATTAATGTGATGCCGTCTCAGTCTATTCGAGCAAAACAAATAGAGACGGCATCACATTTAACCGTCAGTTAACACAAATCTTCTTCTTCCCTTTTAAAATATGGCTTTCTGTCCTAATTAATAGGACAATTCCGCCAGTGTCAAAGTACTCTCTTTGAGAGGGACGTTGTACGGTGATTGTAGTTTTTGCAACTTGATAGTAAAATTCCAGAAACCACGTGGAGACAACTTGCGCATTAAAAACTGTCAGACACGAGAGCGACATACAATTTTGTGATCAATGTTCACTGTTAAGGTTAATCGCCGCATAAAACACTATCAAAATTATACTTCAACTAGCCAAAGAAACAGAAGTAGCAAAATTAAATATTGACTACATCCGCCATGTTCGAATGACACAAATCGAATCTCAAACAACACAAATCAATGGATGGTAAAACAGCCTCTAAGTATTATGATTTAGAAAGAAAACTACTCCAATTCAATGTAACTGTATTGATACAGACAAATCATTTCTAAGAGACCTTAGAAGTTCAATACTTGGAGTTATAGTGGCACTCATAAAAAAAAACGTAAAAAAAGCAAAATTACTTTAGTTTCACTAAAGGATTTAAAAACGAGCCTCGAATATTTTACTTGTCGAATATAAACTAACCTTAACCCTAGTTAAAAAAAAACTTTTTAAATATTCTAAAGAAAAAACCAGCAAAATGACTAAATGCCTAGGGCGGGATATTTACATTTATACAATTAACACACAGTAGCCCAAAGGCGTGTCTGTCGGTCTGTCTAAACGCCTACTTGTCGTACTTTCAATTCGTCAATAAATAGGGAAAAATCAGTGTCATTTTCGCGCCTAATATTACGTCAGTAAAGAAAATGAAATGCTGTTTGTTGGTGTAGACGTATTCATCCGTGTTTAAAATTTAAAATTTTTGTGAAATTTTCTTTGGTTTTGAAATAAATAATAGATTCGGTTAGAACTGAAAATTAAAAAAAAAAAAAAAAACAATACTCGCACATCTCTGGTGAAAACGGAGCCTAATGCGTTGGGGAAAAGTTGCCATGTATAAACCGTTGAGGTATCACATCGTCAAAAAAGCAGCTGGTCTAATTACCAAGTGGTCTAAGTAGAAAGTGTTCTAAGCAGCAACTGTTCCTAACCTGTTCGTGTCGGAAACTAGAAAAAATATAGGGTAGGTTGGAATTACGACAAGGCGCGAAGCGGCCCAGCCACACGGAATAGGAGCTGCGCGAAGCGGAGCACAGTCGACTTTGAATCACTTACTACTTCTTCTCTTTTAAAATATGGCTTCTGTCCTAATTAATAAGACAATTTCGCCAGTGTCAAAGTATTCTCTTTCGAGAGGCAACGTTGTACGGTGATTGTAGTTTTTGTAACTTGATAGTAAAATTCCAGAAACCACGTGGAGACAACTTGCGCATTAAAAAATGTCAGACACGAGAGCAATATAGCATTTTGTGATCACTGTTCACTGTTAAGGTTAATCGCCGCATAAAACACTATCAAAATTATACTTCAACTAGCCAAAGAAACAGAAATAGCAAAATTAGATATTGTCTACATCCGCCATGTTCGAATGCCACAAATCGAATCCACTTACTACTTAGACCAGTGGCTTCTTAGACCAATTGCTTCTTAGACGAAATACTAACCCGTTATAAAGCATAATAAGTAGCGTTTTATCTTGCCACGTCCGCCTGTGATTATAAGAAACATTTTCAAACGTCGACACATACAAGTTACATCTAAAACTACTTGTAAATAAGGCATTTTAAATAAGCTAACACCCAATATATTATTGCGCAAGTTTAGTCAAAGTTTCGTTTATTCAATTTGTACTTTTTAGGATCCTAACCGTCGCGCGCATAAACTTCAATTAGCACTAAGTTCTTAAAGTGCAAAATCGTTGGTTGGCCCTATACTATGAAGTCCAAAATTCGAACTTCGCATCTTGCCGTCTCACTGACGCTAATATTATTTAATACGAGTGAAAGGGACGGTACGATACGAACTTCGATTTTCCAATTTCGTAGTAGCCTCCCTGTTCCAATGTAAATTGACGGCTATGTGTGCGACATTAATGTACAGTTGTAGTCAACGGGGAATGGATGAAAATTTTAGACACTGACATGAACTTCTTCTTTAAATATGGCTTCTGTCCTAATTAATAAGACAATTTCGCCAATGTCAAAGTATTCTCTTTCGAGAGGCAACGTTGTACGGTGATTGTAGTTTTTGCAACTTGATAGCAAAATTCCAGAAACCACGTGGAGACAACTTGCGCATTAAAAAATGTCAGACACGAGAGCAATATTGAATATTGTGATCACTGTTCACTGTTAAGGTTAATCGCCGCATAAAACACTATCAAAATTATACTTCAACTAGCCAAAGAAACAGAAATAGCAAAATTAAACATTGTCTACGTCCTCCATGTTCGAATGCCACAAATCGAATCGACATGAACTTCTATGGGTGTGTAGATGAAAAACAGGGTCGGTATTTCCATGTCGGTATTATCCGAGCCGGTAAGGA
Organism: Choristoneura rosaceana; assembly: GCA_037349165.1. Lineage (NCBI taxonomy): Eukaryota > Metazoa > Arthropoda > Insecta > Lepidoptera > Tortricidae > Choristoneura > Choristoneura rosaceana. Next base: position 3,979,383 of record JAZBNJ010000017.1, read on the forward strand.
GTGTCACCTGTCAAAACGATCGAGTCAAAGACATATATTTTTTTTATGTTTTTTATTCTGGACCATGGAACTACCCGTAACCGACGGAGTTGTCGTAATTTGGCGGTAAAGAAAACTCATTCTATTTTTTAAATTAATTGATGCTGCTTAAAAATGTGATATTTTTTTCTGTTAATTAAAAAAAGGTTATTCCTATCGATAAAAAAATTTTCAAGCGTTTCAAAATTTTTCATCTACTCCCCATTATCCGTTCCCATAGTGAATATTCGGTACACACGAGTACTTCCGAATGCTGCCGACCCATCTATCATTATTGCATTGATAAGTGACGTTTGCGTTAAAAAAAATAGGGTGCTTTATTTATTACTGACAAATGTCAAACCACAGTAAGGTCGGAATACTTTGACCCTTAGGATTAACTCTGTCTTGGTTTTATTTTTGCTTAGAGACTATTGCTCTTTGCCATGTGGTTGGTAGAGTTGTGAATAACGCTATTTTCGAGGCTGAAAGACTGGAACCCTTAAAACTGTAAGAGTCTTGAAGACTCGACTATTTTTGAGAATTAAAATGGCTTTTTTTATGCGTATGCATGCAAGAAACTGCCTTTGCAGGCTTTAAGTCTAAGTGGTGGTTGGTGTTCATTCATCGATCACGTTTCTACGTTGTTTATTGGTCCTTTCTTTATGTGGTTTTCATATGAAGTTACCCTCCAATGGGTTAAAGTACCTCAACCTTACGGTATATCACACTGCGTTGGTATTACCCCCACAATCAAACTATATAGAGATTTTACTGTAAACAAAAAGCGAATAAAAACTTGGGTTTTGACCGCTCTATATAGATATTAACCTGTTCACCGCCAGTGATATAGTCGTAACAGCCAATAGATGCCTCATACGCCACGGTCATCTACATTCAATTCTAAATTAAACCTTTTGCAATGGACTTAAAAATCAAGTTGATTTGTCGCTGGTTTTTCTGGGGTACAGTGCACGTCACTTTGTTTTATGGCAGTGAAAACACTATGGGAAAGGATTATTAACTACATCTGTACTTAACTGCGATTCGTGGAGCAATTTCTATTTCTAGTTTTTTTTTCACCGAGATATTTTTAAACCGCTCGCTCTTAAGCGATAAGGCCGCCTATTGCTTACCTTGTAATTTTCTCCGTGTAAATGTTTTCTGTATCGCTTACTATTTCTGGTGTACAATAAAGAGTATTTGTATTATATTGTAAACTATTGAATGCTACGTAACACGTAAAATCAAAGAACTAAAATGTATACATGTATTTCTATACGTTGGCTAGCAGCTATCAATTATGTACGTATGTTTAAAATTATCATATCGTATGGCAAAAAGCGCGTATTTTGTTATTGCTTATTTTGGTGTGTATTTCTTAAAGTATATTGCTGTTATGGCTAGGAAATAATTTATTATAGACTACTGATAAATTTGCACGTATGCATTGTCTCTTTCGTCTCTATTGCTAGCTGTTTACGCACAGTAATGTATCAAAATACACATTTTAAAATAATAATGGAAGAAATACATAATGGCGACTGTTCTATTATAATCATCTGTTAAACTAAGAATTAAACTAAGTTTTTGATGTTGTAATCTACAGAGTTTGGTTACGTTTACTTTATAACCTGTGTTGAAAGGTGTATAAGGAACAAAGAACTTCTATGAGCGGCCAATCTTAGTCATGTAGGTACTACTGTTACTTAGTGAAAGTTTCATTACCATGAACAAAAAACTATTTTCTTTACCTAACAGCATTTTTGAATTCTTCCATCGTCAATTTAAATTGAGAACACCCCGCCTTAACACACTTTTATTTGGAAGTATATAGAGCTGTTGTTATACTGTATCTACTTCTCTTCAATACGTCAAATGAATTTTTTTGGTCTGCTTTCCTTTTATATTTTTTAATGTACTTTTCGAAATCCCCGTTGCTTCTATAACTCGGTCTTGTACTGTACGTTATTAAAATATTTACGACCTACTTTTTTCTTAAAACTTCCAACTTCTTTATAAAATATTTATAAATACATTAGAAACAATTTCCCGTGTTTGGCTATTTACAGAAATCACTGCTTAAGTTGACTCGCCATGGAAATCAATTTCCGAAAAATAACCAACTACCTAAATAAATATATGTAACAGGTGGTTTTATCTGCTCTATATAAATCAATGAAAACACAACGAGTGCACTCTACGCGTGATGGATCGCTACTAAGTCGAAAAGACAATTGTCATTTTCTACTAACGAATCCTTCCGATTTCCCCCAAAATCCGAAGGTTTTTCTAAGAGCTCACGGATTGTACATTCGGTATTTTAACATTCGATATGCAATTTGTATTATATTCATATTTGTTTGATGTTTTTTGTGTGTGTGTGTGTGTGTTATATCTAACGATAATTATGCATTTCGTCCATTATACTTTTTAAAAATTATGCAATTTGATACGTATCACGCTCCGAAAGAGGCCACCACAGCTCTCTCTATACAGTAAGCTGTAATATTGTACGCGTTCATAGTCCTTGCCTATTATTTTTTGTTTGCGTTAACTTCCAATATGCGTCAACGAAAATACTGTAGAAAAATACCAAGATCAAAAGTCCAGATACTAGATTGTAACTGGAACAAATTTCAGTCCAGGTAGATGATTTAAGAGTACGGTTTTGCATAACTTAAGTAAGGTAAATTGTGATACACCTTTTGAACACCACAATCGGCAACACTGGCTGAAAATCGTGCCACAAAAGCCACGTCGGCATTTCGTGGCGCCTCTGGCACTATTTCCGGCGTTTTTTTTCTTTTTGCCGTCTGTGCCGTTCAAAAGGTTACACGATAAGTTTAAAAAATAAATGGTGGCATAAGTAACGATGTTTTTGAATTATATTATACATACTATATCGCCGATCGCAGCTAAAACAGTTAGTTTCACGACTACTGGTGTGCCAAAGGAAACTTTCATACAGATAATTTTTTAAACTTTATACAATTTTGCATGAGGATAGAAACTTAATTATTAAACTAAAATTTCCTTTCATTTTTCTATGAAAACATCCAAAAATTTCAGACAACTATTCAAACATTTCAAAAACCTTCAGCATCAGGGCTACTACGAAATTCAAAAATCAATCGCATCGTACCGTCCCTCTCGCTCTCGTTTTAAACACGATCGTCAGCGGGACGGCAAGACACGTTCAAAGTTTGCACTCCGTAGTGCCTGGAACACGGTTACAAGTTGGTACACACACGACTACGTAGACAAGCCCGCTCGACTGGTTGCGGCCTACCGGCCGGCGCGGCGTCAACGGCGCCAGGAGCGGTCCTCTTCGTCCTCGTCCTCTTCGTCGAAGCGGAGGAGCGCGTCTGCTGCTTCCTGCGGCGTCTGCTAACAAGCATCAACATTGATTCATCGATGAACGACAAAATTTTAATAAGGACTCGGACGAGGCATTATGTTTGAAAGAAAAGAAGACATTTATTTACATTCAAAAAGACACATATGGGCCAATCAACTATTTTACCGACACTTTGGACGTCTCATGCGTTACCAAAAAAATGGTACTTCCAACAAGATATTTCACGGTTTAATAGGTTGAACTTATGTAGGATGGCATGTATTCATGTACACCATCTATTAAATTACAGAAAAAACATGTTTACTTAAAAAAATCTGCAATTGTTTGAAAAATGTCGCGGACAGATTAGTATCGGTAAAAAAGTTGATTGGCCCACATTTGTGTGTTGTATTTACAGCAAAATTAACACATGTAAATAAAAAACCGGCTCAGAGCGTGTCGGACATGCCCAAGATCCGTAGCAATGACGAAAACAAGTAATATAATGTGCATTATAACACAATTTTATTAAAACGCTTACTACAGTCTTAAAATCTATGACCAGAAAAAGAGCGTTATCTTCACGGCACTTACGTCCTTTTGTTGAGAAGCGCAGTTTTTCGGCAATAACTCAAAAACGATATACTTATCCGATCAAAGTTGTTGAAACCAATTTTCGTTGAAAGTATTTATTAAACGTTACCTTTCCATATTTTTTGGACAAAGGGTTTACAAGATAGAGGAGGGGGAACACAATTTTTGCTACTTTGGGAACGATTATTTCCGGAAATCTTCACTTAATCAAAAAAGTTATATTAAAATATCGAATGGGTCATAATATCGAAAAGTTTATTTTCTGAAACAGAAAACTTTTCAGGATTAATTAAAACGGCATCGTATGAAACCCCTTAGTTTAGGTTAGGTTAGATTTATAAAAATCTAAAAAAAATAGTCTTAACAGAAATTTATTGCCTTTTCGATATTATGACCCATTCTATATTTTAATACATTCGGTATTTTAACATTCGATATTCATATATGTAACCTATCATATAAAATGCAGTAAGTTAGGTTAGTTTAATATCATAAATAGGGCAGATTATGTGCGACTTACTATCAAACTTATAACAACTTCACCAACGTGTATACCTTAATCATGTAAGAAAGATATTATATATTATTACTATCAACTCTGAGGAAATTACTATTTCAGAAATAAATTACTTAATGGCCAATGAAAATTCTAGAAAACGATACATTCGGGCATATCAAAATCTGACAAACGATAGAGAACCGTTGCTGTCCAAACCCACCTCTGGATCCTTGGCGGGCTCGGCGGCGTCCGCGACCTGCGGCGAGGCGGGCCGCGCGACGCCCGTGAACGCCTTAGCATTCGCCACCCACGTTATCTGCAACGCACACAAACAGTTATGATGGTCCGAATGTGGTTCGAACCGAACCGAACACGAACATCGGCCGAACATTCGGTATAAAGAAAGAACGAAACAAGACATTTGTTCACTAACATAGAAGACACACATATACAGCAAATTTTACACAAATAAACCAAAAAAATAATAATAATAAATCACACATGAAATATATACACAATTTTGTGCGTCCTTGCGAAAGTGAAACGGTCGCTGACTCAGCATTATGCTGAAGCGTTAGACGCCTGCAGCGCTGATTTTCTGCCAGAAACGTCTGTGACTCACGGAACGATACACACTTAGAAAAAAGAAAAAATTCGGGGTGTTTTTACTTTTAAAACATAATAATTGTATTAACATAATAATGGGGGAGGCCTATGTCCAACAGTGGACGTCCTACGGCTGAGATGATGATGAATTGTATTGTATTGTAAAACTCTTTATTGTACATAAAAACACATGAAAATAACAGAAACACAGGATAATAAGATATTTAAATAATATATTTTTAAGTGATTTTTGTTTATTGTTACGAAATATTTTAAGTTATAGAGATATTTTTTTTTGTTCTTTCGGGATTCAATTATATTTTTTATAAATTATTGACCTGAAACGTTCCTGGCGTGGAATGAAAAAAACGCAAGTGTCACCGTACCCATCCTACTCGAAAATAACTATAACACATCCTACATCTCTGGTGGAATGCACCCCAAGTGTTATACTTAAAGTGACCAGACGTCCCGTTTCGAACGGGACTGCCCCTTTTTTGATTACGAGTCCCGGTGTCCCCAAAATGAAAACCGGGACGCGAAATTGTCCCCTTTTCAAAAGTCACGCAAAAATTCAGTTCTAAAGGTGATGTTGGTAACTAAGGTGGACATAAAAAAAACGTGCCAAGAGTTTCATTCTTACTTAAAAGCATCAATCACCAGCTGTTTTAAAGCAAATTTGTTCCTCTAATAAATAGAACTACCTAAACATTTTGAATATATTTTTTTTAATTTTGACTATAATAACAGATAACTTTTTCTAAATAAACGTCTTTTAAGTTTTTTTTTTCATTGATTACCTGTTAATTGACCTAAATGAACTAATGTCCCGTTCTGAATCCAGAAATAAATGGTCACGTTAGTTATACTCACGGTGAGCGTGCGATCATTATAATGCTTCCCCTGCTGGGCGGCGAGTTCGGCGTGCGCGCGCAACTTGTACGCGACGACCAACTCCGGCACCGTCGGGTTCAGCTCCTTGCTGACGATCTCGCCGAATTGCTGCGGGGCAACAAAGTCGTCAACATAACTCCCAAACTCTCGGACAAGGAATGAATTTTCTTTTACAGAAAAAAGAACAATGTAACATTTTACAATAACGCAACGAGCAAAACCATGCTAAGGTTTAACTCCCGTTCAATTCACTCTCATTTTCATTTCATTCATTGTATGCTTGAGTGCAGATCTGCACCAAATTTAAAGCTATCTTTTTCCATTTTATTTTTAACTAGCTGTTGCCCGCGGCTTCGCCCCCGTTGTATTTTTTTTTTCATGAAAACCTTCTCCTGACAGTAGCGAACACAACAAAAAAAGAATTAGCGAAATCGGACCAGTTGTTTCCGAGTTATGCGCTTACCAACACATTTTGCGATTCATTTTTATATTATAGATTTGTAAAATCGCTCTTAATTGGGACAAACGAGACTAGAACGCAGGTTTTTTTTTATTTAGCTTACGAGAGGTCAAGATATACTAAATATTGCAAACTAAATTAAAAACTAAATTATATCTAAAAAAGGCCCCTGGGGCATTGTGCCGAAGATGCTGGCAGCATTTCCTCGTTGAATCGCTAGGCTGATTCTTTGAGCGAGGTAGCTGCTAGCTCTTCGGTCACCGGTGGCATCGATAAGCCTCTTCGAAATTTCTTTGAACAGGCTTAGTGCTCCTGGGCCCCACGGTAAGTAGGTATTAAGTAGATTATTAATTAATCCATACTAATATTATAATCTTTTGAGATAGAGATAGTTTACCTGTTTGTCGTGTCACTGTCTGTCTGTCCGTCCGTCCGCGGCTTTGCTCCAGGACTATCAATTCTAGAAAGCTGTCATTTTGCACTAATGTATATGTAAAGTATGCCGACAAAATGGTAAAATAAAAACTTAAAAAAAAAAATTTTTTTTTTCGGGATACCTCCCATAGACGTAAAGTTGTCTCTAGTCATTAGGCGACGTGGAACTCTGATATAGATAATTCCACTTTAGTTGAGGTGAATGATTACACACACAGCTACATGAAGTACTCATTGCAAAAAAGTAAATGAATGAAATGAGTGAGTGAATGTAAACAAAAACGCTTATACGCTTATATGTGAATACAATTTTAATAGCTAATAAACAAAGACAATGCAATTTACTACTTATTCTCTTTCGTTTCTACGATTAATATTATATTCATGTACCTACCTACGCAAATGTGACCTTCATTTGAATTAATGTAAATAAAATTAATCAAAATGTTGCATTTACTGTTTTATTTAAAGTCGACGAAATGCTCTATATAATTCTTAACAAAAGAGGTTAAAGAAACTTTTTGGTCTATCTTGCAATTCGCTGTTGAGCTTGCTATCGGTACAATAAAGGAACAGTAATTTCAAAATCTCGCTGTCATTAAACGACAATGTTGTTGTGTGCGTGACCTCAACTAAGATGAAACTAGGTATAACACTAGTTACTTATCGCCTCCCTGGACCATACTCACAGCGAAATGCGCCTCCAGCGCTTGCGACTCGTCGCTCTCGAAGCCAGAGACGAGCAAAGCCCTAGGCCTGTGATCCACGCTCTGGTTGACGAACTGCGGCGCGCGCGTGAAACGGTTCGACGTGCTGAAGCGACCGCCCCTGGAACAAACATGACGTGGGTTAGATTAGGCTATTAAATATAAAAAACTAGCTTTTGCCCGCGGCTCCGCCCGCGTGGTATTCGGTTATCGCGCGCTGTTCCCTCGGAAACTGTGCATTTTTCCGGGATAAAAAGTAGCCTATGTCACTCTCGGGCCCATAAACTATCTCTATGCCAAAGATCACGTCGATCCGTCGCTCCGTTACGGCGTGAAAGACGGACTAACACACAAACATGCACACAAACACACTTTCGCGTATATAATATTAGTATGGGTGTGGTAATTTATTGAATCAGGCGTTACTTTGCGGACACGTTACGGACAAATATGTCCCGAACGATTTACGGTTTCAGAAAAAAAAATCGTTCGAACTTATGAAACAGTTATGAATTAAAACATTTGCCAAAGATATTTTCTGGAAAAAGCCGGGACATTCCCATCCCAACAGTCATGCCGAATATAATAGGTATGTCATATGTTAAAATATATCCAGTCAATTTGGCTGCAGAGGGCCGAAAAAATAGACGGGTACGAAACAGTCAAATACTATAATATAGGCCAATTTTTTGGTGTGTTCCCACTAGTTCTAAGATAGTACTATTTTAGAACTCTATTCTAGTAAGAGAGGAAGAGGTCGACCTAGGCGCAGCTATATCGATAAAGGAGAAAGTCGGCGTCGCGTCGTATCAAGAGGTCAAAAAGATGGCTCAAAGGAGGGATGAGTGGAAGATACTCCACCGACAAGAGTATAACTCTTAAGTTAAAGAAGATTCTAGTACTGACATAGAACTAGTAGGAAGACATCAATTTTTAACCACCTTTTCATGCGTTAAAATGTCCGATGTATGTTCTGTCTGAGATATTTAATTTGTATTTATTAGAGATGTGCCGACTAGTCGGCGAATAGTCGGCAAAACGCGCCGACTATCCGGCCTCTTACTTTGTATGTATTTTTCAATAAAATATACATTTTCATGTATATGCAGAGCCTTGGTTATTTATTAATATTTGAATTTTATAATCATTCTTATTAGTTTTAAAATGTAAAGCAAAGCAACTTTCACGTGACCATAGAAAACCATTTTTTTTTTCATTGTACATTCAATATTTTTTGGAATTTGATTTTATAGGAATCATTGTTTAACTATTTTTTGTTTTAACTTTCTTTTTGAAATTAAAGAAAAACATTAAAGTTACTTTAATGAATAATAAGAGTAGTAAAATATATAAAAAAAAACACCGCTTTGATAAGTAACTTACAGGCGTGTTGGTTGCGACTTGCGCGCGAATCAGCTGGTTAAGGAAGCGTCATAGAAATCCCGGAAACTGTGATCGGCTTGGCCGACTAGTCGGCCGATTAGTCGGCTTCTTTACAACCGACTAATCGGCTAGTCGGCTAGTCAGCCAAAGTCATGATCGGCACATCTCTAGTATTTATTACTAACTTACCTATGCCAACTGAAAAGTAATATAAAATTTAAAACAATCGAAAAATCAGACTAACGTTAAATAACTTAACCAACAAGAAGTTGGAAAACCCCCGACTTTGTCACTTTAAAGTTCAATATCCCAAAAATGGCTGAACCGATTTTGATGAAACACGTCTAAGAATCATCGCTAGAAAACCTGCTATCAAATAAATAAAATACCTCCACGTGTTCCCGAGATAAAGGGTCTTGACAGACAGACAATAAAGTGATCCTATTAGGGTTCCGAATTTTGCACTTGAGGTATGGAACCCTAAAAAATAAATAATCCCCCTCCACATTTTTATACGCAGACGCCATTTTGAAACGTATACTTTATGTCACCTCGACATTTTAATAATAAACATTTACATTTTTGACTAATGTAATGACATACACACCTACGAGTACATATTGTCACTACTTTGAAAAAATCTCGTATCTCAAATCAATACGTCAACAAAATTGAACCTTGACGTAATGGTCATAAAGTGCACTCAGAAAAATCATACATTTTGACATATAAGTTTTTTTTAAAGTAGTGACGATGCTCGGAAAACATAACCTTCCTTCGAGTAGTCGTGTAAAATACAATCACAAAATACAAATCACGTACAAAACTATGCTCGTCTCACCTGAGTTTTCTCTTCACAATACGATAGCTTGGAAAATAATTACACTGGTTATTTTACAGAAATAAAGTTTCAACAAGATGGAGCGACGACCTGGCTAAGATCGCGGGATCGCGGTGGATGCGGAAAGCACAAGACCGGTCTGAGTGGAGAGCCTTGGGGGAGGCCTATGTCCAGCAGTGGACGTCCTTCGGCTGACATGATGATGATGATGAAAGTTTCAAGATGTTGCTTTTAACAATAGACAATAGCTTACGTACAGTCACCAGCATTAATACTGCCACAGCGGGGCGTGCAAAATATCTGACACAACTTTCCGGCCCTAGAAATATTTACTACGTGGGCCAATCAACTTTTTTACCGCCACTAATCTGTCCGCGACATTTTTCAAACAATTGCAGATTTTTGTAAGTAAACATGTTTTTTCTGTAATTTAATAGATGTTGAACATTAATACATGCCATCCTACGTAAGTTCAACCTATTAAACCGTGAAATATCTTGTTGGAAGTACGATTTTTTTGGAACGCCAGAGACAATTTTGGTAACGCAGGAGACGCCCAAAGTGTCGGTACAATAGTTGATTGGGCCGCGCATCAGATATTTATGCACGCTTGTTGTGTCAGATATTGGGGCTGGTGACTTTACAGTCGCGGATTAAAAAGGTTAGTCAGTTTTTAATTAATAATAATTTGATTCCTTCAGTTCATTCATCATTAAGGTGGAGGAAAACATCGTGAGGATACTGCACAAGCCCAACACTCAATAACTGATCTATCAATTTTTAAACGTCGTTAAAGTCGAACTTCAAATTATGATTAGTTTTTTTGGAGTATTTTTGTATTTTTTATTTCAACTCCAAATTAGAGTGAGCAGTTAGTTCCAAAAGAGTGTGACGTCTCTCGATGAGAGCGGAACATAGATGTCGCTAGTGTTGCTGCTTAAGTAGCGTAGTGGAAAAAATCAACCTGAGATATGTGTACACAGATTTTTTTTTTATTCGACTGGAAGGCAAACGAGCAAGTGAGTCTCCTGGTGGTAAGAGATCACCACCGCCCATAAACATCTGCAACACCAGGGGTATTGCAGATGCGTTGCCAACCTAGAGGCCTGAGATGGAATACCTCAAGTGCCAGTAATTTCACCGGCTGTCTTACTCTCCACGCCGAAGAAATACAACAGTGCAAGCACTGCTGCTTCACGGCAGGATTAGCGAGCAAGATGGTGGTAGCAATCCAGGCGGACCTTGCACGAGATCCTACCACCTGCAAAAATTTGTGTCTAGACTCCTGTCCGGCGGTGGTGTAGGGGTTATAGCACGCAGCACGGATTGCTGAGGCGCTTTCGATTCCCAGCGCTGGTCTCTTTTTCTGGTTTTTCTGTGCGTCTATATTTCAGTTTGTATTTTCGGTATGGACCTATTACCGTTGATATGAGGACGTGATTGATATACTACCTTGAGTGCGGTCTCCTCATAGCAGGATGCACCGGGAACTGCATCGCCATTTGCCGGCGGAGTTCGGAGATCCTCTTCGCCAGCTCCGTCACGTCCTGTCCCTCCTGAGAGAGAGAGAGAGAGAGAGAGAGAGAAACATTTATTTATACATATTCGATACACATAAAAATACATTACATTGAAGGAAATTAACAAATAACATCGAACAGTATAAATCCTGTGGGGTATGTATCCTGTGGGGTAGAATGTCATTTTAATCATTATCGTACATAGGCTACATTTTGCAACCTTTTATCATAGAATATATGATAGTACTGACGTACTGAATGGCCACGCTCCGCCCCGCACCGGTTCGAGTTACCCCACCCCTCAAGCGCAGATTGCAGGAAAACCGCTGGAAAGCAGTCGGGTGCGCGACGCGATGTATGTCACACGCACGGCACTAAGTTCGGGAGCAATCATTTTGCGCACACATCTCTGGTGGCAGCGCGGGCACATGTTTAATTTCTTACCTGTTGTTTGGTGAACATGTCTAGCTCAGCGTCCAGGATCTCCTTCTGCGCTTCCTCTCTGGTTTTTGGTCTCTTCGCGTTCGCCTACAGACAAACATACACATATTACAAAGTAACTGTTTTACATAAGCAGGAGTCTAAGTGATATTTGTATACAGACATCGTAATTCAGGGGGCAAAATTATACAACATACGACCGGACGACCGGATGGCTAAGTGGTTAGAAAACCTGACTACGAAGCTTGAGGACTTGGGTTCGAATCCCGGCCGGGGCAGATATTTGTATGAATAATACGAATTTTTGTTCTCGGGTCTTGGATGTTTAATATGTATTTAAGTATTTATTTATTTATCTATATTTAAGTATGTTTATCCGTTGCCTAGTGTCCATAGTACATACAAGCTTTGCTTAGTTTGGGACTAGGTCAATTGGTGTCAAGTGTTCCCTCGTGAACTGTGCATTTTTCCGAGATAAAAAGAGCGCGTGTCACTCTCTGGCCCATAAAGTATACCTATGCCAGAAATCACGTCGATCCATCGCTCCGTTTCGACGTGAAAGACGGACAAACAAACAAACACACACACTTTCGCATTTATAATATTAGTAACGATACTAACGCCATCTACCGATATTTCGCCTCTGTGAAAATATTTATTGGGATCTATATGAGAACTTCCTTAACTGTTTTAAAAATTTGCCTCATAAACTCCGATGTCTTTTTACGGGCCAATCAACTATTTTACCGACACTTTGGGCGTCTCCTGCGTTACCAAAATTGTCTCTGGCGTTACCAAAAAAATCGTACTTCCAACAAGATATTTCACGGTTTAATACGTTGAACTTACGTAGGATGGCATGTATTCATGTACACCATGTACAGAAAAACCATGTTTACTTACAAAAATCTGCAATTGTTTGAAAAAAGTCGCGGACAGATTAGTGGCGGTAAAAAAGTTGATTGGCCCATATATGGGACTCATGGGTGCATTGATATTGTAGTTATCATTTGAAATTTGTCAATTTTTATTTGATATTTTAAAAAAATACGATTTGTAATTAGTGTGCTAATTATTACTTACGTTTCGTTTTATTTATTATATACAAAGCTTTTAGCTATATACAAGTATATTAAACCACTCACAAACAACATTACCAATGATATTAATGAATACCAAATGATGAATAATGAAGACCATAAAATGGGAATGATGAGATTTTTAATTACGTCATACTTTTTACTACACGTGAATAGGGTACTTGACTCTCAATAGGGATGATGACGCCATTAAAAAATAATTCGAAGGCTCCAGAAAAAACTACGCTTTATTTTAGCCCTGAAAACCAGATTAATTTTCGATTTACTGTAAAATTCGTTTTGTTGTTGCTTTAAAACAAATAAATAGTTAGTTGATTGAGTTGCCGGATAGTGAAGTCATAATTTGCTATTGCCATTGAAACTCTATGGGAGAATTGTGTTTTGACAGTTCATAAAAAGTACGTCAGTTGATTGGTGGTGTCATCATCCCTATTTTTTTTTTGTATTTTGTTTTGACACAGCATATACATGACAGACAAAAACATGACATGTACCATCAGCCAAACGTGTTCTACCCCCTAAAGTTGATAATCGTTTGCATGTCATAAAACAATAATGGCAATAGACGTGTCTGTCTGTCCTGTCAACCTTCGACCTGTCAACTTGAAAGTTTTACTAGTGACATATAAAAAAAATACACCCAATCTAACCCATAATAAAGAAATACATCCATACCAACCCATCCAATTCTATCTGTCAATCAAACCGTCGGATTACATAGAATTTTCAGGACACCCCAAGTTTCACCATCCATTGATTAAATTTATCTGACGGATAAATGTGATGCTGTCTCTATTTGTTTCGTTCGAATAGACGGAGATGGCATCACATTTATCCGTCAAATAAAATAGGGATGTTGACACCACCAATCAACTAACGTACTTTATGAGCTGTCAAAACACAATTCTCCCATAGTTTCAATGGCAATCGCGACTTATGACGTCATAACTCGCTATTTGTTCGCCAACTCAACTATTTATAAATTTGTTTTAAATCAACAAAAATCTAATTTTACAGTAAATCTAAAATTAATCTGGTTTTCAGGGCTAAAATAGACCGTTCTTTTACTGGAGTCGGGCCTTACAATTATTTTTCAATGGCGTCAACATCCCTATTAATCAGTGGACGGTGAAACAGCCCCTGACAATAGCTAATCGAGTCAAGTACTCTTCTAACTTCTACCAACGTATTATTTACATACAAATGTTTTTGCGATAAATGGGTGTGAATGATTCTACTGAACAAGGTCGTGTACGCATGCGATGCGCAATACAGTATAATGATTGTCGAATGATTACATCACACACATGTCGTGTACCAGAAAATATTGACATTACTCGAGAAAAAGAAACTACAGAATTGCTCAAAATAATTCTAGAATATTAATGTTTATTATAGATACATATGGAAGTGTTCTAATTATCTAAATCAAAGTTGATTTTATTTATTTTTAAGGCGTTTCATATTACCAAACTGGGGCATTTTTTAATTATTATAAAAAGAAAGTTTATTATTTTTATAGTAAAGAAAACACATGCCACACAACAAAATGATATACGAAGAAGCAAAACAAGGTTATTTTAACAAAAAAATTAATAAAATAAAATGTCAAACACCCTAATTTTATTTCATGTTGTAAAAAAAGATTTTTTTTTGCTTACTTCACCATAGAAAAAAAATTCTCCGAATGAAATATGATTGTTTTTTTTTTCACAATGCATTTATCAAATCCCATACAGCATTGCACGACGCATGCGTACATTATCGTCGAAAAGTATGTAACACTGGACGAACGTTTTTGGACGCTTCGATATATCATCATCATCATCACAGCCTATACACGTCCCACTGCTGGGCACAGGCCTCTCAGAACGAGAGGGCTTGGGCCATAGTTCCCACGGGGGCCCAGTGCGGATTGGGAACTTCACACGCACCGTGGAATCGCTTCACAGTTTGTCCAGGTTTCCTCACGATGTTCTCTTTCGCCGCAAAGCTCGTGGTAAATTTCAAATTACGCACATGAATTTTGATAAACTCAAGAGGTGCGCGCCGGGGTTTGAACCCACGACCCTCTTCTCGATAGGCGAAACCACTAGGCCACCACGGCTTACTTTGCAAGTAAGGCCAACGGGACCCGACCCAAATAGTCGCGGAGACAAAAGTTGCTCATGCACAACCCTTAGGCAGTTGTCTCACCGCCGGCGAGGAAGCGATTGGCTATCGACAATTTATTCGCTCAAAAAACGAACAAAAGATATGAGATCCTGTGTAAGTAAAAGAGACACATATATTTATAGTTGATGGCCGGCTGTTCACACTGCCGGCGAGAACTCGCTCTTACATCTTTTGTCGCAGCGACAAGAGCTATAAAACTAGCTCAGCGATGTTAGCTTGGCGGCTGCACCCCTCGAGCGAGTGGAGCGAGCGATCGCCCGTCGCACTCGAACACTCGCTTGCAGCCGAGCGACAAAACTACACTTTCTTCGGGTGACATTCTTTACCGGCCCGGCTAACACCGACATGTAAATACCGGCCCTGTTTTTCGTGTACACGGCCATAGAAGCTCTTGTCAGTTTGTATGGGCGTGTACACAAAAAACAGTAGCGGTATTTACATGTCAATAAAGACTGTCACCCCTCTCTTCTAGCTGCTCGCCCGCTCGTTTCTAGTTACTCGCTCTACTCGCTTCTCGCTCATCGTCGGCGGTGGGACAAGTGCCTTAGCTAGATCATCAAACCCTATGACAACATCTACAACCCGTCTATTCGTCTCTGGCTACGCCCGTCCAGTGCCATACAAATCGGCAGCGACCGATACCTGGGCCAGTTGCAGTCTCGACATGGAACGCGCGACCGTCTCTTCCTGTCATACATCACGTGTTTTAATACATCGTTATTTGTTACAGCTGCGAGTTTTGTCACACTGACATTCATTACGGTATTTGACAACTTGGATTTATAAGGATAAAGTTTAACAAAAAAAATATGTAGTGATTTTTGAGAGAGTTTATCTCAAAAATCAATATTTTTTTTATTCGTTAAACTTATAGAGGGTCTATCTGATAGACCCTCGTATATCGACTGGTAGAAAATTGTTAGTCATAATGATAACTCTTTTTTTCTCTGAAACCGTTTATGTTTCAGAATTGTTATAAAACAAACCTAACCTAATCAATAGAGTTCTACAGGTGACCATTAAAAAAAAATGAAAATTTAAAAAAATTATGACAAACATTACATTATGTCTTATAAGATTATGGCAGTCGAAAGGATCCCGATTTTTGAAAATCTAAAACGCTTCTCACTCCGCAGGTATGGTGCTCCTTGCATGTTAAGTCACATATAAGTCTTTTTCTTTCTTTTTCTGTCTAATTTTGAATTTCAAACCTTGCATGAACTTTGTTTTAAGATAAAGTAGTTAAAAAAATATTTTTTACTCCATGACATACACTGTCAAGCTTATAGCCCGCGCACACAGGCAGCGGTCAGGAGTTCAGAGTTCCGCGTTCGGCGTTCATTAGAATGCAGCGAGTCTATAACAACAACGCACACAGCGAGCAGTGACCGCGGCGGTCCAACCGGAACGTCGCGATCCAAGAGTTCTTTTCCCGCCGAGACAAGGAACGCCGGAACGCCGCGATGTCTGAGTTAGCAAACACGGAAAAGTTGATTGAATTGGTTAGGGTTAGTGACATGTTGCATGTGCAACGACCCAAACGAAACGATGTAGAACGCGAGAATTTGCACGCCGCTTGTGTGCGTTGGAACTCTTGGGCAGTCAACGGTCACTACAACGCAGAACTCTGACCGCTCTGTGTGCGCAGGCTCTTAATTGTCAGAAAAAGGTCAAATACCGTATTGAAATGATTTCAATTTACAAAATATGATTTAAAAATAATATATTAACGTCACTCACCTGCATTTGCTTTAACTGACGCGTGTATGCCACCAGTTCTTTCCGCAACTTTTCGATGCCCTCCTGTGCAGAGTTGATCGCCTCCATGAGCGCGACCTTTTGGGCGCCCGTGACGTTGCCTGTAACAAAACTTCGGTAAGCACGCTTTTGTCAAAGACAAAATATCTTTTCACTTCTCATGCTCGTAAAGTTCGTGTTTATGCTGGATCTAGGCGACATAAAATGACTTTTTATGCACTAGTGCATAAAATAAAGTCTTCGTCTAATACCACCTCAAGACCAAGGTAATCAGGTGTCAACAGCCACAAACAAAAAAGTTTCTATATATTTTTTAAATAATTTTTAATTTGTATAAAATTAAAAATCAATCAAATCAATCATGATAAATCAGTAAAAT
Organism: Choristoneura rosaceana; assembly: GCA_037349165.1. NCBI lineage: Eukaryota > Metazoa > Arthropoda > Insecta > Lepidoptera > Tortricidae > Choristoneura > Choristoneura rosaceana. Next base: position 3,996,533 of record JAZBNJ010000017.1, read on the forward strand.
TAAAATAATGGAATTATTATAATAATGCATAAAAAATAAAAGGTACATAGAAAGTAAATCATTGTTTCCACTGTTGCTATTTCATTTCCTCGCCATCGAAGTGAAAAGCAGAGTGTAAAACTCGAGCATTAAACCCATTTTCCCCTTGACGTGTCTATCCTATGTAAACGTCTCGGGTAAAATGGCTCGTTTTATGCTCTCGTTGTACAATCTACTATTGTTCACTTGCTGAGCAGCCCATCTGGCAGCTCGCCCTCTCTCCGGTAAGCTGTAAAGGCCGTCTGAGGCCAACAGCAACAGTGCGTCCGAAAAAAAAATCTTTATTCAGTTTAGGCTATAACAAGCACGGAACAAAGGTTAAGGACCTTATATAGATTATCCCCCTTATTCATAAACGACAATCAAACCTATTTTAGTTAAAATGCCGCTAAAATTCGTTTGTCCTTATCTGTCACTTCGACATTTGTATTTGTTAGAAAGGGACAAAGCATTTGTTAGTTAACATAGGCTTGTTAAGTTTTATCAATAAGGGAGTATGTATCATCAGCCAAATAAGTGGTCTATCAATTTTTAAACAAGTTCCTATCAAATTAATGTCGCTATTGTCGAACTTTTTTTTTAATACGACTGGAAGGCAAACCAGCAAATGGGTCTCCTGGTGGTAAGAGATCACGACCGCCCATAAACATCTGCAACACCAGGGGTATTGCAGATGCGTTGCCAATCTAGAGGCCTAAGTTGGAATACCTCAAGTGCCAGTAATTTCACCGGCTGTCTTACTCTACGCGCCGAAACACAACAGTGCAAGCAGTGCTGCTTCACGGCAGGATTAGCGAGCAAGATGGTGGTAGCAATACGGACGGACCTTGCACAAGGTCCTACCACCTGCTTTCAAGTTGACAGACACGTCTATTGGCATTATTACTTTATGACATGCAAACGATTATCAACTTTAGACTGGTAGACCACTCGTTAGGTGATCGCCTTCTTACAAAATACACGCGCAAGTGTGATACGGCCCTAATAGCTTCGGAAAACCTCTTGAGAAGAATCCGGCAAGAAACTCAACGAGTTACAAAAATACGAAACCCTTAGAAAAATAGTACTTAATTTTTTCATAATAGCTACGGAACCCTACTTCGGGCATGTCCGACACGCTCTTGACCGGTTTTTATAATTGTCTAGTAGCTTTGTACTTGGCATGGTTTTAGTCGTATAAGAAGACAAACCTTAGAGTAATTGCATAGTCTGATCACTCAACTTAAATGTACCTTGTCGCCATGGCAACATCGCCTTAGTTACTAATTAAACGAACAATAATAATTATTAATAATTTCTTGTACCCAAATGGTTGTCTGGAAGAGATCGCTTTTAAGCGATAAGACCGCCTATTGTCTACCCTGTATCTGTGTCTATATTTAAGTTTTTGTACTGCTTTATGGTGTGCATTAAAGAATATTTGTATTTGTATTTGTATAATGGGGTACAAATCCACCAAAAGATAAGAGTTGTGATAATTTACAGGCAATTTATTCTGACCAAAAAAATGTTCCCCGTTCCAAGACAATCGTATCGTCTACATAGACGCACGCATTTCAGCCAAGGCACGGAGGTACTGTGATATAGCACACTTATGACTCAAGCGTCGCGCACCGAAAGCGTAACGGATCTAAGGAGCGTGCGGATTGTACCAGAGTACCGCTAAATTGGTACCTTACATCAGTACATTTGGTACTAGGTACCAACTTTTTATCCTCTACACATTTGTTATACCTACCAACCAATCTTTTGAGACACATTCATCTCATTTTCAATTTGGAATAAATACAAAAACTGTTTAGTTTATTATTTTATAGGTGGGGTTCGAACCCACGATCGTTGGTTTTATAGTCACATGGTGAAACCACAGGACCAACTGAGCAGTCAGATGAGAGCTCTAATATTACCATGACTATCATAGTGAGTCAGACAACCGGTGGATGCAAATGGCGAGTTATCGTTCATAATGGTGTTTTAAGAGAAGTCTCTTCGTTCCATTCATTATACAAACGTAGTCCCGGTCTCATTTGAAAACTAGGCAACAGAAGTAGATGAAATTTTGTAAGTATGGACTTGACGTAATTATCTATGCCTGTGGTTTTTCAGATTTTCATATAAATGTGTAATATCAGAATTACAGGAGCTCAAAACTCGACAAAAAAAGGATGTCAACTTTGCACGAGAATTACAAACTATTAAAGCATCTTTACAATAATCGAAAAAACCACAGGCATCGAAAATATAATGTTGATCTTGATCGTAAAATATCATTTATTTCTGTGCTATACTTTTCGTATAATATGAGGACAACGAAACCCAAAATTCAACCGCTGTAATCTTGAAAAGCCTACAGCTATCTCGATATACTTTAGAGGGAAGCGGAGAATAAATAAATAAATAATAAATAAATAAATATCATGAGACACTTGACACCAATTGACCTAGTCCCAAACTAAGCAAAGCTTGTACTATGGATACTAGGCAACGGATAAACATACTTATATAGATAAATAAATACTTAAATACATATTAAACATCCAAGACCCGAGAACAAACCTTCGTATTATTCATACAAATATCTGCCCCGGCCGGGATTCGAACCCGGGACCTCAAGCTTCGTAGTCAGGTTCTCTAACCACTTAGCCATTCGGTCGGAAAAGTGCAATAATGTGCATGGGGGGACGGCTGCGAGCGCTTATGTCACGAGCGATAAAGACAGCAATATCCCAAACCAATACCTAACGCGACCGCGCGGCCGGCAGGGAAACTTCGTCACTACTTAAAAAAAATTCGTAGCTCAAAATAGATAATTTTTCTGAGTACACTTTATAAGGTTCAATTTTCTTGACATATTGATTTTAGATACGAGATTTTTTCAAACTAGTGACGACTTCTGTTAATGAATGCAGCAGCCTTTGATGAATTATACCTGTAGATTCACAATCGCGCGCCCAAATATGTCCGAGCCAAATGAGCGCCACTTTGAATCACTGGCCTAAAATCATTGGTTCAGATCACCGGGATAGGTTACGTCGATAGGTTGGTCGATAGGTCGATCGGTAGGTCGATAGTAGGTAGATAGGTTGGTAGAATGCTCGCCTGCCACTTTGGTAAAAGTGGCCTTCTTTTTTCTCAGTACGTTGTTGTCAAGTGTCAAGCGTTGTGGAGTTTTGCCGCTAGCGAAATTCGCCCGTAATAGAGTAAAGACTAGGTTCAAATTTCGTCTCGTATTATTCTAATTATTTTGTGTGAGATGATTTTATTTGTCACGCAAACAAATCAATAGTTCTGACATTCTTTGAAGGGGATTTTGTTCGGCAATGTGCGTCCTGGTTTAATGTCATTGGTAGCAGCACGTACCTCCCTCCAGCCTCTGAATCAGCAACACCTGCTGTTGTAGCTGCGTCTCTAGAAGTGCCTGCGCGCGTTTATGCATCTCCATCACCTGTTTGCTCTTCTCTAACGGTTTGGGGGCTTCCTTTTTGTTCTCTGTCCCGTTTGCGATCTCTTTAGCCTGTGGAAAAAATATTGTGTTAAATACTGCATTTATTTGCTAAAAAGCATTTTTTTTTTATTCGACTGGATGACAAACGAGCATGTGGGTCTCCTGATGGTAAGAGATCAACACCGCCCATAGACACCTGCAACACCAGGGGGATTGCAGATGCGTTGCCAACCTAGAAGCCTAAGATGGGATACCTCAAGTGCCAGTAATTTCACCGGCTGTCCTACTCTCCACGCCGAAACACAACAGTGCAAGCACTGCTGCTTAACGGCAGGATTAGCGAGCAAGATGATGATAGCGATCCGGGCGGACATTGCACGAGGTCTTACCATCTGCATTTTCACTCACGAGTCAATATGACAGTCATCCCTATTGTTTTATTTCTAAAGTAGGAACACGATTATGATTCAAATGCCCTATTCTTTTTTCAGCTTTACCTTTTCAGCAGCCAGCGCCAATTTAGTGTCAGCGGTGGCCTTGATGTTTTCCCTGTTGATGAGCACCTTGTTGTGCGACGTCGGTTGTTGGCTGTTGGTCGGCTTCTGTTGGCCGGACGGCGCCATATTTTCTTGCTTGTTCTGCGGCAAAAAAAAAAAAGTTAAGAGAAGTCTCTTCGTTCCATTCTCCATACAAACGTAGTCCCGGTCTCGTTTGAAAACTAGGCAACAGAAGTAGATGAAATTTTGTAAGTATGGACTAGACGTAATTATCTATGCCTGTGGTTTTTCACATTTTCATATAAATGTGCAATATCAGAATTACAGGAGCTCAAAAGTCGACAAAAAAAAGATTTCAACTTTGCACGAGAATTACAGACTATTAAAGCATTTTTACAAAAATCAAAAAACCACAGGCATAGAAAATATAATAAGATCTTGATTGTAAAATATCATTGATTTCTGTGTTATACTTTTCGTATAATATGAGGGCAGCGAAACCCAAAATTCAACCGCCTAAATCTTGAAAAACCTACAGCTATCTCGATATACATTAGCGGGAAGCGGAGAAGCGGGAGGGGATGTGCATGGGGGGGGCGGGTAGTTAAAAAGACGGTGTAGTTTTGATAATGAACTCGTAGACGGTTCGAAACGTGTTAACACTTAAAGGTAGTATAAGGACGGTAGTCTTACCTCTGGATTGTGCCAGAACACCTTGATGAAACGATTGTTGAGAACAGCTTCCGTGCTCTTGTAGGCCACGTTAGCTTCTGTGTGATTAGAGAAGGTGATCAAGGCTCCCTCTGGATCCCCCTCGAAGCACACCTGCGTAAAGAAAATCATCAAACATAACAACATGTGGTTTGAATAGAGAAAAAAAGCTGGTATCTCAAAATCGATGATCTTTCCGAGTGCACTTAATGAGCATTGTTTTAAGGATCAAATTTGTTGACGTGTTGATTTCTTCTTCTTCTCTTTTAAAATATGGCTTTCTGTCCTTATTAATAGGACAATTTCGCCAGTGTCAAAGTACTCTCTTTGAGAGGGACGTTGTACGGTGATTGTAGTTTTTGCAACTTGATAGTAAAATTCCAGAAACCACGTGGAGACAACTTGCGCATTAAAAAATGTCAGACACGAGAGCAATATAGAATTTTGTGATCACTGTTCACTGTTAAGGTTAATCGCCGCATAAAACACTATCAAAATTATACTTCAACTAGCCAAAGAAACGGAAATAGCAAAATGAGATATTGTCTACATCCGCCATGTTCGAATGCTACAAATCGAATCACGTATTGATTTGAGATACAAGATTTTTCCAAAGTAGTGGCGATATATATCATGTTAGTTTGGACATGTGGAGAGGATGGATATAGGAAGAATCAAGAAAGATATATAATATACTAGCTTTTGCCCGCGGCTCCACCCGCGTGGTATTCGGTTATCGCGCGCTGTTCCCTCGGGAACTGTGGATTTTTCCGGAATAAAAAGTAGCCTATGTCACTCTCGGGCCCATAAACTATCTCTATGCCAAAAATCACGTCGACCAATCGCTCCGTTATGGCGTGAAAGACGGATAAACACAAAAATACAAACACACTTTCGCATCCATACATACATAAATGCGATAACCAAATATCACGCGGGCGGAGCCGCGGGCAAAAGCTAGTAACACCTTAAATAAAAGGAACACCCATGTAATTTTACACTCATAATTTCAGGAAAATGAATACTTATCTTTTTTTGACTTTGGTGTGCTTCTAAATACTGTTTTTATCATTTTAATGTATATATCTACTAATATTATACATGCGAAAGTAACTCGGTCTGACAGTCTGTTTGTCACGTTTTCACGTCGAAACCACTGAACCGATTTTGATGAAATCTGGTATATAGGTCGTTTGAACCCCAAGCATCAACATAGGATACCTTTTATTCCGGTAGAGGGCGCCACCGCGCGATAACCTAGCTCCGCGCACGCGAAGTCGCGGGCATAAGCTAGTTCTACTTAATATTATAAATGTGAAAGTTTGCGAGTGAGTGAGTGCGTTGAGTGAGTATATTTGTTACTTCTTTACGCCGAAACGGCTGGACGGATTTGGATGAAATTTGACAAAAAGTTAGTTTACAACCTGGATTAAAACGTAGGATACTTGTTATCCCAATATTCCCACGGGATAGGAATAAAATTTCGAAATAATAACCGCTGGGCTTAGAGTAATGAAATTTGGCATTAGGCAGCTGGACGTCTGGAATAACACAGGCTACTTTTTATCCCGATGTTCCCACGGGATAGGGATAAAATCTTGGACTAATAACGCGTGCGAAGCCGCGGGTAAGGGCTAGTTACTAATAAAACTGTTAGCTACCTGTATGTTGACGATTTTGCCGAATTTCCCGAAGTGGTTGTTCAAATGCGTTATGTCATTCAAACCTCGCGGCACCTTCTTCACTTCTAAGGAACAGTTGCCGCCGCCCGAGCTCGCCGGGGGACGGGGAGGGCCGGCTGGAAAACATATAGTTTATTTTAAAATGATCATCATCGGTAATCAAAAATACTTTTGGATTGAAATTTCGGTTTCGATTAGTTTCGGCAATCAAAACGGCGTTTTAAAAAAAGTGTACCCTTTTAGTTTTTTTTTTAATTTTGGAAAAAATATGGTTTTTCTTACTCAGAATCAAGAGCACAATCGATTCCGATCGTTTAATAAAAATGTCCTCAATACCAACTGCCAGTAATTATATACCTCATAGTCAAGTGCCAGTGATTTCACCGGCTGTCTTACTGTCCGCGCCGAAACACTACGTCTTCACGGCAGGATTAGCGAGCAGGTTGGTGGTAGCAATCCGGGCGGACCTTGCACAAGGTCCTACCACCTACATTACACTGATATTAGACTAATATGCTTCGAGAAACTGGGCTCTGTAGTGGTTAGCGGGTGTTGTCACTTGTGGGGGGAGGCTCCAATAGAGAGATCTCTCTCCAGGCAGGTGTTATGCCTGGGGACCCAAGTCCGAAGGATGAGCGTCGGTAGTTGTATATGGGTCAAACTTTTGTACCGACACTAATCTGTCCGCGACACTTTTCAAACAATTGCAGATTTTTATAAGTAAACATGTTTTTTCTGTAATTTAATCAATGGTGTACATGAATTCATGCCATCCTACGTAAGTTCAACCTATTAAACCGTAAAATATCTTGTTGGAAGTACGATTTTTTGGTAACGCCAGAGACAATTTTGGTAACGCAGGAGACGCCCAAAGTGTCGGTAAAATAGTTGATTGGCCCATATACGCGTCTGAGTTGCGAAACTTCGATAGCGCCATGTAGAACATGTGTGGAGTTTCTATATGTGCTCACTAGATGGCGCTAGGAGTAGCTACACACTTACAGCGTCCGAGGCGGTTGTAGTCGAAGTTCTTTTTGGGCGGCGCGGGAGGCCGAGGAGCGCCCATGTTCGGCGCCGCTCCGGTAGGTGGCGCTGCCTCGTGGATCCTGAGTACAACAATAAGAATATGCTTTATTAATTAATAATAATCTATAATATAAAAATGAATCGTAAAATGTGTTGGTAAGCGCATAACTCGGGTCCGATTTCGCTAATTCTTTTTTTGTTGTGTTCGCTACTGTCAGGAGAAGGTTTTAATGGAGAAAATTAAAAAAAAAATACAACGGGGGCGAAGCCGCGGGCAACAGCTAGTAATAAATAAATATCACGGGACAATTCACACCAATTGACCTAGTCCCAAAGTAAGCTTAGTAAAGCTTGTTCTATGGGTACTAAGTAACGGATAAATATCCCCGAGAACAAACATTCGTATTTTTCATACAAATATCTGCCTCGACACGGGAATCGAACCCGGGACCTCAAGCTTCGTAGTCAGGTTCTCTAACCACTAGGCCATTTATTCCCACATTCATTATTGCCACAAACATTCATATAAAACTCGCTCAGAGGGCTAAGGAGAGGATGCTCGGAGTTTCTCTGTGGGATAGTCAGAAATGATGATATAAGCAGTAGAACTAAGGTTGCTGACATAGCCCGAAGTGAAGTGGCAGTGGGCGGGGCACATTGCTCGCAGGACTGATGGCCGAGGGGGTCAGAAGGTTCTCGAATGGCGTCCGCCGACCGGGAGACGAGCTATCGGTGCCTCCAACAAGATGGAGCGACGACCTGGCTAAGATCGCGGGATCGCGGTGGATGTGTAAAGCACAAGACCGGTCTGATTGGAGAGAGAGTACACGCCCATAGAAACTGACAGGAGCTTCTATGGGCGTGTACACGAAAAACAGGGCCAGTATTTCCATGTCGGTATTATCCGGGCCGGAAAAGAGTGTCACCCTTTTACCTTTTTGTTAAATACTTGTAATGTATATAGATATAATTTATAAATAGTGTGAATCTGTTGTTAAAAAAAAAATACCTCGTTGAGTTTCTTGCCGGATTCTTCTCAACAGAGGTTTTTTCCGAACCGGTGGTAGATTTTATGACGTTCATAAGTGCTTGTCATAGCGATTTTGTTCATAAAGAGATTTTGACTTTGACTTTGAACTGCTGTATCTAATGATATCTAATGATTCAAAAGTTAGGATTCGATTTGTGGCATTCGAACATGGCGGCTGTGGACAATATATAATTTTGCTATTTCTGTTTCTTTGGCTAGTTGAAGTATAATTTTGATAGTGTTTTATGCGGCGATTAACCTTAACAGTGAACAGTGATCACAAAATTCTATATTGCTCTCGTGCTTGACATTTTTTAATGCGCAAGTTGTTTCCACGTGGTTTCTGGAATTTTACTATCAAGTTACAAAAACTACAATCACCGTACAACGTTGCTTCTCGAAAGAGAATACTTAGACACTGGCGAAATTGTCTTATTAATTAGGACAGAAGCCATATTTTAAAAAAGAAGAAGAAGAAGATTCAAAAGCTAGTACGTTATATATTTTAATGACACGCCTGTCGTGCCATTCGCAACGAACAGGTCGATATCGTCCAGCACTCACCTGGGTATCGGTATCAGCTCCCTGGGCGGCAGGGGGGGGTGCGGCCGCGGCGGGGGGTACGGCGGGTAGCCCACGCCGCACCAGATGTCCGGCGTCAGGGGGTTGTATTCTGACAACAAAAACAAACATTCACAACGGCACCCAAGAAAAACTGACAAGTTGGGGAAATTTTCCAAAAAGTTTAAAGAGCTAGCGGAAATTTCTGGAAATTTTCACGACGTACAGCCTTGGCCAAAAGTATTAGCCACTTACAATTTTCACTTTTTTAAAGAAAAGTTGTATGTTAAAGCCATTTTACGGTTTCTGAAACTTACATAATGAAAATATTATTTTTGGCTCAGGGAGGCTGGCCGAAATAAAGGTTGGGAAACCCTGCACTAGAGCGTAAATAGTAGATTGATAACCAAGGGTGGAAAGTGACCCATTTCACCCGAGTTAGACACTACTTTTCATTTCCACTGTGAGGAAACTAAAATACTACAAAAAGACGAGAATAATAATAAATTCAATTTACTTATACCTATCCAACCTCCAACGGTACCTTTTCGACTGGCCACTTGCCATGCCTAAACGTGAAAAAAAATTGTCATTGACGTAATTCAATTATCTTCGATGTCATGGCTAGCCGAAAAATTATAAAAAATTTACTTTCCACCTTAGAGGAGAAAACGCAATTTTCCACCCGGCTATCTACCCATGAAAATTAAACTTTCGGAACAGGAGAGATGAAAAAGTCATTTTATGTCGCCTAGATACAGCATAAACACGTACTTTACGAGCGTGAGAAGTGATTTTTTTTTTAATTATAATATTGGTAGGTTTTTACCCGGTACAGCAGGCATGGTCAGCACAGAGGTGAGAGCAGCATCTTCCAAAACAACGGGGTCGGTGCCATGATCCCACTGGCACAGGTCGCCGCGCATGCAGTATCCTTTTTCTGATGACAAAATACATATTTGTGGTTCGTTAGAAACTCTCAAAAAAAAATAATTGTGCAACAAGAGAGCAAAAATGTTTTATCTATACAAGATGTTCGCTGAGTTTCTAGCCGGATTCTTCTCAACATGTGGTAGATTTATTTGACATTCGTAAGTGCTTGTTGTACGTAAATTGAATACATCCATACTAATATTATAAATACGAAAGATAGCTTATGGGTCAAAGAGTGACATAGGCTACTTTTTATCCCAAAAAAATGCACAATTCCCGAGAGAACAGCGCGCAATTCTAAACATTTAGTTTCTAAACGTTTAGTTGCATTAAGTAGGTATTTTATTTTAATTTTCTGACAAAGTGATAACCCTTACACTCGAGTTGGCGGCAGGCAGCACTGTAGGCTACTAAAGCGGCGGCTTTCTTCAAGATCAAAGGAGTACAAATTCTGTACGTAGTACTATTATTTATTCTGTGTTTGACTCACCATCAAAATCGCGACACCGCCTCTTATAGTGTTCGGGCGCGCGCGGCGGCGGCGAGCCCGAGTGCGAGCGGTCGCGCGACCGCTCCCGCGAGCGCTGGCGCTCCCTGTCGCGGGACGCTCTGTCCCGCTCTAGCTCGCGCAGCGGCCGCAGTCGGTCCCGCTCGCGCTCGTGCTCCCTGTGCGGCACGGGGGATCGTGATCTGGGAATAAAACAACATTTAGGAATAGGTAAAAAAGCCGCGACGGTCTAGTGATTTAAATATCATGTTAAATGTTGCCAAGACGAGACCGTGTAGCTCGCACTGTCAAAAAGTAATCAGATCTCTTGTAGAGCTTGTTGGGAGCGTGGACTGTATTTAATATATTTTGGTTCTTCACAAGAAAAGATGTTTTCACTGGTATGAAGATTTATTACAAAACACCAACTGTACAGTTATGAAAGAGCAAATAGAAACAAATTGTCTTAAGGACGTAGTTAAGCTGTGTTAAAATGGCCGATGGGCGACCGGAAGAGACAGAGAAAAAAGTTCTGCCAACCTAGGTTATAAAACTTTGTGTTGCCAGCAACAGAGCTAAGTTTCTAACCCTACGTGCCAGCTCTAAATCTATAATCCCTAATTTTACACTAAAGTTGCGACGAAATACTACAGCAGTAGCTCGTAGCGAGTAGTTCGTAGCGCGTAGCAGCGTTTTCCCGCTGTTAATCTCGTAGGCGTGCAAACCGTGGACTAAACTGGCGAGTCGGTCGCACGAACCTTTTGCAATTAGTCATATGGGCTTGAACTTAAACTTACTTAGTGGGTGTAAATATAGTCCAATGTATTAAATGTGAGGTTTAGTTTAGGTTTATTTGACATTTAATTTAATTTAATTTGCAGGTGGTAGGACCTTGTGCAAGGTCCGCCCGGATTGCTACCACCATCTTGCACTGTTGTGTTTCGGCGTGGAGAGTAAGACAGCCGGCGAAATTACTGGCACTTGAGGTATCCCATCTTAGGCCTCTAGGTTGGCAACGCACCTGCAATACCCCTGGTGTTGCAGATGTTTATGGGCGGTGGTGATCTCTTACCATCAGGAGACCCACTTGCTCGTTTTCCTTCCAGTTGAATAAAAAAAAAAAATTGAATTGATTTTAATTTTGAACAGAACTAACATAGTTTGTAAGTGTGTAGTACTAACAAATGAATGGATCTATGTTGTCTGATTAATAAATGAATTATTATTATTATTAAAAAACTGTAAAGTCTTTTAAACTCTTTCCGTGCGGCCGAATCGCCAGTTAAGTCCACGGATTGCACGCCTAAGAGATTAATAGCATACCATACAAGCCTCGCATTCCTATCTCTGCCTATATCTGCTTGGCCGGCAACCCCCCACTTCTCGGCCTCTACAGTAATGTACAGTCAGCTGCAGAGAAAAGGTACCCCCCTGTAACGGCGGTATCCATACTACCGCCATTACAGGGGGGTACCCTTTCTGTGTCAGGACGCTACGCTCCTCTAACAATTTTAAGAGCTGGATTAAGCCATCGCGGGGCCTGTAGCAAATTTTATCATGGGGCCTTTGATTTGCTTCAAGGTCATAGTATAAGTAAAATGTTATATAGTCGATCATTTTGATACAATCTCTTTCTTTGGCGGCGGTTTGTTTTGGTTTTGTGGTGGCAGTATTGTACTTTACTAACATTGATTTAGAAAAGAAATACATCTAAATTTACTTTTTATGATCCGAAGGCATTGGTCCGCGGGGCCCCTAGACGCGCGGGGCCCGTAGCATTTGCTACTCTTGCTACGTGGCTAATCCGCCACTGACAATTTTACAACAAATTTTAATGTATCTATGACAGGTCGAAGGTTACCTCGACCGAGTGTTAGGTCTGTCGGGGACGGCGGGCGGGGGACTCCTGTTCCGAAAGCGGCCGCGGGGCGACGGCGAGCGTGACAGCGGCCTCCTGCGAGCGTTACGAGTTTATATCATTTGTTAGATCATAAGGGCGCGGGTGAGCGTAGTAATAAGTAGATTATTGTTGCGGCCTGGAAGTAGCCAATGGGGGCTATCGCGAATGAATTTTCCGCTAGAGGCGCCAGTGTAGCGTGAGGTCAACGAAATGTCAAATCTCATAGTTTTTGGGTGAGCTACGCGGGTTTATTTATAATTAGAATAGTTTTGTGAATATTTTGCATTACCTGAAATTAATTATGGCAATTATGCGATAAGGGGCAAAGAACGTCTGTAATTTGAGACAGTTTTGTCTTTCGAAAACATTTGCCCTCCCTTTTTTCCGAACAAAACGGGATTATGCAATACTGTGGTTGCTCAATATGTTTATAGTACTGTTTTACGATGTCTTAAATATGATTTTAATCTAAACTTTGTTTTCACGGCCGTTATAACAGACTTTTAAAAACCTCACGCAACAGTGGCGCTATCTAGTGAGAAAAAAAACGATAGCCCTCATTGCTGGCTGTGTACGAAGCCAGCAATTGCTATGTAAAGCTTTTTACCGAGACTAATTTATATTAGCTTTTCTTAAAAATGGTGAATAATTTAGAAATAGAATAAACTTTTTCTCAAAACATGTATAATATTACTAGCTTTTGCCCGCGGCTCCGCCCGCGCGGTATTCTGTTATCGCGCGCTGTTCCCTCGGTAACTGTGCATTTTTCTGGGATAAAAAGTAGCCTATGTCACTCTCGGGACCATAAAGATGTGTCGCTCCGTTACGGCGTGAAAGCGTAACAACAGCAGTGAGACAACAGCGCGCGATAACCGAATACCACGCGGGCGGAGAAGCGGGCAAAAGCTAGTGAAAATATAAAATTACCTTTAACTTATTTAATGAAAATATTTGTACGCTTACAAGCTGAATACAAGGACAACAGTTATAATTCTAAGGCGGCCCCTAGACCTACAATACAATACAATAACTCTTTATTGCACACCAACATATAGCAAAAAATTACAGAAAACAGGTATATACACAGAGACTTTCTGAGGTAAGCAATAGGCGGCCTTATCGCTTCAAAAAAAAAAAAGTATTGTACAATAAGATTGAAAGGCGCTCTGAATCCAAACGAGCAATTGTATTGCACAATAATACGAACTGCACAATGTTTTCGTGTTCAGTATAGTATGTAAATATTGTGCAATACTGACCCTACACGATGCAATATAAAAATATTATTATTATTATTATTATTTATAATGCACAGGCAGCTTATAGCTGATGCGTGCATATCATTGTTCACTTGTATATGGTGCAATAAAAATTAAACTCGCTCAAACTTTTGGTCAATCATTGTGCAATCTTCAATTTTAACCCTAAACGGTCAATAATATTGCACAATTCGCGATATTGCACAATATAATTGACCGTTTAGGGGCCGCCTAAGACCAATGTATTTTTAACTGTATTCTTACAAATAAAGTTAATTTGAATTTGGTGCACTAACCTGCGCATGTCGGGATCTCTTTCACCGTCCCGAGTGTGTCTGCGCGCACGCGCGCGTCGCTCCCAAGAGCGAGAGCGACGACGGCGACGCTCCTCTCGCATCTGAAACAAAAACATCCCGTTTTGAATATTAAACTACCGTGAGACTCACTCATCCCTACTAATATAATAAATGCGAAAGTAACTCTGTCTGTCTGTCTGTCTGTTACGCTTTCACGCCAAAACCGCTGAACCGATTTTGATGAAATTTGGTACAGTCATTGAATAGACCTTGAGAAAGAACATAGGCTATCTTTTTTTGCGAAAAAGAGGCTTTAAGGGGTTGAAATAGGGGGTAAAAGTTTAAGTGGTGGAAGTTCGTCGCTTTCGAAAATAAAACCATGAAACTTAATATCAAATAAGTCGGTTTTTTCAACATAGGATACCTTTTGTTCCGGTAGAGGGCGCCACCGCGCGATAACCTAGATCCGCGCAGACGAAGTCGCGGGCATAAGCTAGTATTAAATATTGTTACGGATAACTCACGTCTTAAATAGAGTTTAGCTCGACATGTTGCGGCAGCCGCCGAGTCACATGCTCCTTTGAAGAAGGGCTTCGAAATAGCCCGAAACATGTCCAGCTAAACTCGATTTAAGACGTGAGTTATCCGGGAAAATAATATCAGTATGGAAGCTACGAACAAATCGATCGAAACGAACACACTCACACAGACGCGCGCTCTAAACGGCCTCTAAGGGGGTCTCGCGGTACTGCAGTACCGATGGATCGATTTGTTCATAGCTTCCATACTGCTTTAGCTTATATATTGTGTCTTCGTCTTCCATTTCGTGGTTTCTACTCGAGGACCTTACTTTCCCAATCGTTCTTCGAGCCATCTAACGCCCATTGTCGTCGTCGTGCAATCGTGCCCGGGATTATTGTTAAAACTACGCCTTTAATTGCAAACTACATATAATTATCATCATCTCAGCCTATATACGTCCCACTGCTGGGCACAGGCCTCCTCTCGAAATGAGAGGGCTTGGGCCATAATTCCCACGCGGGCCCAGTGCGGATTGGGAACTTCATCCCACCATTGAATTGCTTCACAGGTTTGTGCAGGTTTCCTCACTATGTTTTCCTTCACCGCAAAGCTCGTGGTAAATTGCGCACATGAATTTCGAATAACTCAGAGGTGCGAGCCGGGATTCGAACCCACGACCCTCAGCTTGAGAGGCGATAGGTCAAACCACTAGGCCACCACGGCTTCCATATAATTATACTGAATGTTAATTATTATTATTTATTTTTTTATCTGGATTGCTGACTAATGTTTTTGACATATTAAATTTAATTTTTAGTTTTTATAATATTAATAATTTTGAACCTATTTAATTTGACTTGCTATATAATTTGGACATGTATTGTACCTCTAACTTCAAACACAATGTACATTGTTATTTGAAATAAATTGAATTGAATTGTCACTTCATACAATACAATACAATACAATAACTCTTTATTGCACACCAACATATAGCAAAAAATTACAGAAAACAGGTATATACACAGAGACTTTCTGAGGTAAGCAATAGGCGGCCTATTCAGCGAATAAATTATCATTCATTCATTCATCATTCATCTTGCATTCTTCGAACTGTGTCGGCGACTTCAGTTCTTCGGCGATTCCGTATTCCGAATTTTATCGCGCAAACAAATACTGAACATAGCCATCTTTCTATTTTCTTATTGATTCACTTACGTTTTCTCTACGGTCCCTCCTCCTCGGGGGCTGGTCGACCGGCTCCTCCAAAAGTTCCGTTAATGGCAAAACCTATGGGAAAAACAATCATGTTTAAAACTATGTTAATGCACAACAGAACGTAATATTTATGATTAACTAGTGTTTACCCGCGACTTCGCACGCGTAAATCATTAGATACAACAGTTGAAATGAGATTCCCAGATTTTATGAAATTCTCGTGGGAATTCCCTAAAATTAGATCGTGGTTTTCATTGACGTTAAATTATAACACCCATTGCTAATTTCATGACTGTAAGCCCAGCGGTTGTTGTTTCGAAATTGTATCCCTATCCCGTGGGAATATTGGGATAAAAAGTACCCTATGTGTTATTCCAGATGTCCAGCTACCTACATACCAAATTTCATGACTCAAGCCCAGCGGTTGTTATTTACAGATTTTATCCCTATCCCGTCAGAATATTGGGATAAAAAGTATTCTATGTTTTAATCCAGGTTATAAACTAACATTTTGCCAAATTTCACCCAAATCCGTCAAGCTGTTTCAGCGTGAAGAAGTAACAAACATACTTACTCACTCACATCCTCACTCACTCACAAACTTTCACATTTATAATATTAGTAGGATAGGATTGAAGTTCTCGGCATAATATGACAGTGTTGCATTCACTAGTGCAGGACTTCCCAACCAGGGGGGCAAGCCCCCCTAAGGAGGCAGAGAAATCTTAGGGGGGGCGTCGCACGTAATATTATGGAAGATTACATATTTCAAAAAAAAAATAACAAGTAGGTAAATAAGGAATAAGCATGTGATTCAAATATAAGTGAATTATTTTTTTAGAGCCTTTATGGCTAAATAAAGACACCTTTAACATTATTTTTTATTTTCGTTGTATTTTTGTTGAAACTTACCTAAGGGGGGCATGAAAATATTATTTTTGGCTCGGGGAGGCTCGGCGAAATAAATGTTGGGAAAGCCTGCACTAGTGTGTTAACTTGATTAGTATTCCTTAGACTAGTGTGTTGTCCTGATTAGAATGTGTTACTTTGACTAAAGTGTGTCGCCTTGACTGAAGTAACCTTGACCAAGAAGTGTCATCTGGTCTAGTGTGTTACCTTGACTAAATGTGTCATATTGACTAGTGTGTTGACTTAGCCAGTCTATTATCTGGACTACAGTGTGTAAAGTGTGCTTTGTAGGTGAGTAAGTAATTGACAACATTTCATATTTCTAAGACTATAATTTGATTCGTTCTCTGTATTCTGCTTGGAAATAGAAAGACGCTGATATTTTTAAAATTTCGCTACGATTATTAATTAATTTATTACAATTTTTTTAAGATGTGCTTATTCGAAAAGGGCTTAACTCCAAAACTACGATATAATAGATCCATTACTTTTGTCTAGTCTCTATTAAAAAAAAGATCACGTAAATCATGCGTAAATCTGAAGTAGACGCTGTCAAAATTATGACAGCTCCTTTTTCTGGTGCAAAAAGCAAAGGAAACATATCTATTCTGTCGCAGTATTGGCCAATTCAGATACATTTTTTAATTATTTTGTATTTTTTTAAATATGGAGAAATAAATTATAATAAATATTTTGCTATGTTCAGGAGGCAAAACTCTTTCGATTCCTGTAGTAATTTACATGTGTTGAAAAAATGAAATCTTGTCAATTGTTTCAGTTCATTGATATGGACCTCCGCAAAGTGACGCCTGACTCAATAAATCATTGTGCCACCTTGAACTTGATTGAAATATTTTTTTAGCATTACAAAGAATGTAAGCGATCTTGGCGTGTCTTTTTATTGGAAACACTTTTGAAAAATAAGTCACAGTAAATACGTAACAATTAGCAAGGAAATATGATCATTCACATTATTTTGGTATAACAAGTAATTTATTTAAAAACGTTTTCAATAAAATGACTCATCAAGATTGCTTACCCTTTTTCTAATGCTAAAAAACACGAAGTATAGACTGTGTTACCTTTTGACTAAAGGCTCATTGTTTGATCAGTAGTTAAAGTTACTATAGTTAAATTTCCGTTGAAATGTGTTAACTATTGTTATTTTTGCCACACATTTTAACCATTAGTTTAAGTACTGATCAAACAACAGGCCCGAAAGCGTGTCACTTGTGTGTTACCTCAAGTGTAGTGTGGCACCTTGACAATAGTGTTACCTTGACTAGAGTGTGCTCCCTGAGCGGCGGCGGCGGCGGCGGCGGCGGCACTTTGGCCGTGCGGCACACCACCACGCGGTGGCGCGCGGGGGCCAGCGCCGGGTGCGGGGAGCGCGCGCGGGGCACGCCCGCCAGGGGGGGGGAAGCGCCGTTCGACGCCCCCGGCACTAAGGGAAATGCTTACATAAAGTACAATTCAATAGAATCTGTCAATTTTCTACACATTTAACCCTTTCGTTCTGGCAAAGCCATACACAAAATCTACCCAGTTTTCCATATCCAGTGAATTGATACCTGCTCCTCAGTCCTGTAGGCGAGTTGACTCGTTCACAGAAATGATGCTCTTACGTCCGAAAGACGACTTAACTCGGCTACGTAAAACACTTTTCAGAGCCGGTAGACGAGATAACTCGTTGGCTATGGTAGTCAGTTATCTTGCTCCATGTTGTTTGTTCAAAACGTATTTAGACACAAATGCGTAACGAATATTCTTGGGGTAGACTAATAAGTTTATTCACTAATTGGCAATATTAAAATAACTGCAGCAAATAAATATGGCTCAAGACAAGACTAAGAGTACAGAAACCAATGTGTCCAGTTGTGCAATGTCGATTGCCCTAATCTAAGATGTAATGTCAATTTTTTAAGACGAGTTTACTCGTCTACCGGATCTGAGAGCACATTGCACAAGACGAGTTAACTCGTCATCCGGAACGAAAGGTGTTAACACACCCTAACGTGGGCACGCTTGGTTATATATGTCCCTGTTGTTGCAATTATCATCTAAACGGAATCAAAAAAGAATAATAGTCACATCACAAAGCCTTAGGCAGCCTGCTGTGCATATTAGTAGGCTGGAAGTGTCTACAGGATTGTCAGATTCTTTTGAATTGGAGTATACATATATTTTCTTTTAAAATCGGTTAAACATTAATTCGTTTTTAAGGAATATAAAAGTCTATCACAAATAATTATTGGAATAGACACATTATATATTAAGAATTGTTCTATCGGAAAACATTTTTAATATTCATTCAATATTTATGGAATAATCGAGAAAAACTAACAAAAATGCAACATCGCCAGCTCAGCACGTATAAACGCTCTTAAGACATAATAATATTTCTTATGGGATGCTAGGATGAAGTATTCCATGGCAAAATATATTTTTTATTTAATCATTAATTAAGTTTTTTTTTCTATTTTTTTTTTGAGGCTTAAGGTGCACCTGTGTGACTATGCCAGCCTCATTGAAAGACTCTATGGCCACATTCATCAAACACTTCTATTGCGATGTCCAGATTATCTGGCTGCAAAGGAGTGCTTGATGAACCTGTAAATTCGTACTGCATCTTCCGATACCGGAAAACTCAAAATAATATTCACTGCACCATTGGACAGGTCCAAATCACTCAAATACCTCTCACGGTTATCCTTAGTCAATGCACACTCCACCAAAAAATGTTTTAAGTTTTCAATCTTATTACAATCCGCATTAATTTAGTTCAATACCATAAATGCATTTTCTTTCATCCTTTCAAGAGTTTTAAACTCACCATGATTTTCAGCTTCACCCTCGTTCTCCGGCTCCTTTTCAGGCGCCGGAGAAGGCATCTTCTCCATCAGCTTCAGGTATTCGTTGGTCTCCAAAGCCTTAAACAGCATGTCCACGAACGGTTTTGTTTCTGAAAAACCAAATAACATAATTAAACTTCAAAACAAGCTTCTTGGTTTGTCTTCGGAGCAACTGTGGTTTCTACTCTGTATTTTTAACCCTCAAAGCAAGAGGGTTGTTATAAGTTTGGCTATGTGTATCTGTCTGTGGCATCTTAGCGCTTATTTGAACGAGGTTTTTTATTTTAAATCAGGGCAATGATTCTTAGACATGTTTCATAAAAATCGCCCGGATTGCTACCACCATCTTGCTCGTTAATACTGCTGTGCTTTGCTTGCACTGTTGTTTCGGCATGGAGAGGAAGACAGCTGGTGAAATTACTGCACTTGAGGTATCCTATGGGCCTATAGGTTGGCAACACATCTGCAATACCCCTGGTGTTGCAGTTGTTTATGGGCGGTGGTGATCTCTTACCATCAGGAGACCCATTTGCTCGTTTACCATCCAATCAAACACACACACGCACGCACGCACGCACGCACGCGCGCACGCACGCACGAACACACCACACAACTTTCGCATTTATAATAAACCCCCTTGCAAAAAAAACGGGCACCTATGGTTTTTGTACTTTATGTGCATGAAAGCTTATTTTCTAAGCTTCAATGCCTAAAATTATTAATAGGATTATCTTCTAAGTATCAGGAGCACTCACCCTGCTGCAGGAAAACATCGAGCTGGTCCAGCATGCCGTCCCGCAGCTCTTCAAGCGGCTTGTCTTTCTTCACGAGGGCGTAAACGTACTTTGCCAGCGCCGCCGGGTCCGCGTCGCATCTGGAACCAAACAACATGTTAATTAGACATGCCACACACTAATTACATGATGATTTTTAACCGGTGATCAGGTTTTGTTAGATCAATATTCTTCTTCTTCTTCTTCTCTTTGAAAATATGGCTTGTCCTAATTAATAAGACAATTTCGCCCCTTGTTCCTTACAGATAACCATGGCCAGATAACTGGTAATCTGTGAAGAATTTTTTTCTTCCAGTATAACTAGTTATCTCCAAAGATTTTATTTTCCCCACAGATAACTGATTTTTTTAACGGTTATCTGCGAGGAAAATCCATTCCTTCCAGGTAACTAGCTATCTCCGGGGATTTTTTTTCCCCACAGATAACTGTTTTTTTTTTTGACGGTTGACTCTAAGGACTCTTTATATGTCCTATTTCATTACTGTACAATAAAAGTCAATTATGCTAACTAATAAACGCATTTCTTACTATTATTATAAACGTGATATTCCTTAGAGTCAACCGTTAAAAAAAAACAGTTATCTGTGGGGAAAAGAAAATCCCCGGAGATAGCTAGTTACCTGGAAGGAATGGATTTTCCTTACAGATAACCGTTAAAAAAAACAGTTATCTGTGGGGAAAATAAATTCTTTGGAGATAACTAGTTATACCGGAAGAAAAAAATTCTTCGCAGATTACCAGTTATCTGGCCATGGTTATCTGTAAGGAACAAGGGAATTTCGCCAGTGTCAAAGTATTCTCTTTCGAGAGGCAACGTTGTACGGTGATTGTAGTTTTTGTAACTTGATAGTAAAATTCCAGAAACCACGTGGAGACAACTTGCGCATTAAAAAATGTCAGACACCAGAGCAATATTGAATATAGTGATCACTGTTCACTGTTAAGGTTAATCGCCGCATAAAACACTATCAAAATTATACTTCAACTAGCCAAAGAAACTGAAATAGCAAAATTAAATATTGTTTACATCCTCCATGTTGGAATGCCTCAAATCGAATGGGATCAATATTCCAGAATCGTTATTTCATAGTAGAAATTCCAGTCTCATTTTTTCACAAATGCTTTTTTCCTAGTATGGTTTTTCACTTAAGCCTATTTTCACAGTAGCGTTTTTTTTCTAATTGAGATCAACACACAGTGTTAACCGAGCTCAGCATTGGTGAAGTTTTGGCCCTTCCGGCCGATGCAAACTTAAGATAACCCAAACCAACCGACCTGTTTCTGTGTTGATTAAAATTGGGAAAAAAAAGACTGTCAAATTGGTAAATTGTTCTAACATGCCATGCCATGCCAGACTGCGAGTTACTATATGTTTTCTATGGTTAAAATTAATTGTTTATAAATTTTTGTCATAGTTACAAGCTCATTACTTTATAGATCCCCAAAGCATATTAGTTGCAAATATCAAAACAGTTTTTTAAGAAACTGTCACTGTTTTCTCTTGTACAATGGAACAGAATAACAAAAAAGAATAAAAAGTTGACTGACCCTTATACAGTGTGTTTCAAATCATAATGGATACATGACAAAATTAATTTCACAATATTTAGATATTTATTCAATAGTTTGCTTACAATGAGGGCTATCGTTTTTTCTCTCAATAGATGGCGCCACTGTTGCGTGAGGTTTTTAAAAGTCTGTTATAACGGCCGTGAAAACAAAGTTTAGATTAAAATCATACTTAATACATCGTAAAACAGTACCATAAATATATCGAGCAACCACAGTATTGCATAATCCCGTTTTGTTCGGAAAAAGGGAGGACAAAAGTTTTCGAAAGACAAAACTGTCTCAAATTACAGACGTTCATTGCCCCTTATCACATAATTGCCATAATTAATTTCAGATAATGCAAAATACTCACAAAATTATTCTAATTATAAATAAACCCGCGTAGCTCACCCAAAAACTATGAGATTTGACATTTCGTTGACCTCACGCTACACTAGCGCCTCTAGCGGAAAATTCATTCGCGATAGCCCCCATTATATAGCAACTTGAACACATTGACAATATTATTATCTCCAAAGCAACAATATCACTGCTATATTATGGTAATAGTATCTTATCAAGAAAGATAAGATATCCACAGTACATCATAATTATTTATATACTTTTGTTATGTAATTTCTGCATCTTGAAACAATTTTCAAAACCTCTTACCAGTGTTTGTGAGGCAACTTGTGATAAAGTGATTTCGCTATATACTAAAAAAAACCCTACTGTCAAAACTAAAAGGAAGAGAACTCTAGTGGTCTATAACTCTGTTATGTAGCTAATTTAAAGTAGAGATGCCACGAATATTCGGCTACTATTCGGTATTCGGCCTATTCGGCCACTTTTTTTGATATTCGGTATTCGGCCGAATAGTTTGAACTATTCGGCCGAATACCGAATACCAAATAATGAAAAAAGACACGTCATATTACTCAAGATTATATGTTTTCATAAACAAATTACAATACTTTAGTAAGTAAAATTAATCAGTGGTAAGTTGTGATGAATAAAAACAACCTTTTCAGCATTTGTTGGCAGCATACGATTACGCTTTTCGTCGTAAATGATATCAGCTTCGGAAAATAGCCGTTCACTATATACTCCCAGGAGACGAAAGATAAACTTTTGCGACTTGTCTTATTCTTGTTTACGCCCTTGACAAGCATGTATTTTGAGCCGAACATTCGGCGGCCGAATATTCGGCGCTTCGGCCGACGGCGTCGCCGAATATTCGGTATTCGGCCAAATCACTATTCGTGGCAACTCTAATTTAAAGTTCAACAGTCGGGACCCATTACTAATGGCTAATGCAGTAAACACATAAATCTCGAGTTAGCATTAAGCTCAGTTTAGTAGTGTCAAAATGTATGGAGCTGTCAAGCTTAAGCCAGTTTTAACTGCTAAATCTAGATTTATTTTTTCCTGCAAGATGGCCTAAGAGTTTTGGAGTGTCACGATTTAAACTGTTAAACTTTAAATTTATAAATTCAAAGTTATTAAGACAATGGTACATAAGCAACAAAGTTTACTTCTATTTCTACAGATACTTTAAATAGAAACTCTGGGAGAGTGCATGGAAATACCAACATGCAACATACCAGGGTGATGTTATAAAATTAGAATAGGCATGTGGTAAATAATAGGTTAATTTTAGCACATCAACAATATTTGACAATTCCTGAAATTGCTTATCCTATGCATAATAAGAGTAAAACGAAAGAAACTAAGAATAACCAAATGCATTTTATAAAGCACTAAATTGTTCATCGAATAAAAAAATTAACAATGTTAAAATAGTATCCAAAATAACGAAGCTGGTGACCCATGTCTAGGATAATTTAATTTTTTAATTTATTAAGGCAACAAACAGTCACATATTCAAACATTTGCATTTAAGACATGAGTACTATATATATATGAGTGATATAAGTACTGCATTCGTTAAAAAAAGTTTGGAATGAGGAAGATATGCCATAATATTGACAGAACTGTTTGACCAAACATAGATAGCTACTGTACTTCAACTAAATTCAAGATATGAAGCCATCTAGGCTTATCAAGCCCATTAGACAAATAATCTGCACTTCTATCATACATTCATAACATAAAATGCAGTAATTTGCACATATTCAAGTGTAACATAACCTCAAAATATTAAAACTATCAAAGTATCTCATTTGATGGGAATATGATATGAAGAATTATATTCGAAGGAGATCCTTAGTTGAGGTTATTTGCTAATGAAGGGAAAAAAGATTTTATTTCAATTACAAGGAAATCTTCGAGAAAATATCCCTGACGTAGTGTAGGTGTTGGATGAGGTAAACATAGTCAAATTAGGACGCAGCGCGGAGCAAATAATAAAACGTGATCGGAAAATATGTAATAGGTTTTCATAGAAGAAATTAAAATTTCATAGAAAAAAATACGAAAAAATCAATTGTGAAAGCTGTCAGGTACACAGATAAGGTTCTGCTATGCGCTGTGCCAAAGAACTATTACGAAATTCGTAATGTGACACTTTTATGGCGGTGAAAGTGATAAAAAGGCGAAAATAGAAGGAAAATCAGCCCCGCATCTGTATTATTCATGTAAGTGTCATGCTTTTATTTAAATTATGAAACCACGGTGGAATAAAATGGCTGCGACGTAAGCTAGATCTACTTACAAAGGCTCCAATATGGAAGTCAACCATGACTTGAAAGCCTCGGGATTTTCAATGATCATTTTGATAGCACTAATTATTAACTAAATAATCGATTATCCATATAAATTGCACTTGTTAGAACTTCTGACTAAAATAGAATCAGAGGGAAAGAATTATTATTCACTTGTTTCACGTCTCTCTAGAATAAATTCTTTTTCTTAACTGCCACAGATATCGAAAATGTCGAAACGCTGTGCTGCCAGCTTTTTCAATATACTGAACTGACAGTGGATACTAGGTATTTGGCCAAATGATATTTGTTACTTAAACTTATAGGTTATCTAACGTAATTTTACTTTTCAAAACAAATATGAGAGGGATGGTACGATACAAATTTCAATTTTCGAATTTCGTGGTAGTCCTACAGGGCCCAAGCTACCGGTGGTGCTGTTACAAATTGCGTATACACTTGTAACGGTTTTTCGGGTTTTTCTTTATTTTCTCGCATTTGTGATGAACCCGCGAACTATCGCTTTGCTCGCTCGTGCGCCTAAATATCTTGGGTGTAATGTAAAAGATCACTTCCATCCAACCCTTGTTTGTCAATCTACTAATGTCGTAAACGCCTGTGTAAAAATTATCGTCTAGTAATCTCTAATATATAATAGATATTGCGGTTAAAATTTTGAAGGCGCTGTTTCTCATTTTATTAATTTTACAATTTAATAATAGATTATCACAATGACGAATACAGGAAAAAAGGGGAGGCCCTTTAACGGGCTAGTAAAAAAAGAAGTGAATTTTACTGTTATAATTTTTACATAAATAAAAAATTCTAAAAAAAACCAGCCTATTCATTGTCTGCTTGCGCTGGCTGTACGCACCTTTCAAACAAGAGATTTACATCAGCTAAACTAAAATACAAATTATATTTTTTTTTGTAAATATAATTTTTCTTGTCTAGTAAATTGATTCACAAATGTGAAGACTGAAAAAAAAACATTGTATGTCACACGGGCGATACTGAAATTTCGAACATCGACTCACAAAGCAGTGTTCGACTTCGGACTTCACGTAGACTCGTTCGTAGTATATTCGTAGTTAAAATCAGGAGACCCGCTTGCTCGTTTGCCATCCAGTTTAAGAAAAAAACCTACCAAGAGCGTGTCGGACACGCCCGATATATGGTTCCGTAGCCATTAAGTAAAAATTAAGTAATATTTTTCTAAAGATTTCGTATTTTGTACGAAATATTCCAAGTTTCGGTATATTTAATACCTTAGGCTGCTATTTACTCTAAAACTACTAATAATTCTCAAGGACTCTTAACCGTCATAGTTTTCCTTGTAAGTTTGATATACTCACTACCATCCTGATTTTTTTCAATCGCTCCATTTTAATGAAAATTTGCAATTTAAAGTTGAATATTTTGCAAACAAATCACTGAATCGAAAAATCGTTTTAGCACTCCCGTAATAGTTTTAAAAGACCTATCCAACGATACCCCACACTACAAGGTTGGATGATGAAAAAAATCACCCCCACTTTACGTCTATGGGAGGGAGGTACTCTAAAAAAATTTTTATTGAATTTTTTATTGTGCTGTTTTGCCGGCATACTTTACATATATATTCGTGCAAAATTACAGCTTTCTAGCATTGATAGCCTCTGAGCAAAGCCACGAACGGACGGACAGACCAACAGACATGGCGAAACTATAAGGGTTCCGTTTTTGTCATTTTGGCTACGGAACCCTAAAAAGTATGGCTGTTTGATTTCCATAAAGTTTCCACATGATTTGACAGCTAATACTTATGTGTTGCTAACCATTTAATTATTGTCATAAAAAAAAAGCATGGCGCCTCCTTGTGAGAATCATCGCCGTCTCATGTCTCGACAGAGAGGGATTTCGTGATCAGTAGGGCTACTTTTACGTTCGTATCGCACCGTCCCGCTGACGATAATATTATTTCATACGAGAGCGAAAGGGACGGTATGATACGAACTTCGATTTTCGAATTTCGTCGTAGCCCTATTGTAACCGAATAATTGAGACGTTCGTGATGTAGGTCAAAGTGTATCGCTTCTTACTGGTCTAAGGTTTGTACACCACTAAATACGACCACAGAACAATATATATATATTTTTTTTATTCCACTGGAAGGCAAACGAATAAGTGGGTCTCCTGGTGGTAAGAGATCACCACCGCCCATAAATATCTGCAACACCAGGGGTATTGCAGATGCGTTGCCAACCTAGAGGCCTAAGTTGGAATACCTCAAGTGCCAGTAATTTCACCGGCTATATAGGCATTACGAAAAAAACAAGTACTTAATGTTTTTCTAAGGCAGTGTTTATCAGTGTTTTTCAACCTTTTTCATGACCGCTTTAATATGAATAAATATTTCGCGACCCCCCTACCTTTTGTTTTTTTTATGTATTTTATTTTGTGACAAATATTTAATACCTAATAATTATTACAGTACAATACAATACAAATATTCTTTATTGCACACGATTCTTTTATTGCACACGATTTTTTTCATGTATTTTATTTTGTAACAAATATTAATAATATTATTACAATACAATACAAATATTCTTTATTGCACACGATAAAGCAGTACAAAAAAAAACTTATAATACAAACACAGATTCAGGGTAGACGATAGGCGGTCTTATCGCTTAAAAGCGATCTCTTCCAGACAACCATTTGGGTACATGAAATTAATTTGTAACAAAAATAAAAACAGACAAAAAAACAATAATATTATTAGTTTACATTTTTTTTATTTTATTATGCTATTTTTTTACTGAAGTATTTTTCCCAGCAACTAGGGACCTCTCGACCCCCCTAAAGACGCTTCGCGGCCCCCCAGGGGGTCGCGACCCACAGATTGAAAACACTGTTCTAAGGATTTCGTATTTTGCACGGAATATTCCAAGTTGAGGTATATTTGATACTTTAGGCTGCTATTTACTCTTAAACTACTAATAATTCTCAATAAAACTTTACCGATATAGTTTTCCTTGTAAGTTTGATATATTTACTACCATCCTGAATTTTTTCAAGTTTTTCCACCCACCGGTTTAAGTTTTAGAGGGGGGGAGGACGCTCGATTTTAATTAAAAATTGCACTTTAAAACGTATTACTGAATCGAAAAATTGTTGTAGCAACCACGTAATGGTTTTAAAAGACCTTTCCAACGATATTACGATACCACACACTACAAGATTTGATGAGAAAAAAATGACCTCCACTTTACGTCTATGGGAGGTACCAACTCAAAAAAAAATGTTTTTAATTTTTTCCTGTACATTTGGTCGGCATAATTTACATATATATTCGTGTAAAAATAAGTACAGCTTTCTAGGATTGATAGTTTCTGAATAAAGCCACGGACGAACAGACAGACAGATAGACATGGCGAAATTATAAGCACTATAAGGGCTCCGTTTTTGCCATTTTGGTTACGGAACCCTAAATAATAAAATATTAACTTAAGAAAAATAAACGAACGACATTTATTAAATAACAATGTCATTTTGCTTCTTGTTTTTTTTTTTTAATTCGTTCGTTCGATTCGGATACACGTTGCTTTTGAGCAGTTTAAAAAATTAGATAGTGATGTGCTGTCACGTAAAATATGTTATCGATGTTTTTAAAAATATGTGTAACATCAAGGAAAAGTGTAAAATATTGGCTTGTAGCGGTGTGAAATGTAGAAGACTTTAAATAGTATATGTTTTGTAAATTAATAAGTTGTAGTATGATTCATATAAATTAGAATTAATAATATGATTCACGTTATTTTGGCACATGTGAGTGCAGCCTAATCTAATCTAGATCTAATCGCTTAATTTCCCTATTGGCCTGAATATAAACAGCTGAACAATCTTTAAGTGGAGCTACAGCGTAACCATATCGTACGAATATCAAGTTCACAAGGATCATACCATACGATAATAATACAAACACATAGCTAAAACAGCGCTTGAAGGTACAATCCTATAGATTTACGCGGTCTGGATGCAGTGCTTGCAACGCCTCGCTGGATTCGATGTACTCCCCTGAATGCCACTACGTGAATCAAGCATGTTGCTTACCGTGTGCTCCAAGTTCTATTAACGGAATAAATTGCAGAGCGACTTAATTACAAATACAATGTTCAATTTTATTAGCTTCTTGATTTTGTTACGTACACTGTCAGCGCCGTATTGAATTAAATTCCTAATCTAATTTTGAATGGCACTCGTTGCCCGTGTACGGCGCGGGAACAGTGGCTTGTCAATCTTGGCGGGAACCCGTAGTTTTTAATTTTTTTTTTTTAAGACATGTGATATTGGCAGTGTTGTGATGTGTTGTTTTTATTGATGTTAACAATTGCGTTCTTCATAGGAGTTGCTGTTCTTTGTTTCATTTTTAAAAAGTTTTTGACAAGACAGGAGGATTGTACTGAAAGTAAGTTTATTTACAAATTTTTTTTCTTTGATGCTTTCATTGACGCACACATGTAAATTTTTTTTTTACTAAATATGTGTGTTCTTATGACGCTGGAAACCTTTATTAGCATTGAATCGTGAATAATTTAAACTGCTGTAGTATTTTAACTATTTGAATACATTATACATGTCAAGTGAATTAATTTTCTTTGGCAAGTATATTTTAAGTTTATTTTCTTCGTGTTTCGGTTGAACAATTTAAGAATCATCGACTCATTAGTTCATTACTTAATGTTTTCTTTTTATGTAGCCCGTAATATGTCCCAGTGCTGGAAACCTTATTTATTTTTTATTTAAATAACAAGCCGATGCACTCTTGATAATAAAATTACACCAACTGTTTAAATGATAAATTCTTTTTCCCTTTTCAAAGGTTTGTGAACCTACAAGAGGCCGCACTGTAGTTCTTGATATTACCGTGTAAATTTTATTAAATAATTTACTGTTGATTTGAAGTACTTAGTTTATTACGTGGTGTACAGTCGAGCTTATAAACTTAATCGAAAATATCTGTACACCTTTATGCCACTAATCATATACTTACATATAATAATTTGATACTATTGGCTGTATAGATATTCATGCCTTCGCCTGCAACTTTGTATTAAAAATGTAAATTTCTGTTCATGTTTGCTTCTTCTTCGAGAGTCAGCAGTAGGTACGTAACGTAGTGTATCTTGATAGCTATATTTTAACAACAAGGAGAGGAAAACAGATCGCTGATTGCGTGCACTTATAGGTCATCGAGATTGCTTCTGACTGAAAGTAGTCAGACGCAAATAATTTGAATTAGATTAAAAATGATTTCTTTACGATAAATGATTTATTTACTGATTAATTTCATAACATTATAATGTTGCGATGATTCGAGTTCGAATAAATGTTGTGAGTTCCACGTACTTCATAGAAAAACTTATTTATTGAGCTAAGCCGCTATACAATACAATACAATACAATACAAATATTCTTTATTGCACACCATAAATCAGTACAAAAAACTTATAATATAATCACTGCCGCCGCCGCCGTTATAATTGCGAAGCTGTGGGTAAAAATAAATTAAATATAAGGAAAGTCCAAAATGTTAACGTCATTAACAGAGTTCCTAAAATGCGGAAAAATTATCATAATTCTCATACGTCATTTCAATCTATTTTGCTCGTATTTTACGCGCTCTGGCCATAAATTATTTGTGGACTACTTAATAAGACGTTTGTCACCTGAATAGGTACAAATAGGGATGTTGACGCTATTAAAAAATAATTCGAAGCTTTTTTACTGGAGTTAACAGTAAAAAACGCTTTATTTTAGCCCTGAAAACCAGATTAATTTTTGATTTACTGTAATATTAGATTTTTTGTTGCTTTAAAACAAATAAATAGTTAGTTGATTGAGTTGGCGGATAATGACGTCATAAGTCGCTATTGCCATTGAAACTCTATGGGAGAATTGTGTTTTGACAGCTCATAAAAAGTACGTCAGTTGATTGGTGGTGTCAACATCCCTATTAGGAAGGGCATGCAGGGCTTTCTCTGGATGATCCCTTGGACAGTTGGTAGCCTGAAATGGTAATGTTAAATTGAAAGCAAAGAATTCAAAAGATTTTTCTATTTTTCGAGGGTACTTTTTTGCCATCGGAACTCTACAACGTGCTATTTTTACCGTTTGAACAGCAGGTCTACTACGAAACTCGAAATTCGTGTCGTGCGGTCCCTCTTACACTTATACTATTTAATATGAGAGCGAGAGGGACCGTACGATACGAACTTCGAGTTTCGAATTAGCCCTGGATGCAGGTCGTGCGAAATTTCGCGACGCGTCGCTTTTTGCTATTAAAAAAATCGTATAATAATCGTGTGATCTGTTGATGCTCTTTAAAGTCTGTAACTGAAGTGTTTTAAATTCGTAGAATATTTAGGTACTAATTTTTGATCGAAGATATTTAGAAAAGAACGCATAAAATGACTTCTCTAAGGTTACATCTATAATTGGGCCAGTCAACTCTTTTACCGACACTAATCTGTCCGCGACTTTTTTCAAACAGTTGCAGATTTTTGTAAGTAAACATGTTTTTTCTATAATTTAATAGATGGTGTACATGCATACATGCCATCCTACGTAAGTTCAACCTATTAAACCGTGAAATATCTTGTTGGAAGTAGGATTTTTTGGTAACGCCAGAGACCATTTTGGTAACGCAGGAGACGCCTAAAGTGTCGGTAAAAAAGTTGATTGGCCCAATTACTCGCCAAGTTTGTGACTTCTATAATTTGACCTTTAAAAACAACTGTTAATTAAAACTGTATATGTAGACACGGAAATTAAGAAAAATTGTATGCATACATTAAAATATAAATCGATCGTACAATCGGAATTGAGTTTACGACATTGTCATATTTGTCGTACAAAAATTCTAATACATACGTCGCAGACAGGAGCGACTGAGTACCAACGATAACGTCTCAAACACCTTTAGGTTAAAGTTCATACATGGCAATCACGCGTTTATCGACACGCGATTCTTATTTTTAAATAAGTATTTATTATATATATATTTCAATATAGATAACAGCAGAGGCATGACAACATGTGAGACTGCGTGGTAATATTAAATGATATTGTAACGGATAACTCACGTCTTAAATCGAGTTTAGCTCGACATGTTTCATGTTAAGACGTGAGTTTATCCGTTACAATATTATTTAGTATGACCTAGAGCTTATAGTTTTTAATATTGACTCCCACTGCTTATTTGATCTGATTATATTTTATCGATTTGTTGCTATAATCATCACTCGTTCTAATTTTTCTCTTATTTTTTTTAATAATAAATAAGTTCGTAAAAGTTCAACACAATGTTTTAGATTAGAATAGCGCCATCCACGAAGACGTGTGATTTTTTCAAAATTAGACATTAATGACATATTATTGTAATAAGATCCACGGCACGCGTCATCGTAAATGACTCTACCTATATCGCGGTTATTACGTATATGATTTTATGATTTACCTAAATTCGTAAAATTTCTTCACCTTCACTCAATTTTAATTTCATTTCATATCAAAAGAATATTATTTTGGAAACAGGATTTGCTATGTGATTCAATTGCATAACAACAAGCATTTAACATAAGAGTAACTAAATATTTAGCTCTTCTAGTGTCTGTCTATGTAACCGTTTAAAATTACCCCACACTGCATACATTTTAAATAATTTTTTGAATCAGGCGTTACTTTGCGGAGGTCCATATCAACGAACTAAAAGAATTTCCTTGCTCACCCGCGACCTTACGATATCTAAGCTTATGCAAAATTATGCGTGTTCACGCAGTTGCTCCACCTCCACACTGTAAGAACACACACGAATTAACTACTAACTAAGTATTAGTATTAGACTAATTAAGTCTAACAACTGGTAGCATGGTGTACGGTTGTGTTACTCTGAAGACAAGCTCTGGTTGAGTTCGAAACTCGTCAGTGTGATGTCGTGGTGGTGATAGATGGGTTTGTGTAATTAGTGTGTGTTCTTACATCGTAGAGGTGGAGGAACTACATGAACACGCATATTTTGCATATACTTAGCTATCGTAAGGTCGCGGGTGAGCAAGGAAATTCTTTTAGTTCGTTGCGTACGTTTTGCTAAGAGCCTGCAAATTTATACGAAACACTCGATGAGCGAGTACATCCTCTTGTCTTTTTTATCATTGATCATGTGGCCAGACCTTAGCCTTGCCAAAATTAGCTCTGATTGGTTGACAAAGAACTGAATTATTACGCATTTAGGACACGCACTTCCGTGGTCCGTTGACACAAAAGATTTAGAACGTAACATGTATCTTATACCCTTAAACACGCAATTCTTTTATCCATGAAACTACAGTGAGACACACATATGAAATGTATTGACTCAGATAACTCACGTCGTAAGAGAAAGGGCTACGGATTAGCCCGAAACATATCGGGCCAAACTCGATTCAAGACGAGTTATCCGGGTCAATATATTTAATAATTATTTTATCCCACTAATATTATAAATGCGAGTTTCTCTGTTTGTTTGTTACTTCATCACGTCTAAACCGCTGAACTAATTTAGATGGAATTCGGTATACAGATGAGTCCCGGGGAAGAATATAGGATAGTTTATGTCTCTGAAAATTGCATAGTTCCCGGGATAGTGATAAACGAATTTGACGCGGGTGGAGTCGCGAGTAAAAAAAGCTAGGATTTCCATAATAACAGGGATCTTCGAAACAACTTTAACGATATTGACGAAATGTGATATTCGGAGGGGGGGGGGTTGGTTCCTTTCGGAAGTGCCCCGGACATTTGATCTAGCTTGATCCCATCTCAGGGAAAACTCTTGTTTTTGATTAATAAGCAAGCTTTCAATTATATTACATTTTCACCGGTTTACATGTGACCGGGAATAAAAAAGTGTCTTTAAAAATTTCTAGTTTTATTATTATTTTTATGGCTCTGTTCACGTACTTTAATTGACTTTGTTTCTGTTTATTATGGGCAACGTAATTAGTCACAGCCTCGTCTATATTTGATTACCTGCTGCGACTTAAGGACAACTAGTACAGAATAATCTTAAGGTATGCATTGAGAACTATTTCTATGTGAATTACAAAACATCAGTTCCATCAAGACAACAATACAGGATTAAAAATAAGTTTTCGGTAAAAATTTCATTTTTATACAAGCTTTTTTTTTCTGACTACTTTTTGTTGACTGTACTTGTATTGTCACAAAAACTACATTTACATACCAAATTTCAAGTCGATGCCATTAACCGTTGACGAGTTCCGTCCTGTGGAGACGATCCTGGCCGGACTACCAGGATGTCACTACCAGATTATTGTATTGTCACGCAATTTACATAAGTATAACAAATTTCAAGTGAATCCAACTGCTGGAAGTTGATCGAATTTAACTTGCAAGATTTGATTACCGACAGACAGACATACAGGCAACGGGACTGGTGAAACTAAATGAAAGCTTGTAATAAAGCTTTTTATTCAGTTTCATACAAACGCATACATCAATTATCTATGTTACCATTAAAACTAGCTGCGATCCCTCTCGCTCTCGTAATAATTAGTATAAGTGTCAGAGGGACCGCACGAACCAAACTTCAAGTTTCGAGTTTCGTAGTAATCCTGCAGAGTCCGTATTACCATAGTAAAAGTTATACACTTTTACTATGGTATTACCTAACGTTTCTGGCGCTCGCGATCTCAATCAAATGACAAACACCGCATACAAAAATCGTCACTTGATTGCGATCGCGACATCGCGAGCATCAGAAACGTAAGGCTATACGGTTTCTGAATAAGATCAACCTACACACATTAACAGAATATATCTTTTTTATTTACAAATGCTAAGTAAACTTACCTAAGCTTTACTAAATTTCCATGAGAATCCCAAATATTATTTCATTGTGGTTTTTGCGTTGCATACAAAATATCCGCGCCAAATGTCATGTTTTCGACCCTTGTGGTTGAAATTTTGCTATTTTATCCCATTCGCATTACAAACAAAGTGATAAAAAATAACCCATTTGCTACTCAAGAGACTACAAGTTCTTTATATACCAAATTTCATCCAAATCCATAAAACTGTTTTTGAGTTAAGGAGTAACTAACAAGCACTCACGTAATCACAAACTTTCGCATTTATGTTATTAATACTATATTATGTCTTCCAACATGTTCTTAAATTCTTACGTTCAAGTTCTTGTTACTAAGTAATAATAATTATTTACATACATACATCACACATCTTAATCACGATTTATAACACAAAAGCTCGCAAAAATCTCTCATTTGCCCTCTATTTCACTTCCTTGGACCGATATCGTGCGTCCTAAGTCACCTTCATACGAATTCGTTACGTCAAGTGACTTTTGACACGACATTTCACACACGATAACTGATACAGCTAATGTCAACACATGGTTATGGTTTTATCGATAAACGCCGGTCTTTCCTCGCACTAACGTGACTATGTATACTTGGCTCAAAAGTCTGGTATTCAAGTCAAAAAGTTTAGAAAAAGGTAACATCTGTTCTGTAATCTGTTTACGCTTTTGTTTTGTTGTAAAACCACTTTGAAACTACAGTGAGAAAAATAATTTACTATTTGTTTATTTTGTACAAACTTCGAAGAAATGTTTGGTTTGGTTGTTGTATTCATTATATTGTATTGTTAAGTTGGTAGCAAAGTAGGCTAGCAACACTGAAATATAAAATTGCGAAAACCCCAAAATAAATGTACCTGGCTAAATGTCCTAGTATCCAGGGTATTCTCGAGGCGTCTCAATATTCCGCCATATCTATTTCCCATTAAAGGCATTCTCGGCGAAATGCCAGACGCGCTGAAATGAATGAAATGCAAGGAATTGCTTTTTGGATGAAAAGGGACTGCTGGTAGAATTTAAACGTTTTGTCAACGACGGAAGGTTGCTTTGCGTGTAGGTGCTCGCAAAATATTTTGTAGGTTAATAGGGTGACCATGGTTTAATTTTTTTAATTCCTCTGTTTTTTTATCTTTATTTAATTATCTATAGGTACTTACTTAAAAAATTGTAATATGATACAAGACTTCACGAAAATGTGATCTGAGGTTCCTTACCAAAAGTAAACATGGAAACCCATATTACTAAGGCCTAAATTGAATAAAAATATTTTGACTTTTGACTTTGTCTTCGCAGTCCGTCCGTCTGTTATCGGGCTGTATCTCATAAACCGTGATAATTAGACAGCTGAAATTTTTACAGATTATGTATAACTGTGGCTGCTATAATAACAAAATACTAAAAACAATAAAATAAATATTTAAGGGGGGTCCCATACAACACCAAACGTGATTCGCCGTTTTGGAGCCAAAATGGCAAAAACGGAACCCTTATAATTTCGTCATGTCTGCCTGTCTGTCTGTCTGCCTGTCTGCCTGTCTGTCTGTCTGTCCGTACGTCCGCGGCTTTGCTCAGAGACTAGTAAAGCTAGAAAGATGGACGTGCGATACGAACTTCGAGTTTCGGGTATCGTAGTAGGCCTGCTGGTTCTTCTACGTATATCCTTATTTCTGATTTGATCCCGTAAAGAAACCCCTTTTCTAGTCCTCTCCGTAGCTCCATGACCATGATCCAAACTTATTTACTAAAAGATTAATAATTAAACATTTTTGTAGTTAAAACAATATCATCAATTTCTCCACGCATAAAAATTAGTCACGGCCTGCGATTTTATTAGGTCTTAACTTTTACTTTTTCTCTAAATAGTATTTTTAACAGTCTCAATTATGATTTCATTTGAGTAACATCTGTGTTTGGGTCAAAAAATACAAATAAATGGCGGCGATGTTGTGTTTGAACATGTTTTGTATACCTGGAGGTTAGTGGGTTTAAGGGGCTGTTTCACCATCCATTGATTAGTGTTAACTGACGGTTAAATGTGATGCCGTCTCCGTCTATTCGAACAAAGCGAATATGAATGGATGATGAAACAGCCCCTTAATGTTTTTAAACACGGACGCAAAAAGAGGCCATGGTGGCCTATAAGCCGTGGTGGCCTAGTGGTTTGATCTATCGCCTCTCAAGCAGAGTGTCTTGGGTTCAAACCCCGGCTCGCACCTCTGAGTTTTGAAATTTGAAATTTACCACGAGCTTTGCGGTGAATGAAAACATCGTGAGGAAACCTGCACAATCCTGCGAAGCAATTCAATGGTGCGTGTGAAGTTCCCGATCTGCACTGGGCCCGCGTGGGAACTATGGCCCAAGTCTTGTTCTGAGAGGAGGCCTGTGTCCAGCAGTGCGACGTATTTAGGCTGGGATGGATGGATGGATGGATATATATTGTATTTATCAATTACAGGTCAGAAAATGGGTGACCAGGAGCAAAACCGGTGCTCGTCGAGCGAGAGCGACAACTTCGAGAAGATAGAGTCAGAAGATGTCAAGCCTGAAGACAGCGTAAGTCATCTAAGTCACTCTTTTGATCAGGCAATTCAAGCATAACCAATGAGACGAGGGTTTCTAGATTCTGGCCAACGAAAGACACAGACAAACCGTGGCAAATTAAAAAAAAAAATAGTCTGACAACACTTTCTGTAGGTAGGTACACTAATTAAACGATGTTGATACTTAGATATATTATTTAAAATTTCCAGATATTAAATTGCTAGCTTTAGTTCCGCCCGCGTGGTATTTGGTTATCGCGCGCTGTTCCCTCGGGAACTGTGCATTTTTCCGGGATAAAAAGTAACCTATGTCACTCTTGGGCCCATAAACTATCTCTATGCCAAAAATCACGTCGATCCGTCGCTCCGTTACGGCGTGAAAGACGGACAAACACACAAACACACTTTCGCATTTATAATATTAGTATGGATATACTGAATGAATAAATAATCTAATCTAATCTAATCTAGTAATGTGTGAAAGTGATGATGCACTTGTAGTCCCTTGGTAAATTTTATGATCTTTGTATACTACACGCCGTATAGTAAATAAAACGAAAAATATGTTGTGTACAGT
The DNA here is from genome assembly GCA_037349165.1 of Choristoneura rosaceana. Taxonomy (NCBI): domain Eukaryota; kingdom Metazoa; phylum Arthropoda; class Insecta; order Lepidoptera; family Tortricidae; genus Choristoneura; species Choristoneura rosaceana. The sequence goes on from JAZBNJ010000017.1 coordinate 4,033,944, forward strand.
CACCAGGACCGATGTCTGATGCAACAAAGCGTGCATAAATATCTGATCCGACTTTTTCTGCAGCCCAAAGGTCAATTTAATTATTTTTTCACACCTCTCCTTCAGAAAAGTAACTTTTCCTCCCTGACGAGAGGGAGCAAAGTGCAACTTTTCTGTTCAAGACTTTTCTTAGTATTTTATTGCAAATGCCATTTTTTGAAGTTGATAGATAATTGTAAAGGCTCGCCATTTTCTATGCTGGTTGTTCTTTAATAATATTTAGAATTATTTTTTTCAAGTTTCTTAATGCTCGGTGTGAAAAGTTGTATGAGCCAGTGCCACTCGGGAGCGCTATATTATTTTCAGCTCAGGATTCTACTTTTGAAGGAAAAAGAAAGAAAGAAAGAAAAATGATTTATTGACGGTCCCAACAGTACCACCACCAAACCCAAAAACAATAATAAATATTACTATACAAACATAATTTACAATAAATTGTAAAGAATCCTTCTTTTGAAGTAGAATCCTTCGCTACATTCTGGATTCAATGTACGTCCTCGCCGTAAATACACCATTTTACTCCCTTGTGACACAAATAACTATTGCACGCTTCACTTTGGCAGATATATTAATGCAGGACTGTATGTAATAATAAATAAATATCACGGGACAATTCACACCAATTGACCTAGCCCCAAAGTAAGCTTAGCAAAGCTTGTGTTATGGGTACTAAGCAAAGCAACGGATAAACATACTTATATAGATAAATACATACTTAAATACATATTAAACATCCAAGACCCGAGAACAAACATTCGTATTCATCATACAAATATTTTTGCCCCGGCCGGGATTCGAACCCAGGACCTCAGGCTTAGTAGTCAGGTTCTCTAACCACTTGGTCCACTTGGCCATCCGGTCGCCAAAGCATTTAAGCGTATACTTTGATTATTTCGCACACTAATCCTTATGTCAACACATTCCAGTCCAAACCTAACTTCGTGGTGGGAGAGGAGATCGAGGACGAGCCGTCGCACGAGGGGGGGGACTCGTTCCCCAATGCCCCCCCACCCAACCTGCGGCCGAAACTGACCGCCGCCCAGCAGTTGGCTTTAGCTGAAAGAAGAAGCAAACTCAAGTGAGTTTAGAAATAAGTCCCTGCCTATGCGTAACATTGTCTGGCTGTCATGCGTAGTAGTCTTTTCGTGATATAGTCTGTTCATGATTAAGTTTTCGTGATAAAACCCCTTATTCATAAAACTTAACAAGCCTATGTTAACTAACAAATGCTTTGTCCCTTTCTAACAAGTACAAATGTCGAAGTGACAGATAAGGACAAACGAATTTTAGCGGCATTTTAACTAAAATAGGTTTGATTGTCGTTTATGAATAAGTGGGTAAGTCTTTAGTGGTAAAGTTTTCGTGAAAAAGTCTTTAGTGGTAAAGTCTATTCGTGATAAACTTTTTCGTGATAAAGTTTTCGTGATAGTTGTTCGTGAAAAAGTTTTTCGTGAAATAATAGCACCGTTATTACATGCTTTTATTTAGTTTCACCTGTCCCGTTGTTTGTCTGTCTGTAGTCGAATCTTGCAAGTTAGACCAGTCAACTTTCAGTAGTCGGATCGACTTGAATTGAACTTTGGCATAGACAGCTGCAACACCAGGGGGATTGCAGATGCGTTGCCAACCTAAAGGCTTAAGATGGGATACCTAAAGTGCCAGTAATTTCACCGGCTTTCTTACTCTCCAAGCCGAAACACAACAGTGCAAGCACTGCTGCTTCACGGTAGGATTAGCGAGCAAGATGGTGGTAGCAATCCGGGCGAACATTGCACAAGGTTCTACCGGTTCCCCTTGCTTACGCATAATTTTTATGTCATAATTCTATTTTGCATAATCTGTTTACGCATAATAGTAATACTTATGCCGAAACTGTTTTCGCATAACAGTTTACGCCGAAGTCCTTTACGCATAAACAATGTAAGCCGAATGGGCTTTACGCATAATTTGTGAATTCCGAATATTGTATAGGCAGTAGGGATGTGACTTGGCTGGGGAAAAATCGATTTTTATATTAATCGATTTTTTTTACCAAATAATAATCGATTTTCCAAAAATCGTTTTTTTTACTAAAAATAATCGATTTAAAAAAAAAACGATTTTTTGATAAATTAATAAAACAACCCAACTCAATAATCAAAAGCTACTACTTTTCGAGTGCTGCCATAGTAAAAAAATACGTTATGTTTGTTAGACACTAGATGGCGTTGCAAGTACCTAATACTATTATAGAGCTGCTGTTAAAATATCGATAGTACGATGTGAAACCACGAAATAAATCATCTACTTAGTAATTCAAAGCTGCGACTATTCAAAAAAATCGAAAGTATGGGGAAAACCGCGAAATAAAAAATCGATTAATAAAAAATCGATTATTCTTGGTCAATAAATCGATTAATAAAAATCGATTATTCAAAAAAAAAAATCGATTTTATTAATAATCGATTATTTTTTCACATCCCTAATAGGCAGAAAATTACTTACGCATAAATTAGTTACGCAGAAAGTTACCTTCGCATACTTAATGTAACATCAATTTTATGTCTGGAAAGCAAATATTCATATGAATTTAACGACTCTGAGGCGAAGTCGACGGAGCTCCGCTTCGCGGAGCCCCTATTCCGCATATTTGAGGCGCTTCGCGCCTTGACAAAATACTAACCTAACCTAACCTATAGTTGAGCAATCATATTACCTGGGTTTTCTTTATTCCGGGGGGCTCGCCCTCCCCCTCCCCCCACTTTATGCCCTTGCCTCTTTTACTGGTGGATATTCGTTCCGTTACAAATACAATTCTAACTTAATAACCTATTTTTCTAGTCATAAATAGTAATTAGGTAATTTATTTTCGGACATAGATTTGGACCGGATTTCGGCCTATTAAAATTCGGCAAAATTACATATATGCTAAACAAGATTATGCATAATAAAATTCGGCCATGTTAATATTATGCTAAAATAAATTCGGCTAAACCATGATTCGGCTTATACAGAATTATGCCGAACTAAGTTTCGGCAAGTTTAAGATTCGGCGTAAATAGATTATGTGAACCCTGTTATGCGTAATCAGTTTCGGACATTAAAAAGTATGCGTATAGAGGGCACCCGGTTCTACCACCTGCAAAAAGTAAGCGTTTCTATAAGTAAAAGCTCCTGAGGAATCTGGAATATCATTACGAGTAACATTTACCAAATGAAAATTGCAGGCGTTGAATATAAATTTTCAACCGATTTATTCTTATATAACAAAGAAAAAACATTATTAGTTCATAAATTACCAAGCTAATAATAATAATATTCGGTAAGCAAAATTGAGTTATTTTTTGTTTGTTATCTTGTTAATTTATGAAACAATTCTATTTTTTTGTTGCAATACGAATACTTCCAATTAAGATCCACTGCCACAGCCACCAAATTAATTAAATTCAAATCATTTTTTCCTTAAATAGGCCCAAATGGGCACTTTCACTAGTCATTTTTAAACCACCAGAGGCCGTATTGCCTAATGTTTCTGACACTCGCGATTGCAAGCAAATGACATATTTCGCATACAAAAACTGTTATTTAATTGCGATCGCGAGTGTCAGCAATGTTAGGAAATAAGGCCTCAGGTCAGGATATGGTGAGTCTGTCTAGTGGGATACCTATATACAGTCAGCATCAGAAGTCGCTATACGCTTCAGGCGCTCAAAGAGAGGTAAACGTTTAAATTGTCAAAAAGTTGTTGACTGTCATTGTAGTATTTACTTGTGAGCGCTCAATGTGTCAAAAATACCTAAACAGTCGATATTCATTAATTTCTACACTCCTAACAAGTCATTGATACCTTAGCTGTCAAAAAATCACTGATATCTAAGCAGTCAACATATCAAATATATCTGAACAACATGGAAAAATAGACGTTAAAAGCATATAGCTATATGGTCGAATTTTGATATAAAATAGCTATGCTCATTTCAGGTAAGCGATATGACAATCATCGAAAACAGTACAGACTTGTCATCACATACATCTGTCTCATGTTTTTCTCTTCAATCAAATTTGACAGAATATGCCTCTAACTCTTATTTTACTTTTCAGCAGAATCAAAGTCAAACCATCTGACACATAGCAAAAACTAAATGAAGGCGAATTTCGAACTCATAGACAAGGCACGTCGTGGCACCATTTACATTCCTATGCTTTTCAAAGCATAGATCCCCGGGTTCAAATCTCAGTCGACACATAATTAATTCGACTTGGTCTTTTTTTTTGTTTTATTATTGTTTTATGGCTTTTTATTTCTTTTAGTTTGGATCGCATTCGTTTTTACGATTTTTCTGAATTTTAACATAATTATAGCACTTGCTTTTTAAGAAATTAGTTATTTTTTCTCAACAAATTAGTTTTATTTTATACCTTTTTTCCCACCCTTGGGGTATTTTTTTTTTTCCAAATTTATATAATACCAACTTCAATTAACTAAAAGATTTTCTTTGCTCACCCGCGACCTTGAGATAGCTAAGTCTATGCAAATTATGCGTGTTCATGCAGTTCCTCCACCTCCACACTGTAAGAACACACACAAATTACACAAACCCATCTATCACCACCACCACAACACACTGACGCGTTTCGAACTCAACCAGAGCTCATCTTCAGAGTGACCAACTTCAAGGTATCATCATCATCATCATCATCATCAACATCAGCCTATGTTAGTCCACTGCTGGACGTAGGCCTCTCCCATGGCACGCCACTGAGCACGATCCTCGGCCACTCTTATCCAGCTCTTGCCAGCCACCCTGCGAAGATCATCGCACCACCGAGTCTGAGGGCATCCCACGCTACGTTTGCCGATCCGTGGTCTCCACTCAAGAACACGTCTACCCCAACGGTTATCGGTTTTTCGGGTTATATGACCGGCCCATTGCCACTTCAGCGTGCTAATGCGGTGGGCTATGTCGATTATAACCTATCCAATAAAAAAAGAACTCAGAACTCCGTCATTTGTGAACCAATTGAATTTTTTTTTTGCGTTCGTCTAGGAATTGTTTCAATTAGGTCCCATTTATAAGCACCAAATCAGGATCTGATGATTGGATCCTAAGGAAATCGAGGGAACTCTTCAAATTTTGTAGGGACACCTATGGTAATTTTGATATATTTTGTAGTAACTCGTGCATTTTCTTGTGAAAATCATCATTTGGTGAAGTGAAACTGATGATGAAGACCATAGGAGTTACTACTGGATAAAAAGTATTTCATGGGTTGAATTTCAATTACTTTATCATAGTGGCTAAGCAATTTATGCTCCTCGTAATGCATATGGTGAAATGGAGTGGGTGGTGAAGCACCAGGACTCCTAATTAAGAAACGTCTCTGCATCGGAAAGAGCAATTTTTCGTAAAAGGTGGCGGGCAGTTGAAATTAAACTATTGTATCTTAGATCTTTTACACTAAAAAGCGTGAAAAAAAAATTATAACTAAAAATTGAACTAACTACAAAAAACCATGAAAATAATTTAATTAGGGGGGGGGGACGCTCGATTTTAATGAATATTTGCACTTTAAAGTTGAATATTTTGCAAACAAATCACTGAATCGAAAAATCGTTTTAGCAACCCCCTAATGGTTTTAAAAGACCTATCCAACGGTACCACACTACAAGATTGGATGAAAAAAACGGAAAAACGGACAGGCAGACATGGCGAAAAAAAAGGTTTCCGTTTTTGCTACTTTGGCTACGGAACCCTAAAAATATATACACCTCGACTTGAGAACCTCCCCCGTTTTTTTCCTCAGTTGAAAATGTACATGTAAATGTATAAAAACTTTTAAACAAAAAAATTAAAACGCCCAACAAACTGACAGCAAAAAATAGATTTCAAGCAAAAATAGAATTTAGGGGAGGGCGACGCTCGATTTTAATAAAAAATTGCACTTTAAAGTTGAATATTTTGAAAACAGATCACTGAATAGAAAAATCTTCTAGGCAACCCCCAATAGTTTTAAAAGACCTATCCAACGATACCCCACACTATAGGGGTTAGTCGAGAAAAAAAATCAGACTACGTTTATATGGAAGGTACGCTTACTTTTTTTTGGTTTTTTTTTTTATTATTTGCCACTTTGTTGGCGTGATTGAAGTTACATTCATGCCAAATTACAGCTTTCTACTACCAATCATCGGTCTCTGACCTTAGCCGCGGACGGACAGACAGACGGACAGACCATGGCGAAACTATAAGGGTTCCTAGTTGACTACGAAACCCTAAAAATAGACAAGTTCCAGCTTATACTGCATATGCTATAAAATTAAAAATTAAATACTTGTTTATTTTATAAGGGGTTTTTGGGTTTCTTAGTTAAAAATCGCGTGTTTACCTACTAAATTTTCACAAAGAGTTTTACCTCGGAAAGATATAAACACATGATTACTTAAAAACAATATTTATTATCCATTATTGATGTTTAAATAAAATGTTCATATGCTTAGTTACCATTGAAATAGTAACTGCTCAGCAACTAGTGGCATCTTGGGTGTTGACGTGTTTGTGGTTGCTGGTACGTGTAGATATTAATAACAGCTTGACTGCTTAGTTACCACTGATTTTCTAGTTGTTATTGTCATTATGAAAAACTAGATGTGTAAGTATTAATGAAAATTTAAAATGTTGAGATGTTTTTGACGTATTGAACGCTCACGTGAAAATGGTGACTTAGGTGTCAATAACTTTGTGACGATTCAAACGTATATGTCTTTGTAAACACTCGGCCAGTGTAGATATATCTGATGCTGACTGTACCTAGTGACATGGGGATATTTAGTAGTAAGTAACTAGTACATTTGCTCTTGTAAATCACCATTCGGTCTTTTAACTGAAGAAAAAAAGTAATCCCATAAACAATCGCACTCGTGGTCACACGAAATTCAAAGATCAAGATGTAGGGTTGGCAAATTCGCAAACCGCGCGAGTTATAACAAAAGCCTAGGGTTGCCATTTAAAAAAAATAGCAAACACCAAAACAAAACAGTCTTACCGACTTACAAACGCATCCGCGTGTAGATTATTGTATAGATTTGAACTTTTAGACCTCCAGAAAGTAAACAAAATTAATAAAATAAAAATTGTTTATTACAAGAAACAACACATAAAATGGGATTACATTACAAATATCTGTTGGTCCCACACTAGGCTGGGCCTGTAACGTGGTGACCGGATTCGGTACTCAATTATTTAGTTACGATTTATTTATATGTGTCTGTGAAAGCACTATGCGGATTATTTCGGACAAATCTTTAAGTATGGAAAAACTTCGCCTTTCTGCATCGGTTTCTCAATAAAAACCTGTTTTTATATGTTTATGTACTGCTGTTGCCCCCGAATAATTCATTTTTACCGGACTGCCCGAAGGAGGGTTATGTTTTTTTGTCCCGAAAAATTGCATTGTTCCCGCAGGATAGTGAAAACCCAATTCTACGTGGACGCAGTCGCGGTAACGGCTAGTATAAGATACTAAATAAGAATTGGTTCAAATATTCACAAGATATTATTATTGTCACAGACTTCGATTTGTGGTATGTTATTATATTGTGAATGTTTTACTGCCTCTAAGTTAAGTAACGCCCGGGGCCCTTAACATCCCAATACTTACGAACGCAAGTGGCTGGTACAAAATATCAACGCATATAATGGAATGGCAATGCAAGTAGGTATACTCAACAAAAAGTACAATCATCGTTTTTTTTTTACAAGTCACCTGTTGCTTTCATTGCCTGTCAATTTTTAGCAGGCGGGAAAGCGAGCGTGCGTGCCATTTTCTGAAATTCTGACCGTATCTCATCTATTCTTTGCTATTTGCATTAATGCTGTGTAAAGATTCTTGATGTAGTACACATAACAATGACCTTTTTCTAACAAGATACTCCTACGCCATCATCAAATTCATTCACTGTTTACGATTTTGTCTTACCAAACTAAAAGGTAAACAAACGAACTGCATTTTCCGTTAAGACTTTCGATTATCAACCGTAAAGCGAAGCAACACAGTTTTTATTGGTTGCTAAAATGATTAGCAGCTCTTCCGATCAAAATGGTGACGCTCCGACTTTGCAGGTGCCAGAAATGGCGGCAAAAACCAGTAGGTATCTAACCATCGCGCTTTAAACACGTTCGTATCGAGAATTATCAGAACCAAACGCGGAAAAATATTATAAAAACAATAAAAGGTATTAATTTCATTAGATTATATATTCCACTGCGCGCGTCAAGTGTAAAAGTGTTTGTGTTGATTAAAAATTCAGAGTGCGTGCGTTCGAAATTTGGTCCGGATTTTTAAATTTCGCCGAGTGTTACCCGTGTTCGAAATAGTGCTGTACAGTGCAAATAACGAAATTTTATCGATTGTTTTTAGGTTAAAAAGTTTTCATCTACTTGCGATATAATGTGTATAATGATTAACAGTATGAATGATGTCGTGTGTTACGATCGCACCATATAGTGATAATGAATGATAAGATAGAATATTATAACATCATAGTTGTTATCATGTTATCATTTCGCGAAAAGTATGATTGTTATCGAATTTTTTACATCAATATTTAGTTTTGTACAATAGATATGAATCAGGTTAACAGGATTATCCGTCTAAATACCATTTTATTAAAAAAAGAGTGACATATTAGAGAATTAACGGCTTCTTTTCAAGTACGTATTAGGTGTTCATGTTTTCTGAGTTCAAATTAATTGAGTGATGAATAAATGCTGAATGCATTTCTTGAAAGTTTACTGAGTCTATTAAAAAACAGTTTCTTTTAATGACTATTGCATGATAATTGCTTACGAGATGTTCAGAAAATAATAGTTTTAATATATCGAAAGACAATCACCTCTTCATTTATTTAATTCGCAATTAAAAATAACAAATTTTCATTTTGTTATTGTAGTGCATATTTGAGGGATACCTTTAAGTAAAGACATTAATTTAACATGAATTTTATCACAATGGGCTTATCTAAAATAGATACTTACAAAGAGCAGAAGTCTCGTAATTCATTCAAATAATTTAAAACCTGTTAGTTACTGGTTGCGGTAAAGTTATGTAAAGTGTACATTATTAGCCTAGTTAAACTTGTTTAAAATTTTATAATAAGCTTTATAATCGATTCCTTCTCGAGTATTCTCATCATTTAAGATGTAAGTAAATAAGGATTTAGAGGGGCCCTTTTGGCAGCAATGGCATACAATAATAAACCGTGCATCTACTTTAACTTTGACCTTTGCATTTTATGTGCGAAATTACATTTGAAATGTGTCATAAACTTTTTCAAAAAAACAAATGAGGCTACACTTGCATCGTAATTTATATGTGTGAAGCTACCAACCTGCACTGGGCTGGCGTGGTATGGCTCAAACAAAACCTCACATTCAAAGAGGAGGCCAATCCGCTGAACAATCTTTCTTACAAAATGGCCATCAATTTGGACCCATTTTTGTAGGTAAATAGGTACGAAAAACAAAAGCTCTAGCCCCAAATGTGCATTGTAGTATTTGCAGTTACCTTTTAGTTTTTGCTTTGTAATATGTACAGTCGGAGTAAAAAAAGGTTCGTCACCTTAAGATCTATTTTCCTTTGCTCAGTATGAGAGCTCATCTGCTTTACCGATTGAGTAGGACATACTGCGACAACCTGTCAACCTGCTAAATATAATCAGGTGACCATAGACACCCTACAAGTACACCTTGGCACTGACAGACACTGACAATTAAATAGAACATTATTTGATTGAAACTTTTACGTAGTTGTTTATTAAAAAGGTTTTTTATTGATATGAAATTAGACATATGTTAGAGGTGTATACTATTTTGAGCCTTGTTATCATGCCAAGTAAGTATAATTTGATATACACTTTTCTACTTAGTACTTTGGTTTCAAAACGTACTAAGAGTCTATGACTTCTTAAAGGAATCAATTTAATAACTGACGAAGGTTTTTCTACCCCCACTGTACAGTCTAACCTTTTGATTCCTGACCCATTGTAGATCGTTTTCACAGTTCGTGTCATAGTGAATTTCCTTGTCAATTAATGCGATGTCACTATGAATTTCCCTACGAAAAAGTTCCACACATAGTACATGCGAAGTTAAAGGATTGAACTTCAAAGATTTTGGCATGATACTTTCATTCAAGTACACGAAATTTTTGATTTTGATTTTGTATATGACGTTGGAAACGAAAATATTTAGCTAAAAACGATAACATTGTTCGATAAATCAAAGTAACATGACTTACCCCCTTATTCATAAAAGTTAACAAGCCTATGTTAACTAACAAATGGTTTGTTCCTTTCTAACAAATACAAATGTCGAAGTGACAGATAAGGACAAACGAATTCTAGCGGCATTTTAACTAAAATAGGTTTGATGGTCGTTTATGAATAAGGGGGTTAGCCTTTGCTTAGTTGTTAAGTATCTGTAATTTGCATCGACCTTAACGTGACAACGTTTACTTAGCCAAGCACTAAAGTGTGCGAACTAGTGATGCGATAAGAAACATCTATTGTCGATACAAAAAAGGGTACACATTTTTAGTGATATAATTTTTGAAAGTTGTAATGTAATGTGTATCTTTTTTTTACCGTCGAAACTGTAAATTTTTCAGATATTTTCAAATGGTCATCTTGTATAACTCTATCAATTGTGTTAGGTTCATTTTATTAATTCTAACTTCTGATGGAGTCAGAGAAAAAATAATGATGAAAAACATTATAACTTCGAATAATTATTACAACCGATATGGACCCATACATTATTTCATCATCATCATCATCATCATCAGCCGGAAGAAGTCCACTGCTGGACAAAGGCCTCCCCCTTAGAACGCCATAATGAACGACAACTCGCCACTTGTATCCACCGGTTTCCCGCAACTCTCACGATATCGTCAGTCCACCTGGTGGGAGGTCTGCCAACGCTTCGTCTTCCGGTTCGTGGTCGCCACTCGAGAACTTTTCTCCCCCAACGGTTATCTGTTCTTCGAGCGATGTGGCCCGCCCATTGCCACTTCAACCTGCATATTTTTCCAGCTAAAAAATGTTATTATTTAATTATTGTTATTTAATTATTTATGTAATAATTATTATTTAATAGTAATTTAGTTAACCGTTTTTTAACCCCAACATGCAAAAAGAGGGGTGTTATACATTTGACGCCAATATCCGTCTTTCTGTGCAATCGCAACTCTCTAACGGATGTACCATTTTCAAAACGGTTTTCTTTACAGCGAGTTTTGCTCACGGTCCTTCTTAGCTATGTTTCATAAAATTCGGTCCAACCAATTTTGAGATATCGAACTTTGAAATGAGAAGGCGATTTACAACTTCTTCGTTGTTTGGGCTGTAGAAAACATTGTTGGCTAAAATTTATGCATTTTACTTGACGCATCGCATGCCCCTGACAAGTTGACAACCGGTTGGCGTAGTTGCGTAAATATAAGCCACAGACGCCAATACGTGATAGATTACGTGATATTCTTTTTGTCGTAATGTAGGTCAGCACTGCATCAAAAGATGTGACAGAAATAGTGTTTTTAATTTTACTCTTGCTCGTAAGCAGTATTGTAACATGCTGGGTAAATTGCTTGTAACTTATAACCCCCCAAAGTGCTCTAAATGAAACATATACCTTTTTTTGCGTATTACTTTGATGAATGTAAGTACCTGCACCTGCTACTGGAGCTTGCAGCTCAGGAAGGGAGTATAGCGCCAACAGTACCGCCATTTTGTAAAAATATGAAGTTTTGTCTCACATAACTTATTTACACACAAATATGATGGGAAACATTGTAAGTCAGACGGGTTGTTCTGAAATTACGAACATCAACTCATTAAAGCGCTTCATGCTTCTAATATAGTAATCTGTTTTTGAAATAATACAATAATAATCGATTTTTAGTATTCTTATAAATACAATTCTAGGCATTCTAGCTAGCCAGTTTAAAATTAAAACTGTTTGCCGAAATATATTTTCCAGTTTTTTAGCACTTACTAATGAGAATAATTTATCGTCCACCCATTGTTTACTTTTCGCTCTCCTTGACTATAATCATCTATAATGACGGCTATTCAGTTGTCTGCATTTTATTTGAATTTATAAATATTTAGAACCGTAACTAAAGCTTCCTTCTCAATGGTTATTGACAAGGAAGTGGTGGTTTAAGTGTGTTACGGGTGATGAAATTTATAGACGGTTTTCGATGGTTTTGGTGACGTACCGTACTAATATTCGACAAGCGATTACGACTAACAAACTTATAGGCAGACGTCCTAGAAAGTTCCTAGGTTTGCTCTAAATTTGAGAAATTTTACTAAGACAGCAACTAACAGGTCAAAGTCCGGCGCGTTACCTTTACGTACGTGTGTTGATACGTGTTACGTTAACGAATATGTCAGTGTAAAAGTCACGGCCATTTTTAATACGTAAACTGTGAGCAAAGAATATTGAGATGGATTTGCAGGAAATTTCAACTCGCTGTCGGTCTCAAAGTCTCAAACAAACAGTGTTGTAGATTTATTTTTGGGAAGTCGGGATTTTGAAACTTTTTGAATGAAAAAAAGCGGGATTCTTTCGTCGCAAGCGGGACATTCGTAAACGTTTTGCGAAATATAAATTTATAAACAAATGGGAATGAGAAAAGTGTACTGTCACCCGGCCGCGCTTCAGCACGCTGCAAGTCAAGCCAGTTATCCCGGGGCGAGTTATTAAAGCGGGACTGAGCCTGTCGCGCGCGGGACATTTAATTTTCATTTAAAAATCGGGACATCCCGTCAGAATCGGGACGTCGGGCAACGCTGGTCTCAAATGTTGCCAGCAGGGCTACTACGAAACTCGAAGTTCGTGTCGTGCGGTCACCCTGACACTTATACTATTTTATACGAGAGAGAGTTGCTAAGTAGGAGGATAAGTAGGTAATGGTAGGTCCAAACGTGGTCCAAACTTTGTTCTAACAGGTAGATAAAAAGTTTGACTAATTTGAATACTTACATGTCGTGACGTTGGATTATGTTAATTACGATCGGATCATATGACGTAGTGAGGTGATAATGACCGGTAACAAAAGGAAAAGTTTTTTTGGACTTACGGTACGCATACGTAGAGCATATTTACATTCAACTTATGGAGAATCTTATTTATTTTATTTTTTTATTTTTTATTCGACTGGAAGGCAAACGAGCAAGTGGGTCTCCTGGTGGTAAGAGATCACCACCGCCCATAAACATCTGCAACACCAGGGGTATTGCAGATGCGTTGCCAACCTAGAGGCCTGAGATGGAATACCTCAAGTGCCAGTAATTTCACTGGATGTCTTACTCTCCACGCCGAAACACAACAGTGCAAGCACTGCTGCTTCACGCCAGAATTAGCGAGCAAGATGGTGGTAGCAATCCGGGCGGACCTTACACAAGGTCCTACCATCTGCAAAATTGAGAAATAATTGAGAATTGAGTAATATAGATAATTATGTCATCATCATCATCATCATGTCAGCTGAATGACGTTCACTCTTGTGCCCTTAGTGTAAGTTTTCGGTTACAAAATACGTCTCGATCGAACGAAATACGAACATCGCAAACGTTCCGCTAGAGGCGCTGTTCGTGTTTCGAGACGTATTTTGTAACGGAAAACTTACACTAAGGGCACTGGACATTATAGGGCCTGTTGGGATGTTCATAATTAGCTGTGACGTTGATTATTGCCAAACGCTTCTCAGTTGACTGACTATTTATTTATTCCAAAGCTACTCGAAATCAAAATTACAGATAGTCAAATACGTATATGGTTTTCCGGGTTCATATTTGAAAAGTTTTTGTTAAAGCTGTCCTAGGATTGTTGGTTAATATACTGGTTACGTAAATATTAATTTAACCGTCGCATCACACGCTACTAGACTACGTTTGACCTCTAAACTTTTTCCGTGTTTCCACAAAAACTTAGGACAGACAGGTGATAAAAGCAATGGAGTAAGTGCGAAGGAGGGGTAATTACACAAAAGATCCCTACGGGTCGAAGTGTATCCGCAAGGACCCCGTAGGACAGACGTTGAATGTTTGCTCTATACGCCTTTTTTATATAAAACTAGCGCTTCGTCTCCGCCTTATGGCAGTGGCACCCCCTATAGGAATAGGGAACCCTACGTTGATCCCAGTACCGTCTTTACCATAAGGGCACAGGGGGCCAGTGCCCAGGGCCCCCATCCTCAGGGGGCCCCGAAGGGCCGACAATTTTTCTCACATTTTATCTCAAAATGCGCATTACACTTTTCTTATTATTATATTTATTACTAGCTGACCAGGCAAACTTCGTACCGCCTCATTTTTTTCATATTTACTCAGCTTTTAAACTTTCCCTGGACTTCCACAAATAATTCAAAACATAAATTAGCCATATCGGTCCAGCCGTTCTCGAGTTTTAGCGAGACTAACGAACAGCAATTGATTTTTATATATATAGATAGATAGATTAAAAAACATACAGCCGAATTGAGAACCTACTCCTATTTTGAAGTCGGTTTAAAAGGGCCCCAAATTGTCGTGTGCCCAAGGGCCCCACCACAGTCCAAGACGGCCCTGGTTGATCCTTGTGGTTCAAACTAACTCTATACCTAAATTCATCGAAATCGGTTTCGCTTTGAAGGCGTGACAGATAGACAGACAGAGTTGCTCTTGGGATTGGTTTATTAGTTAAATACTAGAGCTTACCCGCGGTTTTGCACGCGTAAACTATTTGATCTGGTAGTTACAATTTAATTTCCGGGATTTTATGAAATTCCCTTGGGAATTCCCAAAGTGTATATATCATGGTCTTCATTGAAGTTGTGTTAAGAACAACTGTCCAAATTTTCAAAACTCTAAACGCAGCGGCTGAAACTTCGAGATTTTATCCCTATCCCGTTGGAATATCGGGATAAAAAGTAGCCTATGTGTTATTTCTGAGGTCCAGCTACATTAAGTACAAATAGACAACACGTAGGAAAGTATGTGTCATTGCGGTTGTGAATCGGACACTGAAGGGCTACTCCGAAACACAACGTTCGAAGTTCGTGTCGTGCGGTCCCTCTCACACTTATACTATTTAATACGAGAGCGAGAGGGATCGCACGACACGAATTTCGAATTTTGTGTTTCGGAGTAGCCCTTCTGGCTCAGCATACTGAGTTCGTGGATTCTTACCGGATTTTATCAAATACTAGCTTTTGCCCGCGGCTCCGCCCGCGCGGTATTCGGTTATCGCACGCTGTTCCCTCGGGAACTATGCATTTTTCTGAGATAAAAAGTAGCCTATGTCACTCTCGGGCCCATAAACCATCTCTATGCTAAAAATCACGTCGATCCGTCGCTCCGTTACGGCGTGAAAGAGGGACAAACATACAAACATACAAACACACAAACACACAAACATACAAACACACAAACACACTTTCGCATTTATAATATTAGTATGGATGTAGACTGACGGAAGATATGAAACTATTTAAAATCCTCTTCGAAGCAATCAAATTCGCCTTAAAATGTCGTTAACTGATAAATATCGTCATAGTTTAATCTTCAAATTGACGTATAGGCACTAAAAGACGTAACGCCTTGTACTTCAGTCTTGGTATCGACACCGGCAAGATTTAATGTACATCGCCGCTGACAGTTGTGGAAAAATAGTGACGTGCACGAGTCAGTCATAAAATAAGTTTTTTCACACGTGGATTTTACTAATTTGTTTTTGTTAATAATGTCGTAAGAACCTTCGAAAGTGAAACCAGTTACAGTTGTTATTTATAAAATAGTGAATGCTTATAAAATCGTATTTAAATCAGTTTCGATTTTTTTTTTTACTTTAAATTAAATCCGGACCAAAGTTTGAACTTAATTTTTTAAAACAGCAAAAATGACAGTGATGTAAACAACGTGTACAAGTGTATGATACCAGCCTTGTTTCGATCGTTCGCCGCCATTGCGGATTTCGTGTATCACCTCTTCGACATGATGAAGCGACGGACGTCCAAGCGTTTCGTGCTTGGTGACAACGAGGAACAGCCCTCATGGGACATAGATGATGCTACAGAAGTGTTGCCGGATGTCCAGAAGTTCCAGATGACGCTGGAAGCGGAGCCAGAGAGCGAGAAGGAAGATAACAATGTGCAGGACAGCAGCAAAGGGTTGCTGCGCCCGCCCAATCAGACTTTGCAGTAAGTTTTTTTTGTATACATAAATAGGCTTTAGTTTTAACCACAATACGCCTGATCTGATCATTAACACAGAATAGATAATAGTACAAGTACAGAAGTCTCTCTGTTTTGATTTTCACAAATGCCGCCTTTTTATGTGCCTACATAATTATTATTAACAAACGGACCGCACGCGAGCAGCCGACATTGAGCTCTCTGGCGCCGCGTGAAGGTCGACATTATTCCACACCTTGTCAGATATTCCGAAAATAGGGTTGTCAATACTTTGATAGAATACCTATTATACTATCAGATTTATGCTGTTTATAATATTTACTTAGCGGTTGCACTTTTATTTATTCTATGGCGCAGGGTCGAATATTATGTAAGAATAAGCTAGGTACCAGTCTAGTCCAGCGCAACTATGCTTAGTGACTCTCGTTGCGAGACGTCACCCATCACTTTCTCACAGTAGTGCACAGAAAGAGACAGGTAATATGTACATCTCATGCGAGAAATAGTCACATGTTACAGTTGCTCCAGAATGGCTGGTAAGTGTTATAAGTATAAATACCACGCAAGGTACACATGCAGAAACTGTTATACCTACCTATTAGGTAAATTAATACCGAACATACAAATCAGTTTACACAGGTATACACGACACGTGGTTTTCTTTTGATGTAGGTATGGATTATATGTATATGTAGCTACCTACCACCTATTTTAAATAAGTATATGATATAAAAAAATTGTGTGTATATTTATTAATTATTGTTATAGATTTAGGTACCATGACAGTAGATATAAATGAGTAATGAATACCGTACCTTTCGCTATCTTTCTCACTTGCCGGAACCGAGAAAAACTGACAATTACAATTTTTTTCATTGTTCCGACAATCGGCTGCAATGCAGTATTTTTTTGGATACATATTGCCAATTAAAATTATGACACACGTTTGCGACGTAAATTGAGTCGTACTGCGTAAGAGGCGCGCGCGTGCGCCACGGGTCAGTGCGCGGCAACCACTGAATCGCCTCAACGTTGGGGAGGCCCGGTACGCACTTTTAGCTCGGCGGCGGAATGGCGTAGTGACACCCCCCTGTCATTAAGCCAAATAAGAATGGACGGAATAAGATGGAGCACGCTTGCTTGATACATTATGCTCATACATCCTGAGAAGAATTACACGTATACTATAAACTATACATAGTAATAACAAATAAAAATTGAAGACAAATAAATTGATTAACTGTGAAAAAAAATAAAAATGAAGTCAGTCTCTCAGTCGGAGTGTGGTAGGGCAGCACCATCATCAAAGCCAAATAGCTTCGCGGTTTCCATTTGTGCTCATACATCCTTGATTTTTATATTTAACTAGCTTTTGCCCGCGGCTCCGCCCGCGCGGTATTCGGAATTTTCTTTGCTATAAACCTCACGGAGCCCGAGACCTTTCCAACGAATGCAAAACCTTTGAAATCTTTTCTTGCGTTCTGGAGTTATAGCGTCAGGCAGAAAAACCCGACTTATTTTTATATAGTAGATTATCGGAGTTCAGGAATTAATTAAGTCATGGAGAAATTATTTATTGTTAATTTTATTTGACCTGTTGAATGTTCTCCAGGTTAACCCTGCTACAACTACTACTGGTAGTCTCTAGGACATTTCCGATACAAAAAAAGGGAGGGACTAATGTTGTACTCTTTGGGACGCGTGACGGGTTAAAATTAACGGAGGTAAAAAATAACACGGTGTTTATTTGTATGTTTCCCGTGGTCAAGCAGCCATTCATACAAACATAATATAAGTACCTAATGTAGGTAAATTAACTTTATGCGTAAAATTATATATAGTATGCATAGTATGTGATTGTAGTAATAACCGTCATAATTCTACGTATACAGGGTGGATAAGACATAAGACTAGAAAGAACATTTTTTATACGTTAGTGGGTACAAGTCAACGGCCAAGTCACACAACATTAACTATAATAATAAAGAAATCGCTGTAAGGAACCTTAGACTTGGCACGACTTTGTCTAGATTTCATTACTTTTTAGAGATAAACAAGCAGCTCCATCGAGACTTGGCTAGTTTTTTACAGAATGTTTTTGGTGGGATAGATAATTTTTCATGTAGCAAATTTTGCTTAAACAATGTTTATACAAAGTATCTGTTAAATCTATACTTAAATAATATTGGTAACTTGTGCGACAATGTTGTATTAAGAATGTCAGGTATTATGTTTTCTCATTAAAATTGAATAGGTTTTTGTAGGGGCGTAACAAACGTTAATAAATGTCAATAGTGTTTGTTTGAAAGATGTTAAATATCGATACTTTGATTTAGTGACGGAAGCTAAAAATTTTGAACTATCGATACTTACTTAGTGTAATCTCGATTTTGCGCAAAATGATTTTTCAATAATAATATTTGTAGTATTTTGTAGTTTATTATTTCTCTGTAATGTCTATGGCATAGATTGCGATAACATGTAATTTTATTATTTCAAAGTCAAAGTCAAAGTCAAAGTCAAATCATTTATTCAGCAAATAGGCCGCAATGGGCACTTTTACACGTCATTTTTTTTAATCTACCACCGGTTCGGAAAAAAACCTCTGTTGAGAAGAATCCGGCAAGAAACTCAACGAGGTATTTTTTTTTAAAAAACAGATTCACAATATTTATAAATGACATGAATGACATTGTTAAGAGCAATAATATTATTAGTACACAATACTATTATTTTTTCAATAAATAAATACCAATTATAGTAGACGGAGATGAACAAGTCAACAAAACAAAACAAAACAACAAAAAACAAAACGAAATTTAACGTCAGTGCCTTATCTTGGGTGATTGGCCAAATCGGATCCAAATCCGAGAAAATACGGTTTGGATTAGTTGTACGTAGACATATTATTATGTCTTTACTTATTTTACTATAGGTATAATTAGTTCTACAACTGCCGACTCTTTCGAGTATTTTCACTTATACGGATTGGATTCTGTGTTATATTACTCTAACGTTGGGCTGGACATATTGCTTTGTTTGTCTTTAAATATATACTAATCACAAAGTAGGATTATTTTATATAAAAATCACTATGACATGTTCAATAAGAGCATTATAGTTTACTACAACAAGGATGCTAGTGGCTCGCGCTTACAACGACATACCGTAAATAGTTATATTTACATTGTGATGTTTAAATTTATAGGTGTTTGTGAAGGTGGCGGTTGCGTAGTAAATATTAGTATTGCTGTTTTTGTACATTTGTATTGATGTATTGTCGTCTGCAGGTCTGAACAGGACGCGGATGTGGAAGGGTAATTTGGTGTTAAATAAGTATTAGGTAATAATAAGGTTAAGATATGAACTTAATGACTGAAAATCAACGCTATATTGAGTCAAGTTGCTTTTTGACATCATCAAATATTTTTATTTTCTGTAAATTGTATATTATTTTAAGTTTAATATCGAAATAAATATGTCTAATTATGTCTTATGTGTTGTTTTGCACTCTTTACTTACAACTCTATTATAAAAGTAATTTATAATCAACTTTGGAATACATTTATATAAGCAAGTAGTCAAAGTCAAAATATATTTAATCAATTTAGGTTCTTAATCAATTTAGGGTCCTTAATTAATTCAAGCACTTATGAATGTCAAAAAAAATCTACTATCGGTTCGGAAAACCCTCTGTTGAGAAGGATCCGGCAAGAAACTAAACGAGGTATTTTTTTTTAAACAGATACTGTATAAGAAAACGACAAAACGTGTGTGCGCTTGCTAGAATTTTATTTCAGGTACAGTCAAGGGCAAAAATATGTATACAGGCTAGAAACAATGTTTAAAGTAGGTAGAACTTTAAACATTGTTTCTAGCCTTCTCTCTCTTTCGAAAGTTTAAACTTTGCAACAAAGCGGTCCCTGTTACAGATGTGAGAGTAGCGGAAAGTTTCCAAAAAGTAAAAAATGTTCTCGGAAATTTTTGGTAATATTCACCAAAAATGTAGAAAATTTAAATTTCAGAAACAGAACATTTCCATCCCCACACAAAATTGTGAGAAGTTTCCTACATGAAAAATTATGCAGTTTTGGAAAGTTTCCATTAACAATACTCCCAGCCAACCTGTATTACTGACTCGATCGCTATTTACGCATAAAACATTTTGTGGGGCCTTGCCCATGAGTGTACTACTAGGGCAGGGGAGGGCAACTGCCCCCCTGGAAATTGTATGTTCTTCAATATATTATGCCCCGTTTGCCTATGAAGCAGGATCCCTTGCCGGTGTTTGCCCTACACAATATTCATTTACCTTGTGTTTCATGTAGGTGTCTTTGTGTAGGTACTGTGTATGAAACAACAAGCGTGGGTGATCTGACCTAAAAAATCTGACTGGGCCCCCCCTAGGCCAGAAGCTGGGAGCACCCCTAGCCTTGCCCTTTCACCTTGTTTTATTCTTAAATGTTGAGCCCTACGCTTTTGACCCACTGTGTGTTCGTATATGGCCGGCGACTTTCTGACTACATACTGACATAATAATATTAAGTGAGAAAATAGTTTCTCGAAGGTCGTGCGGTTTGAGACAGGTTATTTACGCACTACAACCTGTTATTTGACGTAACCCACTACCATGTTTAAGTTAACATTGAGGTTTTCTAAACGTTTGTTTAACTCTTGAGCTATGGTTGTAGTTGTAGAGCACACAAAATGTCTTCAAAGTTTATGTTACGCAAGGTAGCTTTATCAATACTACTTCGTTTTCCATATTGTTTTACGCAGTTTTCACCATTATCATTGCCAGCCGAAAGACGTCTAGAAGTCTACGTCGTTTGGTGGTGGTACTGTTGGAGCCGTAAATAAACCATTTTTAGGGTTCCGTAGACAAAATGGCAAAAACTGAACCCTTACAGTTTCGCCATGTCTGTCTGTCCGTCCGTCCGTCCGCGGCTTTGCTCAGAGACTATCAATGCTAGAAAGCTGTGCACAAATATATATGTAAACTATGCCGACAAAACAGAACATTAAAAAAACAAAAAATATTTTTTTTACAGTATAGTTACCTTCCATAGACGTAAAGTGGGGGTGATTATTTTTTTCTCATCCAACCTTGTAGAGTGGATTATCGTTGGATAGGTTCTTTAAAATAATTAGGGGGTTGCTAAAATATGTCATGATTTCTATAGGTATTAACTCTTTGCTCATGATCCGTCATGGCGACGAAAATAAGGAGAAACGTTGTCATGGAGGTTTCTTTACGGTTTGTGCGTATGTGCTAGTGTCGCCCCCTGTGCAGAGCTTTGCCTTATATGTCCTATTTTGTCTTAGCAATATTTGCTATCAAATTGCGTTTATTGCCATAATTATAAGATCAAGAACATACTGAATTCGGTTTTAAGTACATTTAATTATTTACCTTTTGGAATTTTTATAGAATAAGATGTGAATGTATGAATTGCTCATATTTTTCCGTAGGAGTTCAACTTTCTGTATCTTATATTATTGTTGTTATTGTCAATAATGGATGGCGGCCCTAAGGCTTTATAATTAAAATAATTTCATGATGAATGGCAATCTTCAATGTCTACTCTATATCTCTATGAATCGTGGTTTAGCTTTATGGTTGTTAATATTATTACTGACTTATTTTATAAGGATGTGTCTATCTGTTCTTTTTCCCAGTTCGCCACCGCATCTAGAACATTAAACATGTCCTGTCTCCGAGAGCTTTGTTTCATTGCCAGCCAGCACCACTCCGTTCGGGCTCCTCCAGCTCCATTTAGACATATTAAATAATTTTAAGTGGTCGCTTTTTATTATAATAATCCTAAATCCTCCAAACTTGAACTTGTACAAATATTTTTACCGGAAATTTTCATTCCAGAATTTCATTACAATTTCACGCTTTTTTACGCTTTGATAATCGGCTTCACTTGCTAAATAAGTGCTTATTTTTTAGAACAGTTGACCTAATTTAGTTAGTATTGAAATCATTTTCCTTAACGAAACTAAACAACAAAAACAGTTTTATGAAGGAAACACGATAACGAAATAGGATGTATCGAACGCAATACCAGACGTCATAATATCATAACATCAAGTAATTCCAGTTAGTGTTTGCAAATCTCAAACCCGTTGTACAAGATCGTAAATGTAATAAAATGAATTGGCTTAAAATTGTAAACACTTTGGATAATTTCGCAGTCACTCACTGTGTCAATTGCGGGTTTTTGATTAAGGACTTTAGCTACTCATAGTGCGTTCTTGTTTATGTATAGTATTTAGTATGGTTATTAAAATTGATTTGAAAGCTTATCGCGTTTTATCTTATCGTTATAGGGTCATAAATATCAATTTATTTTCTAATAATTTTCGCAATTTGATGAGAACGTTCAGATAACCAAAGTGAATTACGGCTTAAGATAACAATAAATAAACAATCTATTTTAGTTGTTTGTTTACATTAGAATTATCGATATGACCTTTTCCCTTCTCTAGTATAAACAGGAGCAAAAACAAATTATGAAATTATTGCAACCTTTTACTGACGGCAACTCTGATACAATTAACGTTTATCCCGCTCTAACTCCAGTTAATAGATAGGAGTGAAAAGGAGCACACGATCGTACGATCCGTCAAGAAGCTCAATTGGACGAGGAAACGTCAAATAGCGAAAACAAAACTACATTTTGCGGCGAAATGTAGTGTTTGAGTTTCTGCAATTTAAATAATTATTACACTTATTGTGTAGTTTAAATAGTGTTTTTATAGTATCGTGTACAGTGAAAAATGTATCGTGAAATCAATGGATTGTACTCTGATGGGCCTTACAGGTTAGAAAATAATATTTTTTTAAAGTTTCACATTTCCTGTTTGATTCAGATATATATTACATTTTTACTGGAAAACTTACGCGCTATATTAGCTTTATTATTTTAAAATGTTTTTCTGTTTTTTGACTCAACGTGGGCACTGTTTTTTGTAAGTATGCCACTGATTTCACTTGCGATTTCACTTGTAATACTTGCTTATATATTATTCGCATAAATATTAATTAAAACGCACGGGTAACATCGTGTAGCGAGTTAGGAATTTTATTTGCTTTATTTACTGTTTGCTTTGCAGGCTTTTTAGTTAATTGCAATTTTTCAGTAAGTTTTTTTATGCATCCAAATTGAAAATGATGGGGATGTAATTTTTATAAATATTTTTACTTAATTGTTACAAAAATACTTTATTTATTTTTAATTTTTATCCAGCATATTGTTGCATCATTATTTTAATTCACTCTTCCGAGTCAAGAAGTTTTAATTAAAAATCATTATGGAGACAATTTAATGCTAATTTCTATAGATTTAGAATTAAAATGCCATTAGAATAAATCTGTCTCATTTGTCAGTTGAATAAGAATTTCTCAAAAACTTCATTATCAAAATACAATATTTAAAGACCAATTCAAGAATTCCTAGTTTTTATAAAAAACTAGCTTTTGCCCGCGGCTCCGCCCGCGCGGTATTCAGTTATCGCGAATTTTCTTTGCTATAAACCTCACGGAGACCGAGACCTTTCCAACGAATGCAAAACCTTTGAAATCTTTTCTTGCGTTCTGGAGTTATAGCGTCAGGAAGGAAAACCAGACTTATTTTTATATAGTAGAGAATATATAAAATAAAACAATAAAAAAAAAAAATAAGAAAAACCCGACTGCCTTAAAAATACTAAAAAGAAGAAAACAAGTCCAGTGGGCTAGAACTCTGTTTAGTAGCTAACTTAAAGTTCAACAGTGGGGACCCATTAGGTAAGAATTTCTGAGCGTTACGATTTAAATGGGTCCCGACTGTTGAACTTTAAGTTAGCTACTAAACAGAGTTCTAGCCCACTGGACTTGTTTTCTTCTTTTTAGTATTTTTAAGGCAGTCAGGTTTTTTTTTTTAATTTATTGTTTTATTTCACACTTTTTTAAAATTTCCATGGAATTGGTTGATTAAAACTATTTTAACATATATATATATATATTTAGAATGGGCTAATTATTACCTTTCATTTGATACCCCACTCGATAGATTTGAACAAAAACATTTTTTGAAAACTTACAATTTGGCGCCAAAAAGCCGCCATTTTGATTTTTCAAGAATTTCATGTACCCAGTGTCACTCGCGTCGTCAAGACGAATCCAATGACGTATAATTTATCAAAATCAGTTCAGCCGTTGAGTAGTTACGAGCGGACATAGGAATAGACATACATACATACGAGGCAAACACATAACCTTACCCTCCTTCTTCGCAGTCGGGTAATAAAAAAGTTACTTATTGTTGTCATAAAAGTTCCTTTTTTTAACCCCCGACGGAAAAAAGGGGTGTTATAAGTTTGACCGCTATGTGTGTCTGTGTGTCTGTGTGTCTGTCTGTGTGTCTGTGTGTCTGTGTGTCTGTCTGTGGCACCGTAGCTCTTAAGCGGGTGGACCGATTTGAATGCGGTTTTTTTTATTTGAAAGCTGGTTTTCTAGCGATGGTTCTTAGACATGTTTTATCAAAATCGGTTCAGCCGTTTCAAGATCATCAGCTCTTTTGTCCGCTGCGGTAGGAATCTTAGACGCATAATGGGTATTTACTTTACTTTCAAGCATATTTGGGAAGTAAAATTTGAAACACCCATGTATGCTATATGACTATGCAAGATTGTGCAGTTCTCGGCCTGATGCTGCAGCCAGGATATCCAGAACACCAGTAGGTACACTCTTGATAAAACCATAGCAGATATATCGTGTTTGGATTCGTTTCGATCAGTTTTTGATTTACATACAATGCAATGGTGGCAACAGGATGAGCTGATGCTGCAGCCAGGATATCCAGCACTCTAGAAGACTTTAAAAAATAGTAGCACACATGTTGTGTTTGGATTCGTTTTGATCAGTAATTGATTCTACATACAATGCAGTGGTGGCAACATGACGAGCTGATGCTGCAGCCAAGATATCCAGCACACCAGTATACCTACTCTTGAAAAAAAATTAGCAGACATGTTGTGTTTGATTCCTTTTGATCAGTATTTGATTCTACATACAATGCAATGGTGGCAACACGAGCTGAGCTGCAGCCAGGATATTCAACACACTAGTACACTTAAAAAAAAATATACCAAAGTTTAAAAAACATGAAATAAAAAAAAACTAAAATTAAAAATTATAAAAACCCCCGACAAAAAAAAACGCAAAAAATAAATAAAAAAAAACGAAAAAAAAGGCGCCAGAAAAGGACAACTAAAAAGTAAAAAATAATTATGCACTGCCTAGCTGTTGCCTGCGACTTCATCTGCGAAGAATTCGTTTATCCCTATCCCGTGGGGACTATGCTGATTTCCCGCAAAATTAGCCTAAGTTAATTTAGTACAAGTACCTAGTAATATTTTTTTTATCTAAGCGTCGTCGATGTCGGGGGACCGCTAAGGTTTTAAAAAATACAACATAATGTACTTTAGTTTCCTGTTAACCTTAGCGGTCCCCCGACACCGACGACGCTTAGATAAAAAAAATATTACTAGGTACTTGTACTAAATTAACTTAGGCTAATTTTGCGGGAAATCAGCATAGTCCCCACGGGATAGGGATAAACGAATTCTTCGCAGATGAAGTCGCAGGCAACAGCTAGGCAGTGCATAATTATTTTTTACTTTTTAGTTGTCCTTTTCTGGCGCCTTTTTTTTCGTTTTTTTTTATTTATTTTTTGCGTTTTTTTTTTTCTACCTTCTACTTTTTCTTTAAATGTCCCACTCTGTGTCCCCCTTAGAGCAACGCCCTAGCTTCCTACCGGAAGGTAGCCTTAGTGCTAGATTACCTTTGAAATAGTTCTGGCGTTTGTTGCAGGGGGGAATGTGCACACAAGTGCAGTTCCGCACACTTACATGCAAAAATCAAACTGCCAACTGACTGTAATGACATCGTTAACGCAAATAAGCCAACAATACACTAATAATTAGTGTACAGATGACTCAAAACTCACACATTGACAGTAACATAACTAAGATCCGAATAAAAAAACTAAAATTAAAAATTTTAAAAACCCCCGACACAAAAACGCCAGCAAAAAAAAAAAAAAAACGAAAAAAAAGGCGCCTAAAAAGGACAACTAAAAAGTAAAAAATAATTTTGCACTACCTAGCTGTTGCCCGCGACTTCATCTGCGAAGAATTCGTTTATCCCTATCCCGCGGGGACTATGCTGATTTCCCGCAAAATTAGCCCAAGTTAATTTAGTATAAGTACCTAGTAATATTTTTTTTATCTAAGCGTAGTCGGTGTCGGGGGACCGCTAAGGTTAATACTTTAAAAATACAATATATGTACTTTAGTTTCCTGTTAACCTTAGCGGTCCCCCGACACCGACGACGCTTAGATAAAAAAAATATTACTAGGTAGGTACTTATACTAAATTAACTTGGACTAATTTTGCGGGAAATCAGCATAGTCCCCGCGGGATAGGGATAAACGAATTCTTCGCAGATGAAGTCGCGGGCAACAGCTAGGTAGTGCAAAATTATTTTTTACTTTTTAGTTGTCCTTTTTAGGCGCCTTTTTTTTCGTTTTTTTTTTTTTTTTGCTGGCGTTTTTGTGTCGGGGGTTTTTAAAATTTTTAATTTTATTTCATGTTTTTTAAACTTTGGTATATAATTTTTTTTAAGTGTACTAGTGTGTTGAATATCCTGGCTGCAGCTCAGCTCGTGTTGCCACCATTGCATTGTATGTAGAATCAAATACTGATCAAAAGGAATAAAACACGACATGTCTGCTATTTTTTTTTTCAAGAGTAGGTATACTGGTGTGCTGGATATCTTGGCTGCAGCATCAGCTCGTCATGTTGCCACTACTGCATTGTATGTAGAATCAATTACTGATCAAAACGAATCCAAACACAACATGTGTGCTATTATTTTTTAAAGTCTTCTAGTGTGCTGGATATCCTGGCTGCAGCATCAGCTCATCCTGTTGCCACCATTGCATTGTATGTAGAATCAAAAACTGATCGAAACGAATCCAAACACGATATATCTGCTATGGTTTTATCAAGAGTGTACCTACTGGTGTTCTGGATATCCTGGCTGCAGCATCAGGCCGAGAACTGCATAATCATGCATAGTCATATAGCATACATGGGTGTTTCAAATTTTACTTCCCAAATATGCTTGAAAGTAAAGTAAATACCCATTATGCGTCTAAGATTCCTACCGCAGCGGACAAAAGAGCTGATGATCTTGAAACGGCTGAACCGATTTTGATAAAACATGTCTAAGAACCATCGCTAGAAAACCAGCTTTCAAATAAAAAAAACCGCATTCAAATCGGTCCACCCGCTTAAGAGCTACGGTGCCACAGACAGACACACAGACACACAGACACACAGACAGACACACAGACACACAGACACACAGACAGACACACATAGCGGTCAAACTTATAACACCCCTTTTTTCCGTCGGGGGTTAAAAAAAAGAGGCCCTTTCACTAAATGTTCACTGTAATTTTTTTAATAAGAGCCCTCATGACAAGTATTATTTCCTGTAAGTTTCAGCTTTCTATCTTTGTTATTTTCTGAGATATGATTTTTTTTAACTTTTCATAAAAATGTTTTTTTTTTCCTCATTGGCTAATGCGAGCTACGTAATCTTTTAGTACAGTAATTTATGTATAGAAAATGGTAAAATAAAGGATAATATGGTGTCCCCATACAAGATAATTTAGTCGCAAAAGAGATTATGATTATACGCATTGCAACCTCTTTATAATTAACTGACAATACCTATAACGTTAATGATAAAGAGGTTGCAATGTGCATAATCTCTTTTGCAACTAAATTATCTTGTATGGGTACACCTTATTCTTTATTTTTCCATTTTCTAATATGAAGTACCAACTGGATTATTTTGAATAAATATATATATTGTAGGCCTTTATATAAGCAATTACCTAACAAAAAACTGTTGGTGTCGCTCTTCTAGAAAGCAAGAAAAAAAATACTGAAGTTTTATTTCCTACATTTATCCAAGTTTTTTTTTTGGGAAAATAAAATATTATTTAAAGAATATGTGAGTCTCTATACATAAATTACTGTACTAAAAGATTACGTAGCTCGCATTAGCCAATGAGGAAAAAAAACATTTTTGTGAAAAGTAAAAAAAAATCATATCTCAGAAAATAACAAAGATAGGATGCTGAAACTTACAGGAAATAATACTTGTCATGAGGGCTCTTATTTAAAAAAATACAGTGAATGTTGGTGAAAGGGCCGCTTTTCCATGCAAACACGTTACGCTCTTTGTACCGAAGCAGACTCGATGTTGTAAAGCGAATCCGACAATAATATTATGATAAAATCTACAAACTTTTAAACAACATTAAATGCAATTCAAATAGCAATAATACGATAACAATTTACTTACATGTGAAATTCAACACCATCTTTTTACAAGCTTGTTTTTTTTTCGGCTGGACGGCAAACGAGCAAGTGGGACTCCTGATGGTGAGAGATCACCACCGCCCATAGACACCTGCAACACCAGGGGGATTGATATCCCAGATCTCTTTTTACAGCAGAAAACTGAACAATTCGGCGACAATTCGTTCACTCGCGCGACTCGATTCGGTCTAGTTTGAAATCCGAGCGCGCCTTTTTTTTTTTCTCTGATATTTTAACGAGGCTTTAGCACACCAAATGTGACTATGTCTGCCTCATGGGAAGCCTCAGAAAGAGCGCGCCTTGTTTTATAAAATTCGTTTGCCCAGTTGGGTTTGTACTTTGACAGAGCCGCGAGAGGAAGCCCGCGTTGCTCTAAGGTGTCCCCACACTCATGGCAACCCTGGCAGACTAGTTAGTGCTATTATTATTATTTCCCTTGATGGCGGCTTTAAGGCTTGGGCCAGTGTCAGTTACGATGACAGGGTTACGGTTGATTCTGCAGAACGCCAATAGTTTGACCGGAGCAAGAAAATAATTTTGAAAATATAAACAAAAATAAATACTTTCTGCCGAACGCTGTTGCATCAGTCACGTCACATTATGACAAAGACAAAACATGTTATTATTATTTAGATCTATAGTCAATAGGGTGCTTCTTAACTGAGCAAAAAAAATTTTTTTTTTATTTTGATGCGTGTCACCCTTTTATTCTGTTCTATGGCGCAAAAAACTAATACGTAATTTTATTTTTATTTTTAAAGTAATATTTAGGGGTCGCTACCAGCGAATGAAAAATAAAAAAAGTATTTTTGGAAATTTCTTTGACTAAGTTCTAAAAAAGACAAGCACAAATTAATTATATAACTATTAGGGTTAAAAAAGTTGTAACTTATGCTATAAAGTAGTTTTCTTTGTACCAGGGTACTTTTGCCTGAAATTTTTCACATCCAAAAGAAGGAATTGTTTTTGTTCTTCGTCTGTGGTACCTAATTCGTTTATTAAATTCTTCAATCAATGCTACGCCGCGTTCCGCAATATCGTTAACCAATCTCATAGAACGTACAATTTCTCTGGAAGCTTTGTAGTCTTCATCTTCTTCCCAAAGACGAGGTTCTTTGTGCAAAAATGCAGACGGAATTCCCAGGATTCTAAAAAATCTTAAGGTGTTGCTGGTCACGAAATCCTCAATATTTTTTTCTTCGATATGCTTAGATCCAAGGCGATTCGCTTTGGGCTATAGTCTGGACCTTCCTCATTCAGTGCAATCACCATTTTTTGCTTGCTTTCAAGAGAAACTTCGTCGTCAAAAAAAGCAAGCGCAACGAGTTCTTCGGACAGATACCACAAATGCCCTAGGAACTTTGTTAGAGCTTTTTTGGACATTAGCTTTGTTTATATTTTCAAATTTCTTAAGATTTTTTAACAGCCACAAGTCATTCCTTGGTGCTGAAGTTGCCACGGTAGCTTAGAATCAGCATCTTACATAAATCGTAACGACGAAAACGCAAATTTCAATAATGGCTTTAAGTTCTTTTTTTGTCAGTTTAAACAGGTCTCTGAACATAAAACCTTAAGGCAATAAATTGCATTTGCAATCCATCGTGCGCGATGAAGACCTGCTGGAGCTCTGAATACTCGTAATATCCCTTTATTAGGCACACCTCCCAAAACTATTATTGTTAGTGTCAACACTTCCTTGTAATCATCACGTGGCTGATAATCATTCAGCTGTTTTTCAGCAAAAGAAATGGTGCTGCTTGCTATATTTTCTACGCATCTTAAAGCGTCAGGGTTTGAAGAAACTTTACTGAACTTATTCTGGTCAATGTTAGGCCAAGCAGATCTAAATCGTTTGAATATCAATATTACTGGTCCACTTGATGGACCTAGTGCTTGAACTGCGATTGCTTCTAGCAGTAATTTCTATTATATGGTGACGACAGCCCAACCAAAGAGCATTTTTTTCCATCTTTTGCTCTAATAGAATGCAAGCACTTGCTCTTAAACCAGTGTTGACCGCAGTGGTGTCGAAGCAAAAGCATTTTATTTTGTCGCTCAAGTTCCAAGAAAGAATAGTGACATAAACAGCTGAAGCACACGTCTCCCCAGTTCCATGACTGAGTTATCATGTATAGATAGACAGATTTCTTTTTTATTTTCATTTATAAATGATGAATATAACTGTTTTATGTAAAGTTGTATATTGAGCTGCAAGTTATCATTATCATAATTTTTTCAAACTTTGACTTAAGGTAGCGACCCCTAAAAACCTATCTAAAAAATAAATAAAAAATATAGGTTCGTTTTTTAGGTGATAGAAGCGAATGGCGGGCTGACGCAATAATTTTTCAAAAGTCGAAAAATAAGAAGCACCCTAATAGTCAAATGTTATTAGAGGATATAAAATCACACAGAATGGTAATAAAAGGAGAATATACATAACGAAGGAAGGATTTAAAGTTAATAGGGCGAGGAGTGTAAGGAAGGAGGAGGTCATACAAGGAGGATGATAGCTTTGAACATTCGAAAAACAAATGGTCAAGACAGCCTTCACCTAAACCACATTCACACAAAGAGTTGCCTTTCGGTGCTATTATAGTGAAGTTTGTTTGATAACTTTGACATTTGCATTACATTTGTGATTGGTAACATTGTGATTGGTTACATTTGTGGTTAGTGAAACCAAATCCGCCAATCACAAGTAAGTATCCTAGGGATATGAGACAATGACATCAAATGATGAGAGGGTAGATGTAGAAACTTGTCAAATATAATTTCATCACAATGACATTTGAGGGTAGATCATAAATACATAAACAAGTGAATGTTGTCAATTTGGTGTTCCTATACAAATACTTGCAATGTTCAGTCCGTGAGTATGCTTATATTATAAATAGTGTTTTATTTTATATATTTTTTTATTTTTTGCTAGGGATAAGGCAAAGTTTTAAAACCATACAGCCAAGTGTCAATTGTGTTAATATTAAAGATGATTTAACCAATATTGCAGTGCTTAAAAGTATCTGTTGACCAATCTGTTGACGATTGAAAACTGTGGTGTGATGTTGATATATGTAGTGCCACCCCACCAGTGTTGAGGTCATGATAGTACAAGAACATGTCATGTAATGACAGCGGGATTTTGACATTCAATCATCAATTTCATTCTTTCCCTTTTTGTGCAATCAGATTTTCGTGTGGTTGTGTGTGTAATCATTCACTTCAAAATGCCTTATCCCTACTATACTATTTTTACTTACTATTAATATTATAAATGCGAAAGTGTGTGTGTTTGTATGCTTCCACACAAACATACAAATATGTCCTCATTGGTTGATAGCATTGACTTCAAATTGGGTATGGAAGTGTAGTTTGGATGACAATACAAGTACAGTCAGCAAAAAGAATTAAATGTTTAACAAAAACTTATTTTTACTTGGTCTTGTCTACCAAATATTCTCGCGTCTTTCCACAGCAGCAATCTAAGATCTTAGATTTTAGTGGTTGTTTTTGTGTATTTAACCGACTTTAAAAAAAGGAGTAGGTTCTACATATGTTCCAATGTTTGAATTTTTTTTTATGAATGTTCACCAATTACTTAGTCAATTGTGGACCGATTTTCAAAATTCTTTTTTTATTTGAAAGGGTATTCTTCTGAGGTGGTGCTATTGTCACCAAGTTAAGATCTGATGATGGGATCCTAGGGAAATCGAGGGCAAACCTCAAATTTTATAGGCACACCTTATTTTTGGCATTTTTTTTTATACGGCTGGATGGCAAACGAGCAAGTGGGTCTCCTGATGGTAAGAGATCACCACCGCCCATAAACATCTGCAACACCAGGGGTACCTAATGCAGATGCGTTGCCAACCTAGAGACCTAAGATGGGATACCTCAAGTGCCAGTCATTTCACCGGCTGTCTTACTCTCCACGCCGAAACACAACTGTGCAATCACTGTTGCTTCACGGCGGGATTAGCGAGCAAGATGGTGGTAGGAATCCGGGCGGACCTTGCACGAGGTCCTATCACCTGCATTTTTTTTTATTTATTTTTTATTTTTATTATTATTATTATTTTTAATTCTATTGGAAGGCAAACGAGCAAGCGGGTCTCCTGGTGGTAAGAGATCACCACCGCCCATAAACATCTGCAACACCAGGAGTATTGCAGATAACACAATTTATAACACAATGTTTTTTTCTCCGCAGACCGTCTATGTCCCAGGGTACGGTGGTACACAGCCAGCGTTTCCAAGAGAAGAACTTCACCGTAGCCACCCCCGAGGAGTTTGTTAAGCGGTTCCAGGGCACCAGGCCGATAAATAAGGTAAGGAAGGCTCACTTGTCGATTGATGTGAAGCGGAGGGTGGGTTTTTGGATGAAAACATGTGGGGCATGTATGTGCATGGTAATTTGACGACCGGATGGCTAAGTGGTTAGAGACATGACTACGAAGTTTTAGGTCCCGGGTTCGAATCCCGGCCGGGGCAGATATTTGTATGAATAATACGAATGTTTGTTCTCGGGTCTTGGATGTTTAATATGTATTTAAGTATGTATTTATTTATATAATTATGTTTATCCGTTGCTTAGTACCCATAACACAAGCTTTGCTAAGATTACTTTGGGACTAGGTCAATTGGTGTGAATTGTCCCGTGATATTTATTTATTTATTTATTATAAAACATGTGGCGCACAGCCGTTGCTGTCTCGCACGTGCATGGTTGCCAGTAATCACGTACATATCTATCTATCACGGGCAAAAGCTAGTAAATAATATACGCATTAGAACAGCTCGATATGATACAAAGATAGCCCATACATTGACCTATGATCGTTGGATATTAACTACGTCTATTAATTAGTTAAGTACTTGGGCGACCGAGCTTTGCTCGATAATAAGCGTTTCCAGAGATAAAACAAAGCAAGATCGATTTGTCATCCCCGAAAACGAAAACCGTCACATAAATGTTTTTATCAAAATCATTGGAGGCTTTTTTTTATTCGACTGGATGGCAAACGAGCAAGTGGGTGTCCTGATGGTAAGAGATCACCACCGCCCATAGACACCTGCAACACCAGGGGGATTGCAGATGCGTTGCCTTCGTCCTTTGAAGAAGGGCTACGAAATAGCCTGAAACATCATTTAATGGGAATATTTAACGTTACTAATTAACAAAAAAAAAATCAGATTTTTAAGTAGCATCAATTAATTTCAAAAAAATAAAAGACTTTTCTTTACCGTCAAATTACGGCAGTCCGGTCGGTTACGGGTTGTTCCATAGTCCATAATAAAAAAAAAAAAAAAAAAAATGTGTCTTTGACTCGATCGTTTTGACAGGTGACACTCTTTACCGGCTCGGATAACACCGACATGGAAATACCGACCCCGCTTTTCTTTTTTTTTTTTTTGACAAAATATTTTTTTTCCCACAGGTCCTCATAGCGAATAACGGAATCGGCGCAGTAAAATGCATGCGCTCAATCCGAAGATGGTCCTACGAGATGTTCAAGAACGAGCGGGCCGTGCGGTTCGTCGTCATGGTGAGACCTTTGTACTTTGTGGGAAATGATGATGACGAAGATGACGGTGATAATGACGATGATGATCATCTAACAATGATGTTGACGATACAGATGACGATAAAGATGACGATAATGACGATGGTGATGATGATGAGGATGATGATGGTGTTTAGGTTACGTTGAGGATACAGATGAAGATAATGATGATGATGATGATAATGACGATGGTGATGATCTAATAATGATGTTGACGATGTAGATGACTATAATGATGATGATGATGATAATGACCATGGTGATGATCTAATAATGATGTTGACGATACAGATGACGATAATTATGATGATGACGAAGATGATGGTGATAATGACGATGATGTTCATCTAACAATGATGTTGACGATACAGATGACGATAATGATGATAATGACTATGGTGATGATCTAATGATGACGTTGACGATGCAGATGACGATAATGATGATGATATTGACGATGGTGATGATCTAATGATGACGTTGACGATACAGATGACGATGATGATGACGTAGATGATGATGATGATAATGACGATGGTGATGATGATAATGATGAAGATGATGATGATATTGACGATGGTGATGATGATAATGACGATGGTGATGATCCAATGATGTTGTTGTCGATGCAGATGACGATAATAATGATGATGATGTCGATGGTGCTGGTGATAATGACGATGGTGATGATCTAATAATGATGTTGACGAAGCAGATGACGATAGCAATGATGATTTTCCCCCAGGTAACCCCGGAGGACCTGAAAGCGAACGCGGAGTACATAAAGATGGCGGACCACTACGTGCCAGTGCCTGGTGGAAGTAACAACAACAATTACGCCAACGTCGAACTGATCGTCGACATCGCGATACGGACGCAAGTGCAGGTGGGTGGCTTTCAGGTGTAAGAGAGGGAGAGAGAAAGAGTAAGGGATGGAGGGAGAGAGCTGTGATATAGGCAAACCGCCTGAGTCCTCGGCTGCGCGGTATAGGGGCGCGGGGGTAGGACGACAAAGGGGACTGAAGGAGGTGCGGGCAGCTACCGGAATGAGCTGTGCTAAGAAGCGCCTGCCGCCCGCACCTCCTTCAGTCCCCTTTGTCGTCTTACCCCCGCGCCCCTATACCGCGTAGGCGAGGACTCAGTTAGGCGGTTTGCCTATAGCTACGTTTATTAACCGACTTCAAAAAAAGAAGGAGGTTAATAGAGTTGCGCCCGCTCAGTTTTTAAAGGGAGCGCTCCGATCTCGGTCAATCGGTCAAATGAACTAGTTCGGTCTTTTAGTTTCTTTAGCTCCTTTAGTTCCTTTAGCTCCGAGGAGCGGCTCCGACCGAAACAATGTTTAAGATCGGGGAGCGAGTTTAAACCGAGCACCGCGCAATGCCGTCCGCTCCGCTCTTTATTCGTTTTCTCGTTAAATCGTCTATAGCTCACTCACTCTCGCTCTCAATTCTCGCTCCCATACAGTTTTAGCTCCGACTCCGACCGATCGAAGCTAAGGAGCGCGGACCGGGAGCGGGACCGAGACCGATTAAGATCGTTTACGAGGAACTAGTTCTTTTCGGTCCGCAATGGGAATTCATTCTTTTTAATTCTTAGTTCAGGACCGACTCAAGCCTAGAGGTTATCTATTGGGTTGTATTTTTTTTAATATTTGTTACCTCAGAACTCCGTCATTTATGAACCGATTTGAAAAATTCTTTTTGCGTTCGTCTAGGAATGCTTTCAATGAGGGCTATCGTTTTTTCTCTCACTAGTTGGCGCCACTGTTGCGTGACGTTTTTAAAAGTCTGTTATAACGGCCGTGAAAACAAAGTTTAGATTAAAATCATATTTAATACATCGTAAAACAGTACCATAAACATATCGAGCAACCACAGTATTGCATAATCCCGTTTTGTTCGGAAAAAAGAGAGGACAAAAGTTTTTCGAACGACAAAACTGTCTCAAATTACAGACGTTCATTGCCCCTTATCGCATAATTGCCATAATTAATTTCAGATAATGCAAAATACTCACAAAATTATTCTAATTATAAATAAACCCGCGTAGCTCACCCAAAAACTATGAGATTTGACATTTCGTTGACCTCACGCTACACTAGCGTCTCTAGCGGAAAATTCATTCGCGATAGCCCCCATTAGGTCCCATAAGCACCAAATCAGGATACCTTACCTTACTAACCCCAACCTTTTCCAGGCTGTATGGGCAGGATGGGGGCACGCCTCCGAGAACCCCAAGCTGCCCGAGTTACTGCACCGCGCTGGGGTCGTGTTCATAGGGCCCCCCGAAAAGGCCATGTGGGCGCTTGGAGACAAGATAGCGTCGTCCATTGTGGCCCAGACCGCCGATATACCCACGCTGCCTTGGAGTGGAAGCGGTGAGTGCTAAACTATTTTTTTTTTTTTTTTATACGACTGGAAAGCAAACGAGCAAGTAGGTCTCCTGGTGATAAGAGATCACCACCGCCCATAAACATCTGCAACACCATTGGTATTGCAGATGCGTTGCCAACCTAGAGGCCTAAGTTGGAATACCTCAAGTGCCAGTAATTTCACCGGCTGTCTTACTCTCCGCGCCGAAACACAACAGTGCAAGCACTGCTGCTTCACGGCAGGATTAGCGAGCAAGATGGTGGTAGCAATCCGGGTGGACCTTGCACAGGGTCCTACCACCTGCAAACTAGTCCCAAAGATAGTCTTCTAGGTTAGCAAAGTGTCACTGACTCTTCGGGTATTTATGGACTTGATCATCATCATCATCATGTAAGCCGAAAGACGTCCACTGCTGGCCATAGGCGTCGCCCAAGGCTCTCCACTCAGACCGGTCTTGTGGTTTCCGCATCCAACGCGATCCTGCGATCTTAACCAGGTCGTCGCTCCATCTTGTTGGAGGCGCCGACAGCTCGTCTCCCGGTCCGCGGACGCCATTCGAGAAACTTTTGACCCCATCGGCCATCAGTCCTGCGAGCAATGTGCCCCGTCCACTGCCACTTCAGACTTCAGATGGACTTGATGTAGAACTTGGACTTTGTTTTTTATTTATTTATTTTTAAACCAAATTGTACAAACCATTACATTACTGAAGAGGCCATGAAGTAAGGGATTGATGGACGAGTTGGGAGATAAAACGAGTCCAGCAATCCCTGTTCTGGCCGAGGTTTGTGTAGTGCTTTTCTCAAACAATGTGAGGAAATATTTCATCCATCCATTCATCCATCTATCCATACATGCATCCATACATACATCCATCCATCCATCCATCCATCCGTCCGTCCGTCCGTCCATCCATCCATCCATCCATTCATCCATGCATCCATCCATCCATTCATCCATGCATCCATCTATCCATCCATCTATCCATCCATGTATCGCATCGCTTCGCAATGTCGCAAATGCTCACGAGTAAGTGGTGGTTGGCTGTTTGTAATTTTTCCTTTGTCAGTTTAATGTTAGTTAGCAAATTTAAAAGTTAGAGCAGCGGACAATAATGGATTTTCATACATACTTCTTGGCCTAGAAGTTATGTAGAGAGCCATAAATGACAAACTTCATGTCTCTATTTCGAGACATTAACGCATACATTTCCGAACATGTTTGAGAAAAAGACTTTCTCATCTTTGCTATGTAATCTGCAATCTAATGGGCATAGCGAGTGTCTATAGGCTACCATCTCGACTTCGCTCAGACGGAGAACAAGAAAAAGAATGTAGGGCAAACTGCTAATGTGCCCATGCTACATTGGAGCGAAGTGGTGAACAATATAAACAGCTCAAGAGACATTGGAAATACAAACTGAAATATAGATGCACAGAAAAACCAGAAAAATAAGACCTGCGCTGGGAATCGAACCCAGGTTCTCGGCATTCTGTGCCGCGTGCTATACCGCAACATCACTAACCATTGCCATTTTTAACAGAAATTTATTTTCCTCCCAGAGCTCAAAGCCGAATACAACAGCAAGAAGATAAAGATATCATCGGAATTGTTCGCCAAGGGTTGCGTGACGACTCCTGAGCAGGGTTTGCACTCTGCCACCAAGATCGGGTTTCCGGTCATGATCAAGGCTTCGGAAGGTGGCGGCGGCAAGGGTATCAGGAAAGTGGAGAATCCTGACGATTTCCCGAACATGTTCCGACAGGTTAGTGGCAGGTAGACTAATGTCCAGTGATCGAACTTCTTCTCTTTTAAAATATGGCTTTCTGTCCTAATTAATAGGACAATTTCGCCAGTGTCTAAGTATTCTCTTTCGAGAGGCAACGTTGTACGGTGATTGTAGTTTTTGCAACTTGATAGTAAAATTCCAGAAACCACGTGAAAACAACTTGCGCATTAAAAAATGTCAGACACGAGAGCAATATAGAATTTTGTGATCACTGTTCACTTTTAAGGTTAATCGCCGCATAAAACACTATCAAAATTATACTTCAACTAGCCAAAGAAACAGAAATAGCAAAATTAGATATTGTCTTCATCCGCCATGTTCGAATGCTACAAACCGAATCCCAGTGATCGTACTTTTTCCAGCATTTTTGGTGCAGTGCTATGGTTGTCAGTAGTGCCCAATATTAAATTGTTTGAATCAAGAACGAAATAAAATCAAAAATAGAAATAAAATAGCTTATTAAACAAATCGGAAATACAGAAAATATTATCAGAATATGTAAACCCAACATGCATAATGAATTCATACATTGTAACCATACATTGTGGAAAAGCAATAAGATATTGAGTATTGAGTATTGAATGAAGGGTTGATTTACTACGAGTATAATTTATTTATATAATTTATTTATATATAATGAGAAAATGTAACACAGTTGCAATAAATCCTTAGTATAGTTCATATATTTATGATTAGGAATTGTAACACAGTTGCAATAAATCCTTATTTCAGGTTATAGTTCATATGTTTATGATTAGGAATTAACATACTAACTATATATTAGCATAGACAGTATAATGCGTAGGTAACGGCAGGGCGATCAAAATTACGAAAACTAATCGTCAGCGTACCCTCCGAAAAATTTGAGGAATTTTGGGTTACAGTAATAAATGTTATACACAATTATAATAGCTGATTTAGTAAAAAAAAGTGTTTCATTACATAGTTTTAAACGTCAATCATATTATACACGTCGACAATCCTAGGTCGCTGTCGTGTGTCATTTCACGTCATTGCACCAAGAATGCTGGAAAAAGTACGATCACTGCTAATGTCCAATCAAAACGTGGTGATAGGTGACCCTAAGGTTGCAGAGTAAGGCTGATTTTCAACTAGAGGTGTGAGGATGTGTTGCGAGAAATGTGTTTTTTTTATTCTACTGGAAGGCAAACGAGCAAGTGTCTCCTGGTGGTAAGAGATCACCATCGTCCATAAACATCTGCAACTCCAGGGGTATTGCAGATGCGTTGCTAACCTAGAGGCCTGAGATGGGATACCTCAAGTGTCAGTAATTTTACCAGCTGTCTTACTCTCCACGCCGAAACACAACAGTGCAAGCACTGCTTCACGGCAGGATTAGCGAGCAAGATGGTGGTAGCAATCCGGGCGGACCTTGCACAAGGTCCTACCACCTGCCACCTGTTTTTACTCGACTGCGAAGTTTGACGCGTATTTATGTATGTCTATTCCTATATCCTCTCGTAACTACTCAAAGCTGAACCGATTTTGATAAATGATACGTCATTGGATTTGTCTTGATTGCGCGAGTGACACTGGCTACATGAAATTCTTGAAAAATCAAAATGGCGCCCTCTACCGGAATAAAAGGTATCCCATGTTTATCCTTTGGGTTCAAACTACCTATATGCCAAATTTCATCAAAATTGGTTTAGTGGGTTCGACGTCAAAGCGTAACAGACAGACAGTTACTTTCGCATTTATAATATTAGTAAACTCCAATTCAATAGAATCTGACAATCCTGTAGACACTTTCAGCCTACTAATATGAACAACGGGCTGCCTAGGGCTTTGTGATATGACTATTATTATTTTTTGATTCCTTTTAGATGATAGTCACAACAACAGGGACATATACAGGATGGCCCATTTATATCGGTCAGTATGGGAAAGTCTGAAACTATATGACATACGAAAGTTTCTTCTTAAGAACCATGACATCGATTTTACCAGCAAAGAGGTACAAACAACCATAGAGACAATTTTACATGTCAGAACTTGTTGAATATTGTAACGGTGGACACTTCGAACACCTACTAAAATAAATTAAAGTATGTGAAAACAATACATTTTATTCTTTTTAGACATAATGTTTCATGGAGACATTTACTGCTTAAGACGTACACAATCGATATCTAAATAGAAATAGTGTAAGTTTTTTTTTTTTCAAAACAACCGGGTTCGATTCCTGAGCTGAGTACAATTTTTTTTTTTAAATGCATGAATGCAGTTTTTCTTGTTATTAAAATCTATGTCATGGTTCCTAAGAAGAAATTTTCGTATGTCGTATAGTTTCAGACTTTCCCATACTGACCGATATAAATGGGCCACCCTGTATAATCAAGTGTGCCCACGTTAGGGTCTCTTAAATGTGTAGAAAATTGTCAAATTCTATTGAATTGTACTTTAGGGATTACATATAACATTGACCAACAAAGTTGCCACAGGTTATTATTTATTTATTTATTTATTTTTGGAAAACAAACAGCTTGAAATAATACAGAGTATAAAACACATAAAAATATTACAGTAGCTACAACAGTTTCCACTATTAAATGAAACATAACATGCTGCTCAGGCAAGACAAAAACAATTTTTTTTTTATTCGACTGGAAACAAACGAGCAAGTGGGTCTCCTGGTGGTAAGAGATCACCACCGCCCATAAACATCTGCAACACCAGGGGTATTGCACATGCGTGCAATAAACTAAAAAAATAAACAAACTAAATTAAATATACAATCACAACATTATCTTATTATAACCTAAATTTTTTCTACGCAGGTCCAAGCCGAGGTGCCCGGTTCGCCTATATTCGTGATGAAGCTCGCGAAATCGGCCCGACATTTGGAGGTGCAATTGATCGCCGATCAGTACGGTAAGTGACGTACCACAAAGTGCTTAGGATAGTGGTACCGCGCTTCTTCCATGTCTTCAGATGACAGGCTGTTAGGGCTCCCATACAATGAATGAATGAATGAATGATTTATTTTGAAAAACATCACAACAATATTACATTATTTACAAAGCTTGTCTAAGAAACAAAGGTATAGTGAATTTATTGTTGAGGTGATTCCAAAAAAGGATTTCACTCAGATTTCACTATAGATTGTTGGTTTTACAGCATTAATGTATTGTTTGTCAGGTAACGCTATCTCCCTCTTCGGCCGTGACTGCTCGATCCAACGGAGGCATCAGAAGATCATCGAGGAGGCTCCAGCCGCCATCGCGAAGCCTGAAGTCTTCATTGAAATGGAGAAGGTAAACGGTATACCCAGTGCCATCCACGAAGACGCGTGATGTACTCAAAATTAGACATTAATGACATTGTAATAAGAACCACGGCACGCGTCATCGTGAATGACACTACCTATACAAGGTGACCTTAGCTTCTGGACAAATAATGAAACCATGGATAAGACTGATACTTAGCAATATCTTAAAATAGTTATTTGCTTAATTAGACAAGAAAAAAAATCTATGAAATCAGATCATCCAAATACACAGGCTGCTCCAAAGTGATACATTGAAAACCGTTAGTTTTTCGGTAAATATTGGACTGATTGTTATGATACTTTGCAGTTTGGTTTTAAATATCTTGCTAAGCCAGTAGTATTCGTATTTGTCCAGAGGCTAAGGTCACCCAGTAGAACAATCCCACCAAAAACATTACATGTAGAAAGCTGCAAGTCTCGCAACGTAACGCAGTTCTTATATTGCTGAAAAGGTTTGAGATGCAATGTTATACCAAGTCGGTTATTTTTGTCAGTACCGGGGGGTGTCCAGAGAACTCGATTTTCACCAACTTGCTTATTTTAAAACCGTGGAAAAATATAGTTTATAGTTCGCAAATAAAGAGTAAACCAAATTATTTTCTAAACACATACTGACTTGGCCATCCGTGCCTTTTTAGGGTTCCGGAGCCAAAATGGCTAAAACGGAACCCTTATAGTTTCGCCATGTCTGTCTGTCTGTCTGTCTGTCTGTCTGTCTGTCCGTCTGTCTGTCTGTCTGTCTGTCCGTCCGCGGCTTTGCTCAGAGACTATCAATGCTAGAAAGCTGTAATTTGACACGGATATAAAGGTAAACTATGCCGACAAAATAGTACAATTAAAAATTCAAAAACAATTTTTTTTAGGGTACCTCCCATAGACGTAAAGTGGGGGTGATTTTTTTTTTCTCATCCAACCCTATGGTGTGGGGTATCGTCGGATAGGTATTTCAAAACCATTAGGGGTTTGCTAAAACGATTTTTCGATTCAGTCATCTGTTTGCGAAATATTCAACTTTAAAGTGCAAATTTTCATTAAAATCGAGCGTCCCCCCCCCTCTAAAATCTAACCCGGTGGGTGAAAAAATTTGAAAAAATTCAGGATGGTAGTCATTATATCAAACTTTCAAGGAAAACTATAACGGCTAAGTTTGCTTGAGAACTATAGTAGTTTATGAGTAAATAGCAGCGTAAGGTATAAAATATACCTAAACTTGGAAGATTCCGTGTAAAATACGAAATCCTTAGAAAAATATTACTTAATTTTTTCGTAATGGCTACGGAACCCTATTTTGGGCGTGTCCGACACGCTCTTGGCCGGTTTTTTTGTTTTGCTTGACTTGGCGGGGGCACTGCCGTGCCCCAGATACACATAAACATCACGCCTGAACATTGAACAATTCTTTTTTAAAGAGTGGTGAATCTAATTCTTCAATTTCTTTGGTAGATGGTCATAGACCTTAACAGACATATTTATGCAATTTCTATTTACTAGAGACGTTGTGTCAGGTGTAAAGGTACTAATACTCTTTGGCCATGATCCGTCATGGCGACAAAATACAAAGGGAACTGACATTGTCATGGCGGTTTGCGCTAGTGTCGCCCCCTGCGCAGAGCTTTGCGGCTCTGGCGGAGACGTCTAAGCTAAAACCACAGAGTGGCCACTCCGTACAAAATACGCGTTCTTGAATGTACATAGGCACGACGACGTCTGTACACGCGTCAATGTGTGCGTAAGATACACAGGGCTGACTACCGCAAAACCCTATAGTACTATAAGTGCTACCAATGACATTTAAAGGTACTTTTATGTAGGTATGGCTTAGACATGTGCAAATAAATGTAATCGTTAATCTTACCTATATATTTAAACCTACTTAAAACGTGTCTGTTAATAGACATACGTCTACAAACTTAAACGAATTATTAGGTAGGTAGTTATTTCATGTATTAATCGGGTTAATTTCAGAAATCATTATTTATTTAGAAAAAGGAAGTAGGTAGGGCACCGTTACCATTTCGCAAACTTATTGCTCCCGAACTTAGTGCCGTGCGTGTGACATACATCGCGTCGCGCACCCGACTGCTTTCCTGCGGTTTTCCTGCAATCCGCGCTTGAGGGGTGGGGTAACTCGGACCGGTGCGGGGCGGAGCGTGGCCATTCTGTACGTTAGTACTATTATATAAAAAAAAAAGTTCCTACCACCTCCTACAAAATTACTTGTAATTTGAATACTCAAGGTTTCTATAAACATCAAATGTAAGTCCGTATTGTTGCGGGCACCCGAGGGTGAGAGACCTGGTGACCTGACACACAGGTTCTACCTAGTTCGGGCACCAGTCTCCCCCACACAAGTCTGTAATAATTATTTAGGTATTAAGTAAGAAATGTACATTGTTATTTTTGTAAATTGGTGGTGGAGAAGAAATAAATAAAGTTATTATTATATATTCTGTGAAATTATAATCTACTATTTTTTGCACAGGCCGCAGTCCGTCTAGCGAAAATGGTCGGTTACGTGTCAGCCGGCACCGTGGAATACCTCTACGAGCCTGGCACGGGACAGTACTACTTCCTGGAGTTGAACCCGCGGTTGCAAGTGGAGCATCCCTGCACGGAGATGGTCGCCGATGTGA
Source organism: Choristoneura rosaceana (assembly GCA_037349165.1). Lineage (NCBI taxonomy): Eukaryota > Metazoa > Arthropoda > Insecta > Lepidoptera > Tortricidae > Choristoneura > Choristoneura rosaceana. The sequence goes on from JAZBNJ010000017.1 coordinate 4,078,296, forward strand.
ATCTGCCCGCTGCTCAGTTGCAGGTAACTGGAGTTGACTTAAGGAGACGAGCTCGTGTTTAGGCTTATTATTGATACACAAAATATATTTTCTTTTCAACTGAGGCCTTATTGACTAATGTTTCTGACACTCGTGATCGCAATCAAATGACAGATTTTGCATACAAAAGCTGTCATTTGATTGCGATCGCGACTGTCAGAAACGTTAGGCAATAAGGCCTATGGATGGGTCTCCTGATGGTAAGAGATCTCCACCGCCCATAAACATCTGCAACACCAGGGGTATTGCAGATGCGTTGCCAACCTAGAGGTCTAAGATTGAATACCTCAAGTGCCAGTAATTTCACCGGCTGTCTTACTCTCCACGCCGAAACACGACAGTGCAAGCACTGCTGCTTCACGGCTGGATTAGCAATCCGGGCGGATCTTGCACAAGGTCCTACCACCTGATATTTTTTTTTGTGCATCTGTAGTTCAGTTTGTATTTTCAATTTTGATTTCATTTTATTCAGTGGCGGATTGGGCATATAGCAAGAGTAGCAAATGCTACGGGCCCCGCGCATTTAGGGGCCCCGCTGACCAATGCCTTCTGATCGTAAAAAACGTCAATTCAGATAGAAGCATGTTTTTTTTCTAAATTAATGTAAATAGAACAAAACCAACACAAAACACCGCCAAAGAAAGAGATGGTATCAATATGATCGACTTAAATATAATATTTTACTTATACTATAAACTTGAAGCAAATCAAGGGCCCCATGATAAAATTTGCTACAGGCCCCGCGCTGGCTTAATCCGGCTCTGTTATTTACAGATAGCCATGGGCCTCCCGCTCTATAACATCAAGGACATCCGTCTCCTGTACGGCGAGAGTCCCTGGGGCCTCTCGGAGATCGAGCTCGATGACCCCAAGCAGCGCCCCTCCCCCTGGGGGCACGTCATCGCCGCCAGGATCACCTCGGAGAACCCTGACGAGGGTGAGTGCGGAATGACAGTCATTTACAGATAGCCATGGGTCTCCCGCTCTATAACATCAAAGACATCCGTCTCCTGTACGGCGAGAGTCCCTGGGGCCTCTCAGAGATCGAGCTCGATGACCCCAAGCAGCGCCCCTCCCCCTGGGGGCACGTCATCGCCGCCAGGATCACCTCGGAGAACCCTGACGAGGGTGAGTACCAGGAATGACAGTCATTCTGCACCAGTAAAAAAAAAAAAAAAAGTTTTTATAGCATACTAGCTTTTGCCCGCGGCTTCGCACGCGTAAACTATTCTGTCTTTATCCCTAGGTATCCCGTGGGAATATCGGGTCAAAAAGTCGCTTTCGAGACGTCCAGCTACCTATATACCAAATTTCATGACTCTAAGCCCAGCGGTTGTTATTTTCAGATTTTATCCCTATCCTGTGGGAATATCGGGATAAAAAGTATCCTACGTTTTAATCCAAGTTATAAACTAACTTTTTGCCAAATTTCATCAAAATCCGTCCAGCCCTTTCAGCGTGAAGAAGTAACAAACATACTCACTCACTCACTCACTCACATCCTCACTCACTCACAAACTTTCACATTTATAATATTAGTAGGATATTTTTGACGACCGGATGACTAAGTGGTTAGAGAACCTGACTACGAAGCTTGAGGTCCCGGGTTCGAATCCCGCTGGGGCAGATATTTGTATGAATAATACGAATGTTTGTTCTCGGGTCTTGGATGTTTAATATGTATTTAAGTATTTATTTATCTATATAAGTATGTTTATCCGTTGCCTAGTACCCATGGTACAAGCTCTGCTTAGTTTGGGACTAGGTCAATTGGTGTCAAGTGTCCCATGATATTTATTTATTTATTAAATAGGGATGATGACGCCACCAATCAACTGACGTATTTTTATGAGCTGTCAAAACAATTCTCCCATAGTTTCAATGGCAATAGCGAATTATGACGTCATTATCCGGCAACTCAATCAAATATTTATTTGTTTTAAAGCAACAAAAAATCTAATTTTACAGTAAATCGAAAACTAATCTGGTTTTCAGGGCTAAAATAAAGCGTTTTTTTACTGGAGTTGTGCCTTCGAATTATTTTTTAATGGCGTCATCATCCCTATTAGAAAGTTTAAAAACGAAACTAATATTATAAATGCGGTAGTGTGTGTTTGTATATTTGTGTGTTAATGTGTTTGTCCGTCTTTCACGCCGTAACGGAGCGACGGATCGACGTGATTTTTGGCATAGAGATAGTTTATGGGGCCGAGAGTGACATAGGCTACTTTTTGTCCCGGAAAAATGCACAGTTCCCGAGGGAATAGCGCGCGATAACAGAATACCACGCGGGCGGAGCCGCGGGCAAAAGATAGCAATTCATAAATTTCATAATATAGGCAGAAAATAATAATGAACGAAAAATATTAGTTTGATTCACTTATTTAACACTGTTTCACTTTTTAGTTTGTTGTGCTATAAAAGCGTATTTTTTTTTATTAGCCTATTTTTGTATCCCCCTGCTGGGCAAAGTCCACTCCTCTCTTGCTTCACTCGTATTTTAAAAAAAAAACGAGCCTAGGGACCGAAGTGTGAAGAGAGAGCGTCGGCAGTTGTATCTATATTCCTACTCTTGTGCCGGCGTAGTAATTTAAGAGTAAGTGTTTTAAACAGAAATATTGTCTGACAGGTTTCAAACCCTCCTCGGGCACTGTTCAGGAGCTGAACTTCCGCTCATCAAAGAACGTATGGGGTTACTTCAGTGTGGCGGCGTCGGGTGGACTCCACGAGTTCGCTGACTCGCAGTTCGGGCATTGCTTCTCCTGGGGCGAGACCAGGGAACAGGCTAGAGAGTGAGTATACCGAAAGACCATGAGTAGACCATGAAAAAACAGAGTAGATGGGCATCATAACCCTGAATTTGGACATTGATTCACTTGGGGTGAGGCTAGGGAACAGGCTAGAGAGTGAGTAGACCGAAAGACCATGAGTAGACCATGAAAAGACAGAGTAGACTGGCAAAATAACACTGAATTTGGATATTGATTCACTTGGGATGAGACTAGGGAGCAGGCCTGAGAGTGACTGTACCGAAAGACCATGAGTAGACCATGAGAATACAGAGTAGACTGGCAAAATTACGCTGAATTTGGATATTGATTCACTTGGGATGAGACTAGGGAGCAGGCTAGAGAGTGAGTAGACCGAAAGACCATGAGTAGACCATGAGAAGACAGTAGACTGGTAAAATAACCCTGAATTTGGATATTGATTCACTTGGGATGAGACTAGGGAGCAGGCTAGAGAGTGAGTAGACCGAAAGACCATGAGTAGACGAAGAAGACAAAATTACTAACACTTTGGATATTGTGACTCGTTGGGCTTGGCCGGTAGACTGGCCAGACAGTGAGTCAGCGAAAGACTATGGTAGATCATGGGTAGACGGAGTAGACTTACAAAATTTCTTGCATATCCAAAATACAAACTGAAACAGAGACCAGCGCTGGGAATCGAACCTAGGCCCTCAGCATTCCGTGCTGCGCGCCATACCCCAACAGTACCACTGGACAGGAGTACAGACACGAATTTCTCCTATGCATCACATAATCTCAGCTTGTTTGGGCCAATCAACTATTTTACCGACACTTTGGGCGTCTCCTGCGTTACCAAATTTGCGTCTGACGTTACCAAAAAATCGTAGTTCCAACAAGATATTTCACGGTTTAATAGGTTGAACTTACGTAGGATGGCATGTATTCATGTACACCATCTATTTAATTACAGAAAAAACATGTTAGCTTACAAAAATCTGCAATTGTTTGAAAAATGTCGCGGACTTAGTGTCGGTAAAAATGTTGATTGGCCCGTTTGTTTCTTATTTAGTCACTTACCCCCTTATTCATAAAACTTAACAAGCCTATGTTAACTAACAAATGCTTTGTCCTCTTCTAACAAATACAAATGTCGAAGTGACAGATAAGGACAAACGAATTTTAGCGGCATTATAACTAAAATAGGTTTTATTGTCGTTTATGAATAAGGGGGTAACTTTCTGTCTTGTTCCAGAAACCTGGTGATAGCTCTGAAGGAACTGAGCATCCGTGGCGATTTCCGTACGACCGTGGAGTACCTGATAACCTTGTTGGAAACCAGCGCGTTCCAGAACAACGATATCGACACGAGCTGGTTAGACGCGCTGATCGCTGAGAGAGTAAGTGGATTTATCATGTTCTTTATATAGTACTAGCTTTATGCCCGCGACTTCGTCTGCGCGGACATAGGTTATCGCGCGGTGGCGCCCTCTACCGGATTAAAAAGTACCCTATGTTCGTCCTGGCGGCTTAAACTATCTCTATACCAAATTTCATCAAAATCGGTTGAGCGGTTTCGATGTGAAAGCGTAACAGACAGACAGACAGACAGAGTTACTTTCGCATTTATAATATTAGTAGGGATGAAGTTAGTTACCGCATTCTCTACGCTTTGATTTTATTTTTAGAATAATGGAAGAGGGAGAGAGAGAGAATTTTTTATCTACCTGCAGAGTCGTACTTCAGCCATTTTCTGGAAAGTCAGGAGAAGCTTGCATTCTCACATTAGGCTCTGCGGGTGCTTGTGGCTTTTTTGTTGACTCCCATTAGTTTCTTCATTGACCGACACTCTCCTTTATTCTTACTCTTATTGCTAATCTTATTCTTATTCCTGCTCTTACTCTTATTCTTATTCTTACGCTTATTCCTCATCATCATCATACTGTGTCTGAAAAGGCCGATTCGGGATTGGATCCCCCAGCCCCACACGCGACAAGTGTATTCACCCTAGATGGTTGGAGGTTGGTGGGCGATGCTGCGGTGGGCTGGTGCTTTTCATCATTTTCCTACTCTTACTATTATTCCTGCTCTTACTCTTATTCCTACTCTTACACCGCCTTGCAGGTAATAATAAATCTAGATTTAGTAGTTAAACCTGGCTTAAGCTTGACAGTTCCATGAAATGAAATGAAATGAAATGATAGTTTATTTGCTGAATATGCGAGTAAACAGATGGACAATTACAATGTTTCACTTATTTGGTAGGTGGTAAGTACATATTCAACCGGAATTCCGGTGTACAAATTTTACACAGGTGTGTGTTTATTACACATTACATGAGATTATTTATTTTCATTATGTCAATTTACTAAATTTGTTAGAAAGCGGGACCTATAAATGTCAGTATACAATATATATTTAAAAAAACTCAATGTCAAACAATACTTGTATTTAACTAACGGGATTCATCTATATCTGTTAAACCTACAGGAGCTCTTTTGCAAGAACTCCTGGACTGAATAAAAACATTGTTCATTCAACCACAGTCTCAAAGCTTTGCAGAATGTCCTTAGCGGTAATGTGCTGATTTGCATAGGAATAGAATTAAATATTAATGATCCCATATAATAGCAATTTTCTCGATATAATTTTAGCCTTGGACGAGGCATGGTCAGAGGCAAATGAGTTAGGGATCTTTTATTAGTGTTGTCCTTTACTTCAAATAAAGATAAATTACATTTTACGAACTTACTTATCTCGTAAATATACATACTAGGCAATGTCAACAACTTATATTTTAGAAAAAGAGGTCTGCAAGAATCTGTATTTTTTAGGCCCCATATTGCTCTTACGCATTTCTTTTGTGCTACAAATGCTCGTATGACATTTGGCATTTGGACACTACCCATACATTTTGACACTACTAAACTAAGCTTAATGCTAACTCGAGATTTATGTGTTTCCAGCAAGTACCCATTACTCTTATGCCTGCTTTTACCCGTATTCCTATTCTTACTGTTATGCCTACTCTTACTCTTATTCCTATTCTTACTCTTATTTCTACCTGTTAATAAGGGCGGGGTATAACAATAGAAGTCAAACAGACAGTAGATTTAAAAAAAAAACTATAATAATGTATCTCACACACGAACGTCAACAGAATAACACATACAAGACTAAAAATTATTGAGGATTGATCGGACAGACGCGCTACTGAACACTACTCTTACTCTTTGCTACTTACTCATACTCTCATTCTTACTCTTGCCCTTGTTCTTACTCTTACTTTTATTCTTATTCTTACAGATGCAATCCGAGAAGCCGGACATAATGCTGGGTGTCCTCTGCGGCTCCATCCTTATCGCGGACAGCATCATCACCACACACTTTCAGGAGTTCAAGAGCGGCCTCGAGAAGTGAGTGATTCATCTGTTCATTTTACTTATCCTCGCATAGCAACGCTCTGGAAGCAGCTGCGGAGCACGGCGAGCTAAATGAAGCGTGCAGACGTCCAGCTACGTACATACCAAATCTCATGACTCTAAGCCCAGCGGTTGTTATTTAGAGATTTTATCCCTATCCCCAATGACATTTAAACCAGGACGCACATTGCCGAACAAAATCCCCTTCAAAGAATGTCAGAACTATTGATTTATTTGCGTGACAAATAAAATCATCTCACACAAAATAATTAAAATAATACGAGACGAAATTTGAACCTAGTCTTTACTCTATTACGGGCGAATTTCGCTAGCGGCAAAACTCCACAACGCTTGACACTTGAAAACAACGTACTGAGAAAAAAGAAGGCCACTTTTACCAAAATGGCAGGCGAGCATTCTACCAACCTATCGACCTACCGATCGACCTATCGACCAACCTATCGACCTAACCTATCCCGGTGATCTGAACCAGTGATTTTAGGCCAGTGATTACCTCTGGCGCTCATTTGGCTCGGACATATTTGGGCGCGCGATTGTGAATCTACAGGTATAATTCATCAAAGCCTATCCCGTGGGAATAGCGAGATAAAAAGTATCCAGATTATAAACTAACTTTTTGCCAAATTTCATCCAAATCCGTCCAGCCGTTTCAGCTTGAAGAACAAACATACTCACTCACTCACTCACAAACTTTCACTAACGTCTAGACTATCGTGTTACGTAGAATTAAGTAAATATTGTATCTATTGTTATTTGTACTGAAATTAATGAATAAATTATCTTATCTTATCTTATCTTATCTTATCTTATCTTATCTTATCTTATCTTATCGTATCTTATCTTATATTATCTTATCTTATCTTTTCAGAGGCCAAATCCAAGGGTCCAGCCAGCTCTCGAACTGCGTTGAAGTTGAGCTGATACACTCTGGCAGCAAGTATAAGGTGCAGGCTTGTAAGTCTGGCACCACGACGTATTTCCTGGCGATGAATGGCAGTTTCAAGGAGTTGGAGGTGCACAAACTGACTGATGGAGGTGAGTGAATGGGTTGGCTGTTTGGTGGAAGGATTATTATTATTATTATTATTATTGTTAGGCCATTTTGTCCCACTGCTGAGCAAAGGCCTCCCCCCAATACTTCACTTGGTGGAAGGATGCATAATTTTCTTTTTATTTGACTGGATGACAAACGAGCAGGAGACCCCTGATGGTAAATTCAAATTCAAATCATTTATTCAGTAAATAGACCGCAATGGGCACTTTTACACGTCATTTTTTAAACTACCATCGCTTTCGGAAAGACCATCATTGCCAAGAAAAATGCGCCGCAAGAAACTTAGCAGAAAGTCATTTTTTTCATAATAAAATAATTAGAAATAAAATACTTAAAAACTACAGTATACAATTAAAGAAAAAAAATACAAAATAATAATAATACAGCGATGTATGGGGTCCCTTAGTTACAAAACTAAACATTAACTATATCTTTAACTAGGTATATCATTTAATAATATTGTAAATCTGTTTAAAAAAAAAAAATTACCTCGTTGAGTTTCTTGTCGGATTCTTCCCAACAGGGGTTTTTCTGAACAGGTCGTTATTTTATTTTGACATTCATATTCATAAGTGCTTGTTATAGTCTAAATTGAATAAAGATATTTTGACTTTTGACTTTATGAATGACACGGCAAACAATGGGCGGCCTTCTCACTATAAAGCGATCCCTTCCGGGTAACCTTGGACCAGCATTGCTCAAACAAATTTTCGTTTGGTTTATTTTAAAACAACTTAAAATAGTTTCTGAATTCGTTGGTACCTATTTGGATTTCACAGTAAAAAGTAAACAATGAAACTTATTGCAAGATTTTATTTTGTTTCACCTGTCCCGTTGTCTGTCTGTCTGTTTGTTTGCCTGTAGTCAAATCTCGTAACTTAAATTCGACCAACTTCCAGTAGTCGGATTGAATTGAACAATAATGCGTGACAATACAATAATTTGATAGTGACGAAACTCCTCAACGGTTAAGCCGGAAATCCACTGCTGCGCACGCTACGCACGGACACTCTTTACACGCCACCCACGTGGGTCCATATGTCTAGCCACGTGTGTCAACATTTTCACAGCAACCAATGCACGCACACGTAAAACGTGTGGTCCACGTGGGTACATTGGTCTGCTGCGTGTATCCATATTCCCCACTGCGGGCCACGTCCACGCATGCAAGGGGGTTGCGACACGCCTTTCCAAATTAATCTTCCCCTCCCTGTATATGGGCAAATCTTCGGAACGCCCATTTTTTACTTTCCCGTAGATAGCATTTACCAGGTAAGTTATTCTGCCATCAAAAACCACTTTTTAGGTGCCCAATTAAATAATAAAAAAGCTACCTGAACCGTCTTCGGCTAAACCCACTACAAAAAAAGTTGTTCTGGGAGAATGAGTAAAATTTGCCGTTTTTCACTAGGCGCCAAACTAGTTAATCGTCTTACTATTTGAATAAAACTTAAACTGAAAATAAATAAGAAATAAAACCTACACAATCATATTAAGGACGAAATAATCTTTACTTTTGTGTAAAAAAAATGTCAAAAAAATTAGTGCTAATTGGTTAAAACTCATATCGAAAACCGTGTCAAAAAATATCGTCATTAGTGACCACGGCCATTGATTGTCGAATTTCGAAAAAACGGAAAGTATGAATAATACGAAATATAGCCTCCTGCAACCGTCCCCCGCCGCTCGGTTCCCCGCAAGCGTCTCAGGAGGCAACACTTGCTGCGTGACGGCTAGGTAAGTGGTCAAAAAACTTCTTCCAATTTTTGTCACTTTTGTCGTCATTGTCATTTGTAGCTATTTCTCGATAATGATGTGTTACATATTATTAAATTTGTATTAGCATTGAAGTAAACACAGGCTTGGTTTGGCGAAACAGGTATTTTGTTTTCATCTTCTAACAGAAACCTATTTCCTTTTTGTACAATAAAGAGTTTAAACAAACAAACAAACAAACCTGTATAGACACGTTTTTTTTACTATCGTCATTGTCAGTCATGTCATTGTTGGCGAAATTAAGATTTTCAACTCATCAACTGGGAATAAAATTACATTTTCTTTTATCGCAAAACTTCTAACAAGCGCGCAAATAGAAGACAAAAATATTTTCTCGCAAAATTTTAGCGTTTTGCACGAAATTAGAGAAATGCCCAAAAACATACAACCCCATACGAAACAACCCCCTTTCCCGTTTGAAAATGATTAATGCTGGTAATTTGATACATGAGACATTTTATGCTATTGATTATATATTGAAATTCATCACATTGCATTATTTTTTCCTATGAATTACATCATTGTCGGCTTATTTTGTCATTGTCATACACAGAAAATTTCAAAATAGTTATAATTTTGAAGGGCCTCTTTAATAAAATTATAACATTGATGGTAAAGTATCATTTAAGAGTCACAGTGAAGTTGTAGCACGAAGATGACATCGGGAACAAAATTTGTTCCGGGAGAATTTTTCTGCGTGGAATCGCCCATATACCGCATTCGTTTGTAGCGTGAACCGCGTGGGTAGCAGTGGGGCTTTGCCAGGCACGCACGCTAGCGTGTGCGTGGCCGGCACTTCAGCGCAGCCACGCGTGTGTAAATGACGTCATTTCATGCGTAGCGTGGCCGTGCGCGTCTGTGAAAGTGCCTCAATACATTTTCATTCAGACCGAATATGTGCCCACGTGCGTAGCTTAACCGTGCGCCGCAGTGGATTTCCGGCTTTAATGGCATCCACTTGTAATTTAGTACCAAAATAAAGCTTAGATGACAATGCTAGCACAGTCAGCAAAAAAGCTTGTTTAAAAAATTATTTTAGTAACAATAACTTGTTTAAGCTCTCGCTTCGCTCGTTAACTTCCTTTTTTTCCAGGCACTCTTCTCTCGGTTGACGGTGCGTCATACACGACATATTTAAAAGAAGAAGTGGACAAATACAGGGTTGTCATCGGGAACCAAACGGTTGTGTTTGAGAAGGAGAAGGACCCTTCCAAACTGAGGGCGCCATCTGCTGGGAAACTGATAAACACGTTGCTGGAGGATGGCGGCCATGTTGATAAGGGACAGCCTTATGCTGAAATTGAGGTGAGTGAGAGGGATACGAGATTTAATAGACTTTGGCGGTGCTTCGTCAAATCATAACTGAGGACTAAGGGCCTGTTGTTTAATCAGTAGTTAAAGTTACTAATAGTCAAATTTCCATTGAAATGTGTTAACTATTGTTATTTTTGCCATACATTTTAACTATTAGTTTGTTTAACTAATGAGCAAACAACAGGCCCTAAGTAGAATATTTTTTTACTTAAAGTAGTAAACAATCTTTTTACTTCTCATGCTCGTAAAGTTCGTGTTTATGCTGTATCTAGGCGACATAAAATGACTTTTTATGCACTAGTGCATAAAATAAAATCTTCGTCTAATACCAACTCAAGACCAAGGCAGTCAGGTGTCAACAGCCACAAACAAAAAAGTTTCTATATATTTTTTAAATATTTTTTAATTTATATAAAACTAAAAATCAATCATAATAAATCAGTACAATTAAAATAATGGAATTATTATAATAATGCATAAAAAATAAAAGGTACATGGACAGTGAATCATTGTTTCCACTGTTGCTATTTCATTTCCTCGCCATCTAAGTGAAAAGAAGAGTGTAAAACTCGAGCATTAAACCCATTTTCCCCTCGACATGTCTATCCACCCTCGCCGTACCGGTTCGGGTGATATGAACGCCTCGGGTAAAATGGCTCGTTTTATGCTCTTGTTGTACAACCTATTATTTTTCGGCAGGTGATGAAAATGGTTATGACTCTGTCAGCACCAGAATCTGGCAAAGTGACGTGGAATCTGCGGCCGGGTGCGGTGTTGGAGAGTGGCTCTCTTATTGGCACTCTAGGTAAGAACTACTATATTCACCACGAGCTTGACGGTGAAGAGAAACATCGCAAGGAAACTTGCACAAACCTGCGAAGCAATTCAACGGTGTGCGTGAACTTCCCAAGCCGTAATGGGTTCGTGTAGGAACTGCGGCCCAAGCGCTCTGATTCTGAGAGGAGGCCTTGTGTCCTGCAGTGGGACGTGTATAGGCTGGGATGATGATGTGTGTTCTTAGATGTTGAATAAAATGTCTATGTTTTCATGTATTTTCTTGTTTTTGTGTGTAAGTAATTGTGTAAATTTTATTATATTTCTGTGTCTTCTGTATTAGTGAATAAATCTCTTCTTTCTTTCTTTCTTTATGGATGTGGCTACCCGATAGGGATGATGACACCACCAATCAACTGACGTACTTTTTATGAGCTGTCAAAACACAATTCTCCCATACAGTTTCAATGGCAATCTATATATATAAAAGGCAAACCTGACTCACTGGGTTATATATCAACGCACAGCCCAAACCGCTGGGCCTAGAAACTTGAAATTTGGTACAGAGGTTCTTTTTATGATGTAAGTGAGCACTAAGAAAGGATTTTTAGAAATTCAGCCCCTAAGGGGGTGAAATGGGGGGGTGAAGCTTATATGGAACTTTCTCATTTCTGGACTTAGAAGTATGAAAATAGGTGTATAAATTCTCGATTACCATTAAAAATTATCTGTGTAGGTGAAATGGATAAAATTTTCCCCTAAAGGGGTAAAATGGGGGGTAAAGTTTGTATGGAAATTTTCTAATTTCTGGACTTAGAAGTATGAAAATAGGTGTATAAGTTCTCGATTACAATTAAAAATATCTGTGTAGGTGAAATGGATAAAATGTCCCTCTAAAGGGGTAAAAAAGCGCGCGATAACCGAATTCCACGCGGGCGAAGCCGCAGACAAAAGCTAGTAGCGACGTATGACGTCATAACTCGCTATTTGTTCGCCAACTCAATCAACTAACTATTTATTTTTTTGAAAGCAACAAAAAATCTAATTATACACTAAATCAATCAAATTATTTATTTTATTTATTTTTAAATCAAAAATTAGTCCGGTGGTGGGTAAAATAAAGCGTTTTTTTACTGGAGTCGTGCCTTCGAATTATTTTTTAATATCGTCAACTCAAAATCCCTATTATTTAAATTTTTTTCTGTTCTTTCAGAGCTCGACGACCCGTCTTTGGTCACAACCGCCCAGTTGTACAAGGGCCAGTTCGCAACTGTGGACAACCCGCATCTATCAGAGAAACTCAGCCAACAACACAACAAGTACAAAGCTATACTGGAGAACGTGCTATCAGGTCAGTAAAAAAAAATTATAACAAAAAATTTAACCGACTACAAAAAACCATGAAAGTTATTTTCTATCAGTCTGAAGTCGGTGCCTTAGCACGAGCCAGCAGGAGTGATTGAAGCCCAATATAAAGTGCGTAGTTCTTCTCTTTTAAAATATGGCTTTCTGTCCTTATTAGGACAATTTCGCCAGTGTCAAGGTACTCTCTTTGAGAGGGACGTTGTTCGGTAGTTGTAGTTTTTGCAACTTGATAGTAAATTTCCAGAAACCACGTGGAGACAACTTGCGCATTAAAAAATGTCAGACACGAGAGCAATATAGAATTTTGTGATCACTGTTAAGGTTAATCGCCGCATAAAACACTATCAAAATTATACTTCAACTAGACAAAGAAACAGAAATAGCAAAATTAGATATTTTCTACATCCGCCATGTTCGAATGCCACAAATCGAATCCGACTACAATCTTCGTTCTCGTACTAATTGACAGATGATGCGAGTCAAACTATTTGACAAGATTGTGGAATCGATTCGGTCGATAAGCAAAGTCAAGCTCTATTGATATAGAGTTCTGTTTCACGCGATGAAAGTTGACGAGATTATATCTTTTTAGTTATAAAACTTAATAGTATATTTTTAATTGATTTTTGTTTATTATTACGAAATCTTTTAAGCTATAGTGATTTTTTTGTTCTTTCGGGATTTGAGTATATTTTTTTATAAATTATCGCCCTGAAACGTTCATGGCGTGGAATGGAAAACACGCAAGTGTCACCGTACGCATTCTATCCGAAAAGTACTATAGTGTGTAAATAGATAGATTCATTTATTACCTTATGAACAAATGCATTATAAATACAAGTAAAATATTCACAAAAGGATCGTCAAATGGTATAAAAAAAATGGCATATGATAGTAGCAAATTACAGTAAAATGTCAGTAAAAATAGAATTACCAAGTATGTCAAATTTAGAATTAAATTTAAAAATAATAATAATGATTAACGGTGATAAAAACCCCCGACAAAAAAACGCAAACAAAAATAAAAAAACGCCCGAAAAAAATCCGCCAAAAAAAGACAAGTAAAAAATTATTATGTACTACCTAGCTGTTGCCCGCGACTTCATCCGCGAACAATTCGTTTATTCCTATCCCGCTGGGACTATGATGATTTCCCGTAAAATTAGCCTAAGTTAATTTAGTATAAATACCTACTAATATTTTTTTTATCTAAGCGTCGTCGGTGTCGGGGGACCGCCAAATAAAAAAAAAGTCACATAACGTGTGAAGTGTCTGAATTGTATGTCTCCCTCCCTCTCTCTCTTTCTCTCTCTCTCTCTCTCTCTCTCTCTAATGTAACAAGTTGTGTACATTGTCTCTAACAGGTTACTGTCTACCGGAGCCCTACAACACTCCTCGCTCCAGAGATATCGTCGAAAAGTTCATGCAGAGCTTGAGGGATCCGTCGCTGCCTCTACTGGAGTTGCAGGAGGTAAGAACATGATGATAAATCGGTATTTCGAGCCTTGGTGATAGATGGGTTTGTGTAATTTGTGTGTGTTCTTACAGTGTGGAGGTGGAGGAACTGCATGAACACGCATATTTCGCATAAGCTTAGCTATCGTAAGGTCGCGGGTGAGCAAGGGAATTCTTTTAGTTCATTGATATGGACCTCCGCAAAGTAACGCCTGATTCAATAAATTATGATCGGAATCATCATCCCAGCCTAGGGTGGCCAGGTCCTCAAACTTAATATCCGGACAGACCAGCCAGTTTGGCCGAACTTTTGACTTTTGGCAAATAGGCCGGACGCCCCATCATTAAGGACTAGTCCGAAGCTTCGAACACGTCAATTTTTTTTTATAAATGGTAGCCTATGTACCAAAAAACTCAAATACCAAATTTCCCAAAATGTCCCATGTACCAAATTTCATCTTAATCATTTCAGGTCATAATATCGTAAGGTTTATTTTCTGAAATCAAAAACTTTTTAGGATTAATTATAACGGCATCGTATAAAACCCCTTAGGTTAGGTTAAATTTATAACAATCTAAAAAAAAAACAGTCTTAACAAAAATACCTTTTCGATATTATGACCCATTCGATATTTTAATACATTCGGTATTTTAACATTCGATATTCGTATACGTAAACAAAAAAACTTTAACTTCAGGTACTGTCGTCGGCGTCGGGTCGTATTCCGGTGGCGGTCGAGAAGAAGGTCCGCAAGTTGATGGCGCTCTACGAGAGGAACATCACGAGCGTGCTGGCGCAGTTCCCGAGCCAGCAGATCGCCAGCGTCATTGACCAGTAAGACCGTAACGTCATTAGCAGCAGGGGTCCTTTCGACCGCCATAATGTTATAAGTCATAATGTAATGTATGTCGTAATTATTGTACTTAACCTCTTGAAGCCGCCCACCATATGTATAAATATTTTGAAAAAAATTGACAAAGCAACTAGAATCTTGCAGGTCTAGAAATTTGCAGGTGGTAGGACCTTCTGCAAGGTCCGCCCGGATTGCTACCACCACCTTGCTCGCTAATCGTGCCGTGAAGCAGCAGTGCTTGCACTGTTGTGTTTCGGCGTGGAGAGTAAGACAGTCGGCGAAATTACTGGCACTTGAGGTATCCCATCTTAGGCCTCTAGGTTGGCAACGCACCTGCAATACCCCTGGTGTTGCAGATGTTTATGGGCGGTGGTGATCTCTTACCACCAGGAGACCACTTGCTCGTTTGCCTTCCAGTCGAATAAAAAAAAAAAAAAAATTAACAGCAGGGGTGCTTTCGACCGCCATAATCTAAAAGTCATAATGTAATATTTGTCATAATAGGGATGAAGACTGGGTTAAAAATATATATCACTAACCTCGGGGCCATAATTCGAGAGACAACTTTGACAAGTCAATGACAGGTAAAGGGTTACCAGGGTTCGACGAAATTAAATAGTGATGTAGCCGATATCGATATTCATTGTCGATTCGACTAAATGGTTTGCTAAGAGGGATTTTACCAATTCAAGTAACAAAGATATAACAGAACGAAAATTTAACCAAACAAAACAAAAACGTAACAGATAAAATGCGCACAGTGAGCGAGAGATGCAGAAAACCACGAAACACATTCAAACACTCCGGGAAATGGAAGCCGAATGGGTTACAAAAGTTTGTTACACGAATTAGGGATGCACGTTACGATTCGATTTTTATGAAGATTGATTTAGCGATGGATACGATGTAGCGATTTTTTAATCTATTCATTTCAATATAATCTTCAACCGATTCGATTCGGAAATAAAGTGAATCGTATCCTTTAAATCGTATTTTCAGAGAATTTATTACTTTGTTATGATATAATAAGTAAGTATTGAATATTTACTATCTTAATGAAGACAAATCGATTATAAACGGATGCCGCAATAAAGTCGCATTACTAGTCCGCATTGCTTATGTTACTAACCGAAGCAAATAGATACATAAAAATAATGAAACAGGATGAAACAGGATAGTTAAAAAAAGTCATACACAGCTAAATTGTATTTATTTTACATTCTTTATGCTGTAAGGAGGCCTGTGCCCAGCAGTGGGATGTATATAGGCTGGGATGATGATGATGATTATGTGTAAGCATCGTCCTGTGTGAATAATAATTTCATTTTATTGTGATTAAAGCGATGGCTCTAACGATTAAATCCAATGTGTGATCAGATCTAATATTCAAATTGTCAAAATAAATACAAATTTCAAATCAATTTTTGATACGATTTTTGTGAGAAGGATTCAAGAGCATACGATCCGATCCGTGAATCGTTTCAGAGGGCCTACTCCGAAGTTCGAAAATTGAAGTTCATATCGTACCGTCCCTCGCGCTCTCGTATTAAATAGTATAAAAGGGTAAGAGGGACCGCACGACACGAACTTCGAGTTTTGAGTTTCATAGTAGCCCTGCTGAGGTTTACGATCCATTACGATTCAAAGTGAAAAATCGACGAATGCCCCGCACCGGCCCCCGCCCTTGGCCCTATATACTACGAAGTGTAAAATTCGAACTCCGTATCTTGCTATCCTGCTGGCGGTAGAACGTCAAAACTTCGAATTTCGTAGTAGTCCCCCTGCCCCCGCCAATCGCTACATTATCGTTGACAAAATGGCGCCTCTTGTGAAGGTAATGATGAAATTATTACTTGTTAGCGCCCTTGGTGAAAACAATCATATCATGTGTATATGAAATAAATAAAGCGGATTTAAGGTGAGGCCAATCAAAACAATGAAATAAATAATTGTCGTTGGTTTGTATTTGCACTTCTTTCAATGATCTTACATTGCAAAGTAAATTATTAAACTAATTTGGGATTGTCACCATAAATAATTATCGATAGAAGCCAATGCCGTGATATTTTTTAATATCGACACGAACAGCACTACCCTGTCTGTGGCAACACTTGTGCACAATGAATTGTCAAAGTTGTCTCTCGAATTATGGCCCCGAGTTTAGTCTGCGCGGACCTAGGTTATCGCGCGCTGGCGCCCTCTACCGGAATAAAAAGTATCCTATGTTGATCCTTGGGGCTTAAACTATCTCTATACCAAATTTCATCAAAATCGGTTCAGCGGTTTCGACGTGAAAGCGTAACAGACAGACAGACAGAGTTACTTTCGCATTTATAATATTAGTAGGGATTCTATTTAGTCCGACAGTTAGATTATGAAACAATATGGGACATGTCTTTTTTGGTTTATCTATTTATTAAAAATCGACAAAGGTATAGATCATCAAACTTCCGGAGTGGGGGCTTGTGACATCACTATAAGGTAAAAATCGTACCATATAGTGACGTCACTCGAAACTTTTTAGCACTGTATCCTCGTCATTTTTTGTCTGTCAAACAAAAGAAAAGTCTAGCCTATTATTGCACTTAACATTAAGGCCGCGTATACATATTTTTGCAACTTTCATAATCATAATCATAATATATTTATCCTTTATTTATTTTTTTACTTTGGCCATGTTGATATCTTTGCCCTTGATTGTACAAGATGATGATGATTTTTTATTAAATAATACAACAGAATAAACAATAACAAACATAATAAAACTTAAACTACATAGAAAATTTGGCCTAAATCGCCATCGATGGGCAAGGTACCTAGAAAGCACAATTTTTGGGCACAATTTGTTAGTCATATTTTTTTTTCCCCGTGGAGCCCGTACATTTTTCATAATTTTTAAATGGTTATCCTGTAGAGCTGTATAGGTTAGGTTAGGTTTGTTTTATAACAATTCTGAAAAATAAATGGTTTCAGAGAAAAAATAGAGTTATGTCAAACATTACATTATGACAAACAATAACTAAACTAAGCAAGTTTGGGACTAGGTCAATTGGTGTCAAGTGTCCCATGATATTTATTTATTTATTATTATTATTTATTTGCAATTTAAGTTCAAGATTACTAATTAAACCTTTTTTTTTTCTTTTGTACAAAAACTTGTTCTATGTTAAATGATATTGTAACGGATAACTCACGTCTTATAGAGTTTAGCTCGACATGTTTCGGGCTATTTCAAGTACTTGTTCTGTTACAGCCATGCCGCCTCGCTGCCGAAGCGAGCAGATCGCGACGTGTTCTTCATGAGCACACAAGCGCTCGTCGTATTGGTGCAGAGATACAGGTAAATAAAAGCGTCATCATCCCAGCCTATATACGTCCCACTGCTGGGCACAGGCCTCTCGGAACAAGAAGGCTTGGGCCATAGTTCCCACGCGGGCCCAGTGCGGATTGGGAACTTCACACGCACCATTGAATTGCTTCGCAGGTTTGTGCGGGTTTCCTCACGATGTTTTCCTTCACCGCAAAGCTCGTGGTAAATTTCGAATGTAATTCCGCACATGAATTTGGAAAAACTCAGAGGTGCAAGCCGGGGTTTGAACCCACGACCCTCTGCTTGAGAGGCGATAGGTCAAACCACCAGCACCACGGCTTACAACTACATAAAACATCCAAAATTTCTTGACGTCAGGAAAACGTCACGAAATCTTGTGAGGAAAAAATAGTAATTTTGTAACAACATCGAAACGTTCTATTGGATCCAACAACAAAGATTTATCTGACTTTTTTATTATTTTTACCACAAGGTTTTGTGTGGGGCAATCAACTTTTTTACCGACACTAATCTGTCCGCGACATTTTTCAAAAAATTGTAGATTTTTGTAAGTAAACATGTTTTTTCTGTAATTTAATAGATGGAATACATTAATTCCACACCGTGAAAATTAAACCGATTAAACCGTGAAATGTCTTGTTGGAAGTACGATTTTTTGGTAACGCCAGAGACAATTTTGGTAACGCAGGAGACGCCCAAAGTGTCGGTGAAATAGTTGATTGGCCCGTATATTTAAAAAACAATTTACCTACTTATTTTTGGTAGTGAAATAGAGTCAGATTTTTTCTTAACTAAGTGGACAACAGAAAATTGAGAAATGGATAACTTTTTGAGGAATAGTCATTTTTGTTCACAGGAATGGTATCCGCGGCAGGATGAAGGCGGCGGTTCACGACTTGCTCCGACAATACTATCAGGTCGAGAGCAATTTCCAACTAGGTGGGTGATTTTTGTCTCTTTTAACTCCCGACTTTTTAGGGTTCCGGAGCCAAAATGGCAAAAACGGAACCCTTATAGTTTCGCCATGTCTGTCTGTCCGTCCGCTACTTTGCTCAGGGACTATCAATGCTAGAAAGCTGTAATTTTGCACGGATATATAAGTAAACTATGCCGACAAAATAGTACAATTAAAAATTCAAAAACAATTTTTTTAGGGTACCTCCCATAGACGTAAAGTGGCGGTGATTTTTTTTTTCTCATCCAACCCTATAGTGTGGGGTATCGTTGGATAGGTATTTTAAAACCGTTAGGGGTTTGCTAAGACGATTTTTCGATTCAGTATTTGTCTGCGAAATATTCTACTTTAAATTGCAAATTTTCATTAAAATTGAGCGTCCCCCCCCCTCTAAAATCTAAACCGGTGGGTGGAAAATTTTGAAAAAAATCAGGGTGGTAGTCAGTATATCAAACTTCCAAGGAAAACTATAACGGCTAAGTTTGCTTGAGAATTATTAGTAGTTTATGAGTAAATAGCAGCGTAAGGTATAAAATATACCTAAACTTGGAAGATTTCGTAGAAAATACGTGGTTTTTTTAACTCTTATCCCCATCCCATTGTAACAGAAATTTGGAATTGAAATAAAAAAAAAACTTAATTTAATTGCTTATAATAACGATATCTCTTGTCCGGGTGAGCGGTCCGATGGAGTGCCGAAAAAAAATGTTTCTCGATGAGGGCTACGGCATAGATGTCGCTAGTGTCGCTGCTTATGTGACTAAATAAGAAACAAACAAGCTGAGATATGTGGCGCACAGGAGAAATTCATGTCTGTACCGTTGTCCAGCAGTGCATGGTGTAGCGGTATTGCACGCGGCACCGAATGCTGAGGACCTGGGTTCGATTCCCAGCGCTGGTCTTATTTTTCTGGTTTTTCTGTGCATCTATATTTCAGTTTGTATTTCCAATTCTACTTTGACCAGTTTATTTTTAGACGGAATGATACTAACCCCTTATATCGTCACTACTTTTAAAAATACTCGTATCTCAAAATAGATAATTTTCTGAGTGAACTTTACGAACATTATGTTAAGATTCAATGGGGGCTATCGCGAATGAATTTTTCGCTAGAGGCGCTAGTGTAGCGTGAGGTCAACGAAATGTCAAATCTCATAGTTTTTGGGTGAGCTACGCGGGTTTTGCATTACCTGAAATTAATAATGGCAATTATGCGAAAAGGGGCAATGAACGTCTGTAATTTGAGACAGTTTTGTCTTTCGAAAACTTTTGTCCTTCCTTTTTTCCGAACAAAACGGGATTACGCAATACTGTGGTTGCTCGATATTTTTATGGTACTGTTTTAAGATGTATTAAGTATGATTTTAATCTAAAATTTGTTTTCACGCCCGATAAAACAGACTTTTAAAAACCTCACGCAACAGTGGCGCCATCTAGTAAGATAAAAAACGATAGCCCCCATTTTGTTGACTTATTATTTTAGATACGAGATTTTTTCAAAGTAGTGACGATATGTGTTTTTGTCGCAGGCTCGTACGACAAATGCGTGATGGCGTTACGCGACAAACACAAGGATGACATGCAAGCCGTCGCCGACATCATATTCTCGCACAACCAGGTCGCCAAGAAGAATCTGTTGGTACGTGCACGACAATTTTTTTAGGCTCTGCTGATACAAGGCTGCCTTATCATAACATATTATTTGTTCGCATTAGGGTGAAGATTCCAAAGTTGCACACCGTTAAAGCTGCGTTAGCATGTAGTTTTATTTTCCATTAACTTTTTCCATACAAATATATGATTAATTTTCGTGTCACTGTCGGCGGCCGATCGTAAAATCCGCCAGATCACGAAATTCCTAGGCATATCGTGAAATGGCGTCATTTCATGAATTGGCTAAGGGACATCCGCCATATCGTTGAAAACTCAACGTTTGACGATTTGCCTGGTGACGTTTAGGCATATCATGAAACGCCGCCATTTCATGATTTGGCAAGTTTACGCAGATCATGAAATTCCTGGGCATATCATGAAATGCCGGCAAATCGTTTCTCTCGCTTGGCTCGTGCGTAGTAGTCACAATTCATGCTAACCACTCCTCGCTTCGCTTGTCGTACCTATTTTTTTATTTTTTTCAGCATATCACGATATGCCCGGTATAAAGCTAAGAATATCGAGGAATGCGTTGCTCTAATCGATCTGCCGTATTGTTTCTCAGGCACATCGTGATATGCCTGGACAACTATTAGGCATATCATGAAATGGTGCCATTTCATGATGTGCCTAGGAATTTCGTGATCTGGCTGATTTTACGATCGGCCGCCGACATCACAATGGAAAAAGTTAAGGGAAATTAAAACTACGTGCTAACGCGCTTTGACGGTGCAACTTTTTGGTCTTCACCCGTTAGTCTCGCAACCGGGAGCCTGTTATTTTACCAAATTTATTTTGGTCAAATTTCATTTCCCAAACAATTTTTAGCAACTTTTTGTTTGGCAATGCAAACTTTGGCACAATTTTAATACGAATATTTTCATTACGTCAAATTTTCACTCGACAAAATATTATTACGAAAAATTACATTATGGCATTTGGTCATTTAGCAAATGCTTTAATAAGGCAAAAAAACATTAGACAATAAAATAAAATTTGTGCGAGCGAGCGAGCAAGACGGTTCGGAGCAGAAGCGACTCGGATAGGTTAGGTTTAGAAGGCTAAGGCGGGAGCGAAGCGAAGCGTAGCTCCCGCCTTAGCCTTCGATGTTAGGTTTTTTTTTATAGCAGCCACGATAACATATTTGACTAAATGAAATTTGGTCAAAGTAATATTTGGCAAACCAGATATTGCTTAAACATGAACATGCCAAACATTAGGCTCGCGTAATAATTATTTGTCAAGTGTCAATTTGGCAAACGATTATTTGGCAAATGAAATTCTACGAAAAATTTTTTGGGAAGTGATAATTTGTCAAACATTTTTTGGTAAAACATAGGTAACCCCTCGCAACCTAGTATTAGTCGATATTAAATGTTTTGTATTTGTTGTGTCCAGGTGACGCTACTGATCGACCACCTGTGGTCCAACGAGCCCGGTCTGACGGACGAGCTGGCGGCCATCTTGAACGAGCTGACGTCACTGCACCGCGCCGAGCACAGCCGCGTCGCCCTTAGAGCGAGACAAGTGAGTACTTATGGTCAGGTGACACTACTGATCGACCACCTGTGGTCCAACGAGCCCGGTCTGACGGACGAGCTGGCGGCCATCTTGAATGAGCTGACGTCACTGCACCGCGCCGAGCACAGCCGCGTCGCTCTCAGAGCGAGACAAGTGAGTACTTGTTTCTTTAGAAAAACATGGCTCTGTCCATTGGAGGACAATTTTGCCAGTGTCTAGTAGTTTGCCGTTGTACAGTGGGGGTAGGAAAACCTTCGTCAGTTATTAAATTGATCCCTTTACTAAGTCACAGACTCTAAGTACGTTTTGAAACCAAAGTACTAAGTAGACAAGTGCATATCAAATTATACTTACTAGACATGATAACAAGGATCAAAATAGTATACACCTCTAACATATATCTAGTTTCATATCAATACAAAACCTTTTTAATAAACGACTTCGTAAAAGTTTCAATCAAATATTTTTCTAATTAAGTGTCAGTGTTTGTCAGTGTCAAGGTGTAGTTGTAGGGTGTCTATGGTCACCTAATTATGTTTAGCAGGTTGACAGGTTGACGCAGTATGTCCTACTCAATCGGTAAAGCAGATTAGCGCTCATACTGAACAAAGGAAAATAGATCTTAGGGCGACGAACCTTTTTACTCCGACTGTACGGTAAAAAATTCTAGAAAACGAAATATGAGAGGTAATGGTGGATGAACGATGACAGCGCGAATCTAATGAGTACTTTATTCAATCAACTTTTCAGTGTTGTTATTCAGGGTGTTTGGTAGCTACGTGCAAAGCTTTAAGGGGGTGATGGCCGAGGTATATTTGAAACAGTTTTAGCAACATATGTCTCAGCCGAAATTTGATATTTTTTTTTAATTCAAAATTTGGAAATTGGAGGAAAATACCCAGAATTTTATAGTCACGAGTCAATATTGCCCCAATGAGCGTTAATTTGTAAACAAAATCTTTTATTTCGGATAGTTTACTGTGTATTGGATCAAATGAAATAATTTTTAAGTGTCTTTCTTGCCTCAAAAACAAAATGGAGGCATTCGAAATTACTAACAATGTCTTAGGTTGAAAAGTCCCGTATATGGTATTTTGACTTTTTGTTGGTTACGTTATAAATAAATAAATAAATAAAAATAAATATCAAGGGACAATTCACACCAATTGACCTAGCCCCAAAGTAAGCTTAGCAAAGCTTGTGTTATGGGTACTAAGCAACGGATAAACATACTTATATATATAAATACATACTTAAATACATATTAAACATCCAAGACCCGAGAACAAACATTCGTATTCGTCATACAAATATTTGCCCCGGCCGGGATTCGAACCCGGGACCTCAGGCTTCGTAGTCAGGTTCTCTAACCACTTGGCCATCCGGTCGTCATAATATACCAATATTCTCTATTGACTCTATCTATTCCGTTCACTGTTGATGTCAATGATGTTGACGATGATTTCTCCCCCCCAGGTACTAATAGCAGCCCACCAGCCAGCGTACGAGCTCCGCCATAACCAGATGGAGTCCATATTCCTCTCCGCGGTCGACATGTACGGCCACGACTTCCATCCAGAGAACTTACAGAAGCTGATACTGTCAGAGACTTCCATATTTGATATACTCCACGACTTCTTCTATCACACTAATGCTGCGGTGAGTTGTAGATTTAAGTATAGGATTTAAAAAAAAAACTTTTATTTATTTATTTATTTTTATTTATTTAATAATAAAACATTACACCACCATTACAGAAAATCCAATGCAATAGTGTACCAACATATTATACAATTTAATATATACAAATTAAGCTGACTTAAAAGTTAACATACAGGAATCTTTATACTACTATAACATTACAATAACATAATACATAAAAAGTTACTTTAGTGAATTCACACAGCGAACATTTAAACATATCTATCCTTTTTATTCGACTGGATGGCAAACGAGCAAGTTTGAAAGAAAGAAAGAAGGCATTTATTCACTAACACAGAAGACACACCATATACAGCAAAATTTATACACGACTAAACCATAAAATAATAATAATAAATCACACATGAAATATACAAGGTGACCTTAGCCTCTGGACAAATAATTAAACCATGGATAAGACTGATACTTAGCAATATTTGAAATCAGTTATTTGCTTAATTAGACAAGAAAAAAAAATCTATGAAATCATATCCTTAGATTATATACAACACTAGATGGATCGTAGGCGGCATGAAAACGTCCCCAAAAACCGGATTGACGTAACTCGAGTGTAAGATGAAGCTGTCACGTGGTCGCCACGCACACAAACAAGAAAAAGTTGGGACGTTTTCAATCGCATTGTTTCTTACTGAGGCTCGGTCTAGTGTTGTATATAGTCTAAGATCATATCATCCAAACATTAAATTTATTCGAGACAAAGTAGCATAGCATAACAAAAAAAAAGATATTACAAAGTGCGAAATTGTTGTCACGAAATTATGACTGAAATTATATCAATACTAGCTGTTTCCCGCGGCTTCGCCCCCGTTGTATTTTTTTTCTTCCATGAAAACCTTCTCCTGCCAGTAGCGAACACAACAAAAAAAGAATTAGCGAAATCGGACCAGTCGTTCCCGAGTTATGCGCTTACCAACACATTTTGCGATTTATTTTTATATTATAAAGTAACATAGATATGCTTGCAGGGATGATTTTAGTTCCATTTTCTTCAGCAGCAGACCCGTGCGAAGCCGTGGCAGGCAATTAGTTTAAAGTTTTTTTGGTTGTGTTCTTCATTTAAATAACTAAGGTCTCAGCAGCGTGAACAGAGAATAAGACTTCTGCAATAGCTGTAACAAATAAGTTTTTGTTAAAAATGTTATTTTTGATTTTTTTTTTTTTTTTTATACTACTGGAAGGCAAACGAGCAAGTAGGTCTCCTGGTGGTAAGAGATCACCACCGCCCATAAACATTTGCAACACCAGGGGTATTGCAGATGCGTTGCCAACCTAGAGGCCTAAGTTCGAATACCTCAAGTGCCAGTAATTTCACCGGCTGTCTTACTCTCCGCGCCGAAACACAACAGTGCAAGCACTGCTGCTTCACGGCAGGATTAGCGAGCAAGATGGTGGTAGCAATCCGGGCGGACCTTGCACAAGGTCCTACCACCTGCAAAAGCAACACAAGATACAAGCTTTTTTGGTGACTGTACTTGCATTGTCATCCAAACTTCTTTTTCTTGAATCTACATAGGCATGACGACGTCTGTACACGCGTCAATGTGTGCGTGAGATACACAGGGCTGACTATCGCGAAACTCTAATAAATGCTACCAATGACATTTAAACGTACTTATACCTATGTAGGTATGGCTTAGATATGTGCAAATAAATGTAATCGTTAACCTTACCTATTTATTTAAACCTACTTAAAATGTGTCCGTCTACGTATTTTAAGCATTATTATTTTCAAATACAATAGATATACGTCTACATACTTAAACAAATTATTCAGTAGGTAGTTATTTCATGTATTAATCGCGATAATTTCAGAAATCATTATTTATTTACAAAAAGAAGCAAAATAATTGCTTCCAAACTTAGTGCCGTGCGTGTGACATACATCGCGTCGCGCTTTCCTGCGGTTTTCCTGCAATCTGCGCTTGAGGGGTGGGGTAACTCGAACCGGTGCGGGGCGGAGCGTGGCCGTTCTGTCCGATAGTACTATTATATATTCTGTGGCTAAAGCTAACCGGGTAAACGCAGTACATTACTTTTGTTTGGAAGTATATAGAGCTGTTATACTGTGTCTACTTCTCGTGGGTATGTCAAATTAATTATTTTTATCTACTTCGTTTAATATTTTTTAATGTGTTTTGCTAAATCCTCGTTGCTTCTATAACTTGGTTTTGAACCTCATTAAAATATTTACAATCAACACATTTCTTGACACTTTTAGCTTCTTTAAAAAAATATACATTATAAACAATTTACCGTTATTGGCTATTTACAGAAATACCTTGCTTAAGTTGACTCCCATGGAAATCAATTTTCGAAAAATAAACTAAATAAATAAGTAAGTGGTGATTTTAGCTGCTCTATATAAATCAATGAAAAGACAACGTGTGCAATCTTCGCGTTATGGATTGCTACTAAGTCAAATTGACAATTGTCACTTTCTACTAACGAGTCCTTCCGATTTCCTCCGAAAACTGAAGGTTTTTCTAAGAGCTCACTGATTGTATCAACTTACCGACACGAACAGCTCCATATCGAAGTTGACCATATTGAAGGCGGTGATATTGACGGGCACCTGAGCTCTAGCGATCATGAATACGACGGTGCGTCGCGCGCGCAGGTCCCCTGTACGTTCCCAGCCGCTGCAGTACACGTTGGTGGCGACATCTGCTGCCTGGTATAAAAAATTGCACATAATAGTACATTTCAAGGGCATGAAACGCGACATTTCACCCCAATAATACGGCATTTGACAACTCCTGGATTTGCCATATCTTAGTATTATTATGAAAATATAGATATACAGACGGTGCTTAGCGAAGAGAAAACCTAAATCGGTTGAAAAATGGATTTATAGCGATTTTTTGAAAAATCTATGTACCTGTCTCTTTCTCAAACGCTTTTCTCTATGCAGCTAGTATGGCAGTAAGTACTGGCGTGTAACGTAACATGCATGTCTTTCTCTGTCTAATCTTGAATTTCAAACCTTATAACTTTTTTATTAGTAAAGGTAGCTTAAAAATTGTTTCTCTATTCGATAACAGGCATTGTGTAGTTTTAATTTGTAAAACACATACAAAATAGTCAAACACCGTATTTATTCATAATCTTTATTCACCCGTGTGGTGTGTGGTTAGAATTCCACCTCTCCATTTCTTCCGTGGATGTCGTAAGAGGCGACTGAGGATATGTTAAGGTATACCGCAGGCGACAGGCTACCAACCTGTCACTACGAGTATTGTACCGTTTTCGTCAAACTTTAAACCTAAAATTCCTAAAAGTGCCTCCGAAGCCACGAACGTTTCGTGTGCTCTGCCTACCCCATTTGGGAATACAGGCGTGATGTTTGTTGTTGTCGTTCTTTTAAATTGGCGAGGGTTGGTTAATTAAAAGGGTATAATAGTGCCATAGTGTAATTAAAAGGGTATAATAATGTCAATAAATAAATAAATAGTGCCATTTGATATTCCCACGGGATACGGATAAAATCTCGAAACAACAACCGCTGGGCTCAGAGTCATGAAATTTGACCATGTGTTTTAGTGTAACGTCAATGAATACAACTTTTTAATTTTCGGGAATTGCCACGGGGTTTTTTAAAAATCCCGGAATTTCAATTTAGCTGCTGTATCTAATGGTTTACATGTGCGAAGACGCGGGTAAACAATAGTGATTTCATATGGCTGACTTACGGCTGCCTGTAGTTTGGCGGCGTATCGGCACGGCATGTGAATGTGGATACATGTAGCCACGACGTACATGAGGTACCTGGGGTCGATACCGTAACCCTGAAATGTAGATCAAATCAAAATGAAAATGAAAACATTTATTACGTAAGTAGCCCGCGTGGGAACTACTGCCCAAGCCCTCTCACTCATACTAAGAGCACAGAACACAAAACACAAGAGCACAAATTAATATTTAAATAAAATAAATAAATAAAATATCACGGGACAATTCACACCAATTGACCTAGCCCTGGTCCTTGACTGTTGGCCTCTTAGAGAGGCTCAGAGTCACGCAACGAGCTATGGAGAGAGCTATGCTTGGAGTTTCTTTGCGCGATAGAATCCGGAATACGGAAATTCGTCGAAGAACTAAAGTCACTGACATAGCTGGAAAAATATGCAAATTGAAGTGGCAATGGGCGGGCCACATCGCTCGAAGAACAGATAACCGTTGGGGGAGA
Organism: Choristoneura rosaceana; assembly: GCA_037349165.1. Classification (NCBI taxonomy): domain Eukaryota; kingdom Metazoa; phylum Arthropoda; class Insecta; order Lepidoptera; family Tortricidae; genus Choristoneura; species Choristoneura rosaceana. Next base: position 4,106,488 of record JAZBNJ010000017.1, read on the forward strand.
AAAGTTCTCGAGTGGCGACCACGAACCGGAAGACGAAGCGTTGGCAGGCCTCCCACCAGGTGGACTGACGACATCGTGAGAGTTGCGGGAAACCGGTGGATGCAAGTGGCGAGTTGTCGTTCATTATGGCGTTCTAAGGGGGAGGCCTTTGTCCAGCAGTGGACGTCTTCCGGCTGATGATGATGATGATGATGACCTAGCCCCAAAGTAAGCTTAGCAAAGCTTGTGTTATGGGTACTAAGCAACGGATAAACATACTTATATAGATAAATACTTACTTAAATACATATTAAACATCCAAGACTCGAGAACAAACATTCGTATTCATCATACAAATATTTAAATGAAATATGAAAAATACGTGATTTCATAAACGAAATGACGGACACATTGAAATGAATTCAGAATTGAAATGTTAATTTATTTTCATTGATAGAAAATTAAACAAGTTTAAATGAAAAGAAGGTCATGTAAGGTTATCATTAAATTAAGATTACTTTTTGGAGTCTTTTTGTATTTTTTATTTCAACTCCTAATTTTTGTTACTTTGAAACTAATAACATAGATGGCGTTAGTGTCGCTGCTAAAGTCACTAATGAAAAGAATGCAAGTTGAAATGATGGTGCATAAGAGAAATTCGTGTCTAGTCTCCTGTCCAGCGGTGGTGTAGGGGAATAGCACGCAGCACGGATTGCTGAGGACCTGGGTTCGATTCCCAGCGCTGGTCTATTTTTCTGGTTTTTCTGTACATCCATGTTTCAGCTTGTGTTTTCGAGTGAAATATATATCATTAAATTGTTACTTATCACACGTACAATAAAGTAGGTACGTACATAATCCATCATAATCGCCAACCCTAACATAAAACTGTCATATGCTACGGTTTTGCTACCTCCGTTGCGGGGTATGATTGTCAATACTCACAACTGTTTGATGGCTTACCTCTATAACTTGGTACATGCAGTTACATATCTGCACCACTGTTGCCACCAGTATTATACCCAGCCAGATGTTAAATATTTGCTGCACCATATCCACCATTCTGTAAAAGTGTCAAATGTGAGTCTCGTTACGAGACTGATGTGAATTTATTTATTACTAGCTTTTGCCCGCGGCTCTCTTTCAATAGAAATTGTGACGTATAATGAAATTAATAAGGTTCAGTTTCCAACTCAATGTATGTGGCCGCTAAATCGCCTCTACCTTATTAAGACTTAAATACCTGAACACCTCGTTGTGTTGTCTAATAGCGTCCACCATTTTGTTGAATATTGCAACAGAATCGTTTTCCAACATGGCGTCCTCGAACTCTTTGCATAAAAGTGCAATCTTTAGGCATATATGGTTTATGGTTACGCCGAAAAACGCGTCGAAACCTGTGGAAAAGCACGGAAAAACCGGTAGAAATACGGTTTTAGGTGGTGGTTAGGGAAGAGAAAACCTAAATCGGTTGAAAATTGGATTTATAGTGATTATTTGAAAAATCTATATACCTGTCTCTTTCTCAAACGCGTTTCTCTATGCAGCAAGTATGGCGGTACTGGCGTGTGACTTCACATGCCAGTATATCTTTCTCTGTCTAATCTTGAATTTCAAACCTTTATAACTTTGTTATTTGTGAAGGTAGCTTAAAAATTGTTTCTCTATTTGATAACAGGCATTGTGTAGTTTTAATTTATAAAACATGTACTAGATAGTCAAATACCGTATTGCAATAAGATTTTGTTAAAAATGAAATTTTTATTATAAGCTTTTTTGCTGACTGTACTTGAATTATCATGACATGTAAACTACATTTCCGTTCCAAGTTTCAAATCGGTTCCACCAATTCCCAGTCGATGTTTACATGTAATTGAAACTATGCCTGTGTATTTTATGCCTTTATAAATTTGGTCGAAAAACATTACCTTCCTCTGTGTAGTCGCGTAAAAATCGAAAAATCTAAACAATCAATAAGTCCGCCTTTGTACTTAGCACTTTCTTTTGTGTGTTATTTTTGTACCTATTTCATTTTTGTACAATAAAGAGTTTAAACAAACAAACAAACAGAATCGGTTCACAAATGACGAAGTTCTTAGGTAACAAACATTAAAAAAAAATACAACCGAATAGATAACCTACTCCTTTTTTTGAAGTCGGTTAAAAAAGGTACGTTACCTGTGAAACTCAGTACAAATAAAAACGAACAGTAAGTCATATAGGCGAACATAAACTCAAAGAACGGCGAACTGAATCTATCCTCAGGCTTCGAGAAAGGTTTCTCCACATCATGTACCATGTACAACATGGAATCTGACTCGAACATGCAGCTGTAGATGTTCAAAATGACAGCTGTCAGTGGGAATGTCATAACGCAGGACCTGACTACCCAGGCCCAACAGTATTCACTGTAGAATTTGCTGTCTTTTATCAATTTTCGGGCTATCGATTTGTGGTCTTCTGGCAGATTGTTGCATTTGGAATGGTCACTGTCGATTGTTTTTATTATTTGATATACTTCAGCTCTTCGGATGTACAGGAGCAGCATCTGAAATAAGTTTTTGTTAAGAATGATTTTTCGCTGACTGTCCTTTTTGTTAACTGATACATTTTCATCTATAAAGGGCGGTATTTTGAACTACCCGCACTTGGTCATTTTTATTTGTCACCCCATCAACCCCTTTTTGTAATCAAGTGCGGGTAGTTCGAAGGACTCGCGCTGCTAGGCAGACTTGACACCCTACACTTCAGACTCATGACCACGGCCACTGTGATGTGGTTGAAACGTCGAGCTAAATTTTAGTCGTGTGATAAGTCCCGATTGTGGTATTTTGACTATGAGTGAAAATCACGAAATTAGCTCTGGTGATGATGATGATGATAATAATGTAATCGTTGAAAATGATGATGGTGACGACTATGATGACGACGATCACAATGATGGTGATAACGATGATAAACGTCCAGACGGAACGTACTTTAAGCAGCACCAAATTTAACGGTCCAACGACGGTGGCATGTCGTATGATGTTGACGAAGTCTCTGCGTTTCCAAGAGTTGTACATGTCCAACATGACCATGGAGATCACCGGTACCACGGACAGACATAGTAGAGCTGTAACAAACCGTCATTATAGTTAAATCACAGAATATATAATAGTACTAACGTACAGAATGGCCACGCTCCGCCCCGCACCGTTTCGAGTTACCCCACCCCTCAAGCGCAGATTGCAGGAAAACCGCAGGAAAGCGCGACGCGATGTATGACACACGCACGGCACTAAGTTCGGGCACAGAATATATAATAGTACTAACGTACAGAATGGCCACGCTCCGCCCCGCACCGGTTCGAGTTACCCCACCCCTCAAGCGCAGATTGCAGGAAAACCGCAGGAAAGCGGTCGGGTGCGCGACGCGATGTATGACACACGCACGGCACTAAGTTCGGGCACAGAATATATAATAGTACTAACGTACAGAATGGCCACGCTCCGCCCCGCACCGGTTCGAGTTACCCCACCCCTCAAGCGCAGATTGCAGGAAAACCGCAGGAAAGCGGTCGGGTGCGCGACGCGATGTATGACACACGCATGGCACTAAGTTCGGGCACAGAATATATAATAGTACTAACGTACAGAATGGCCACGCTCCGCCCCGCACCGTTTCAAGTTACCCCACGCCTCAAGCGCAGATTGCAGGAAAACCGCAGGAAAGCAGTCAGGTCCGCGACGCGATGTATGTCACACGCACGGCACTAAGTTCTTCCTTTTTCATGAAATGACTACCTACCGAATAATTAGTTTAAGTTTGTAGTCGTATATCTATTGTAATGGGAAATAATAATGCTTAATTACACAGACAGACACATTTTTAAGTAGCTTTCAATTCAATCTGCGCTTGAGGGGTGGGGTAACTCGAACCGGTGCGGGGCGGAGCGTGGCCATTCTGTACGTTAGTACTATTATATATTCTGTGGTATAGATAATTCCACTTTAGTTGAGGTGAATGATTACACACACAGCTACATGAAGTACTCATTGCAAAAAAGCAAATGAATGAAATGAGTGAGTGAATGTAAACAAAAACGCTTATACGCTTATATGTGAATACAATTTTAATAGCTACATAAATAAAGACAATGCAATTTACTGCTTATTCTCTTTCGTTTCTACGATTAATATTATATTCATGTACCTACCTACGCAAATGTGACCTTTATTTGAATTAATGTAAATGAAATTAATCAAAATGTTGCATTTTCTGTTTTATTTAAAGTCGACGAATTGCTCTATATAATTCTTAACAAAAGAGGTTAAATAAACTTTTTGGTCTATCTTGCAATTCGTTGTTGAGCTTGCTATCGGTACAATAAAGGAACAGTAATTTCAAAATCTCGCTGTCATTACACGACAATGTTGTTGTGTGCGTGACCTCAACTAAGATGAAACTAGGTATAGGATGATAACAGTTAGACTGAATGATCTAGGCGTTACCTATACATATAGCCCGCCGGCGGTCCATCCTGGGGTTAGGGTACAATTGTCCCACGATCATGTTGAACGTGAGGATCTTATACGTCTCCCGGAACGGTTTGAATTCCGCCTCCATGGATGCTGGAAAAGGATAAAAGATTAGACATCTGTATGATTAACAATTTCCGTAAAAACAATTTTTCACTCCTCGTGCTCGTAATGTTCGTGTTTATGCTGGATTTAGGCGACATAAAATGATATTTTATGCACTAATGCGTAAAATAAAATATTCGTCTAAGACCAAGGTAATCAGGTGTCAACAGCCACAAACAAAGAAGTTTATATATTTTTTTCCATAATTTTTAATTTATATAAAATTAAAAATCAACCAAATCAATCAAAATAAATCAATGAAACTGAAAAAAAATATAATTATATAGCAATGCATGAAAAATAAAAAGTACATAGTAAGTTATCAATTGTTTCCACTGTTGCTATTCCAAGTGAAAAGCAGAGTGTAAAACTCGAGCATTAAACCCATTTTCCCCTTGACGTGTCCATCCACCCTCGCCATAGCGGCTCGTGTGGCTATACGAACGCCTCGGGTACAATGTGCAGTCTACTATTTAAGTCGTCCAGATACAGCATACACACGAACTTAACGAGCATGAGAAGTGAAAAATATATTTTCACTTCTCATGCTCTAAAAGTGGGTCAATATAGCCTTACGAGACGGGAGTAAAGTGAGCACTTTACTCCCTAGGGAGTAAAAGTAATTAATTTTTTAATTTACTTCGAGTGACTTAGATAAACTCAAACAGCCAGTTACTTGCAAAAAATAAGTTTGTGTGTGGACCATTTTAATGACGAAAATGTTACGTTCTTAGTCTACGTGGTCTTAGTTCTATGCTTTTTCCGCATAGAAGGTGGCGCCGCTCTATTTTTCCGTTTGTGTATGGACCATTTCGCCGGTGCTATTTTGTTAGTATCTGTATTGGTAGTATCTGTGTCTGGATGGAAAAAAATATTTACCGTGAAAACTTTGAAATTGTTGTAGAGCGTAAATCGTAAACGATTAAAATAAATTGATTATTCTCACAATGTCATCAAGTGATAGTGAAAATTATGATGTTGAACAAAGAGTAATAGACATAATTGATAATCTTTTGCCGCCGAAATCTAGAAAGATTTATTTTTATTTTTTGTTAAATCTTTTTGTACTAAATTGACTATTTTTTCTCGCAATCGAAGTGAAAAATAGAGTTTTCACCGCGAGACTAAAAGTCAATATAAACCCTCGGATAAATAGACACCCTCGCTAAAGCTCGGGTGGCTAACCACCTCGGGTATATATTGGCTTATTTTAGTCTCTCGATAAAAAATATACTATTTCATCTCTCCTGTTCGGAAAGTTTAATTTTCATGGGTAGATAGCCGGGTGGAAAATTGCTTTTCCTCCTCTAGGGTGGAAAGTAATTTTTTTTTTAATTTTTCGGCTAGCCATGACATCGAAGATAATTGAGTTACGTCAACGACATTTTTTTTTTCACGTTTCGGCATGGCAAGTGGCCAGTCGAAAAGGTACCGATGGAGGTTGGATAGGTACAAGTAAATTCAATTTATTATTAATATTATTATTCTCGTTTTTTTGGAGTTTTTCAGTTTCCTCACAGTCGAAATGAAAAGTAGAGTGTCTAAGGGCCTGGACACATGTCGCCGGTACGGTGCCGTCTACGGTGTCACGGCGCGGCGCCGTCAAACGGCGTCGTGCCGAAACACGGTGCCGCGTACGGTGCCGTACACGGCGCCGCGAACGGCGTCGTACCACGGCGCGGTGCCGTGTACGACGCCGTGCACGGTGCATCGCTTGGTAGTTTAACTAGTTTTCGTTTTGCTGCTGAACGCATAACACGCAAGTACAACCATCGTTTCAAATATACAAAACAATTGTCGTTTTAAATATATACAAGTATACAGTTTTTGCCTTGACATGGACCAAGAAAAACGTATTCTCCTGCTCCTACTGCTAAGACGACGAATGAAGAAAAAACAGAAACGAAGATATTGGGTGAATCCATACATGTCTTTAATGAACCATGATGGAGGTCATTTTAAGAGAAAATATGAAGCACTGAAAATATGTGGGGATGACAAATTTTACGAGTATTTTAGAATGTCCATATCAACTTTTGAAGAACTGTTATCCAAGATAGCGAGTCGTATACAAAAGCAATACGTATTCAGAAAACCTGTTGAGCCTTTGGAAATGCTTGGATTAACTATAAGGTAAGAAATAAAATAATTAGTTATACATTGATTTGTTTATTTTTATCAAAGGAATAGTAATTTTCGTGATGTCGTCGTCAGACGTCTTTCCAAGCTGTTTTTAAAATTTTAGTTTTATACTCCTCATTCGTCTTGTCCCAAAGAACAGGACGAGCTTCCACTAAAGAAATTATAAAATCTACATCATAATCTTCAGCCATTTTTATGCACTATTTACTTGCGTGTTATGCGTTCAGCAGCAAAACGTAAACTAGTTAAACTACCAAGCGATGCACCGTGCACGGCGTCGTACACGGCACCGCGCCGTGGTACGACGCCGTTCGCGGCGCCGTGTACGGCACCGTACGCGGCACCGTGTTTCGGCACGACGCCGTTTGACGGCGCCGCGCCGTGACACCGTAGACGGCACCGTACCGGCGACATGTGTCCAGGCCCTATCTCGGGTGAAATAACCCATTTCCCCTCGAACTATTGGCGCTCTCACTTCGTTCGAGCGCCAGAAATATCTCGGGTGAAATGGGTCACTTTCCACCCTTGGTTATCAATCTACTATTACGTATTTCGATCTCTTTAACCAAAATGTCTTTTTTCCGATTAAACTTCTTCATTCTATCACCAATTAAAGTTTCAAAGCTACCGGTACACTCTGTCATAATGCTTTTTACGCAATAAAATGTTACCGTGAAAGTTCCTACAGAATATTTAAACAGACAAATTGACAGAATTAAATCATTTTAAGGTTCCATTGTACCGTCAAGTTTTATATAAGAAAGAAAAGAAAGAAAATACATTTATTCACAAAACAAGACAATATTATTAGGTACAAATAAACAACACAAAAGTATGTGTCGTTGCGGTTGTGAATCGGACACTGGCTCAGCATAATGCTGAAGCGTTAAAAACACCCCAGCGCTGATTTTCAGCCAGCACCGTCGTCGGCAACCCTCGCACTAACTTCTAGTTGTGGCTTCATACGCGTAAATCGCTTGCTCGCTAATCCTGCCGTGAAGTAGCAGTGCTTGCACTGTTGTATTTCGGCGTGAAGAGTAAGACAGCCGGTGAAATTACTGGCATTTGAGGTATCCCATCTTAGGCCCCTACGTTGGCAACGAATTTACAATATCCCTGGTGTTGCAGATATTTATAGGCGGTTGTGATGTCTTACCATCAGGAGACCGACTTGCTCGTTTGCCATCCTGTCGTATAAAAAAAAACCGGCCAAGAGCGTGTCGGACACGCCCAAAATAGGGTTCCGTAGCCATTACGAAAAAATTAAGTAATATTTTTCTAAGGATTTCGTATTTTATACGGAATCTTCCAAGTTTAGGTATATTTTATACCTTACGCTGCTATTTACTCATAAACTACTAATAATTCTCAAGCAAACTTAGCCGTTATAGTTTTCCTTGGAAGTTTGATATACTGAGTACCATCCTGAATTTTTTCAAATTTTTCCACCCACCGGTTTAGATTTTAGAGGGGTTGGGGGGGGGGGGGGGGGACGCTCGATTTTAATGAAAATTTTCACTTTAAGGTTGAATATTTCGCAAACAAATGATTGAATCGAAAAATCGTTTTAGCAAACCCCTAATGGTTTTAAAATACCTATCTAACGATACGCCACACTATAGGGTTGGATGAGAAAAAAAATCACCGCCGCTTTACGTCTATGGGAGGCACCCTATAAAAAAGAACGTGCGCTGCTTCGACTCGCACTTGGCCCGTTTTTTTCGATTCATTTTGCCCTAATCAATAAATCTTTATATCAAAAATTCCTTTTGTTTTCGCCTTCCAATTATGCTTGCTGCCTTCAAGTAGCATTCAAAAAGGTTTTGCTGGAATACTTGCTGATGGTAGCTAGAAGCTTTAGAATTATTGAAGATAATTGCTAATTACGATCGTTTGCCTTGGGGCTAAGTTTTTGAAGTATTAGTCAGTTTTCAGAGTTCCGTACAAAAGACGAAAGAACCTTTCATTGTCCATCGGTCGAAGTCTCGTTTTGGGTTCTCTATCGTTTGCCCGAATTTCATGTGCCTGAATGTATCATTTTCTACAATTTTCATTTGGTGAGAGTTGCGGGAAACCGGTGGATGCAAGTGGCGAGTTGTCGTTCATTATGGCGTTCTAAGGGGGAGGCCCTTGTCCAGCAGTGGACGTCTTCCGGCTGATGATGATGATGATGATGAATTTGTTTCTGAAATAGTAATTTCTTCAGAGTTGATATTAAACTAACCTAACCTAACCTACTGCATTCTATATGATGACATTTAAACAAATCCTGAGAACAGCACGGTTCTATATATTTTATGGCAAACGTTGGTATGGCAAGTGAAATTCGGGCAAATGAAACTCGGGCAAGTGAAGGTAAACGCTCCTTTTGATTTTAAAAATAATTTAAACTGCATTGAGTGGCGAACAAATAGCGATTTATGACGTCATAAGTCGCTATTGCCATTGAAACTCTATGGGGGAATTGTGTTTTGACAGGTCATGAAAAGTACGTCAGTTGATTGGTGGTGTCATATCCCTATTAACACATGTAGTCGTGGTGTGAAGTGAGTGGGAGCGAGAACTAAAAAAACGTATACTGTTCACAACGCACTGTAATATTCACTTTACAGGTACACAAAAAACATACAGATACAAAACGTTGCTTGTAGGACGAAAAATGCCAGTAAAAGTCTTACGTCACGCGGCGGGAGCGGCAAGCGGACTGGCGCGGACGCGTTAGTTTTTCGAGGCGCGGGGGCATAGCGATATGCGCGCGCAGGCGGCGAACGAGTAACAGCGGCGCTGATTGGACCGCGCATTGACCAAGCCGCGGCGTGAGCCACGGAGTTTTAAATAAAGGCGGGAGCGCAGCATAACTGCCTTGTCGTACTACATACTCCCCCTTTTGACCAGAGGAGTGTCCTCACTAATGGTCAAACAAAACAATATCCCTAGCTTTGCGAGGCCGGCCTCGACGTCTAACAGGTGCAACAGGTTCGGGAACCTCAAGACTTTCACCCTCTCGGCCATGATACCTCTTCAAATCTGAAATATGATACTTTCCGATAACTTCATCGGACTTATCTGGAAAAGCTAAAAGATACGTCGTGGGACTGACCTTTTGTTTTATAATATAAGGCCCATCACGTCTCGGCATCAATTTTGAGCTCACACCTTTAGAAGCGTTGCTGAGAGTGTGCGTCTTCATCAAAACTAGGTCACCCTCTAACAAGTCGCCCGTTTGACGACTTTTATCTTTGGCAGCTTTTCGAACATCTTGTTGTCGCTCAATGGTTTCTCTGCTGGATTGAAGCGCATCAGCAAGTCGAAGCAGATAAGGAGTTATCTGAGGAACATAATTTTCGGCCATTATTACCGCTCGGAGGTCAGTTTGCGCGGCTAATGGAGACCGTAACTCTCGAGCAAAGGTCAGGTAGGCTGGAGTCTGCTGGGTGGACTTAGTGAGCGATGTATTCAATGCAAACCGAATAAAAGGTAGTACCTCTGCCCATTGGTGATGATGTCCTTCCACAAGAATAGCTAGCTGTACCTTGAGGTCTCTATTTTTTCTTTCAACGGGATTGGCTTCAGCGTGGTATAAAGGGATCAGATTTTGCTTCACATTCAGGGTGTACATAGCTTTCTGCATCACGTCGGCAACGAATTGGACACCGTTGTCAGAAATGACACGCCTGGGAACTCCGAAACGCAGAAAAACTTCGTCGATCAAAGTCTTCGCGCAAGCTTCAGCAGTGGCTTCAACAAGGGCAAAAAGCTCGACCCACTTACTCGCAGTGTCTTCCACGATCAACACCCATCTTTCACCGTTAGGCCCCTTAGGTAAAGGTCCGAACAAGTCCACAGCTAATACCTCGAACCGTTGCGCTGGAACTGGAGTCTGGATCAACCCGCTCGGTTTCTCATTCGAGGGCTTGTAACGCTGGCATTCAATGCACGTCTTGAGGTATTCTGTGACATAGCGACGCATACCAGGAAAATAATATCTGGAAGAGATGCGATGCAAGGTACGTTCTATACCTCCATGACCAGCCGTTGGAGCATCGTGATTTTCCGCCATAATCTCTTTTCGCAGATCCTCCGGCACAACCAGTTGCGGTTCTTCTTGGTCAACATCAGGTGAGTAACGGTATAATACACCCGTGTTCATGTGATATCCCCTTTCCGTCCATCTACACATTTCTACTTCTTCTTTTCCTTCCAGGCCCTTAATGATCTTTGACAGCTCAGGATCTGCAATCTGTTTCTCACGAAGAGAGGCAGCATCCCAGCGTGGAGTATCGACAATAACCGTGCAGACTTCGCAAGACGCACGTGAATCTTCTTCACACGGTGGTCGGCTGAGCGTATCGGCGATGACATTAGCCTTTCCCGGCGTATAATCCACTTGCAAGTCGAACGATTGAAGTTTCATTGCCCAGCGGACTAACCTGCCAGTAGGCGACTTTACTGTCAGTAGCCATTTCAGGGGTTGATGGTCACTGGCCACCTTTACGGGATGTCCATCGATGTACCCGCGGAACTTCTCTACTGCCCACACCACGGCCAGAGCTTCTCGCTCCGTAGTGGAGTAGTTTCGCTCGGCGGGCGTTAGCAGACGGCTGGCATACTCGATAGGACGTTCCTCGCGATGTGTCTCCCCCTGCAGTATAGCTGCTCCTAGAGCATAGTTGCTCGCGTCGGTCCTGAGAATGAATGGAAGGTTGTAATTGGGCTGAATCAGGATTGGAGCCGAGGTAAGTAACCGTTTTAAGTCATTGAACGCGTTAACCTGAGCTTCTCCCCAGAGCCATGGCTGATCTTTTTTGGTAAGCATAGTCAACGGCTGGGCCACCTGTGCGAAACCTGGAACGAACTTCCTGAACCACGAGCACGTCTGTAAGAAGGATTTAAGGTGCTTCACAGATGCGGGTTCACTCATGTTGGAGATGGCGCTGATCTTCTCAGGATCGGGTGAAATGCCAGTAGGCGTGATGACATGTCCAAGATATTTTACGCTTTCCCTAGCAAATACACATTTAGCGCGATTAGCTCGCAAGTTGAATACGCGAAGACGGTCAAAGACAGCGCGCAAGTCCTGCAAGTGCTGAGAAAAACTTTCTGATATGACGATGAGATCATCAATGTAACCCAGAAGTGTCACTCCCTTGAGGGAAGCTCCAGAACGAAATCGATCGATAAGACGCTGAAAGGTGGCCGGTGCGTTACGCAGCCCGAATGGCATGCGCTTAAATCTGTGAACGCCAAAAGGTGACACAAAAGCTGTCTTGTCCTGGTCCTCCTCCTTAACAGCGACCTGCCAGTACCCGGAGCGCAAATCAATGGTGCTCATAAAACAGCTTCTACCTGTATACTGTAGCAAATCGTCAATGACCGGTAATGGGTACGAATCGGGTTTGGTGATTGAGTTTAACTTTCGGTAGTCTACGCAGAATCGAAAAGTACCGTCTTTCTTAGGTACCAAAAGAGCTGGTGCAGCCCAGGCCGACTCACATTCCTCGATGACTCCATCCTCCAACATCTTGTTAATTTCAGCCTCCATGATGTTTTTCTTGGCGGGCGTTAGTCTGTATGGCGGCACAGCTATGGGCCGATGATCCCCCGTCTCGATGTGATGTTCCGCAAAGGGTGTCGGACCTCCCCCTTTTCCGAAGATGTCTTCATACTCCTGCAAAATTGCACAAAGGGTGCCCCTGTCTTGCGCTGATAACATCGAACCTTCATCAGCCCGAAGAACGTCAGCAGATGAGCAACCGACGTAATTACGTGAGGTCTCACAGCGAAGAGGGTGAACGTCCTGAGGTCGATCCGCCATAAACCACGTATTGGCGGGGATATCCAAAACTAATCGAGCCTTGCGCAAGAAATCGATTCCTAACAGCGTTTCGTTGTTAGTCGAGTCCGGGAATATGACGAACGTAATAGGTATGACGGAACCTTCAAGCTTAACTTCAACGTCTGCAAGTTTAACTTTAATGTCGCGTAAAATACCGTCCGCAAGTTTAACTGTCATATCCGCACTTTGAAATGGATAGTCCATCTTGGACAGTAACGCGTAAAGAGACGAGCCGGCAATGCTGCGCTTAGCCGCCGTATCAATTAAACCGGTACCGAAATGACCGCAAACTTCGATATCTAAAATCGGTCGACCGTCGGTACGCATCCGATCCGCTCGCAACTCATTACCGCTTTTAAAATCATTCGAAAAAATATCAAGATCACAATCGACATTATTAGGCAGAATAACATTCTGGGGCAATTTACTCTTTGATGTCATATTTTTCGAAAGATGGCCTCTCTGAGGCAACTTAATCTTTGACACGTTAGATTTTACCGAGGTGCCATTCTGTGGAAATTTACTCTTTGACACATTATTATTCCCCGAAATGCCATTCTGCGAAAACATACTCTTTGCTACACAATCATTTGTCAAATCATTATTCTGTGCTAACACACTCGTTGTCGAGTCAAAATTAGAGTCGATCAGAATATCATTCTGCGACGAGTTATCTATAGCGTCACTTTGCACGAAAAAACGCTTTGAATCAGGCAGAATGTTATTCCGATGAGACACAGTACTTGACACAGTACTTGACACATTACAACTGGGAGGCAAATATTGATTTTTCGTATCGTAAATGACATTATTTGTTTCGAAATTACACGAAAAGAACGATTCTTTGTTACAACTATTACATGTATCGCAGTTCGCACGAATTACGCCTTTGGCGCCACACCCGTAACACACAATCGCGGTCGGATCACTTTTAGCTTTAATTTTTATGCAATCACTACGCAAATGTCCCGGTTTACGGCAATAAACACAAAAGAGTTTACCTGGCTTAACAGAGTGCGCCGTTGAAGCGCTTACCACCTGAGATCCACCAGGCGTTTCGCGCGCAAACGCGGCGTCGGCGTCGGAGCGATGCGCGCCGGCGCTAGCGTTTTGCTGCACGGCGGAGTCCGTGAACCGAGGCGCGGCGGCTGCCGCGGGGCCGGGGGCCGGCGGCGCGGCGCGACCAGGCGCGGCGCGAGAAGGCGCGCGTGCCGCGCGCGCCAATCCCTGACCGTGCGCTCGTGCCGTATCGGTAATCGTACTGTTGCTAGGCGATGGCGTTAAGTCTGTGAGCGAGTCTTCGACATTCCTGGCCTTTTCCAGTAGCTCGTCTAAGTTTGACACAGACTCTCGTGTGACTCTCTCACGGATGCGGGCGTTTAGGAGTCCATAAACCATGTCAATCTGCATTGCATCAGGGCAAACGTATGGCAGCTTGGCGATGGACGCCCGAACACGCCCGATAAATACTTCGGCTCGTTCCTTTCCTTGGTCGGCTGCGAATATGTCTCTGAAGATTTTGTGTGGTGGCCGGGGCACGCCGTACATGGCTCGCAGCCTGGCTATTGCCTCCTTCCAGGTCGAGACCGAAGATCGGACCCCTCGCCACCACACTGCTGCGTCCCCTTCCAGCAGCATGCGAAGTCCTCGTAGCGCGTGCTCGTCTGTGACTGTCGTACATTCTTTATACATCTCGATGCTATCGATGAATGCCTCGAGTATTTCAGGGTCCCCCCGACAGCCGTTGAATCGCGCGGTGCATTTCGCAAAATTTCCGTTAGGCGCCGTACTAGATGGCGGCGGCGACGCGACGCCGCTGCTGTTGTCCCGGGAGTTCGAAGTAGACGCGGCCAAGAGGGTCTCGACCAGTTGGCGGTTTGACTCCGCCTGAGCCCTGGCGAACGCCGACAGAAACGAAGACAGTTGCCCTGACAACGGCGAGGCAGCCCCGGAGTCCGACGCGTCGTCCTCGTCTTCGTGCGCGTTTCTACTTTTACGACGTGGCATTGTCACTTAATATTAATAGTTCACTTCACTACACAAACTGAGTTTTTCTTAGGATTCGCGCACTATCCTGTACTTAATTCGCGGAAGTATAGGCGTGGCCGCTAGTTGGAGCGCCAGTGTAGTCGTGGTGTGAAGTGAGTGGGAGCGAGAACTAAAAAAACGTATACTGTTCACAACGCACTGTAATATTCACTTTACAGGTACACAAAAAACATACAGATACAAAACGTTGCTTGTAGGACGAAAAATGCCAGTAAAAGTCTTACGTCACGCGGCGGGAGCGGCAAGCGGACTGGCGCGGACGCGTTAGTTTTTCGAGGCGCGGGGGCATAGCGATATGCGCGCGCAGGCGGCGAACGAGTAACAGCGGCGCTGATTGGACCGCGCATTGACCAAGCCGCGGCGTGAGCCACGGAGTTTTAAATAAAGGCGGGAGCGCAGCATAACTGCCTTGTCGTACTACATACTCCCCCTTTTGACCAGAGGAGTGTCCTCACTAATGGTCAAACAAAACAATATCCCTAGCTTTGCGAGGCCGGCCTCGACGTCTAACAGGTGCAACAGGTTCGGGAACCTCAAGACTTTCACCCTCTCGGCCATGATACCTCTTCAAATCTGAAATATGATACTTTCCGATAACTTCATCGGACTTATCTGGAAAAGCTAAAAGATACGTCGTGGGACTGACCTTTTGTTTTATAATATAAGGCCCATCACGTCTCGGCATCAATTTTGAGCTCACACCTTTAGAAGCGTTGCTGAGAGTGTGCGTCTTCATCAAAACTAGGTCACCCTCTAACAAGTCGCCCGTTTGACGACTTTTATCTTTGGCAGCTTTTCGAACATCTTGTTGTCGCTCAATGGTTTCTCTGCTGGATTGAAGCGCATCAGCAAGTCGAAGCAGATAAGGAGTTATCTGAGGAACATAATTTTCGGCCATTATTACCGCTCGGAGGTCAGTTTGCGCGGCTAATGGAGACCGTAACTCTCGAGCAAAGGTCAGGTAGGCTGGAGTCTGCTGGGTGGACTTAGTGAGCGATGTATTCAATGCAAACCGAATAAAAGGTAGTACCTCTGCCCATTGGTGATGATGTCCTTCCACAAGAATAGCTAGCTGTACCTTGAGGTCTCTATTTTTTCTTTCAACGGGATTGGCTTCAGCGTGGTATAAAGGGATCAGATTTTGCTTCACATTCAGGGTGTACATAGCTTTCTGCATCACGTCGGCAACGAATTGGACACCGTTGTCAGAAATAACACGCCTGGGAACTCCGAAACGCAGAAAAACTTCGTCGATCAAAGTCTTCGCGCAAGCTTCAGCAGTGGCTTCAACAAGGGCAAAAAGCTCGACCCACTTACTCGCAGTGTCTTCCACGATCAACACCCATCTTTCACCGTTAGGCCCCTTAGGTAAAGGTCCGAACAAGTCCACAGCTAATACCTCGAACCGTTGCGCTGGAACTGGAGTCTGGATCAACCCGCTCGGTTTCTCATTCGAGGGCTTGTAACGCTGGCATTCAATGCACGTCTTGAGGTATTCTGTGACATAGCGACGCATACCAGGAAAATAATATCTGGAAGAGATGCGATGCAAGGTACGTTCTATACCTCCATGACCAGCCGTTGGAGCATCGTGATTTTCCGCCATAATCTCTTTTCGCAGATCCTCCGGCACAACCAGTTGCGGTTCTTCTTGGTCAACATCAGGTGAGTAACGGTATAATACACCCGTGTTCATGTGATATCCCCTTTCCGTCCATCTACACATTTCTACTTCTTCTTTTCCTTCCAGGCCCTTAATGATCTTTGACAGCTCAGGATCTGCAATCTGTTTCTCACGAAGAGAGGCAGCATCCCAGCGTGGAGTATCGACAATAACCGTGCAGACTTCGCAAGACGCACGTGAATCTTCTTCACACGGTGGTCGGCTGAGCGTATCGGCGATGACATTAGCCTTTCCCGGCGTATAATCCACTTGCAAGTCGAACGATTGAAGTTTCATTGCCCAGCGGACTAACCTGCCAGTAGGCGACTTTACTGTCAGTAGCCATTTCAGGGGTTGATGGTCACTGGCCACCTTTACGGGATGTCCATCGATGTACCCG
Source organism: Choristoneura rosaceana (assembly GCA_037349165.1). Classification (NCBI taxonomy): domain Eukaryota; kingdom Metazoa; phylum Arthropoda; class Insecta; order Lepidoptera; family Tortricidae; genus Choristoneura; species Choristoneura rosaceana. The sequence goes on from JAZBNJ010000017.1 coordinate 4,123,182, forward strand.
CGGAACTTCTCTACTGCCCACACCACGGCCAGAGCTTCTCGCTCCGTAGTGGAGTAGTTTCGCTCGGCGGGCGTTAGCAGACGGCTGGCATACTCGATAGGACGTTCCTCGCGATGTGTCTCCCCCTGCAGTATAGCTGCTCCTAGAGCATAGTTGCTCGCGTCGGTCCTGAGAATGAATGGAAGGTTGTAATTGGGCTGAATCAGGATTGGAGCCGAGGTAAGTAACCGTTTTAAGTCATTGAACGCGTTAACCTGAGCTTCTCCCCAGAGCCATGGCTGATCTTTTTTGGTAAGCATAGTCAACGGCTGGGCCACCTGTGCGAAACCTGGAACGAACTTCCTGAACCACGAGCACGTCTGTAAGAAGGATTTAAGGTGCTTCACAGATGCGGGTTCACTCATGTTGGAGATGGCGCTGATCTTCTCAGGATCGGGTGAAATGCCAGTAGGCGTGATGACATGTCCAAGATATTTTACGCTTTCCCTAGCAAATACACATTTAGCGCGATTAGCTCGCAAGTTGAATACGCGAAGACGGTCAAAGACAGCGCGCAAGTCCTGCAAGTGCTGAGAAAAACTTTCTGATATGACGATGAGATCATCAATGTAACCCAGAAGTGTCACTCCCTTGAGGGAAGCTCCAGAACGAAATCGATCGATAAGACGCTGAAAGGTGGCCGGTGCGTTACGCAGCCCGAATGGCATGCGCTTAAATCTGTGAACGCCAAAAGGTGACACAAAAGCTGTCTTGTCCTGGTCCTCCTCCTTAACAGCGACCTGCCAGTACCCGGAGCGCAAATCAATGGTGCTCATAAAACAGCTTCTACCTGTATACTGTAGCAAATCGTCAATGACCGGTAATGGGTACGAATCGGGTTTGGTGATTGAGTTTAACTTTCGGTAGTCTACGCAGAATCGAAAAGTACCGTCTTTCTTAGGTACCAAAAGAGCTGGTGCAGCCCAGGCCGACTCACATTCCTCGATGACTCCATCCTCCAACATCTTGTTAATTTCAGCCTCCATGATGTTTTTCTTGGCGGGCGTTAGTCTGTATGGCGGCACAGCTATGGGCCGATGATCCCCCGTCTCGATGTGATGTTCCGCAAAGGGTGTCGGACCTCCCCCTTTTCCGAAGATGTCTTCATACTCCTGCAAAATTGCACAAAGGGTGCCCCTGTCTTGCGCTGATAACATCGAACCTTCATCAGCCCGAAGAACGTCAGCAGATGAGCAACCGACGTAATTACGTGAGGTCTCACAGCGAAGAGGGTGAACGTCCTGAGGTCGATCCGCCATAAACCACGTATTGGCGGGGATATCCAAAACTAATCGAGCCTTGCGCAAGAAATCGATTCCTAACAGCGTTTCGTTGTTAGTCGAGTCCGGGAATATGACGAACGTAATAGGTATGACGGAACCTTCAAGCTTAACTTCAACGTCTGCAAGTTTAACTTTAATGTCGCGTAAAATACCGTCCGCAAGTTTAACTGTCATATCCGCACTTTGAAATGGATAGTCCATCTTGGACAGTAACGCGTAAAGAGACGAGCCGGCAATGCTGCGCTTAGCCGCCGTATCAATTAAACCGGTACCGAAATGACCGCAAACTTCGATATCTAAAATCGGTCGACCGTCGGTACGCATCCGATCCGCTCGCAACTCATTACCGCTTTTAAAATCATTCGAAAAAATATCAAGATCACAATCGACATTATTAGGCAGAATAACATTCTGGGGCAATTTACTCTTTGATGTCATATTTTTCGAAAGATGGCCTCTCTGAGGCAACTTAATCTTTGACACGTTAGATTTTACCGAGGTGCCATTCTGTGGAAATTTACTCTTTGACACATTATTATTCCCCGAAATGCCATTCTGCGAAAACATACTCTTTGCTACACAATCATTTGTCAAATCATTATTCTGTGCTAACACACTCGTTGTCGAGTCAAAATTAGAGTCGATCAGAATATCATTCTGCGACGAGTTATCTATAGCGTCACTTTGCACGAAAAAACGCTTTGAATCAGGCAGAATGTTATTCCGATGAGACACAGTACTTGACACAGTACTTGACACATTACAACTGGGAGGCAAATATTGATTTTTCGTATCGTAAATGACATTATTTGTTTCGAAATTACACGAAAAGAACGATTCTTTGTTACAACTATTACATGTATCGCAGTTCGCACGAATTACGCCTTTGGCGCCACACCCGTAACACACAATCGCGGTCGGATCACTTTTAGCTTTAATTTTTATGCAATCACTACGCAAATGTCCCGGTTTACGGCAATAAACACAAAAGAGTTTACCTGGCTTAACAGAGTGCGCCGTTGAAGCGCTTACCACCTGAGATCCACCAGGCGTTTCGCGCGCAAACGCGGCGTCGGCGTCGGAGCGATGCGCGCCGGCGCTAGCGTTTTGCTGCACGGCGGAGTCCGTGAACCGAGGCGCGGCGGCTGCCGCGGGGCCGGGGGCCGGCGGCGCGGCGCGACCAGGCGCGGCGCGAGAAGGCGCGCGTGCCGCGCGCGCCAATCCCTGACCGTGCGCTCGTGCCGTATCGGTAATCGTACTGTTGCTAGGCGATGGCGTTAAGTCTGTGAGCGAGTCTTCGACATTCCTGGCCTTTTCCAGTAGCTCGTCTAAGTTTGACACAGACTCTCGTGTGACTCTCTCACGGATGCGGGCGTTTAGGAGTCCATAAACCATGTCAATCTGCATTGCATCAGGGCAAACGTATGGCAGCTTGGCGATGGACGCCCGAACACGCCCGATAAATACTTCGGCTCGTTCCTTTCCTTGGTCGGCTGCGAATATGTCTCTGAAGATTTTGTGTGGTGGCCGGGGCACGCCGTACATGGCTCGCAGCCTGGCTATTGCCTCCTTCCAGGTCGAGACCGAAGATCGGACCCCTCGCCACCACACTGCTGCGTCCCCTTCCAGCAGCATGCGAAGTCCTCGTAGCGCGTGCTCGTCTGTGACTGTCGTACATTCTTTATACATCTCGATGCTATCGATGAATGCCTCGAGTATTTCAGGGTCCCCCCGACAGCCGTTGAATCGCGCGGTGCATTTCGCAAAATTTCCGTTAGGCGCCGTACTAGATGGCGGCGGCGACGCGACGCCGCTGCTGTTGTCCCGGGAGTTCGAAGTAGACGCGGCCAAGAGGGTCTCGACCAGTTGGCGGTTTGACTCCGCCTGAGCCCTGGCGAACGCCGACAGAAACGAAGACAGTTGCCCTGACAACGGCGAGGCAGCCCCGGAGTCCGACGCGTCGTCCTCGTCTTCGTGCGCGTTTCTACTTTTACGACGTGGCATTGTCACTTAATATTAATAGTTCACTTCACTACACAAACTGAGTTTTTCTTAGGATTCGCGCACTATCCTGTACTTAATTCGCGGAAGTATAGGCGTGGCCGCTAGTTGGAGCGCCAGTGTAGTCGTGGTGTGAAGTGAGTGGGAGCGAGAACTAAAAAAACGTATACTGTTCACAACGCACTGTAATATTCACTTTACAGGTACACAAAAAACATACAGATACAAAACGTTGCTTGTAGGACGAAAAATGCCAGTAAAAGTCTTACGTCACGCGGCGGGAGCGGCAAGCGGACTGGCGCGGACGCGTTAGTTTTTCGAGGCGCGGGGGCATAGCGATATGCGCGCGCAGGCGGCGAACGAGTAACAGCGGCGCTGATTGGACCGCGCATTGACCAAGCCGCGGCGTGAGCCACGGAGTTTTAAATAAAGGCGGGAGCGCAGCATAACTGCCTTGTCGTACTACACACAGTATTTTTGACAACCGGATGGCTAAGTTGTTAGAGAACCTGACTACAAAGCTTGACGTTCCGGGTTCGATTCCCGTGTCGGGGCCGATATTTGTATGAAAAATACGAATGCTTGTTCTCGGGTCTTGCGTGTTTAATATGTATTTAAGTGTGTATCTATCTATATAATTATGTTTATCCGTTGCTTAGTACCCATAACACAAGCTTTGCTAAGCTTACTTTGGGACTAGGTCAATTGGTGTGAATTGTCCCGTGATATTTATTACCCGACTGCGAAGAAGGAGGGTTATGTTACCCATTTAAATCTCCGTCTGTGGCTTCGTTCAGGGAGAGGTTAAAGAAATTATGGCTGGACACCGACACCTGAGGCGAGACTGTTTAATGTTTATTGTTCTGTGTCCGCTTTTGTAATGTGTATTAATGTTGTTTTAATGTAAATAATTTTGTATTTATTTTCTTTGTATTTTGAGTATTTCTGTTTTTCTTTTTTCTTATCTCTACAGCACGTAATTCTAATTCTATGTCTATCCTCTATTATAATACATTGTCTTCTCGTAATTAGGTTAGCTGGAAGAGATCCCTTCTTAGGGATAAGCTCGCCTTTGTTCTCCTCTCTGTGTTTATATATTTTTATTTTTATGTGCAATAAAGAGTTTACATACGTGATGGGTCCCGACTGTGCAACTTTAAGTTAGCTACTAAACAGAGTTCTAGCCCACTACTTGTTTTCTTCTTTTTAGTATTTTTAAAGCAGTCGGGGTATTTTTATTTTTTAATTAATTTAATTATTTTGTTGTCGGCAGGTTTGCAACGCTTCCTTGGAGGTGTACGTTCGCCGTGCGTACACGTCGTACGAGATACAATGCCTCCAGCACCTGGCTTTGTCTGGGGAGCTGGGCGTGGTGCATTTCCAGTTCGTGCTGCCTACGGGACATCCCAACAGGTTAGAAATACTGCAGTTTACCAATCATGGACATTTTTTGGAATCTTTTTGTATTTTTTATTTAATTTCAAATTTTTACTTTTACGGTCATCCCGTAAAACGTAAATAGAAAATACAAACTGAAATATAGATGCACAGAAAAATCAGAAAAATAAGACCAGCACTGGGAATCGAACCTAGGTCCTCGGCATTCCGTGCCGCGTGCTATCCGCTACACCACTGCTGGACAACGGTACAGACACGAATTTCTCCTATGCACCACATATCGCAGCTTGTTTGTTTCTTATATAGCCACTTAAGCAGTGACGCTAGCGACATCTATACAGTAAAAAGATTCCAAAAAACCAATCTTAATTTGATTGCTTAATAACGATATCTCTTGTCCGGGTGAGCTGTTAGTTCCAATGGAGTGCCGAAAGTTTCTCGATGAAGGCTACCGCATTCATCCTTATATTAGTAGAAACGGGAGATCGTTCGTATGCATCAATATTTATAGCACACTGGAACGGGCGGATAAAACGCTTGTGAGCCATACCTAAGAACATTTTGTAGTACTAAAACCTTTTGTATTAACTACTAGCTTTTGCCCGCGGTTCCGCCCGCGTGGTATTCGGTTATCGCGCGCTGTTCCCTCGGGTCTGGATCTGTGCATTTTTCCGGGATAAAAAGTAGCCTATATCACTCTCGGGCCCATAAACTATCTCCATGCCAAAAATCACGTCGATCCGTCGCTCCGTTACGGCATGAAAGACGGACAAACATACAAACATACAAACACACTTTGACATTTATAATATTAGTATGGATATGGATAGTATATTAAATGCCTAAATGCCAAGTTTCATAGTTTAATCTTCGACAACGACGAACTTCCACCATATAAACTTTCACCCCCTATTTTAACCCCTTAAAGCCTCTTTTTCGCGATAAAAGATAGCCTATGTCCTTTCCCAAGGTCTATTCTATCTCTGTACCAAATTTCATCCAAATCGGTTCAGCGGTTTTGGCGTGAAAGCGTAACAGACAGACAGACAGACAGACAGACAGACATACAGACAGAGTTACTTTCGCATTTGTAATATTAGTATGGATGTTCCGGCAATAAACATATTCGAATTTGACTTTGAATTCAGGATACCTCTAAGCCAGACGGAGATCGAGCTGTCATCCGCGCAGGACACGGAAGGGATACCCGCGGAACTGTGTACGGCGGCGATGAAGAAATGCCACCACCGCACCGGGGCGTTGGCCGCGTTCGACTCGTTCGACCAGTTCGCCCAGTACGCCGATGAGCTGCTCGATCTGGTGCATGACTTCGCCAGCACGGCGTCAGTGAGGCGTGAGGTAAAGCTTTGGAAAGGATCAGCGGTGCCGTCATATAGCGGCCGTGATGTTGCTGAGAATGACGTCACTAGAAGGTAGTCTATGTGGCGGAATGGCCGCGCTATTTTCTTTACATAAATAACGTTCTGTTGACGTAATTCACCGCTTTGTTGCGGCCGCTGTGCGACTGTATTTAATTAATTATTTTTATTTAATTTTTTAATTTATTGGTAATTAGTTAATATTGATTTATTTAATTTTTTAATTTATTGGTTTGCCAACAGATAACACCATTAAAATAGCAGATAGTCGATGTGTTGGTAACATAAACAGAGTGTTAATCCAATAACAGGCAAACACAACCTGCATAACTTATACTATTCGTTACAATGTGGAGCGCAGTTCCCTTATAGATAACTAGCTTATGCCCGCGACTTCGTCTGCGCGTACCTAGGTTATCGCGCGGTCGCGCCCTCTACCGGAATAAAAAGTATCCTATGTTCATCCTTGGGACTTAAACTATCTCTGTACCAAATTTCATCAAAATCGGTTCAGCGGTTTCGACGTGAAAGCGTAACAGACAGACAGACAGACAAAGTTACTTTCGCATTTATAATATTAGTATGGATATGGATTACTATATATAGTTAATTTGGATAGTATTAAATGAGTATTATAGTAAATCTAAGTTAGGTAACTAATATGAAAAGATTAGGTACTTTAGATGCCTATGTTTTACAAGCACTTACTACCTATAAGCAATTAGAGTACAAATAGTGACAACGTCTGGTCAGGTTCAATATTTGAATGAAATTATGTACGTAGATAGCCGGACATCTGAAATAAAACGTAGGCTACTTTTAATTCCGATATTCCCACGGGATAAAGATAAACCCCCTTATTCATAAACGACAATCAAACCTATTTTAGTTAAAATGCCGCTAAAATTCGTTTGTCCTTATCTGTCACTTCGACATTTGTATTTGTTAGAAAGGGATAAAGCATTTGTTAGTTAACATAGGCTTGTTAAGTTTTATGAATAAGGGGGAAAATCTCGAAACAACAACCGCTGGGCTTAGAGTCATGAAATTCGTCATGATTGTTTTTAATGTAAGCTCAGCGTAAAGCACGATTTAATTTTCGGGATTTCCCACAGGAATTTTTTAAAATCCCAAAATTTCAATTCAGCTACTGGATCTAATGATTTACGTGTGTGAAGCCTCGGGTAAACACTAGTTATGTATAATTTCTCGTCAGGGAATATCAGACCAGATAGTTTTATTCAGAAAGGTTGTGTACGAAACATGGACACCGGACAACCTTTTTTTTTTATTTAACTGGATGGCAAACGAGTAAGTGGGTCTACTGATGGTAAGAGATCACCACCGCCCATAGACACCTGCAACACTAGGGGGATTTCAGATGCGTTGCCAACCTAGAGATCTAAGATGGGATACCTCAAGTGCCAGTAATTTCACCGGTTTTTTAAACCCCGGCCAACTCTGTATTCTCTTTTCAGGATCTGCAAGCGCTGCAGGACGGTAGTGAAAACAGAGACAGCACGAGTATCAACGTCGGTTTGGATTACAAGCCGACCGATACCGAGGAAGCGGTGAGTTGTTTACCTGTCTCGTTTTTGTATTTATCTCAACTAAATTTATTTTTAATCTGTTGATTTCGGAGTTTCGGACAATGAATCCTGAGTACATAATATTCTCTAATAACAAAGAAGAAGCTAATACAATTATTTCCACGAGCTTTACCCTCTTGACAACCAAGTAAAATTTTTGATTTATGAACATTTAACTTTATGTCATTGAAGGGCGTCAGGAGGTTAAACGGTGACGTTAAATATCACGATGGTTTCTGCTTGCGAAGGAATTCATGAGCCACCATGGAACCATTTCACAGTAAACGTCATGATTAGAGACCGGATAGTATGCATTTGCATATTTGCATATGCATTTGCATATTTAAGCCATTTTCAGCGTTAATAGCATATTTTTTGATGCATATTGTCGCTATAATTTACAGTATTTTTCGAGCGCGGCGCACTCATCAGCTGCGCGTCTTTTGTTTTGGTACTATAGTAAAATGAAAGAGACAAATGTTTGTCGCGCTCGCCTACCGCACTACTCCTCCCTCCCGCCTATTATGCATGTTACTTTCATTGTTGACGCGCGTGCTCATTGATCTGCAGTTGAAGTTTTTAAGTAATAAAGTACTAACAATATACTTAAATCTATAGGAGTAATATTTACAAAACAAAAAAAATAGTCATTTAATGTTGCGATTCTGTCAGTTTTCGTGCATATTTCAAGCATTTTTCATGCACATTTGCATGCATATTTTAAGCTTTTTATGTTGCATATAATCTGGTCTCTAGTCATGACGTTTTCTTATAAAAGGTTCCATGAAAAATCCTTGACCGTACCTGTGAAGTAGTTCAGTGGTGTGTGAGATTCACAATCCGTGAGCGGCCCTCGTAAGAACTACAGTACACGAAGGTCGAGTTGATGATAATAGGTTCTTCTGTCACCAGGAGTTGGAGCCGATCCACATTCTGATGATAGGCGTCCGCGACAACGGCGAGTCGGACGACGTCGCGCTGGCGCGCCGCTTCGGCGGCTTCTGCCGCGTGCACCGCAACGAGCTGCATCAGAAGCGCGTCAGGCGCGTCACCTTCATGTCGCTTATAAAGTGAGTACCACTAGAGCGTCAGACGCATCACCTGCATGTCGCTTATAAAGTGAGTACCACTAGGGCGTCAGACGCAATACCTGCATGTCGCTTATAAAGTGAGTACCATAAGCGCGTCAGACGCATCACCTGCATGTCGCTTATAAAGTGAGTACCACTAGGGCGTCAGACGCAATACCTGCATGTCGCTTATAAAGTGAGTACCATAAGCGCGTCAGACGCATCACCTGCATGTCGCTTATAAAGTGAGTACCACTAGGGCGTCAGACGCAATACCTGCATGTCGCTTATAAAGTGAGTACCATAAGCGCGTCAGACGCATCACCTGCATGTCGCTTATAAAGTGAGTACCACAAGGTCGTCAGACGCAATACCTGCATGTCGCTTATAAAGTGAGTACCATAAGCGCGTCAGGCGCGTCACGTTCATGTCGCTTATAAAGTGAGTACCACAAGGGCGTCAGACGCAATACCTGCATGTCGCTTATAAAGTGAGTACCATAAGCGCGTCAGGCGCGTCACGTTCATGTCGCTTATAAAGTGAGTACCACAAGGGCGTCAGACGCATCACCTGCATGTCGCTTATAAAGTGAGTACCACAAGCGCGTCAGACGCGTCACGTTCATGTCGCTTATAAAGTGAGTACCACAAGCGCGTCAGACGCGTCACGTTCATGTCGCTTATAAAGTGAGTACCATAAGTGCGTCAGATGCGTCACCTGCATGTCGCTTATAAAGTGAGTACCACCAGCGCGTCAGACGCGTCACGTTCATGTCGTTTATAAAGTGAGTACCACAAGGGCGTCAGACGCATCACCTGCATGTCGCTTATAAAGTGACTACCACAAGGGCGTCAGACGCATCACCTGCATGTCGCTTATAAAGTGAGTACCATAAGCGCGTCAGGCGCGTCACGTTCATGTCGCTTATAAAGTGAGTACCACAAGGGCGTCAGACGCAATACCTGCATGTCGCTTATAAAGTGAGTACCATAAGCGCGTCAGGCGCGTCACGTTCATGTCGCTTATAAAGTGAGTACCACAGGCGCGTCAGACGCATCACCTGCATGTCGCTTATAAAGTGAGTACCATATGAATAACTACCAACAACTGGTAGCATGGTGTACGGTTGTGTTACTGTGAAGATGAGCTCTGGTTGAGATCCAAACGCGTCAGTGTGATGTGGTGGTGGTGATAGATGTTTGTGTAATTTGTGTTCTTACAGTGTGGAGGCGGAGGAACTGCATGAACATGCATATTTTGCATAAGCTTAGCTATCGTAAGGTCGCGGGTGAGCAAGGAAATTCTTTTAGTTCATCGAGCTTTCCTTAAGTTCGGGACTATGTCACCATGAACTGTTCCATGATCATCATGTCAGCCGAAAGACGTCCACTGCTGGACATAGGCCTCCCCCAAGGCTCTCCACTCAGACCGGTCTTGTGCTTTTCGCATCCACCGCGATCCCGCGATCTTAGCCAGGTCGTCGCTCCATCTTGTTGGAGGCCTACCGACAGCTCGTCTCCCGGTCCGCGGACCATGCGGCCGCGGCTGTTCCATGATATTTATATTCACTATCTTCTCCACAGACGCCAGTTCCCCAAATTCTTCACGTACCGCGCCCGTAACGACTTCACTGAAGACACCATATACCGGCACCTGGAGCCGGCGTCAGCGTTCCAGCTGGAGCTGTATAGAATGAGGAGCTATGAGCTGGAAGCTTTGCCGACCAGCAACCAGAAGATGCACCTGTATCTTGGAAAAGCTAAGGTAAGACTGCCTGGTCTACTCGGAATAGAATAGAATAGGAATATGTTTATTCAGCCAAAAATGACATGACAAATCATGACAAAAAAAAAAGCAGTGAGGGAAAGCAGCTTTGTACATTTTATGTAGCTGTGAGATGTAAAGTGGGATTGCTGAGGACAAGAACAAACAATAGTAGATTGATAACCAAGGGTGGAAAGTGACCCATTTCACCCGAGATATTTCTGGCGGTCGAAGTGAGAGCGCCAATAGTTCGAGGGGAAATGGGTAATTTCACCCGAGTTAGACATTTTACTTTTCATTTCGACTGTGAGAAAAGTAAAATACTACAAAAAAAATAAGAATAATAATAAATTGAGTTTACTTATATCCAACCTTCAACGGTACCTTTTCGAATGGCCACTATAAAAAAAAATCGAGTTTGTCACGACCAAGGAGCTTATATACAAAACTGGAGGTTAAACGCCGAACGAAGATGTGTGACCTTTATTAATTATTTATATATTCCATCTCTTTCTTTCACATTTCACGAATGACTTCCATCTTTTTCCTAACCTAACTAAAGAAAGAGATGGAATATGTTCGTGACGTAATAAATATTAAATTTCTTGTTTCAAACAGATGTTCAGCTTTCAACCTCCAGTGTCGTAATATATAAACTCCTTGGTCACGACGTGTATCTAGATAGCCATGCCGAAACGTGAAAAAAAGTGTCATTGACGTAACTCAATTACCTTCGACTCCGTGGCTAATCGAAAACTTAAGAAAAATTACTTTCCACCCTAGAGATGAAAACGCAATTTTCCACCCGGCTATCTACCCATAAAACTTAAACTTTCCGAACAGGAGAGATGAAAATAATGATGTGAAGCCGAAATGGTCTCCACTCATTCACACCACTCATCACTCGCTTTTGTCTCCTAAAGTTATTGTGAAAAACGAAAGCTGGAGGGTAAGAAAGAATAGGGAAATTGAATAGTATCTGAGCCCAATGTTATTGGAAGGACCAAAGTGTTCAGTCTCCGGTGGCTCGGAGAAAGGTTGGGAGAGGATCGAGCCGTAAAGAGAGCGTATATAGTGCCACAGATTCTCGCATTCATGTGGTTTTCTGAATCTCATAGTGATTTAAAACTCCATGTTCTTCACCAGGTGAAGAAGGGTCAGGAGGTGACCGACTACCGTTTCTTCATCCGCTCCATCATCAGGCACCAGGATCTGATCACCAAGGAGGCCAGCTTCGAATATCTGCAGAACGAGGGGGAAAGGTGAGTCGAGTGTAGTTATTGTACGACCTGATAATTCAATCACATGTCACTTGGAACACGGGTCGAGCTTTATCACCCTGTACCGATAATGTTCAAGGTGCTATTGGACAACCTGATATTGTACGACCTAATAATCGGAGCACAATTTTGACAGCAAGCAATCTTCTTCTTCTCTTTTAAAATATGACTTTCTGTCCTTATTAGGACAATTTCGTCAGTGTCAAAGTACTCTCTTTCAGAGGGACGTTGTTCGGTAGTTGTAGTTATTGCAACTTGATAGTAAAATTCCAGAAACCACGTGGAGACAACTTGCGCATTAAAAAATGTCAAACACGAGAGCAATATAGAATTTTGTGATCACTGTTCACTGTTAAGGTTAATCGCCGCATAAAACACTATCAAAATTATACTTCAACTAGCCAAAGAAACAGAAATAGCAAAATTAGATATTGTCTACATCCGCCATGTTCGAATGCTACAAATCGAATCCTCGACAGCAAGCAATCGATTCTCACTATTGAACACTGGAGTTGTACCTTCGAATTATTTTTTAATGGCGTCATCATCCCTATTGTCTACAGGGTGTTGTTAGAAGCGATGGACGAGCTCGAAGTGGCATTCTCTCACCCATTGGCCAAGAGGACGGATTGCAACCATATATTCCTCAACTTCGGACCGACCGTCATCATGGATCCCTCTAAGGTAAAATATCCTACATTCAACTCAATGAGGGCTATCGCGTATGAATTCGCCGCTAGAGGCGCTAGTGTAGCGTGAGGTCTCCGAAATGTCAAATCTCATAGTTTTTGAGTGAGCTACGCGGGTTTATTTATGATTAGAACCATTTTGTGAATATTTTGCATTACCTGAAATTAATTATGGCAATTATGCGATAAGGAGCAATGAATGTCTGCGTTTTGAGACAGATTTGTCTTTCGAAAACTTTTGTCCTCCCTTTTTTCCGAACGAAACGGGACTACGCAAGACTGTGGTTGCTCGATATTTTTATGGTACGGTTTTAAGATGTATTAAATATGATTTTAATCTAAATTTTGTTTTCACGCTTTTAACAACAGATTTTGAAAGCCACACTTAAAAACCTCACGCAACAGTGGCGCCATCTGGTAAGACAAAAAACGATAGCTCTCATTAAGCCACACATTAAGCTCGTTGAAGTGGCAATGGTCCAAAAAGACCAAGTCCAGAAAACTTCATCACATCCCAAAATATTTTACTCAAATTATCATTTGGCAAACAATCATTTGCTAAAACAACTTATCGCAATTTTACAGTTAGTAATTTGTTTTGGCAAATTATTGTTCAAATATACCTAATTACTTGGTCATGTTTCATATTACCAATTATTTAGTCAAATGTATCATCGTTTAGCATAAAGCAATATTCCCAAAATATTGCACATCATAATAACCTACTTTTCTGGTAGCAGTTCGTTTCTGTGGGGGACGAAGTTCTAACATAACCTACTTTTCTGGTAGCAGTTGGTTTCTATGGTTTGCGAAGTGTCATTTTGAACAAACATTTTTTTGGTATATAATATTAGCCAAAAGAAAACGTTTGTAATGATAAAACTTGCCTATGTAAAATTATGCCAAATGATAATTTGACCAAATTATTATGTCATATAAGAAAACGTTTACTTACGTTTGTCATGATAAAACTTGACAATGTAAAATTATGTCAAACAATTTGACCAAACGATTATGACTTAAGAAAACATTTACTTACGTTTGTCATGATAAAACTTGACAATGTAAAATTATGCCAAATGATAATTTGACCAAATTATTGTCATATAAGAAAACGTTTACTTACGTTTGTCATGATAAAACTTGACAATGTAAAATTATGTCAAACAATTTGACCAAACGATTATGGCATAAGAAAACATTTACTTACGTTTGTCGTGATAAAACTTGACAATGTAAAATTATGCCAAATGATAATTTGACCAAATGAATAAAATGAGGAATGTTAATATGCTAAAGAAATACATATACTGCGATAAATTTGGGAAGTGAAATTTGTCGAAAAATATTTTACCGAAACGGCAGTACACCATCACTTTTAACTCACACTGATTGAAGTCTACCGTCTTAAGGCACTAAGGAATTTGGTCAAAAATTTCCCCTTATTTTGATTTTATTTACACAACATTTTAATAATAATAATAATAATTTATTTATTTGCATAGAATATGGTTACATAATATGGATGTTATTGGTATACAGTTTAATGTCCAGGCATATTCTGCTGCACATGCAACATACAAATATCGACTATTTATTAATTCAGTCTAAGGCTATGAATATTTATCTGGAACTCTGAGGTTTACATTCAATGTCAAACTGGTCATACCACAAGAAAAAAAAAAGACACTGTCAGTAGAAATACAATTAATATGGATGTCAATATGAATACAATCATTTTTTTTCTACAGATCGAAGAATCAGTTCTCGGTATGGTGATGCGTTATGGACCTAGACTGTGGAAACTGAGAGTGCTTCAAGCTGAGATTCGTTTTACACTGCGGATTGGTATGTCATAATTTTGACTACAAGCATGTCGTCACTACTTTTAAAAAAGCTCATAACTTAAAATTTAAATATATGCCCATTATTTGAAGGGTCGATTTTGATGTCGTATTTATTTGAGATGCGAGATTTTTTTCAAAGTAGTGACGATTTTCATTATTAATGCTATTTTATGGTTCTTTCATCTCTTGGTCTTCGTCTTTGGTTTTCATTGAACACTTGTTCTCGTTTTGAAAAATATTTTAAAGTTCTAACTCACACCTAACACTAACTTGATATAGACTCACATTAAAAAGAACATATTAAAAAATAAGATACAAGTTTAGTACAGATCTGTTCACTCACGGAAGCGCGTCCCCACAGCTAATTTATCAATGTGCACAAGTAAATCTCGTACTTACACGTTGTCTTGGTCTCAGTGTGCGTGACTGACGGTACGCTTGCGACTGAGGACACGTTCGAGCTACGCACACATAGACTTGTTATGCGGATATGTTTATAACTACAATTAAAAAAATATGTAGGGGCGCGCCTTCGTGAGTGAAGAGATCGGTAGTCTAGAAGTCTGTTAAGTAACTTAGACCTAGTTGCAGGTAAAAATAAATCTAGATTAACCCCCTTATTCATAAACGACAATCAAACCTATTTTGGTTAAAATGCCGCTAAAATTCGTTTGTCCTTATCTGTCACTTCGACATTTGTATTTGTTAGAAAGGGACAAAGCATTTGTTAGTTAACATAGGCTTGTTAAGTTTTATGAATAAGGGGGTTAGTTGTTAAGCCTGGCTTAAGCTAGACAGTTCCATACAAATTGACACTACTAAACTAAGCTTAACGCTAACTCGAGATTTATGTGTTTCCTGCAAGTGGCCATTAAAGTTCATTTAGCCCTCATTAATTAGTGCTAGCTCTAATGAATCGACCTATATAAGGAGACTATGGGTTAGATTTCAATGCAAGTACCTACAAAAAATTGTTTAAAATGTTTTATTTAGACGACCAGATGGCCTAGTGGTTAGAGACCCTGACTACGAAGCTTGAGGTCCCGGGTTCGATTCCCGTGTCGGAGCAGATATTTGTTTGAAAAATACGAATGTTTGTTCTCTGGTCTTGGGTGTTTAATATGTATTTAAGTATGTATCTATCTATTTAAGTATGTTTATCCGTTACATAGTGTCCATAGTACAAGCTTTGCTTAGTTTGGGACTAGGTCAATTGGTGTGAATTGTCCCGTGATATTTATTATTATTATTCTTTTTTTTTAACTATTGTATTGTATTTGTTATTGTAGGTCCCGGCGCTCCCACAAAGAACGTGAGGCTGTGTCTCTCCAACGGTTCTGGGTACACTCTAGACGTGTACACGTACGAAGAGGTCTCGGACCCTAAGACCGGCGTGGTAGGTACACTTTGTTATAGTCAAGTTTGCAGACGTTGTAACATGGCCTTATTGCTTATGCGGTCTCTTGCCATCGCTATTGCCATCTCTTTCTGGCATCTCACACCGTTATACTTCATTTAATTTAGAATTAGAAACCACAATAACATTTATATTGCGACTGGTCAACTATTTCTCACCTAGCAAATAGTCCAGTACAGCATGGGAGCCGCAAAATAAAATTGTTTTAATGCCACTTTATTTGCGTGTCGTCAATTGTTATTCTAGTACAAATTGTAAAGAGATTAAAGTTCACGAGCTGCAATATAATGTTGCTGTGGTTTCTAATTAAAAATTAAATGAAGTCTAGACAGAAATAAATAAAGGTAATAAGCAGAGAGCGGAATTTTCATGGTATTCTTTGACCTGTCATAGTGACTTCTCACTTATCATTATTATTATAATTATTTTGGGTCAAATCTTGCGACTTCATTTTGACCCGCTTCTAATATGTAGTCAGATTGACTTGGACCTTGGTATACTTATGTGAATTAGATGACAGTGAAAGTACAGTCAACAAAGAGTACAGTCAGCAAAAACTTGTGTTAAAAATAAACAAAACGAACAGTACAAAGAAAACTTGACCAGAGAACAGTTAATTATTGATCCTATTATTGACCTTTCGATTGCTTCCAACTGCCTACCTGCAGCTATTTGCAGGTGGTAAGACCTTATGTAAGGTCCGCCCGGATCTTGCTCGCTAATCCTGCCGTGAAGCAGCAGTGGCACTGTTGTGTTTCGGCGCGGAGAGTAAGACAGCCGGTAAAATGACTGGCACTTGAGGTATCCCGTCTTAGGCCTCTAGGTTGGCAACGCATCTGTAATACCCCTGGTGTTGCAGATGTTTATGGACGGTGGTGGTCGCTTACCATCAGGAGACCCATTTGCTCGTTTGCCATCCAGTCGAATAAAAGAAAACCTAACAATTGAAATAATACTCGTAATTTTTTTTTTTTTTCAGATTATGTTCCAGTCGTTCGGTAATCGGCAAGGGCCAATGCACGGATTGCCTATATCCACTCCATATGTCACCAAGGATTATTTGCAGCAGAAGAGGTTTTTGGTAAGTTCTGGCTGAAGTCTGAAACAAAACTCGGTATTACATTTTGAGATGGGCACTTTTTTTACCCGACCGCCTTAGGGATAGTACGCAAGCCAGCAACAGGTTTTCGTTACCAATTTCCTCTCAAGCAATAACTTATGAAATGCTTCGAGAGAGTAGTGCCGTGAAGCCTCGTGAACGTCAGCTGCCGCTCGGAGGGTGGGTTGGGCTGTGGTACCCGCCCAAACTTGTAAAAAAAAAATGTTTTCAATCATTTCCTCCCGTCTGAAAATTTGCCAAGCGACAGTTTAGACAATTATTTTACGTTTCAAAAAAGTCAGCTGGCCTTACTATGGTGGATTATGCGTCAGCTGGTCTACTAGTCGGTTCAGTATTTCAGTTTGCATTTTAAATTTAGGTTTTCCGGGATGACCGTAAAAGTAAAAATTTTGGCATTGAAATAAAAAATACAAAAAGATTAAAAAAACAATCTTAATTGTAATAGGTATCAAATGAAAGCTAATAATAATTATTATTATTATTAATAATTAATTAATAATTATTAATTATTAATAATTATTATTATAATAATAATTAGTCCGTTGTAAAGATATAGATGTTATGACACTTGACCATTTTCACAGAAATAACAAAAATAAAGAAAAAAAAAACATAAATGGCCGCCTTTAGAAAAACAAAAAGAAAACAAAACCAGTGTTATAGAATTGTATTAATTAACTATGGGAACCTATTACTGAAAAGTTTAGAGCGATTCCCGACTTGAACATTCAATTAGCAGAGTTCTAGATCACTGGAATTGTTTTTCATTTTAGATTTTTTCAAGTTTTTTTTATTAACTAAAATTGTTATTCACAGGCAACGTCGCAGGGCACGACGTATGTGTACGACATGCCTGACATGTTCAGACAGATGGTGGAAAGGAGATGGCGAGAGTGCATAGAGGACGGCAGCGTTGAAGGTAACTTGTTAGAAACTCACTTAATCGAAAAATCGTTTTAGCCACCCCCTAATGATTTTAAATGACCTATCCAACGATACCCCACACTACCAGGTCGGATGAGAAAAAAAAATCACCCCCACTTGACGTCTATGGGAGGTGCACTAAAACATTTTTTTTTGAAAATTTTATTGTTCTGTTTTGTCGGCATAGCTTACAAATAAATTCGTGCAAAATTACAGCTTTCTAGCATTTATAGTCTCTGAGAAAAGCCGCAGACGGACGGACAGACAGACAGACATGGCGAAACTAAAGTACAATTCAATAGAATCTAACAATTTTCTACACATTTAACACACCCCAAAGTGGGCACGCTTGATTGTATATGTCCCTGTTGTTGCAATTATCATCTATAAGGAATCAAAAAAGAATAATAGTCACATCACAAAGCCTTAGGCATCCCGGTATTCATATTATTAGGCTGGAAGTGTCTACAGGATTGTTAGATTCTATTGAATTGGAGTTATATAAGGGTTCCGTTTTTGCCATTTTGGCCACGGAACCCTAAAAAATGTCCAATATTTTATTATAATCTTACTTACAGACTAAATAGTTTTTTTTTGTATCGGACGCCAAAGAGTCTCATTCTTAATCTGGCGAGAGCGTCACATTCACACATAATGTGTTCCATTGTTAGCTTTATTACTCTTTATGGTTTAAGATATTTATTTTCTCAAAAGATTTACAAAATCACTTATAGAGAAAAACAATATTAATTTAACTTATATCTAAGTAAGAGAGGGTACCCCACAAACATGGTGAACAAAAATCTATGAACTAGAGCGGGTAGGTGGTAATGACGAGAGCCACAACACAAACAAGTTTTTAACTAAATAGCTTGCTACTGTAAGCCAGTTAAACCAATCTTTATATCGTTCGGTAATTATCGGCTACTTGTGGGTGGTTTAAACTATTATTACATATTTTATTTATTTATTTATTTTGCTCGTTTTGGGATTTAGTTACTTTAGTTACTAAGCCATGTCTTTGTTTTGAAGAATAAAGATTATATCTATCTATCTGTCTATCCATAGGCCCAGCGCCAGACAACGTGATGTCGTCAGTCGAGCTGGTGGTGGAAGCTGAGGGGGAGCGAAGAGTTGTGGAAGTCACGAGGCTACCTGGACAGAATACTGTAAGTATCGTCATCATCATCTCAGCCTATATACGTCCCACTGCTGGGCACAGGCCTCCTCTCAGATTGAGAGGGCTTGGGCCATAGTTCCCACGCGGGCCCAGTGCGGATTGGGAACTTCACACGCACCATTGAATTGCTTCGCAGGTTTGTGCAGGTTTCCTCACGATGTTTTCCTTCACCGCAAAGCTCGTGGTGAATTGTGCACATGAATTTCGAAAAAACTCAGAGGTGCGAGCCGGGATTTGAACCCACGACCCTCTGCTTGAGAGGCGATAGGTCAAACCACTAGGCCACCACGGCTTTTTTCTTTATTATATTTGTATTGTATTATACTGAAAGAATAATAGAATACAAATATTCTTTATTGCACACCACAAATCAGTACAAAAAATCTATACACCGTATTGTATTTGATATCCGTTAACTTTAAGGAGACAATCTACAGGTCAAATGAAGTTAATTTCTCTAAACCACTAGTGGCCTAACTCTTACTGTTTAAAAGATAATTAAGAGTTAAGATTATTAATTATTTGCAGTAGAACGGCGTAAAGGTCCTTAATTTTTTTTTTCAAAATCCATAACTAATCCGTGTTTAATTCATACATATTTAGCCGTGCCGGCTCGGGTGGCTATATGAACGCCTCGGGCAAAATGGCTCGTTTTATGCTCTCGTTGTACAATCTACTATTTTTTTGTCCCTAGGTCGGAATGGTCGCGTGGCGTTTAACCCTCTTCACGCCGGAGTGCCCCAAAGGCCGGGACATAATCGTCATAGCGAACGACTTGACTTACTACATGGGGTCATTCGGCCCCCAAGAAGACTGGGTTTACTACCGCGCCTCGCAATACGCCAGGGAACTTAAGATACCGAGGGTAAGTACCAGTGGTTAGTGTTGAAGACCACAAGGGTCGGAACCGGTTTATAAAATAGTGGTATATACCGGTTTATTTCGGTTTAACTCCGAACTTTCATAAGAACGCGAACGTTTTTAACCCCCGACGCAAAAAGAGGGGTGTTATAAGTTTGACCGCTATGTGTGTCTGTGTGTCTGTATGTCTGTGTGTCTGTGTGTCTGTCTGTGTGTCTGTCTGTCTGTGTGTCTGTCTGTGGCACCGTAGCTCTTAAGCGGGTGGACCGATTTGAATGCGGTTTTTTTTATTTGAAAGCTGGTTTTCTAGCGATGGTTCTTAAACATGTTTTATCAAAATCGGTTCAGCCGTTTCAAGATCATCAGCTCTTTTGTTCGCTGCGGTAGGAATCTTAGACGCATAATGGGTATTTACTTTACTTTCAAGCATATTTGGGACCTAAAACTTGAAACACCCATGTATGCTATGTAACTATGTAAGATTATGCAGTTCTCAGCCTGATGCTGCAGCCAGGATATCCAGAACACTAGTAGATACACTCTTGATAAAACCATAGCAGATATATCGTGTTTGGATTCGTTTCGATCAGTATTTGATTCTACATACAATGCAAAAGTGGCAACAGGATGAGCTGATGCTGCAGCCAGGATATCCAGCACATTAGTACACTATAAAAAATAATAGCACATATGTCGTGTTTGGATTCGTTTTGATCAGTAATTGATTCTACATACAATGCAGTGGTAGCAACACGACGAGCTGTTTAAAAAACATGAAATAAAAAAAACTAAAATTAGAAATTTTAAAAACCCCCGACAAAAAAAGCCGCCAAAAAACGACAACTAAAAAGTAAAAAATAATTATGCACTACCTAGCTGTTGCCCGCGACTTCATCTGCGAACAATTCGTTTAGGTATCCCTATCCCGCTGGGACTATGCTGATTTTCCGCAAAATTAGCCTAAGTTAATTTAGTATAAGTACCTAGTAATATTTTTTTATCTAAGCGACGTCGGTGTCGGGGGACCGCTAAGGTTAACAGAAACTAAAGTACATATGTTGTATTTTTTAAAGTATTAACCTTAGCGGTCCCCCGACATCGACGTCGCTTAGATAAAAAAATATTACTAGGTACTTATACTAAATTAACTTAGGCTAATTTTGCGGAAAATCAGCATAGTCCCAGCGGGATAGGGATACCTAAACGAATTGTTCGCAGATGAAGTCGCGGGCAACAGCTAGGTAGTGCATAATTATTTTTTACTTTTTAGTTGTCGTTTTTTGGCGGCTTTTTTTGTCGGGGGTTTTTAAAATTTCTAATTTTTAAGAATCTAACTATAACGTAAATAAACCGGTTTATTCGACGAGTGACAGCTGGCCGGCCGGCGGCGGGCGGCGACGTTTATGCTGCGCCGGAATAAACCGGTTTTTACTGTTCTAAATCGGTGCATGAATTACTTTGGGACTAGGTTAATTGGTGTGAATTGTCCCGTGATATTTATTTATTTCTTTAGATTTACTTGAGCGTCAACTCCGGAGCTCGAATCGGAGTAGCCGAGGAAGTGAAAGCCGCCTTCAACGTCGCTTGGATCGACGCCGAGCGGCCAGAGAGGGGCTTCAAGTACCTATACCTCACGCCAGAAGGGTACAGCAAGCTCGGGCCTCTCGGCTCTGTCAAGACCCAGCTGATCGACGACGAAGGGGAGTCCCGGTACAAGATCACTGACATCATCGGTGAGTTGTTTAAATCATAGTTTGATGATTTCCCTCCGAGTGCACCGCAAATGAGCGGTCTAGGTGAAGCGTCGGTGAGAAGTATCAAGAGTCTTTTCTGGAGCGTGCTACTGAAAGAGCAGAAGCTGTATTGTCTAACGTGCTTCTCATCATATGCTGCGGGACGGGAAGTGGCGAAATTTGTGATTTCGCCGGTCGCTGAAATTATTGGTAAGTTATTACAATACCTATGAAAGAATAATGTGACTGACTGGCTGTTTCCAACGTCGCTTGGATCGACGCCGAGCGGCCAGAGAGGGGTTTCAAGTGTCTATACCCCACGCCAGAAGGGTACAGCAAGCTCGGGCCTCTCGGCTCTGTCAAGACCCAGCTGATCGACGACGAAGGGGAGTCCCGGTACAAGATCACTGACATCATTGGTGAGTTGTTTGAATCATAGTTTGATTATTTTCCTTCGAGTGCACCGCAAATGAGCGGTCTAGGTGAAGCATCGGTGAGAAGTATCAAGAGTTTTTTTCTGGAGCGTGCTACTGAAAGCAGAAGCTGTGTTGTGTAAAGTGCGTCTCATCCTATGCTGCGGGACGGGAAGTGGCGAAATTTGTGATTTCGCCGGTCGCTGAAATCATTGGTAAGTTATTACAATACCTATGAAAGAATAATGTGACTGACTGGCTCTTTCCAACGTTACTTGGATCAACGCCGAGCGGCCAGAGAGGGGCTTCAAGTATCTATACCTCACGCCAGAAGGGTACAGCAAGCTCGGTCCTCTCGGCTCTGTCAAGACCCAGCTGATCGACGACGAAGGGGAGTCCTGGTACAAGATCACTGACATCATTGGTGAGTTGTTTCAATCATAGTTTGATGATTTCCCTCCGAGTGCACCGCAAATGAGCGGTCTGGGTGAAGCATCGGTGAGAAGTGACAAATGAGTTTTCTTGAGCGTTTTGTGTTGTTTCATCTTTTTATGCTCTCATCCTAAAACGCGTGACAGGAGTAGAGGTAGGTTTTTTCTTCACATTCCATTCCAAGACGAAGCAATTCGTTTTAAAAAAAAAAACTCTAAATACAGTATTTCTTCTTAAAAACAAAATACGTGTAAAGTCTCCTTCCAGCAAAATACCTTATTTACAATATTTAAGGTAATGAACTAAAAGAATTTCTTTGCTCACCCGCGACCTTGAGATAGCTAAGTCTATGCAAATTATGGTAGTTAGTTAAACATGCCTTGACAATAAATAAATAAAAATTAAAAAATCAAGGTAGTTTTGTAGCACAGTTAAAATTTATTAATAATTTGCGGGTAGTTTTTTGTTTTGTTTGGCAAATTAAAACAGTGGTGGTGGTTTGTTAGTCTAACAACTGGTAGCATGGTGTAAGGTTGTGTCACTCTGAAGATGAGCTCTGGTTGAGTTCGAAACGCGTCAGTGTATTGTGGTGGTGGTGATAGATGGGTTTGTGTAATTTGTGTGTGTTCTTACAGTGTGGAGGTGGAGGAACTGCATGAACACGCATAATTTGCATAGACTTAGCTATCTCAAGGTCGCGGGTGAGCAAAGAAATTTTTTTAGTTCATTGATATGGACCTCCGCAAAGTAACGCCTGATTCAATAAATTATATTTAAGGTACACTCAACTACAAAAAAATATGTACAGGGGTCAATCAACTTTTTCTTGTCATTCGTTGCTATAGTTACGATCTCCTGAGTCACTCTTTACACTGTAACTTTATTGACCCAACATTAAGATCGTGTATACATATTTTTATAAATTGATACATTTGTACTGTACTTTCTCTTCACACCGCTTGGTCTTCTTATAACTGCATACGATAACAACTGTATTGTTGTCAACAGGCAAAGAGGACGGTCTGGGCGTCGAGTGCCTGCGCGACGCGGGTCTGATCGCCGGCGAAACCGCGCAGGCGTACGAGGACGTCGTCACGATATCGATAGTGACGTGCCGCGCGATCGGCATCGGCGCTTATGTCGTCAGGTGAGACTGAAACCGACATCGCCATCTAGTAGCACAGAACTGCAACGTCTTAGCTCATCCTTCAAAGCGTACGAGGATGTCGTCACGATATCTATAGTTACGTGCCGCGCGATAGGCATCGGCGCTTATGTCGTCAGGTGAGACGGAAACCGACAGCGCCATCTAGTAGCACAGAACTGGAATGTCCTAGTTCATCCTTCAAAGCGTACGAGGACGTCGTCACGATATCGATAGTGACGTGCCGCGCGATCGGCATCGGCGCTTATGTCGTCAGGTGAGACAGAAAACGACACAGCGCCATCTAGTAGCACAGAACAACTGCAACATCTTGGGTCAGCCTTCAAAGCGTACGAGGACGTCGTCACCATATCGATAGTGCCGTGCCGCGCGATCGGCATCGGCGCTTATGTCGTCAGGTGAGACAGAAACCGACAGCGCCATCTAGTAGCACAGAACTGCAACGTCCTAGTTCATCCTTTAAAGCGTACGAGGACTTCGTCATTATATCGATAGTGACGTGCCGCGCGATCTGGATCGGCGCTTATGTCGTCAGGTGAGACAGAAACCGACAGCGCCATCTAGTAGCACAGAACTGCAACGTCCTAGTTCATCCTTCAAAGCGTACGAGGATGTCGTCACCATATCGATAGTGACATGCCGCGCGATCTGGATCGGCGCTTATGTCGTCAGGTGAGACTGAAACCGACATAGCGCCATCTAGTAGCACAGAACAACTGCAACGTCCTAGGTCATCCTTCAAAGTGTACGAGGACTTCGTCACTATATCAATAGTGACGTGCCGCGCGATCGGCATCGGCGCTTATGTCGTCAGGTGAGACTGAAACCGACATAGCGCCATCTAGTAGCACAGAACTGCAACGTCCTAGTTCATCCTTCAAAGCGTACGAGAACGTCGTCACCATATCGATAGTGACATGCCGCGCGATCGGCATCGGCGCTTATGTCGTCAGGTGAGACGGAAACCGACACATCGCCATTTAGTAGCACAGAACAACTGCAACGTCCTAGGTCATCCTTCAAAGCGTACGAGGACTTCGTCACTATATCAATAGTGACGTGCCGCGCGATCGGCATCGGCGCTTATGTCGTCAGATGAGGCGGAAACAGACAGCGCCATCTAGTTGTAGCACAGAACAACTGGAACGTCCTAGGTCAGCCTTCAAAGTGTACGAGGACGGCGTCACCACAGATATAGATTACACTAGATTAAGCAAATGCATCTGCTTCACGTATACGAACCCCGACCAAACGTCGGAGTTGGCCCCATACAAAGACTAACCGCTAACTGACTAATCATGACTAGTGACTGACTCGAGCCCCACGGAGCTTGTAGGCGGCGCATTTGAATCAATTTCGCGCAGAAATCGGGGAATTCACATCGCTAATTCGCTCTTGAGGCGTCACAGTAGATGTAAAAAAGAGACACCGTTGATTTTCATACAGATCGAGGTGTTTGCGTTATCTAGTGTAATCTATATCTGTGGTCGTCACTATATCGATAGTGACGTTCCGCGCGATCGGCATCGGCGCTTATGTCGTAATGTGAGACAGAAAACGACACAGCGCCATCTAGTAGCACAGAACAACTGCAACGTCCTATTTCATCCTTCAAAGCGTACGAGGACGTCGTTACCAATCGATAGTGCGTATCCGCATGCGTGCATATCTGTAGCACTTAAACGGGTGGACCGATTTGAAAGCAGGCTTTCTAGCAATGGTTCTTAGACATATTTCATCAAAATCGGTTCAGCCGTTTTCCAGATATTGAACTTAGTAACGCTCAGGATATGTTACCATGGCAACAAGCTATACTAAAAAAATTATTGACCCATTTACGTTTGTTTGAAGCCGTGGTGGCCTAGTGGTTTGACCTATCGCCTCTCAAGCTGAGGGTCGTGGGTTCAAATCCCGGCTCGCACCTTTGAGTTTTTCGAAATTCATGTGCGCAATTTACCACGAGCTTTGCGGTGAAGGAAAACATCGTGAGGAAACCTGCACAAACCTGCGAAGCAATTCAATGGTGCGTGTGAAGTTCCCAATCCGCACTGGGCCCGCGTGGGAACCATGGCCCAAGCCCTCTCATTCCGAGAGGAGGCCTGTGCCCAGCAGTGGGACGTATATAGGCTGAGATGATGATGATGATTACGTTTATTTGTCTCAGACTCGGCCATCGCGTCATCCAAGTGGAGAACTCTTACATAATCCTGACGGGGTACGCCGCGTTGAACAAGGTGCTGGGTCGCCCTGTGTACGCGAGCAACAACCAGCTCGGCGGTATACAGATCATGCACAACAATGGTGTGGCCAGCGCCGTCGCCGCCACTGACTTGGACGCCGTCGGGGCTGCGCTGCGCTGGCTGGCTTATATGCCCAAGGTGGGTGCTGACGACCTTACTGACCCTGGTGGCAACCCTAATAACAACCTTGGTGACAACCCTGGTGACAACCCTAGTGACAACCCTAGTGACAACCTTAGTGACAACCCTAGTGACAACCCTAGTGACAACCCTAGTGACGATCCTAGTGACGACCCTGGTGACAATTCTAGTGGCATAGGTATAGGTGACAGTTCTAGTGTACTACTTTTTTAGATGCGGTAGGTAGATAGAGTTGACAATACAAATAAAAATATTATTTATTGCACACCATAAAGCAGTACAAAAAACTTATAATATAAACAACACGACAACAATCCTAGTGACAGCTGTAGGGACTAATGACAATCCTAGTAACAGAACTAACTGGTGACGACCTTTGTAACGAAATAACAGCCCTAGTGGCGTCCCTTTTGACGACCCTGGTGGCAACCCTAGTGACGACCCTAGTGACAACCCTAGTGACGACCCCAGATTTAGTTTTTATTTCAAACAGGCACCGTCATCCACCTCCACATAATGTCATCAAAACAAAGCGTTTTTTACATGTCACTTTATACCACCAGCGCTATCGCTAAGACCATCATTGCCAAGAAGAATGCGCCCCAAGAAACTTACCTCCCCACCATTTCCAGGACAAAAACTCGATGGTGCCCATAATGCGCGTGTCGGACCCCATCGACCGGCCGGTGGAGTGGAAGCCGCCGCGCTCCGCCCACGACCCCCGTCTCATGCTGACCGGCGACGGAGCCCGAGGGGGTTTCTTCGACGCCGGCACCTTCGATGAGGTCATGCGGCCGTGGGCGCAGACTGTTATAGCTGGTGAGTGGTCTTTAATAGTGGAGGAGGGGATAGGACCGCGTGCAAGGTCTGCCCGGATTGCTACCACCATCTTGCTCGCTAATCCTCCCGTGAGCAGTGCTTGCATGTGTTTCGCGTGGAGAGTAAGACAGCCGGTGAAATTACTGGCACTTGAGGTGTCCCATCTTAGGCCTCTAGGTTGGCGACGCATCCGCAATCCCCCTGGTGTTGCAGGTGTCTATGGGCGGTGGTGATCTCTCACCATCAGGAGACACACTTGCTCGTTTGCCATCCAGTCGAATAAAAAAAGGAGGGGATAGACATTTGAGGACCTGAGATAAAATGCCATCGGATGCTAGAGTTTCCAACTTGACACATTGCAAGTGTCAACTTTATACACAGGAGGTGTCAACCTGAGACATTGGTGGTGTCAAACTCAGACACTGGTGGCGTCAATATCAGACACTGGCGGCGTCAAACTCAGACTCTGGTGGTGTCAGTTAAAGACACTGAAAACGTCTACTTTCGCTGAAAACGTTAACACTGAAAGTGTTAACTGAAAACGTTAACACTGAAAGTGTTAATTTTAGAACACTGCAGGTATCAACTTAGATACTGGTGTCAACATCAGAAAATGGTATCAAGTTTAGACTCTGCATGAAATATGTCGAGCTAAACTCGATTTAAAATGTCAGTTATGCGGGTTTATTTCACTACTAGCTTTTGCCCGCGGCTCCGGTATTCGGTTATCGCGCGCTGTTCCCTCGGGAACTGTGCATTTTTCCGAGATAAAAAGTAGCCTATGTCACTCTGTGCCCATAAACTATCTCTATGGCAAAAATCACGTCGATCCGTCTCTTCGTTACGGCGTGAAAGACGGACAAACACACGAATACACACACTTTCGCATTTATGGATTATGTTAATGACTACGGCCTTATTACGCTGGATTACGAGACGGTGGCACATTTGTCTATCTATCTAATACCTTACGAGTAAACCCTTAATACAATTAAACGAGCAATTCTTGTGTATACACGAAGAAATTTTCGTATGTCGTATAGTTTCAGACTTTCCCATACTGACCGATATAAATGGGCCACCCTGTATATCTGCAATCCCCCTGGTGTTGCAGGTGTCTATGGGCGATGGTAATCTCTTACCATCAGGAGACCCACTTGCTCGTTTGCCATCCAGTTGAATAAAAAAAAACTATGGGTATCTCTGAAACGGCTCCATCGATTTCGATGAAATTTGGTATGTAGGAAACCTACCTCTACCTACCCTACCTCTAGGAAAACGCTTGGTATCGAGTTGTGGCCGGAGCGAAGCTCGGTCGCCCAGGTACTATTTGTGATTCTAAACTAACCTAACCTATCCTAACATGGCTCAACTATTATAACTTCACCCATAAACGTTCATCTGCCCAGGGCGCGCCCGGTTGGGAGGTATACCGGTGGGCGTGGTGGCGGTGGAGACCAGGACGGTGGAGCTGACCCTGCCGGCTGATCCCGCCAATCTGGACTCCGAGTCGAAGACCTTGCAGCAAGCTGGACAGGTTAGATGATTAAAAAAAAACTGTTTATTTCTTTTCAAATTTACAAAAAAAAAAAATATTGTTTTTAGCGCAATCTTTTTATTTTAGGATTATATTTGAACAGAACTAACATAGTTTGTGTTTGTAAGTGTGTAATACTAACAAATGAATGGATCTATGTTGTCTGTCTGATTAATAATAAATGAATTATTATATTATTATTATTATTATTATATTACTAATTAATAGATCTAACTTTGCAAATTATACTGTTTCAGTTACAGTTTCTTTCTATACATCAAATATTTATAAGTAACTAGCTTTTACCCGCGGCTTCGCACGCGTAAACTAATCGGTCTGGTAGTGGCAATTGAAATATCCCGTGGGAGTATAGGGATAAAAAATAGCGTATGTGTTATTCTAGACGTGCAGCTACCTACATACCAAATTTCATGACTTTTAGCCCAGCGGTTATTATTTCAAAATTTTATTCCTATCCCGTGGGAATATCGGGGTAAAAAATAGCCTATGTGTTATTCCAGAGGTTCAGCTACCTACACACCAAATTTAATGGCTCTAAGCCCAGTGGTTGTTACTTCGAGATTATATCCTTTGATATCCCGTGGGAATTTCGGGTCAAAAAGTCGCTTATGTATTATTTCAGACGTGCAGCTCCCTACATATCAAATTTCATGACTAAGTCCAGCAGTTATTATTTCGAAATTTTATCCCTATCCCGTGGGAATATCAGGATAAAAAGTAGCCTTTGTGTTATTCCTGAGGTCCAGCTACCTATATACTAAATTTTATGGCTCTAAGCCCAGCGGTTGTTATTTCGAGATCTTATCCCTAGTTATCCCGTGGGAATATTGGGTCAAAAAGTCACCTATGTGTTATTCCATACGTCCAACTACCTATATACCAAATTTTATGACTCTTAAGCCCAGAGGTTCTTATTTCGAAATTTTATCCCTATCCCGTGGGAATATCAGGATAAAAAGTAGCTTTCGTGTTATTCCAGAGGTCCAGCTACCTACATACTAAATTTTATGGCTCTAAGCCCAGCGGCTGTTATTTCGAGATCTTATCCCTAGTTATCCCGTGGGAATATCGGGTCAAAAAGTCACCTATGTGTTATTCCATACGTCCAACTACCTACATGCCAAATTTCATGACTCTAAGCCCAGAGGTTCTTATTTCGAGATTTTATCACTATCCCGTGGGAATATCGGGATAAAAAGTAGCCTATGTCCTTTTCCAAGGTCTATTCTATCTCTGTACCAAATTTCATCCAAATCGGTTCAGCGGTTTTGGCGTGAAAGCGTAACAAACAGACAGACAGACAGACAGACAGACAGACAGAGTTACTTTCGCATTTATAATATTAGTATGGATTAATCATTATTTGTTAGTAGGTTTTACAAGGTGACCTTAGCCTCTGGACAAATAATGAAACCATGGATAAGAGTGATACTTAGCCATATTTTAAAATAGTTAATTGCTTAATTAGACAAGAAAAAAAATCTATGAAATCAGATCATCCAAATACACAGGTTGCTCCAAAGTGATACATTGAAAACAGTTAGTTTTTCGATAAATATTGGACTGATTGTTATGATACTTTGCAGTTTGGCTTTAAATATCTTGCTAAGCCAGTAGTATTCGTATTTGTCCAGAGGATAAGGTTACTTAGTATATGTCACAGGGAAATGGCCAAATCATAAAGAACAAATCTCTAATGTGTATAATATGATCAATATCACGCAAGATGCTAAAATGAGGAATTCATTTTAGCATTTCCCTAGAAAACATCAGTAATTTGAAGATTACTTTTTGGAGTCTTTTTGTATTTTTTATTTCAACACCAATTTTTTTTTACTTTTACGGTCATCCAGTAGAACCTATATCGCAAATACAAACTGAAATATAGATGCATAGAAAAATAAGACCAGCGCTGGGAATCGAACCCAGGTCCTCGGCATTCCGTGCCGCGTGCTATACCAAAAAAATTTGGAAATTAATAAAAAAGAAAAAAATTTGCAATTGAAATAAAAGAATACAAAAAGATTCCAAAAACCAATCTTAAGTTGATTGCTTCGTAAGGAGATATCTTGTCCGGGTGAGCGGTTAGTTCCGATGGAGTGCCGAAAAGTTTCTCGATGAGGGCTACGGCATAGATGTCGCTAGTGTCGCTGTTTAAGAACAAACAAGCTGAGATATGTGGTGCATAGGAGAAATTCGTGTTTGTACCGTTGTCCAGCGATGGTGTAACGGTATAGCACATGGCACGGATTGCTGAGCACTTGGGTTCGATTCCCAGCGCTGGTCTATTTTTCTGGTTTTTCTGTGCATCTATATTTCAGTTTGTATTTTCGATAAGATATTCACTGTCGAAAAAGTAAATTATCAGGTATATAATGGTATCAATGAACTGAGCCATCTGTTGAAGTTAACCGAAATCAATATAACATACATACATACATACATAAAATCACGCCTCTTTCCCATCGGGGTAGGCAGAGACTACATCCTTCCACTTGCTACGATTCTGGCATACAACTCGCTTCCTCTACGTTCATCAATCTTTTCATACACGTCGGTTTAGAGTACTCCTGACTCAACCTTTCTTTAGAATGTCCCCGATTTGATCGTGGTACGTTCGTCTAGGCCTTCCTCTCCCAACGTTCCCATTCACGCAACGCTCCATTCCATTCTTCAATATATGTGCTATGGTCTGGAGTTCTGGGGCACGGCTGCGGAATGGCAGCGTGTATTTATCTTGCAAAAACGTGCAGTACGTATCATATGCTACGCCCCTCACGGAACCCCCTTGAGGCAACTTTTCATAGATAGCAAAATAATGACACTCACATCACAATACTTATTTTACATAATTAAATACATCAGAAGTCATATAGAACTATTTCCAACAAAAACATTTAAAAGTGCACGTATTATGCAAAAAAACAAAAACATCTTGGACTCAACGTGTTGTCGACTTGCGAAATCCAAGAAAACGGTGGATATTGCGGGGCCAGGTATCTATAATAAACTACCCGACAGCATCAAAGATATCAAAAATGACCTGATATTCTACAACCAATTAAAAAAATGGCTGACTAAAAATGCTTTTTGTGACATGTCAGAATATAATAATAATAATAATAAAAACGATTTAATTGTAATTTAAGTTTTATATTTTAATTTTTAGACATAATTTAATTTTTTGTTGCCTTGATTATTTCTTAATGATTACATTTTATTTAATTAATTATGATTATTATTTATTAATTTTTTTATTACTATTTCAATGGAATGATAATATCAAGTGTATTTTAAATGTTTATTTGATTGGCTGCGGCTGAATTTAAAATTGCTTAATAAATCGTAATAATTAATTTAAATACTAAATATTTGACATGTAATTTTTTTAATTTTATTAATAAATGAATATGAATATAAACACGGTGCCATATCCTTGTGCAGGTTTGGTTCCCTGACTCTGCCTACAAGACCTCCCAGGCCATCAACGACTTCTCCCGCGAGGGTCTGCCCATCATCATCTTCGCCAACTGGAGAGGTTTCAGCGGCGGTCAGAAGGGTGAGTGTTGACAATACCAGCAAAAGTATACAGTATGGTGTATAAGCTATACGACTATTTTCTCAAAATTTTTAGGGTTCCGGAGCCAAAATGGCAAAAACGGAACCCTTATAGTTTCGCCATGTCTGTCTGTCTGTCCGTCCGCGGCTTTGCTTAGAAATAGAAATGGAAATAAACTTTATTGTATAACTGTGTACATAAAAGGGTGGTTACAAAAGGTAAATAAGTCTCAACAGTTTGTCAATTTCGGACGTACAATATAAAAACTTATTATATACTTTTCAACACACCTGCTCGTAAAGTAGGTCTTATTACAGCGTATTTACACTGATAATGCAGAATATTACCCATGCCGTGCCTTTTACATTACATTATCGCACTAGTGCCTTTTCATTACATATCTTTTTAAATATTAGCAAGAAGTATTAATGTTTCGAAAACAGCTAAGTAGTTATTTGCGTAAATATAAAATTCAATTCAAAATGTGATAAATAATTAAAGAATTTCATGAAACTGCTTGTTAGCTTGTTGGTATTTATAATTTGACGGTGTATTTTTAACTATAAATACCCAATTTCAAAATTTATAAATATGTGGCTGATTAGCTACTTTGCCGGTGCCCTTATCTCAGACTTGCGCGCGCATGCAGCGCTGAGCGCGCGAAAAAAAAAAATTACGGCCGCCATCTTTTAAATGGGTTTCTGTTTGTTAAGTTTATTTAAATAAATGTGAACTTTTATTTACTTTTCCTCGCAAGTGTGTTGAAAAACGTCGTATGAAACACGTGAGCATTGGTCATTACACTTTTCGTCTCCATTAAGCCTTCGCCTTCGGCTCAGGCTTAAAAACCGACTCGAGTGTAATGACCAACATAGCACACTTGTATCATAATGTACTATAATCTATCTTGAATAACAGCCATAATTACTTTCGCGCACGTATACTTATTAATTTCAATGAGCAAAAAATTCTTTTGTATTATAAAAAGTACTATTAATGCTAGAAAGCTGTAATTTTGCACGAATATATAGGTGAACTATGCCGACAAAATAGTACAATTAAAAATTCAAAAACAATTTTTTTAGGGTACCTCCCATAGACGTAAAGTGGCGGTGATTTTTTTTTTTCTCATCCAACCCTATAGTGTGGGGTATCGTTGGTTAGGTATTTTAAAACCATTAGGGGTTTGTTAAAACGATTTTTCAATTCAGTCAGTCCCCCTCCCCTCTAAAATCTAAACCGGTGGGTGAAAAAATTTGAAAAAATTCAGGATGGTAGTCAGTATATCGAACTTCCAAGGAAAACTATAAGGGCTAAGTTTGCTTGATAATTATTAGTAGTTTATGAGTAAATAGCAGCGTAAGGTATAAAATATACCTAAACTTGGAAGATTCCGTATAAAATACGAAATCCTTGGAAAAATACTTAATTTTTTCGTAATGGCTACGGAACCCTATTTTGGGCGTGTTCGACAAGCTCGTTAAGGTATATTTTTATGTTGTAAATTACTAGTTTTGTGTATTGTAAACAAAAAAATTTTTTTTTTGTTGTCGAGTTCATTGTTGATTTTAACTCTCCGAATGGTTCCAACGGAAGACCAGCGTCGGCCGCGAGGTTGACATCATGCTGAGTTGGGACCATTTCGTGACAAAATTTGTTGATGTTTGTTGTTTTTCTTCCTCTTTAATCTGTAAAACGTCACGAATAAATGTTTTTTTCACTTCTCATGCTCTAAAAGTAAGTCAATATAGCCTTACAAGGCGGGAGTAAAGTGAGTACTTTAGTCCCTAGGGAGTAAAAGTAATTAATTTTTTAATTCACTTCGAGTGACTTAGTGAACTCAAACAGCCAGTTACTTGCAAAAAATAAGATTGTGTGTGGACCATTTTCATGACGCAAATGTTACGTTCTTAGTCTACGTGGTCTTAGTTCTATGCTTTTTCCGCATAGAAGGTGGCGCCACTCTATTTTTCCGTTTGTGTATGGACCATTTCGCCGGTGCTATTTTGTTAGTATCTGTATGGAAAATGTTAGTATGTGTCTGGATGGAAAAAAATACTTACCGTGAAAACTTTGAAATTGTTGTAGAGCGTAAATCGTAAACGATTAAAATAAATTGATTATTCTTACAATGTCATCAAGTGATAGTGAAAATTATAATGTTGACCAAAGAGTAATAGACATAATTGATAATCTTTTGCCGCCGAAATCTAGAAATTTTAATTTATTTTTATTTTTTGTTAAATCTTTTTGTACTAAACTGACTATTTTTTCTCGCAATCGAAGTGAAAAATAGAGTTTTCACCGCGAGACTAAAAGTCAATATAAACCCTCGGATAAATAGACACCCTCGCTAAAGCTCGGGTATCTAACCACCTCGGGTATATATTGGCTTATTTTAGTCTCTCGTTAAAAAATATACTATCTTTCTTTCTTTCTCGTGGCCGGTTTCTTTCTCTAATGGATCCTGTACTATATCCGCAGACATGTACGAGGAGATCCTCAAGTTCGGCGCGGAGATAGTCCGGGCGCTGCGGCGGGCGACCGCGCCCGTGTTGGTCTACATCCCGCCCGGCGCCGAGCTCAGGGGCGGGGCCTGGGCGGTCGTTGACCCTAGCGTCAACAGCGCGCGCATGGAGATGTACGCCGACCCTGAGGCCAGGTAAGGGACGACGAAATGAAATGAAATGAAATATTTATTTATTCACAATCAACATATGGTTAGATAAGTTGTTTAGTAGATTGATAACCAAGGGTGGAAAGTGACCCATTACACACGAGATATTTCTGGCGCTCGAACGAAGTGAGAGCGCCAATAGTTCGAGGGGAAATGGGTTATTTCACCCGAGTTAGACACTCTAATTTTCATTTCGACTGTGAGGAAACTAAAATACTACAAAAAACGAGAACAATAATAAATTGAATTTACTTATACCTATCCAACCTCCAGCGGTACCTTTTCGACTGACCACTTGCCATGGCCGACTATAAAAAAAATCAAGTTGGTCACGACGTGCATCTAGATGGCCATGCCGAAACGTGAAAAAAAAATGTCATTGACGTAACTCAATTATCTTCGATGTCGTGGCTAGTCGAAAAATTAAAAAAAAAATTACTTTCCACCCTAGAGGAGAAAACGCAATTTTCCACCCGGCTATCTACCCATGAAAATTAAACTTTCCGAACAGGAGAGATGAAATATTTATTTATTCACAATGAACATATGGTTAGATAAGTTGTTATAATATTGTAGTTCTAGTATATTGCTTCCCATGACATGTTCAGCCAAGTTAGGCATGTGAAAATCTGAGGTCGGTGATTTAGTCACCCAGTCACAAGCACGGTCTTTTGACTTAATAATTATTACCTAATAAAATTGTGTTCGAGGCATATAATAAATTTATATAATGTCATCGTAAAACGAAGAGGGAAAGATGTAAAGAGATTTGTGGTATTCCGTCCTCTGACTCATGTAGACCTCATTTTATTAAGTAACGTATACAAACCATGACCTGCATACATTTTCGAAATATCAACTTACGTAAAATGTAATTAGGAATCAATTTCCGGTTTTTAAAAGTGCTCCCAAAAAGGTAAAATTAACAGAAGACCATACAAAACAGCATTGCTTGCTAAAAGCGTATTCGGCATGGCATCAAAGATCTTCTATAAACTTCCAAAGAATATACTGATGACATATTCGCGACTTTAAAAAGCAATTATTTAACTTTTTGGCAGATAAGGCCTACTATTCAATGGAGGAGTATATGCGTGGTAGTTTGGCAACTTTTTAGTCTTTAATTTTAGTTTATTGCATGAGTGAATGTTCTTACCTATAAGATATATATATTTGTATGCCCTTGGGCGCAGCATAGTGATACAAGTCTATGATTAATGTACAGTGGGGGTAGAAAAACCTTCGTCAGTTATTAAATTGATTTCTTTACGAAGTCATAGACTCTTAGTACGTTTTGAAACCAAAGTACTAAGTAGACAAGTGCATATCAAATCATACTTACTTGGCATGACAACAAGGATCAAAATAGTATACACCTCTGACATATGTCTAGTTTCATATCAATACAAAACCTTTTTAATAAACAACTACGTAAAAGTTTCAATCAAATAATGTTCTATTTAATTGTCAATGTTTGTCAGTGCCAAGGTTTAGTTGTAGGGTTGCTATGGTCACCTGATTATGTTCAGCAGGTTGACAGGTTGACGCAGTATGTCCTACTCAATCGGTAAAGCAGATGAGCGCTCATACTGAGCAAAGGAAAATAGTTCTTAAGGCAACGAACCTTTTTTTACTCCGACTGTACCAACTTTTTAACTTATGTTTGACAAATATATTTTTTGTATTTGTATTTGAGGCCAGAGCGAGAGAGCTGGGCAAAAGTCTCCCCTCTTGGCTTCCACAACGCTTTAACCAGAGCTATAGGTTACTCGCTCAATTCCGCTTACATCATCTCGCATAACGATGCGTGCTCACACTGAGGCCAGGTTAGAGACCATACGTCTCGGGTAAAATGTCTCGTTTTATGCTCTTGTTGTACAATCTACTATTTTGTTGACAGAGGCGGCGTATTGGAGGCGGAGGGCATCGTGGAGGTCAAATTCAAACAGCGGGACACCGTCAAGGCCATGCAGCGGTTGGATCCGCAGCTACAGCGGCTGAGCGCCAGAATCAACGGTAACAACTAACTTGCTACTTATTCCTGCTTCTTACTTATTCCTACTTTCTATTTATTCCTACTTCCTACTTATTCCAGCTTCCTACTTATTCCTACTTCCTACTTTATTCTTACTTCCTACTTATTCCTTCTTCCTACTTCCTACTTCCTCCTTGCTACTTATTCCTACTTACAATTTGCTACTTATTTCTAATTCCCACTTACTACTTATTCCTACTAAGTAGAAATAAGTAGCAAGGAGGAGCTACTTATTTCTACTTCCTCCTTGCTACTTATTCCTATTTCCAACTTGCTACTTATTCCTACTTAGTTCTGCTTCTTACTTATTCCTACTTGCTTATTCCTACTTGCTACTTTATTTATTTATTCAGAAACAGTCTCTTATAGCTATATACATTAAAATCACATTTTTTTAAACTAGACTTAAAGTTTCCTAAAGGAAATATTGGAACCTTACAATTATACTACGAGAAAACTAAATAGGTTACTAATTTTTTTTTTAGTGTGTTCATGCAGCTCCTCCCCCTCCACACTGTAAAAATCACACAAACCTAACTATCACCATCACTACTACGCTGATGGGTTTGGGACTCATCCAGAATTCATTCATCATCATTCATCATTAGAACTGTCCTAAATGTTAGACTACCGTAAGGGTCCATATTGGCTCATATACAATTTTTTATTCGATTATTAATAATAATACCGCTTTGTAATCATAATCATGATTTCTCCGAAAAAATTACGTCATATATTTTTAAAATAATTATTTTTACTACTACCTACATTGTTCATAACGATACATATTTCGATTTTTTTTACTTACTCATAACGTCAACACTGAGATTTTATCTATACCCATAATGTTATTTGGAATAATTTCTTTATTTATAAACTTATTTCATATAATCATCGAAGTTCTAACCTAACCTAACCTACTTTTCTGGCAGGATATTAATGTTGAATGACATTATCAATATAATAAATTCAGAGTTCCAATAATTATTATCTAAAAAATAAAAATTTATAATGATCATTAGGATGTAAAATTGTATGAGATACATTTTCGAAGTTTCAATAATCATTTTATATGAACTTTGGCGCGCCCCTACCGTAACTAAACCAAAAGAGATTATAAACCATTAAACTTTTCACAGAACTTAAAGAACAAATAGCGGAACTAAGTAAAAACTTCGACCGTCGCGGTTCTATAGACGACGTGTTGGTCAAGACAGACGCGGGGAGGGAGGCGGAGAGCCGTGCGAGGGAGATGGAGACAGAGCTGCTGCAGTGCGAGAAGAGTGCGAAAGCGAGGGAAAAGGAGCTACAACCGATATATCACGAGGTATGGATTTAAAGACAATCATACCAGTGTAATAATCTGTGAACGGCCGATGGATGCAATATGGTGACGAAAGAATAATATGGATAAGACTTTCATTAAATTATGAGTCATATTTTTTATCACAGTCAATCACAGTTTTTATGATATCAGTAAGTACAAATTTTGTAGATTTACTGTCATTTGGTACAACTCGAAATCATAGCACAGAATAAGTAATAGTAAAAGTACAGAAGGCACGATCCCTATGCCTAAACGTCATTTTTGTACGGCAGTGAAGCTTGTGTAATTGTACTATTAGAATAGAAAATGTAACAATAGTAGATTGTACAACAAGAGCATAAAACGAGCCATTTTACCCAAGGCGTTCATATAGCCACCCGAGCCGGCATGGCGAGGGTGGATAGACACTTCGAGGGGAAAATGGTTTTAATGCTTCGATGGCGAGGAAATGAAATAGCAACAGTGGAAACAATGATTCACTTTCTATGTACCTTTTAATTCCATTATTTTAATTTTACTTATTTATTATGATTGACTTGGTTGATTTTTAGTTTTATATAAATTAAAAATTATTTAAAAAATATATAGAAACTTTTTTGTTTGTGGCTGTTGACACCTTGGTATTAGACGAAGATTTTATTTTATGCACTAGAGCATAAAAAGTCATTTTATGTCGCCTAGATACAGCATAAACACGAACTTTATGAGCATGAGAAGTGAAAATCTTTTTTTTTTACAGATCGCCGTACAATTCGCAGAGCTCCACGATACGGCTGAAAGAATGCTCGAGAAAGGCTGCATATTTGTGAGTATTTAATAAGCTTTTATTTAAATTGCAATGCATGTATATCTGTACACTCCGTGAGTTATTAAGTAAACCATCGGACCTTAGAAGCATCCTTCGGGTATTGACGATGACACGCGATCGTGATATGCGGTTCTGTTCTGTTATCAACTTGCAAAGCTTTTTGAAGTTACCGTAAAAAGTTATGTAAAGAATAACCATCAGTACGAAATAAACCTTACCGTAATAATATTACGCTTATTTATCTTTTTCTAATTTTAATACAATATAACTTTTTGTCATGATACAAATAAAACAAAATCAGCATTTTCGAATTCTTCCATCGTTAATTTGAATAGAGAACCGCCCCCCTTAACACACTACTTTTATTTGGAAGTATTATAGAGCTGTTATTATACTGTATCTACTTCTCTTGAGGTCAAATGAATTTTTTTGGTCTGCTTTCGTTTAATCCGGTTAAATTAAAGTTAATCGCAAATAAGTTAAATCGCAGTACGGAACCTAAGAGCTTGTCCAGATGAGGCGATTTACGCGCGAGTGGACTCGCGCGAGTCCACTCGCGCGCTCCCGAGGTACTGGGGCTACATATATCCCGTCCAGATGATGCTGCGCGTTTCTCAACTCGCGCGTAAATCGCGTGCAATGAGCGCGACTCTCGACTCGCACGTACTACGCGCGAGCGCCGCGCGAGTTGAGACACCCAGGCGCCATTGCTGCGTCCACTACCACGCGCGACTCCATGGCGAGTCCATCTTTATAACTGGCAATCCCTCCCAGCGTAGGAACGCGCGTAAAACGCGTCATCTGGACGCAAATATAAAATGAAACGCGCGAGTCCACTCGCGCGTAAATCGCCTCATCTGAACAAGCTCTTAGACTTGGCAGGACTTTGTCTAGATTTCATTACTTCTGAGAGATAAACAAGCAGCTCCATCGAGACTTGGCTAGTTTTTTACAGAATGTTTTTGGTGGGACTCTGGATAAGACTAGACTGAACATTCTTTATACGTGAGTGGGTACAATTCAACGGCCAAGTCACACAACATTAACTATAATAATAAAGAAATCGCTGTAAGGAACCTTAGACTTGGCACGACTTTGTCTAGATTTCATTACTTTTTAAAGATAAACAAGCAGCTCCATCGAGACTTGGCTAGTTTTTTACAGAATGTTTTTGGTGGGATTTCACTTCTTTTTGTAGTTTTCCCTTTATGTGGCCGTTAAACCCTAACTTTGTACCGAATTTTAGCTCTCAGAGTTTATGGGAAGTACTAGTTCTATTTTGATGATCATGAGTGAGTGAGTGAGTGTCATTAATGCGAAACTTTGCTTTCGCTTAACTTCGGAACTAAATGACCTACAGACTTGAAATTTTGAATTTTAAGTATGTGATTATAACTAACTGGGTGACGAAAATTTCTGCGTTCTGGTCTTATCCAAAGGTTCTCAAATAGGGGCCTGAAAATGCAGCGAAATGGTTCCAGTGAAGGATGGTACGGCAGTGTTTGCTTTGCGCTCTACTTGGCGGGGGCACTGCCGTGCCCCGAGATAATTACCTTACTTGTATTTATAACGAATACAAACAAATGAATCTATCTATCTATCTACACGCTGTATATTGGTATCTCTTTCGCCCCCAGGACATAATCCCGTGGCGGGACTCCCGCCGCATCCTCTACTGGCGCCTCCGTCGGCTTCTGCTCCAGAATGAACAAGAACGACGCATCCAGAGCGCGGTTCAAACGGCGGACAGTATGGACCACGGGGCCGCCTCCGCTACGCTCCGCCGGTGGTTCACGGAGGACCGCGGCGAGACACAGGTACTGGCTTTTGGAGATGACGCGCAGTATGGATATTAGCGCCGCCTCCGCTTCGCCTCCGCTCCGCTTCGATAGTTGTTCACGGAGGACCGCGGCGAGACACAGGTACTGGCTTTTGGAGGTGACGCGCAGTATGAGTTTTAGCGCCGCCTCCGCTCCGCTTCGATAGTGGTTCACGGAGGACCGCGGCGACACACAGGTACTGGCTTTTGGAGATGACGCACGGTATGGGTCTTAGCGCCGCCTCCGCTTCGCCTCCGCTCCGCTTCGATAGTGGTTCACGGAGGACCGCGGCGAGACACAGGTACTGGCTTTTGAAGGTGACGCGCAGTATGGGTCAGCGCCGCCTCCGCTTCGCCTCCGCTCCGCTTCGATAGTGGTTCACGGAGGACCGCGGCGACACACAGGTACTGGCTTTTGGAGGTGACGCACAGTATGGGTCTTAGCGCCGCCTCCGCTTCGCCTCCGCTC
The DNA here is from genome assembly GCA_037349165.1 of Choristoneura rosaceana. NCBI lineage: Eukaryota > Metazoa > Arthropoda > Insecta > Lepidoptera > Tortricidae > Choristoneura > Choristoneura rosaceana. The sequence continues at coordinate 4,164,218 of JAZBNJ010000017.1, forward strand.
CGCTTCGATAGTGGTTCACGGAGGACCGTGGCGAGACACAGGTACTGACTTTTGCAGGTGACGCAAAGTATGGATCATAGGGCCGCCTCCGCTTCGCCTCCGCTCCGCTTCGATAGTAGTTCACGGAGGACCGTGGCGAGACACAGGTACTGACCTTCATGAAATTTAAACGCGCTCTAAAAGTGGTTGACCGAAAAATTCTTATGTAGTGTTCAGGAGTTTTTAAGACTACAAGTGAATGTATTCCCCAATTTCTTTATTTTAGTGATTCTTATGCTATTTTTAAGATCTTATTGTACCTAAAATCCTGTGAAATTAATGATTTTGAATTTTGAATAGAGCATCGTTAATATACAAACCTTTGCCCACAGTCCCACCAGTGGGAGCACGACAACGAGGCGGTCTGCAAATGGCTGGAGGCCCAGGCTTGCGACGACAACTCCGTGCTCGAGAGGAATCTCCGCGCCATCAAGCAAGACGCCGTCATGCAGGCAGTCAACGGACTTGTTATGGTACGTACACTAAAGTAACTGTTATGTGGGCCGATCAACTATTTTACTGACACTTTGGGCGTCTCCTGCATTACCAAAATTGTATGTATGTATGTATGGAAACTCTTTATTGCACATAAAAATAAAAATACATGAACACAGAGAGGAGAACAAAGGCGAGCTTATCCCTAAGAAGGGATCTCTTCCAGCTAACCTAATTATGAGAAGACAATTTGTATAATAATAGAGGATAGACAGAAAGTTAAAATTACGTGCCGTAAAGATAAGAAAAAAGAAAAACAGAAATACTCAAAATACATAGAAAATAAATACAAAATTACCAATTACAAATTGTCTCTGGCGTTACTAAAAAAATCGTACATCCAACAAGATATTTCACGGTTTAATAGGTTGAACTTACGTAGAATGGCATGTATTCATGTACACCATCTATTAAATTACAGAACAAAAACATGTTTATATTTAATGATATTATAACGGATAACTCACGTCTTAAATCGTCCTTAATTGCGCGAGCAGAGCGGTGGCGCGTAGTGCGCGTGTTGCGGCAGCCGCCGAGTCGCGTGCTCCAGTGAAGAAGGGTTTCGAAATAACCCGAAACATGTCGAGCTAAACTCGATTTAAGACGTGAGTTATCCGTTATAATATAATTAGATATGAGTGAGTCTCACGGTAGTTTCATGATTAAAAACATGTTAACTGACAAAAATCTGCAATTGTTTGAAAAATGTCGCGGACAGATTAGTGTCGGTAAAAAAGTTGATTGGCCCTAGTAAATAGGACCAACCATTCGAAATAGGGTATTTTATTATCTTACTATTTCCTACAAATATTATAAATGTGAAAGTTTGCGAGTGAGTGAGTGAGCGAGTATGTTTGTTATTTCTTCACGCTGAAACGGCTAAAACGGAAAAGTTAGTTTATAACCTGGATTAAAACAGGATACTTTTTATCCCGATGTACCCACGGGATATTTCTATGGATAAATGTCGAACTAATAACCGCTGCCTTTAGAGTCATGAAATTTGGTATCTAAATAATCTGGAATAATACATAGAAAGAAGAAGAAAGAAAGTAAGATTTATTTTGGCTCCATAATTAGCACCTAAGACTAAGACTAAAACTAGCACTAAAACTATGTTACTTGGTGACACGACAGGACACCAAAAAGGGTCTCCACTCAGCATGTGTTGCCGCACATTATGTGCAGCAACGCTGGTTTTCTGTGAAGCCCAGACGGTAAATATGTATGCATGAGTTCCTTTGCCCTAGTCAGGCGAAGAAAAAATAAATAAAACCATAGACAAGGAAGAAGTCTCTATGCTAATTTTATCCCGATATTCCCACGAGATAGGGACGAAATCTTGAAATAACAACCGCTGTGTTTAGAGTCATGAAATTTGCCATGGCTGTTTTGATTTAACGTCAATTTTAGGGAATTCTCACGGGAATTAACAAAATCCCGGAATTTAAATTCAACTGGTATTAACGTATTTATATTTTTCCAGGATCTGACGCCATCCCAACGAGCAGAATTTATAAGAAAACTCACCGCTTTAGAGATGGAGCAATAATATTTTTAATTTAAATTATAGATAGAACAAAATAAATACAGGCCATATCCCTACACAATATCAAAGATATTGAAACTCATATTTGTATGTATACTTTTCTCACAGCACGAGCTTTAGTGTCCTGAAAGGCTCGAGACTTTGTGACTTTTTAGGCTAGCACAAAAGCCTAAAAGTTCAAATTTTAGCCTCCAAGTCTAGTTCTTCTAAGTCCAGACTTTTTTTGTGCTAATAAGTCTGGACTTTTGATTCGTTTTTAAGGCTTTCGTTTCGTAACGCCTACAGAGCTACTTGCAAATGGTTTTATAAGTTTTTTTAGCCTCCAAGTCTAGTTGTTACTAGCCGAAACTTTACATTTTTTAGGCTAATAAAAAACAGTTTTTATAATAGTTCATTTGACTATTATATAATGCATAATTATGTACCATTACATACACTGCTTTATCTACATACAACATAAACAAAACAAACTGTTATTTGCACAGGACAAACTGATTATTGATAGCTTGAGGTCCCGGGTTCGATTCCCGTATCGGGGAAGATATTTGTATGAAAAATACGAATGTTTGTTCTCCGGTCTTGGTTGTTTAATATGTAATTAAGTATGTATCTATTTATATAGTTATATTTATCCGTTGCTTAGTACCCATAACACAAGCTTTGCTAAGCTTACTTTGGGACTAGGTCAATTGGTGTGAATTGTCCCGTGATATTTCTTTTATTTTTATTAAACTAATATGATGATATTATAAAAAATGGCGCCTAGCAAATAAATAGCTTATTTTTTTAAAAAAGCTGTCGCCTTCTTTAAAATGCAGTAGCCTTTAAAAAGCTATAGCTTTTTCACCCCTAGGCTTATTAAAAAGAGGCTTTTCTCGAAGGCTATCTTTGTCAGCCCAGCTCTGAAATGGCTCTAAAAAGGCTAGAGTCTTTCCGGACACTACATGCAATAGACAAAAACGTAGCTGTTAGTGTAAAAGCACCGTTTGCTTTGCTAAACACTTGAGTGTAAATGAGGTGTAAGGTGAAGACCAGTTATTGGCGATTATGTGAATAACCTCAAGTGTTATACTGGTATGGATACCACAGCGGCCAAATCGCCAATCGCTGGTAATAATTTTATACGTAATTTAAATGGCGTTATGAGAATTTCGAATTCGCTTTTATATTTATGTTAAATTTAAGATAAAAATAATGCAAAATGTTACCTTTCGTATAACTTGTATGGGACCGTCCTAACTAAGACCAAAGGTCTATAAACACTTTTTAATGTTTAATAACGTCACTATTTAAAAAAAATTCGTACCCTAAAATAGATGATTTGTTTAAGTGAACCTTATGAGCATTCTGTCAAGGTTCAATTTTGTTGATAGCCGTTGTTGAAGGCCAACAGCTTTATACTATTCGATGTTATTTTTTCTTCTTTCCATTTAATGTACAGTCGGAGTAAAAAAAGGTTCGTCACTCTAAGATCTATTTTCCTTTGCTCAGTATGAGCGCTCATCTGCTTTACCGAGTGAGTAGAACATACTGCGTCAACCTGTTAAACATAATCAGGTGACCATAGCAACCCTACCACTACACCATGGCACTGACAAACACCGACAATTAAATAGAACATTATTTGATTGAAACTTTTACGAAGTTGTTTATTAAAAAGGTTTTGCATTTATATGAAACTAGATATATGTTAGAGGTGTATACTATTTTGACCCTTGTTATCATGCCAAGTAAGTATAATTTGATATGCACTTGTCTACTTAGTACTTCGGTTTCAAAACGTACGAAGAGTCTATGACTTTGTAAAGGAATCAATTTAATTAATAACTGTCGGAGGTTTTCCTACCCCCACTGTATTTTTATGTGTATCGAAATAAATGTTTCTCTCTCTCTCTCTCTCACTCTCTCTCTCTTTCTCATAATTGATTTATGATACGACATTTTTTCAAAGTAGTGACGATATGTTTGTTACAAAATTTCCTGTATTTGCAGGGTGTGAAATAACCATGATGTACATGTTTTTGGTACAGTTTCCTGGGTAATTTTTCCTTCAGTTAGGTATCAAAGCATATTGTAAGTTTTTTTTTTCAATCGGACAGAGAATGACAAAGACAGAGTCTGTCATAGTTCAGGAGTTCGTGACGTCTTGATGAAAAAATGTCTTCATAAGTTTTTTGTTTTTGTTTGAAAAAGAAAATAATTTTTGATATTGTAATTGACGGATTACTTAATTATATTTCACTAGAAATCTAGCGTATGATCAAAGTGTTAAACAAATCGTCACTGCTTTTAAAAAAACTCGTAGCTCAGAATAGATAATTTTTCTGAGTGAATTTTATAGACATTACGTCAAGGTTCAATTTTGTTGACATATTGATTTTAGATACGAGATTTTTTCAAAGTAGTGACGAAATACAAGCATGTCAATAAGCCATTGACACCAATCAAGTTTTTTTGACGTACGATATGTCGCTAGATGGCGGTATTAACGTCTTTTTTCACTTGATCCCATTTTGCATTTGATTTTGGATTTCCCGCGATTAAAAAAGTAGCGTCAAGTCGCCGTGTCGAGCAGCGACAAGATGGCTGCTTGCAGGAATGATCTGGGTCTTGGAAGCTGATTTCTTAATCTCATTTAGTACCAGTCGTGGCAGTGGTACAAATAAAAGGAATGAGGGCTATCGCGTATGAATTTTCCGCTAGAGGCGCTAGTGTAGCGTGAGGTCAACGAAATGTCAAATCTCATAGTTTTTGGGTGAGTTTGGGTGAGTGAATATTTTGCATTGCCTGAAATTAATTATGGCAATTATGCGATAAAAGGCAATGAACGTCTGTAATTTGAGACAGTTTTGTCTTTCGAAAACTTTTTTTCTCCCTTTTTTCCGAACAAAACGGGATTACGCAATACTGTGGTTGCTGGATATTTTTATGATACTGTTTTAAGATGGATTAGATATGATTTAATCTAAACTTTGTTTTCACGCCCGTTATAACAGACTTTTAAAAACCTCACGCAACAGTGGCGCCATCTAGTGAGGTAAAAAACGATAGCCCTCATTGGAGTAAAAGAAAAAAAATACATTTTTTTAATTGATTTTTTTTTTCGATTTACATGTGGCCGCGCCCTAACGTCAAACGGACTTTGATACTAACGCCATCTACCGATATTCCAACTGTCAAGAAAACCTTATTGTAATTACTTGAAAGAGCAATAGTTGCTTAGAAGGTTTAGTGGTCACAACTTATTTAACTTTTTTCCTATGCGCATACAAATCGCCACTGTGAGCTTTTATCATAATAGTGAAAGCGTTTTCAGATTATCCGATCGGGTTGGCCTTACATTCAGCCTTGGCGAGCGGAGCACCTTAGTTGTATTTTGTCCGGGTAGCAAAATGCCTTGGTCTGTGAAACGCCCTCATTGCTACAAGGCATAGCAGACGGAATGACTTGGCTGTAAAACGACTTAATGTCATAATGTTTTAGTAGGTAAATGGTTTGGTCTGGTCTTGTAAAACTATTTAATACAATCAAGACCTTACGCAATGAGGGCTATCGTTTTTTCTCTCACTAGATGGCGCCACTGTTGCGTGAGGTATTTAAAAGTCTGTTATAACGGCCGTGAAAACAAAGTTTAGATTAAAATCATGTTTAATACATCGTAAAACAGTACCATAAACATATCAAGCAACCACAGTATTGCGTAATCCCGTTTTGTTCGGAAAAAAGGAAGGATAAAAGTTTTCGAAAGACAAAACTGTCTCAAATTACAGACGTTCATTGCCCCTTATCGCATAATTGCCATAATTAATTTTAGGTAATGCAAAATATTCACAAAATTATTCTAATTATAAATAAACCCGCGTAGCTCACCCAAAAACTATGAGATTTGACATTTCGTTGACCTCACGCTACACTAGCGCCTCTAGCGGAAAATTCATTCGCGATAGCCCCCATTGAGCCATTCTGCCTACTTGTGCATTTCACGACCTAGACGTTTTGCTAAGTAAGTCTTCCTAAAACTTAGAGAATTTTGTAATCATGGCATTATATAACCAAGTCATTTTGCATGCTTGGTCAGTGTACTACTGAGCCGTTTTGCTCGCCAAGGCTAAATGAAGGGTCCACGGAAAGAACATGTCTAGTCACTTTTTTTTAAATTGAGATTTTAATCTCAAAATGTAGAGCTCGCAAAGTACTATGACTTACCATTGAATTAAATAATCTGAAAACATTATAAATTGTATTTTTTTAACTTTTAAAGAAATGGTAACCGTAGTAATTGTTCGTGATGACTAACTTTCAAACCGCTATAACTCAAAAAGTTGCTGAGGTGACTAGACATGTTCTCTCCGTGGACCCTTCAAATGCAAGTAAGGCCAACGGGACTCGACCCATCCGATCCTACATCGGACTAAGTTAAATGTATGAAATATAATCCGATATCGGATAGGATAATCTGAAAACGCTCTGACAGTTCGTCTTAACATTCCTTGCTTCTTGTATTTCCATTTGTTAAACTAAAGCTCCAAAAAATAGATTAGGCAGAAGCAGTTTTTTATTTTTAAAAGTTAGGTACATCGCTCTAAGAACAGATGTTGAGAGAATGATCGAGCGGCCATGAACCGGAAGATGAAACGTTGGCAAGCCTTCCACTACAGTACTTCCACAGATAAAGATTACACTAGATAACGCAAAGACCTCAATCTGTATTAAGACAACCGTGTCACTTTTCTATATCTACTGTGAGCAACAAAAAAAAGTTGTTATAACCGTTCAGTGAACGGTTCTTTAAATTAAATAATCGTGAATTTCCCCAGTAACGAAATCGTCGCAAGTCATTTTCTGTGACAAATTTATAATATAGCAATGACATTAAAATAAAAATATTTTAGTTATTAAATTTTATATTTACATTCTTCCCGTTTCATTCTTAACAATAAATCAAACAACTAGATACGAGTGCCGCTACCACGATAGTTTTTTGGTGCATAAGCCATAGTTGACAACCTTAGAGCGACCGCCGAGCGTTGGTATGAAAAGTGAAGTACATACAGGAGATTGACTTCTGAACTATCTGTTTTGTGACTGTGGTGTTCTAAGGGGGAGGCCTTTGTCCAGCAGTGGACGTCTTCCGGCTGATGACGATGATGATTGGGCCATTATTTTGTCTGTTATATTAAGGGCTGGTGAAACATTTTTATTTGTAGAAAATGTTATTTTAGTGTAATAACTTATTTGTACAATAAACATGGGGTTTGTAGTTGAATACTCTTTCGTATTGCTCGGTTTTTATTATAAGTTGTGTTATCGTTTCAAATTGTTCCATTGTGAACGGCTGTGGTACGTTTTCATGTTATAAACTAAACACATTTGACAATGGGATTACAATATGGCCGCCGTGTCCGCTCGCCCGCCCGTCCGCGCGTTTGACAAGAATTTAATTTTTGTGCAAATACAAACCAAGTTTAATTCTTTCTTGTATTAATATAGAATGCCATTTAATGTGAGAGGGTTCCACAGCTGCTTCATGGAATGTCGAATCTAGTTGAACGCTATTAATGCAATGTAATTGTTCTGGTATATTTATTTTTTTACGAAAATGTAGCTGTATGCTTGTATAGGTGACTGTTGGTATATAATGCATGTGGTTATAAATAAAAGGCTGTTTTATAAAAGAAAGGTTTTATTTCATATAAAAGTTATATTTATTACTTGACAAAAAGCTGATTAAAGTAGAGCCAATTTAATAGAACGTACTTATTCGAAATTATTTAGATTTAAAAATATATCCTTACAACGGAGGGCACATGATATTGATATTATTTATATATGACGGCGGCCGATCGTAAAATCCGCCAAATCACGAAATTCCTTGGCATATCATGAAATGGCGCCTAAAAGTTGGCCAGGCATATCACGATGTGCCTGAGAAACAATACGGCAGATCAATTAGAGCAACGCATTCGTCGATATTCCTAGCTCTATACCCGGCATATCGTGATATGCTGAAAAAAAATTTGGTACGACGAGCGAAACGAGGAGTGGTTAGTATGAATTGTGACCACAAGTGTGGTTGTGACCATTAGAAACGATATGGCGGCGTCTCATGATATGCCTAGGAATTTCATGATCTGTATTATTTTCTTTTTTTCTTTTATACAAAAACTATTAAGTTTGCATTATTTTGTGCAATTATAACTTTTATTTAAAAATAGATATTTGGTGTAATAATGACAGATGTCAAATAGAATTTATAAAATGGACCCTACTTTAGGCACCTTTATTTATAAAATAGGACTATACTTTGTTTGGACAAGTATTTAACTAAATTTAAACAAACTTAAGCTGCGAAATTCGGTACATTCAAAAATTTTAAACTATTTATTATCAATACAAACTGTATTTTTAATAGTACCTCAAACTTAAAGGGTAGTTAGTGAAGGCCCTAATAATCACGTTTTATTGTTTTAGTAAAAAAAATACACTTTATTTTCCTTACAAAATTAATTAGCACGCAATGTATTACGCGATACTACTTTGTTTTTATTCAGAAACTAGCTTTTACCCGCGGCTTCGCACGCGTAAACTAATCGGTCTGGTAGTGGCAATTGAAATATCCCGTGGGAGTATAGGGATAAAAAATAGCGTATGTGTTATTCCAGACGTGCAGCTACCTACATACCAAATTTCATGACTTTTAGCCCAGCGGTTATTATTTCAAAATTTTATTCCTATCCCGTGGGAATATCGGGGTAAAAAATAGCCTATGTGTTATTCCAGAGGTTCAGCTACCTACACACCAAATTTCATGGCTCTAAGCCCAGTGGTTGTTACTTCGAGATTTTATCCTTTGATATTCCGTGGGAATTTCGGGTCAAAAAGTTGCTTATGTATTATTTCAGACGTGCAGCTCTCTACATATCAAATTTCATGACTCTAAACCCAGCGGTTATTATTTCGAAATTTTATCCCTATCCCGTGGGAATATCAGGATAAAAAATAGCCTTCGTGTTATTCTAGAGGTCCAGCTACCTATATACTAAATTTTATGGCTCTAAGCCCAGCGGTTGTTATTTCGAGACCTTATCCCTAGTTATCCCGTGGGAATATTGGGTCAAAAAGTCACCTATGTGTTATTCCAGAGGTCCAGCTACCTATATACTAAATTTCATGACTCTAAGCCCAGAGGTTCTTATTTCAAAATTTTATCCCTATCCCGTGGGAATATCAGGATAAAAAGTAGCTTTCGTGTTATTCCAGAGGTCCAGCTACCTACATACTAAATTTTATGGCTCTAAGCCCAGCGGTTGTTATTTCGAGATCTTATCCCTAGTTATCCCGTGGGAATATTGGGTCAAAAAGTCACCTATGTGTTATTCCATACGTTCAACTACCTACATACCAAATTTCATGACTCTAAGCTCAGAGGTTCTTATTTCGAAATTTTATCCCTATCCCGTGGGAATATCAGGATAAAAAGTAGCTTTCGTGTTATTCCAGAGGTCCAGCTACCTACATACTAAATTTTATGGCTCTAAGCCCAGCGGTTGTTATTTCGAGATCTTATCCCTAGTTATCCCGTGGGAATATCGGGTCATAAAGTCACCTATGTGTTATTCCATACGTCCAACTACCTACATACCAAATTTCATGACTCTAAGCCCAGAGGTTCTTATTTCGATATTTTATCCCTATCCCGTGGGAATATCGGGATAAAAAGTAGCCTATGTCCTTTCCCAAGGTCTATTCTATCTCTGTACCAAATTTCATCCAAATCGGTTCAGCGGTTTTGGCGTGAAAGCGTAACAAACAGACAGACAGACAGACAGACAGAGTTACTTTCGCATTTATAATATTAGTATGGATTTTGTATCTCTTATCAAATTATTGCACGCATTACATTGCTACTCGAAAATATTTCAAAAATTAATTACACTCTGGTAGTTAATTTTAAATTAACAATTTGTTTTGTTATCGGTTATAAGCACTTAAATCTTCGTCTAGTTACAGTTTGAGGTAGTATCAAAAATACATGCTGTATATCATTGTAATACAAACTAGACTAGTGCATTTCGATACAGCAATGTAAATGTTTAGATAGTTTAATGGGGGAATTTCAATATTTAAGACACCAATTGACGTTTTGTTTACGTTTAGTTTAACATCTATCCAAACCAAGTATAGTATCATATAACACGCATTCCCGAAATCTCTCTTAAAAGGCACTTAAACTTGCCCCTTAAAATAGCTTTTCAAAGTACACACTTATTCTCGAATTACACATTTTTCATTTCATGAGTATTTTCGGGAAGGCATGTTTTACGATGCGGCCAATATAATAATAAAAAAAAACAGGAACTTCATTTGCTGACGCAAAAGTTAAATTATCTAAACATAAACCTTTAAACTTCCATTTCATTCATTCAAAATAAATCTTGAACAAAACTGATTGCCAGCATTAGGGATGTTGACACCACCAATCAATTGACGTACTTTTTATGAGCTGTCAAAACACAATTCTCCCATAGCATTTCAATGACAATAGCGACTTGACGTCACTATCCGGCAACTCAATCAACTAACTATTTATTTGTTTTAAAGCAACAAAAAATCTAATTTTACAGTAAATCGAAAATTAATCTGGTTTTCAGGGTTAAAATAAAGCGTTTTTTTACTGGAGTCGTGCCTTCGAATTATTTTTTAATGGCGTCAACATCCCTAATAGCTTAACTTTATAAACTACAAACATTGCATTACAATATTCATTTTTCTTAGTGAAATAGCCATCGACAAGACAAGCGAACATAAGACACATTCAAGGACTTGGGGACTATTTGGGATTCTTTATCCTGCTATTACAGATATTCTATTTATAACACACACTAGCTTTTGCCCGCGGCTCCGCCCGCGTGTATTCGTTTATCGCGCGCTGTTCCCTCGGGAACTGTACATTTTCTGGGATAAAAAGTAGCTTATGTCACTCCTGGGCCCATAAACTATCTCTATGCCAAAAATCACGTCGATCCGTCGCTCCGTTACGACGTGAAAGAGGGACAAACATACAAACACACAAACACACTTTCGCATTTATAATATTAAGTATGGATTAAATATACATAGGTAAATATGGTTAAGATACGGGATTTATTTAAATAAAAAAATCTGGTAGAGCTTTTTGACAGATAAAAGAAGTGAATATATCGGCCTTTCGGGGGTCCCTGAGCTGGAGAGGGGATGGGGGGGCACTGGCCCCGTGAGCCTTTACGGTATTATTCAGTCACCTGGAATAATATCTGCCACAGCGAAGCGTGCAAAAATATCTGAAACGTACCTCCGGCCCTAGAAATAGTCGTATTAGGTATTTATACGCTTGTTGTGTCAGATATTGGTGGTGGTGACTGTATCTATACCAAGGCCATGCCAACCACTTTGCATTGATAGATCAGGCTATATAAATAATTATCATTAATTTAGAGTCTAAGAATATTCGATCATACCACTACAGATGTAAAAGTTGCGGAAAATTTCCAAAAAACTGAAAAGTTCTTGGAAATTTTTACAAGTTTTCAATCCCTATACAAAATAGTGATAAGTTTCCGAAATTTTCCTTTATGAAGAATTCCATGCAACAACACGTCTTGTCGATGGGAAGCAAACCGAATAAGTAACATGTTGATAAATACGACATTATTTCTAGATACAGGTAACTTAGTAGATACAGGAACAATTTTTATAAGTAACTTAAAACTTTATTCTATCACTTATCTTTTAGATATCCTGCTTTATAGGCCATCTGATTTTGTAGATAATTCGCTTTGAAATATAATAATTTATTTAGGTCAGTGGCGGACTAACAGGGGGCGGAAGGGGCGGCCCGCCCCGGGCCTCCGGTCTTGGGGTGCCCCTAAATGCCTCCGCGTTCCCCTGATCAAATCCTACAAGACTTTAAATGTGCTTAGTGTGTGCATTTTTTTAAAGCTTGGGTCCTATTCATCTTTGCCGCCCCGGGCCTCTGACGGGCTTAGTCCGCCACTGCTTTAGGTTGCCTGTCTACTGGAGTAGAGTAATGCATAGCGCAGCCTGTGAACTGTCTGTCCATAGGCTAGTGAAAAAATTCAGTAATGGTCCAATCAACTTTTTTACCGACACTAATCAATCCGCTAAATTTTTCAAACAATTGCAAATTTTTGACAGTAAACATGTTTTTTCTGTAGGTAATTTAATAGTTGGTGTATATGAATACATGCCATCCTACGTAAGTCCAACCTATTAAACCGTGAAATATCTTGATGGAAGTACGATTTTTTGGTAACGCCAGAGACAATTTTGGTAACGCAGGAGACTCCCAAAGTGTCGGTAAAAAAGTTGATTGGCCCTAATATTCCCCCTATTGAAAAGGAGCGGAGATTTTATGTAATTCTATTGGCGAAGTTTAATATCGCTCAGTGACAGTTGAATATTAAAAATATCTGAACACGCTTCAACGCCGTTAACAGTAGAGTCGTGGTCAGATATTTTTGATCAAATTTTTGCTCACAAGTTTATGAATTCGATTGTACCAACTGACTACCTTGGAATCGACCCGATGCACGTGAATCGGCTAATTATCATCAAGGGTTTTGAAAACATAACCCTGTTCCGTACAGTAGAGACTTCCTTATATTAATAAAAAATATTATTAGGTATTTAATTTTTACCCGACTGCGAAGAATGAATGAATGAATGAAAAGTATTTATTTGTCATCAATCTTAGGTACATTGTTTTTTTGTACATAGCCCTGCAAAACTGTTTACACAGTTTGTCTGCAGGATGCAGTCTCTATTAGAAAAAAATAATGTAATCTTATTACATAAATGTTTATAGGTAAGTAATTATTTTTGAATTTATACTAGGGAGGGTTATTTGTTTGACGCGTATGTATGTATGTAAGTATGTATGTATGTCTATTCCCATGTCAAATCGTAACTACTCAACGGCTGAACCGATTTTGATAAATGATACGTTATTGGATTTGTCTCAGTTACGCGAGTGACACGATACATGAAATTCTTAAAAAATCAAAATGACGGATGATTTTTGGCGCCAAATTGTAAGTTTTCAAAAATATTTTTTATTCAAACCTATCGAGTGGGGTATCAAATGGTTTTTACTGAAAAGTGTGAAATAAAACAATAAATGTAAAAAATAAAAAAAAACCCGACTGCCTTAAAAATACTAAAAAGAAGAAAACAAGTCTAGTTGGGCTAGAACTGTGTTCAGTAGCTAACTTAAAGTTCAACAGTCGGGGCCCATTTAAATCGTGATGCTCAAAAATTCTTACCTAATGGATCCCGAATGTTAAACTTTAAGTTAGCTACTGAACTCAGTTTTGTATTTTTTAAGATAGAGTTTTTTTTTTTTTTTAATTTATTGTTTTATTGTAAATTCATTATACTTACTTACCAAAATCTCTCCAAACCCAAAACCAAAGTCTCTACTGCACGGAACAGGGTTATGTTTTCAAAATGACGGGCGTTTTTCCGACCCTTGATCATGATTCAGTTTAAATAACGTAGTTCTTCTTGACGCTCTCAAACCTCACGACGAAGGTTCGTATCTGGGTGGGCCGGAGCGTCACTATGAACTCCGGCTCCGCCTCCGACTCCTCTCCTGGAGGGTTGATCCGGACTTCATCGTCTTTCGAAGTCGCCCTGGAATACAGAAGGGTCTATTAAGAAGTCTCTTCGTTCCATTCTCCATACCTACAAACGTAGTCCCGGCAGTGCGGGGCAAATCAACTAATTTCGTCAATCAACTGATCAATCATGTCTAATTTAATCATGACTAATGTAATCATGATTGAACTAATCATGACTAACGCCACAAATCATTAGTTATTAAATCGTTAGTTTTAATCACAAACATGAATGTGATGTGATTGATGCTTCTAACGGAATGTGAATGTTTGTTTGTGTCATCGTACTTCTGTTCGAGGTATCGCTTTTCTGGTGGTTTTGTACTGTCCAGGTAAATTAATGTGATTGAGTACAGTCAGCAAAAAATACTTATATTAGAAGAATTTTAAGAAAAACTTTTACTGAACTACTTAGGGAGCCCTTCATGTACGAGTCCGACTCGCACTTGACCAATTTTATTTTGTCCATACTCCCTCAGTGACTGACGACATCTTGACGATATTCAGTAACGGTAATCATAAACGATCAATCATGATTACTTGACTAAGATTGAACCTAATCAAACATCAATCACCATAACATGACTAAACTAACATTGACGTATCTAATCATTAGTCATCAATCATTAGTCAAACTAAATTTTGCCCAACACTGAGTCCCGGTCTCATTTGAAAACTAGGCAAAAGAAGTAGATGAAATTTTGTAAGCATGGACTTGACGTAATTATCTATGCCTGTGGTTTTCAGATTTTCGTATAAATGTGTAATGTCGGAATTACAGGAGCTCAAAAGTCGACAAAAAAAGATGTTAATTTTGCACGAGAATTTCAGATTATTAAAGCATATAAAAAACAAAAAAACTGCAAGCATAAAAAATATATTGAAGATCTTGATTGTAAAATATCATTGATTTCCGTGCTATACTTTTTGTATAAATGAGAACAAAGAAACCCAAAATTCAACCGCCCAAATCTTGAAAAGCCTACAGCTATCTCGATATACATTAGCGGGAAGCGGAGAAGCGGGAAGGGATGTGCATGGGGGGACGGCTGCGAGCGCTTATGTCACGAGCGATAAAGACAGCAATACCCCAAACGAATACCTAACGCGGCCGCGCGGCCGGCAGGGTAACTAATCTTAAATCGAGTTTAGACCTGCAAGAAAAATCGTGCAATTTGCATTACATTGCGGCGCTCGATTGACCTCTAGAAACTCGTTGGCTTTACGCCCTCCCAATGTAATGCAACTTGCACGATTTTCCTTAACTCGGCTTTAAACTACGAATAAATATTCTCTGGAAACGTAATTGCTAGCAATGAACGCTTCGATTGTGATTCCATTTGTAGCATTTATGCAAACAAACTAACAGCAATGACAACGTAACACTCATACTTTCTCATACACAACGCTGGCCCGGGTATTCCCTTCACTTGTCTAAAAACGTTTTGCATAATTTCACTTTGTCTAACAATTTTTAATATAATGAATAGTTTGTCTAAAGTCAATTTGTATAATTTCATTATATATAATTTTTATTTTGTCGAATTTTCATTTTAATTAAATGATCATTTGCATAATTCTTGTTTTGTCGAATATTATTTTATCGAAAACTCACTTTGTCGATTCTTATTTTACCTAATCATCATATAGCCGAATAACGTTTTAAGTAATATGATTTTGCATAACTCTTATATTGTCGAATATTATTTTGACGAATACAATAATTATAGAAATTCTAATCACATAGATTAAGTTAGGTTAGAATTACGACATTTGATTTATGCGAGCGAGCGAAGCGAGCGAGCAAGACGGTCCAGAGCAGAAGCGATACGGATAGGTTAGGTTCAGAAGGCTAAGGCGGGAGCGAAGCGGAGCGGAGCGGAGCGTAGCTCCCGCCTTAGCCTTCGATGTTAGGTTTTTTTTTATAGCAGCCCAGATAATTAAGATAATAGATAGATAAGTAATAGAAAAAAGTAAAACTAGGCAACATGTAAGACAGATATGTTAGTCAAACATTATGCAAAACAAGTTTATACAAAGTGAAATTATGCAACATGTACTTTAGGCAAAATATAATTATGTCAGTCAAACATTATATTAAATAAGAATATACAAAATAAAATTATGCAAGATGTACGTTAGGCAAAATATTATTATGTCAATCAAACATTATGCGAAATAAGTTTATATGAAATGAAAATTATGCAACATGTACATTAGGCAAAACGTAATTATGTCATTTGAACATTATACAATATAAGTTTATACAAATTGAAAATGAGATCACTTAAAATTAGGCAAAACAAAATTATGTAAAGTAAGTCGTATGTAAAATGACTTTCAGTAAAATGAAAATTAGGTAAAATGAAACATTAGGTTAAGTGATATTAGGTAATCTAAAATTAGGCAAAGTGAAAATAGGCAAAAAGTTGTTATGCAAAACAAGGTACAACCGCTGGCCCGCGATTGGTCCGCGTAAGAGTCGGCGCCGCCCTCTTGCGACAAGCGTGGGGGCGATCTTACAATGCGTATGCATAACACTTTCCAGGATCGCCAAGTATGGTGTTTTAAATATAATTTACTTACATATGAAAAGGTGGGTCCTGTGTTTTTCATAACTGAGTGGCTTCTACACCACTTCACACAACACAACGGCATATTTTTTAAATTGATTCGAGCATAAACACAATCACAAACTTGATCGAATTTTTCCACGGAGCGACTGCACGACTCAAGTTCTACGGCCGAACTGGCGCGACGCACGGTAGATATTTTAAACCCCGCCCGTCGCGGTAGACATTCCGCGGAGTGGCTTTTCGGGCTTAGTTACGTTTCCAGAGAATATTTATTCGTAGGCTTTAAACAAACCTCTTTCTCCTTCCCTCCCTGTCGTCGTAATAGTTATCGTAGTCCATTTCCAGACGGCGGGATGTCGTCGATTCCGCTTTTATGGCCGGATCTACAGACAAAGGAACATTTAAAATAAAAAAACATTAAGTACGGTACTTTGAGACTGGTTTTTGGAGTCTTTTCGTACTTTTTATTTCAACTCCAAATTGTTACTTTTACGGTCCGAGTACTGCCTTTTCGCAAAGTAACGTTTGGCAACCTGTTTCATTTCGCAACTTCTCATTTCGCAAATTGTAAAACTGTAAATATTTCAGGGTTTATTTCAGTGCCATCGCATAGAACCCATTAGGTTAGGTTAGGTTAGTTTTGTAAAAATCCTAAAATATTTACAGTTTCAGAAATATTAAAGAGTTTGGAAATGAATAGTTGCGAAATGAAACAGGTTGCCAAACGTTTTTCGCCGAAACATTAGTAAACCGTTTTAGTTCATATGAAAAACTTTGGCAAATTAAACATTTGGGAATATTTCGGCGAAATGACAGAGAACTGGTTATTACCCTTTTCTTCTTCGTCTTCTTCAAGCGTCTCCATCCTCCTTCTGTCCAGGCTGAAGTCGTCCATGCCGCTGGTTATGAAGAAAGGCATGTCCATCTTCTCGGTTTTGTCTTTACGTTTCGCTCTGGATTAAAAAAATTGAACTATAGCCTCCTAAGTCCTCGCGTACTTTATAAAGGATCAATTAACACTAAGAATAACAGCCGAATGTACTTTATAAATGTACTTTTTTTTGTACTTTATGTGACGAAACTTTTTGTGGATTAGTAGTTTGTACTCTTTGGCTAGATAAGTAATTTAAGAAATTGTCTTTATAAAGTACAAATTGTTCATTGAATAAAGAATTCTAAGAATATTTAAATAATATTCAAAGTAACAAAGCAGGTCAACCACATCTAACAACTGGTAGCATGGTGTAAGGTTGTGTCACTCTGAAGATGAGCTCTGGTTGAGTTCGAAACGCGTCAGTGTGTTGTGGTGGTGGTGATAGATGGGTTTGTGTAATTTGTGTGTGTTCTTACAGTGTGGAGGTGGAGGAACTGCATGAACACGCATAATTTGCATAGACTTAGCTATCTCAAGGTCGCGGGTGAGCAAAGGAATTATTTTCTCTAGTCTAGGTCTTAAGTACTTATACTCCATTTAATTTAAGATTTGAATTAACGGTCAAATTGTAACACACGTTTCTCGGTATTTTGAACACAAATGGACTAAAAATACCTACTTGTACATTTATTAGCGGTTATTATTATGTTTTTATTAAAGAAGTTAACACAATTTTAAATAGTTTCGTTGTTTCATTTAAAAACGTGTGCAATTTTGCCGTTAAGTTTCAAATGTTAAAATAAATGGAGTATAAGAATAAAGGCCGAATGTACTTTATAAAGTACAAATTGGTCATTGAATAAAGAATTCTAAGAATATTAAAATAAAATCCAAAATAACAAAGCAGGTCAACAACGTCTAGGTCTTAAGTACTAAGTTTAAAAATGTCAGGACTCAGGAGGATAGAGAACTCATAATCATAATCATGATCATAATCATAATCATAATGAATGATGAATCGCCATCTAGCGATGAATATCGCTAGATGGCGTTAGTATTGCGGAATTCTAAATAAAATCGATTTATTTGCCGATTGATGTTAGGTTTGCATACAATGGCGTATGTAGTCCTTTTTAGGGTTCCGGAGCCAAAATTTCTATAAACTTAAAAATAACTTGCAAGTGAGAAGCGAAATACAACAGAAAGAGCAATGTCTAAATAGCAGTATTGTTATAGTTTTTTATATAAATAAATAAATGTACGAAAATACAAATACGATTGTGGATATGATGGATATGGATATCAGTTAATTCATACTTGTTCCTTCTCACGCTCTCCGTCCTCTCTTCGGCCTGAGGCCGGTAACCTCGCGACTTCTTCCGCCTCTTGACCCTGGTCACCTCCCCGGCCTCTTCGAAGGTCCGTGGAGGCCGAGAGCTCTTCGTCTTATAATACATCTCGTACATGGACTTGGTGACTCCATCGTCCGTCTCATCTGTGTTCATATCCGTGTACAGAACTGAAAATATAGTAGATTGTATAACAAGAGCATAAAACAAGCCATTTTACCCGAGCCGGCACGTGTGGATAGACACGTTGAGGGGAAAATGGGTTTAATGCTCGAGTTTTACATTCTGTTTTTCACTTAGATTGCGAGGAAATGAAATAGCAACAGTGGAAACAATTGTTCACTTTCTGTGTACCTACCCTTTGTTTTTTATGCATTATTATAATAATTAATTTTTTTATAAGTTTATTGATTTATTATGATTGGTTACATTGATTTTTAGTTTTATATAAATTAAAAATTATTTAAAAAATACGTAGATACTTTTTTGTTTGTGGCTGTTGACTTCTGGTCTCAAGTTGGTCTTAGACTAAGATTTTATTTTATGCACTAGAGCATAAAAAGTCATTTTATGTCGCCTAGATACAGCATAAAGACGAACTTTACGAGCATGACAAGTTGCCATTAAAGCTGTCATACCCTTGGTGTTGCAGATGTTTATGAGCGGTGGTGATCTCTTACCATCAAGAGACCCACTTGCTCGTTTGCCATCCAGTCGAATAAAAAAAAAGGTGCACTGACGATATTATGAGAGGTCTTTGGCGGGAGGTCTTTCTTCAGCAGTGAACGTCTACCGGCTGACGAATGAGATGTATAAATACCTGCCGGTCGCTTCTTCCTCCCGTTCTTGCGTCTCCAACGTTTCCTCAGAGTGATGGACTCATCCTCCTCCGAGGAGTGGAAGTCGGTCAGGTAATGTTTCCTCTGCTTCGGTTTCCTGTACAACACAGACTTGGGCGTGTTCGTCGCGAATGGTTCCACTATTCTGTTGGTCACGGGATCTTCAAAGAAAACAAGCTTAGCTGTCAATTATCTTCAAAGAAAACAAGCTTAGCTGTCAATGATCTTCAAAGAAAACAAGCTTAGCTGTCAATGATCTTCAAAGAAAACAAGCTTAGCTGTCAATGATCTTCAAAGAAAACAAGCTTAGCTGTCAATGATCTTCTGGGCATCTATGTGTGTGTGTGTAAAAATTACAGATTTGGATCATATTTAGTACTAGCTTATGCCCGCGACTTCGTCTGCGCGGACCTAGGTTATCGCGCGGTGGCGCCCTCTACCGGAATAAAAAGTATTCTATGTTGATCCTTGGGGCTTAAACTATCTCTATACCAAATTTCATCAAAATTGGTTCAGCGGTTTCGACGTGAAAGCGTAACAGACAGACAGACAGACAGACAGAGTTACTTTCGCATTTATAATATTACTAGCTTATGCCCGCGACTTCGTCTGCGCGGACCTAGGTTATCGCGCGGTGGCGCCCTCCACCGGAATAAAAAGTATCCTATGTTGATCCTTGTGGCTTAAACTATCTCTATAGCAAATTTCACCAAAATCGGTTCAGCGGTTTCGACGTGAAAGCGTAACAGACAGACAGACAGACAGAGTTACTTTCGCATTTATAATATTAGTAGGGATAGTAGGGATGAACTAAAAGAATTTCCTTGCTCACTCGCGACCTTACGATGAAATGAAATGAAATTAAATATTTTTATTTACCTTTATAGCTAAGTTTATGCAAATTATGCGTGTTCATGCAGTTCCTCCACCTCCACACTGTAAGAACACACACAAATTACACAAACCCATCTATCACCACCACCAAACAACAACTGATAGCATGGTGTACGGTTGTTGTTAACAACTGGTAGCATGGTGTACGGTTGTTGTTAACAACTGGTAGCATGGTGTACGGTTGTGTTACTCTGAAGATGAGTTCTGGTTGAGTTCGAAATGCGTCAGTGTGATTTGGTGGTAGTGATAGATAGGTTTGTGTAATTTGTGTGTGTTCTTACAGTGTGGAGGTGGAGGAACTGCATGAACACGCATATTGTGCATGAGCTTAGCTATCGTAAGGTCGCGGGTGAGCAAGGAAATTCTTTTAGTTCATTAATTATGTCTACGTACCTAATAAATTTATTTTTTATGCTTTTAAAGTCACACAATAAAGAAGTTCTCTAGTTTACAAATTATCTATTCATTCTTGTAGTCTTATGTAGTTAATGGTGTGTAGTATGTCTTTGTAACGGTCCGAGGGTTGCCGACGGTGCAGGCTGAAAATCAGCGCTGGGATGTTTTTAACGCTTCAGCATTATGCTGAACCAGTGTCCGATTCACAACCGCAATGACACATACTCGTACCTTTGTGTTGTTTATTTGTATACCTGATGCATCCTTACTTGTCTTATCATGTAAACAAACACTTCGCGAAGACACAGACACACCTTTCTCTTGGATTACACAATAACCATCACTTAAAATGTTCCTGTATACTTAAAGAAACTCACAAAGTATTGAAATCAACCGATTAACCACTGAAAAATATAATTTCTAATAAGATTGCCTTCAATAATTGAAGGAACGATTGAATAACTTCAAAAATGTCTGACATTGCAGTGTCAAGATTGTCTTTGGAACGGATTGAAAAGTATTGGTGGGAAACGACAACTTATCGATGTGGACAAATGTGGCAATTAATACTTAATATCCTCCTAAGTCCTTGCGTACTTTATAAAGAACTAATCTATATACATAAAATTCTAAACTGACTGACTGTTGATATATCAATGCACAGCCCAAACCACTGGACTGAGAGACTTGAAATTTTTTCACATATGTAGATACCTTATACAATTTTCGTTTGACTGGTCGTAGAAATGTCCCCAATGTCCTTGACATAGCTCTTCATACTTGTAAAGAACCAGCTCGTCAAGCTCTCTCTTGTACTTGTGAGAAAATTGACAGAACATGCGCTGTAAAGTACCTTGGTATCATCTTCGATGAAAGGCTCGATTTTAAGCAGCACATTTTACATACTGTAAATCGCGTGCGCAAGCTCATATATGTCTTCAGAAATCTACGTAATTCCGCGGATAAGAAATTACTTAGAATAGTGTACATCTCCATCTGTCAGTCTGTCCTTTCGTACTGCATAACCGCGTGGGGTGGAGCTGCGAAGACACACATGCTTCTGCTGGAAAGAGCTCAGCGGGCTGTGCTGAAGGTCATCCTGAAGAAGCGAATTAGGTACTCGACTATCCTTGTCTACAGGGAAATGGATGTCCTCAGTGTTCGAGGCTTATACATTTTAGGCGCCGTATCAAAAATGCACGCGGAAATTTTAAGATCCCCAATCTACAACTCTCTGCTGCAGAAACGTACTTTCAGAATACCTGTGCCATCGACCCGATCAGCCTTTGCAAGGCGTTTCGGTCCGTTTCTCTGCCCCTTTATCTACAATAAAGTATGTGTCCGAGTTCCTTTGAAAGAATCTTCTACAAGAGAAGTTAAATTCAAATTGCAAACATGGCTCAAATCTCTTTGTTATGAGGACATTGAGGAAATTTTAAAAGTAATTTCTTAACACACATATACACACACCCAAACACACACACATACAAAAACAACACACACACACACGCACACGCGCACACACAAACACACTCACACAAACACACTCACACATACACACACACACACACACACACACACACACACACACACACACACACAAACACACATGCACGCATGCACGCACGCAAGCACGCACGCACGCATGCGCGTATTCAAAGTTTTTCGTTTGTTTTATTTTTATTTTTGTTTTGATTTATTGCTAGGGGTTATTGACCGGAATTACCAACTAAAAATTTTTTCTGTGTATTTTTTGTATATGTAATCCTTATTTTTTATTATGTAAATGTAATACTGAATTTGCTGTTGCACTTCTCGCGCTCACTATGTATTCACTCTCTCGGAATTGGTTACCTACGAGACAGGCCTCGCCTAGTGTAGGAGCCAGTGAAAATGTATTGTGTATGAGCTGATAATGTACTTTCACGAACTCGCTAGTATTGTTGTTGTTTTTCAGTGTTGTTTTTTCATTTGCAAGAATGTTTGTATGCTCTTTCCATACATCATCCCTCCTGTAAACCCTACTTATGTGCAATAAATGATTACTTACTTATTACTTACTTAAATCTAAAATTCGGCAAGTGGGTTTCTTGAGGAGTGTAGGTGAGCTTTAAGAGACCATTTCCCAAAAATTATTACGGGAACGGGAAAAGACGGGATTTTTCTTTTTCTCTTTCTCATTTATTTAAAATTCATGATTGTGTAAATAAATTAGTATGGAAGTCGTGCCACCTTACGTGTTTAATTATAACAAAATCAATCAATTTACTATCATAATGTGTCTTTGTAACATGAAATAAAGACTTGAATTTGAATATATTTTATCGACATTTCCCATCACTAGTCATTGTCTATTATCTATGTCTACCATCTATGACGTCACGTTTGTTTACATGATAAGACAAGTAAGGATGCATCAGGTATACCTGATAATATTGTTGTCTTGTGTTGTGAATAAATGTATTTTCTTTTCTTTCTTCTTTCTTTCTTTCTTTCTTTCTTTCTTTCTTTCTTTCTTTCTTTCTTTCTTTCTTTCTTTCTTTCTTTATTTCATTCTTTAAAACTAGTAATTACATAAAACAATGTACCTTTATTCGTAACATTGGCCTTGTAAGCAGCCTTGTTTTCCATTTTAAACTGATCTGTAGTGTACTTCCGTCTGATATTATCCATATTATCGAATTCACTATTATTAATGACATTGTCAATGAAGTTTTCAGATATATTTATGGATCTCTTCTTCCTCATTTCCTCTTCTAAGTTAGCGTTCTTTATTTTAGATTTCAGCTTGTCGCCACGACGCTGGGGCTTTCTTCGTATAAAATCGGGTTCCTCGTCCGAAAAGTGACCTGAAACATCATTGACAGAAGCGTGAATAATCTTTAGACAAATTAAGAGAAAAACACAAGCTTTTTTTTGCTGAATATACAGGCTATTTAAAAAAAACCGGCCAAGAGCGTGTCGGACACGCCCGAAATAAGGTTCCGTAGCCATTACGAAAAAATTAAGTAATATTTTTCTAAGGATTTCGTATTTTATACGGAATCTTCCAAGTTTAGGTACGCTGCTATTTACTCATAACTACTAATAATCCTCAAGAAAACTTAGCCATTATAGTTTTCCTTGGAAGTTTGATATACTGACTACCATCCTGAATTTCTTAAAAATTGTCCACCCACCGGTTTAGATTTTAGAGGGGGGGGGGACGCTCGATTTTAATGAAAATTTGCACTTTAAAGTTGAAATTTCGCAAAAAAATTACTGAATCGAAAAATCGATTTAGCAAACCCGTAATGGTTTTAAAATACCTATCACGATACCTTGGACGAGAAAAAAAAATCACCGCCACTTTACGTCTATGGGAGGTACCCTAAAAAAAATGTTTT
The DNA here is from genome assembly GCA_037349165.1 of Choristoneura rosaceana. Classification (NCBI taxonomy): domain Eukaryota; kingdom Metazoa; phylum Arthropoda; class Insecta; order Lepidoptera; family Tortricidae; genus Choristoneura; species Choristoneura rosaceana. The sequence goes on from JAZBNJ010000017.1 coordinate 4,188,290, forward strand.
TCAATTTTTAATTGTACTATTTTGTCGGCATAGCTAGTTTACCTATATATCCGTGCAAAATTATAGCTTTCTAGCATTGATAGTCCCTGAGCAAAGCCGCGGACGGACAGACAGACAGATATGGCGAAACTATAAGGGTTCCGCTTTTGCCATTTTGGCTACGGAACCCTAAAAATGGGTTAAAGCGCGAAAGCGGCGTAGTTTAAGTGTACAGTACTGTACAGTCCAGCATTAATCCACAGCGGAACGCGCAAAAATATCTGACAACGTCCTTTCGGCCCTAGAAATATTGCTAATATCGTAATTAGAGATGCAACGGATATTCGGCAAATACCCGGTATCCGGCCTATCCGGCCACTATTTTACTATTCGGCCCAATGACATTTAAACCAGGACGCGCATTGCCGAACAAAATCCCCTTCAAAGAATGTCAGAACTATTGATTTGTTTGCGTGACAAATAAAATCATCTCACACAAAATAATTAAAATAATACGAGACGAAATTTGAACCTAGTCTTTACTCTATTACGGGCGAATTTACCTAGCGGCAAAACTCCACAATTCTTGACACTTGACAACAACGTACTGAGAAAAAAGAAGGCCACTTTTACCAAAGTGGCGCTCATTTGGCTCGGACATATTTGGGCGCGCGATTGTGAATCTACAGGTATAATTCATCAAAGATTCGGCCGAATACCGGATAGTTGCGTACTATCCGGCCGGATACCAGATGGTAAAAAACTTATAGTTATGACTAAAAACTGGTATTTATTTATGAGTTTATCAATTATTGACATCAGTTTATTATTCTAAGGGCATGTTTCGATGTATTTTCACTGACGGATAAATGTGATACCGTCTCGCGTCTATTCAGTCATATTCGTTCGTCAGTTAAAATTAATCAATGGCTGGTGAAACAGCCCCTAAGTTAATTAATTATACTCTACAAGTTGCAAGTTGCAACCTGCACGGAGTGTCATGCGCACGTTCGAATTAGCTTAATTTAATTGTACGTAAAACTAGGCCGAATATCTGGCGGCCGGATATCCGGCTATCCGGCCAACGGTCCTGCGGAATATCCGGTATCCGGTATCCGGCCAAACCACTATCCGTTTCATCTTTAATCGTAACAGATTTATGCACGCTTGTTATGTTATATATCCGTGCTAGTGACTGTACACTTTGGAATCCACAGAAAACCAGCGTTACTGCATTTGGAATTGAAATAAAAAATACAAAAAGATTCCAAAAAACCAATCATAATTTGATTGTTTAATAGCGACATCTCTTGTCCGGGTGAACGGTTAGTTCCGAAGGAGATATTGAAGGCTTCTCGTTGAGAGTTAGACAATATATATGGCGCTAGGTCACTGCTTAAGTGACGAAGTAACAAGCTGAGATATGTGATGCATAGGGATATTCGTGTCTGTGCCGTTGACCAGCAGTGGTGTAGCGGTATAGCACGCGGCACGGAATGCCGAGGACCTGGGTTCGATTCCCAGTGTTGGTCTTATTTTTCTGGTTTTTCTGTGCATCTATGTTTCGGTTTGTATTTTCAATTCAGCGTTACTGCACATAATGTGCGGCAACACGTGCTGAGTGGAGACCCTTTTTGGTATCCTGTCGTGTCACCAAGTTAGTTTTAGTGCTAGTTTTAGTCTAAGTCTTAGGTGGTATTTATGGTGCCAAAATAAATCTTTCTTTCTTTCTTTACATACCAAACACCAACACAGATATTAGCTGGGTTTGACTACCTGAGTCCTTGTTGTCAGCTTGCTTGGTTTTAGTTTCGTCAGTATAGTCCAAATCTTCTGGTAGGATGCCATCGTCCCCACCATTGTAGACGTACCTGGAATTAGTCTGTATTAAGGGACACTACGGGCTATTTTCCTATCGCTTATACGGAAGAAATGAGTCAGGTAGAATAATAATAAAATAAATATCACGGGACAATTCACACCAATTGACCTAGCCCCAAAGTAAGCTTAGCAAAGCTTGTGTTATGGGTACTAAGCAACGGATAAATATAATTATATAGATAGGTACATACTTAAATACATATTAAACACCCAAGACCCCAGAAACACACACGAGAACAAGACCGATACGGGAATCGAACCCGGGACCTCAAGCTTCGTAGTCAGGTTCTCTAACTACTAGGCCATCTGGTCGTCTTGAATCATCATCTCAGCCTATATACGTCCCACTGCTGGACACAGGCCTCCTCTCGGAATGAGAGGGCTTGGGCCATAGTTCCCACGCGGGCCCAGTGCGGATTGGGAACTTCACACGCACCATTGAATTGCTTCGCAGGTTGTGCAGGTTTCCTCACGATTTTCCTTCACCGCAAAGCTCGTGGTAATTTCGAAAAAATCAGAGGTGCGAGCCGGGATTTGAACCCACGACCCTCAGCTTGAGAGGCGATAGGTCAAACCACCAGGCCACCACGGCTTCACGGCGGTCTTGAATGAAAGGATTTTAAACGATATAGTGTGCATGTGGCACAATTATGTACAATTCAGTAAAATTTCTTGCTCGCATTCTCTCATTTCTTCAATATACCTACGAGTTCGCGATATTATGGGCATCCATTGGTGCGACCGTGTTAGAAACACGGAGGTTCTTAGGAGTGCCGGCGTCGCCGGAATAGAGGCCTATCTAATGAGGAGGCAATGAGGGCTATCGTGTTTTGTCTTTCTAGATGGCGCCACTGTTACGTGAGGTTTTAATAGCTTTCAGTCTGTTATTACGGGCGTGAAAACAAAGTTTGGATTAAAATCACATTTAATACATCTTAAAACCGTACCATAAAAATATCGAGCAACCACAGTCTTGCGTAGTCCCGTTTCGTTCGGAAAAAAGGGAGGACAAAAGTTTTCAAAAGACAAAACTGTCTCAAAACAGACATTCATTGCCCCTTATCGCATAATTGCCATAATTAATCTCAGGTATTGCAAAATATTCACAAAATTATTCTAATTATAAATAAACCCGCGTAGCTCGTCGAAACCGCTGAACCGATTTTGATGAAATTTGGTATACCTATAGGTAGTTTGAACCCCAAGGATCAACATAGGATACCTTTTATTCCGATAGAGGACGCCATCGCGCGATAACCTAGATCCGCGCAGACGTAGTCGCGGGCATAAGCTAGTATATAATATTATAAATGCGAAAGTAACTCTGTCTGTCTGTTACGCTTTTACGTCGAAACCGCTGAACCGATTTGGATGAAATTTGGTATAGAGATAGTTTAAGCCCCAAGGATCGACATAGGATACTTTTTATTCCGGTAGAGGGCGCCACCGCGCGATAACCCAAGTCCGCGCAGACGAAGTCTAGTTGATTTCTATTTCTATCTGCGTAATTGTATACCCACCTTGTGCTCCAGTCCATCTGCCTCGCCTCTTCTAACCACTGGTTAGCCGCTAGCGTCGTCTCTCTCACAGACCTGACGAAAATATTTTTTTTACTAAATATCCTACTTATTATAAATGCAAAAGTTTGTCAGTATTTGGAACGTATAACCTAACCAACAAAGAGTTGGAAAAACCCCGACTTTGTCACTTCAAAGTTCAATATCTAAAAAACGGTTGAATCGATTTTGATAAAACATGTTTAAGAACCATCGCTAGAAAACCTGCTTTCAAATAAAAAAACTGCATTCAAATCGGTCCACCCGTTTAAGAGCTACGGTAGACAGACAAACACACATAGCGGTCAAACTTATAACACTCTCTTTTTGCGTCGGAGGTTAAAACTTTGAAACACCCATGTATGCTATATAACTATGCAAAATTATGAAATTCTCGGCCTGATGCTGCAGCCAGGATATCCAGAACACTAGTAGGTACACTCTTGATAAGACCATAGCAGATATATCGTGTTTGGATTCGTTTCGATCAGTATTTGATTCTACATACAATGCAATGGTGGCAACAGGATGAGCTGATGCTGCAGCCAGGATATCCAGCACACTAGTACCTACACTCGATAAAAAATAATAGCACGTATTGTAATGTAATCTTGTTAGGGTTCCGGAGCCAAAATGGCAAAAACGGAACCCTTATAGTTTCGCCATGTCTGTCTGTCTGTCTGTCTGTCGGTCCGTCCGCGGCTTTGCTCAGGGACTATCAATGCTAGAAAGCTTTAATTTTGCACGGATATATAGGTAAACTATTCCGACAAAATAGTTTAATTGAAAATTCAAAAACAATTTTTTTTAGGGTAAGTACCTCCCATAGACGTAAAGTGCCGGTGATTTTTTTTATCTCATCCAACCCCATAGTGTGGGGTATCGTTGGATAGGTATTTTAAAATTATTAGGGGTTTGCTAAAACCATTTTTCGATTCAGTAATTTGTTTGCGAAATATTCAACTTTAAAGTGCAAATTTTCATTAAAATCGAGCGTCACCCCCCCTCTAAAATCTAAACCGGTGGGTGGAAAAATTAAAAAAAAATCAGGATGGTAGTCAGTATATTAACCTTCCAAGAAAAACTATGACGGCTAAGTTTGCTTAAGAATTATTAGTAGTTTATGAGTAAATAGCAGCGTAAGCACAGAATAGATAATAGTACAGCGTAAGGTATAAAATATACCTAAACTTGGAAGTTTCCGTATAAAATACGAAATCCTTAAAAAATATTACTTAATTTTTTCGTAATGGCTACGGAACACTATTTTGGGCGTGTCCGACACGCTCTTGGTCGTTTTTTTTTTAAATTTTGAATGGTAACCTATTTTTGTGCTTTCATACTGGTTATTTTGTTGTTTTTCTTTCCTTCAGTTTTTTAAAAGTTTGAATTCGTATCCAGAGAACGAGGAACGAGGCCATAGAAGTAACAAGCATAGAAACCAAGCTAAAATAGGAACTGAACGATCCAAACGCAGAGCAGTTCAATTTAGAGCTGAATGTCAATCGCTTACAAGTGAATGAAAGACCGATATTGTCTCTGATATATGTATCGCTATCGCTGAACCTCACTTGAAATGAATCGCGAAAGTAACGTCGTAGTACGAAATAGCGATGCAGTTCAGTTTAGAGCTTAAACTGAATCGTATTAAGAGAGCGTGGTAGGCCCCCTGAAATCAATATACTTGGTTTACTTTGATGTATGAAGGCTGCTGATATGTTAGAGAAGGAAACGCATATAAAAGAAGTTTGGAAATTTCGTAGGTTGTGACTACTTCTTTTCTGCCTAGTGATGTAACTCAATAAATTTCAACGTCGATAAATGTAAATAAATAAAGTTAAATATCGACACACATAGCGGTCAAACTTATAACACCCCTCTTTTTGCGTCGGGGGTTAATCCACACTTATATCCATACTAATATTATAAATGCGAAAGTGTGTTTGTATGTTTGTCCATCTTTCACGCCGTAACGGAGCGACGGATCGACGTGATTTTTGGCCTAGAGATAGTTTCTGGGCCCAAGAGTGACATAGGCTACTTTTTATATATAGACGACCGGATGGCCTAGTGGTTAGAGAACCTGACTACGAAGCTTGAGGTCCCGGGTTCGAATCCCGGCAGGGGCAGATATTTGTATGAATAATACGAATGTTTGTTCTCGGGTCTTGGATGTTTAATATGTATTTATCTATATAAGTATGTTTATCTGTTGCCTAGTATCCATAGTACAAGCTTTAATTAGTTTGGGACTAGGTTAAATTGGTGACAAGTGTCCCATGATATTTATTTAGATATTTTATTTATTTATCCCAGAAAAATGCACAGTTCCCGAGGTAACAGCGCGCGATAACCAAATACCACGCGAGTGGTGCTGCGTGCAAAAGCTAGTAAAATAATATAATCAACGGGTTATTTGTATTTAATCCATGTCCTTCAAATTTTAAACGCCTGATAATCAATGTATCTTCACTGGAATTCATGAAATTACGTCTACAAAAACTTTACACTAGTTAAAATTATCCTCCAGGTCTCGGTCTTACAGGTCCCGGAGGAAGAATTTAACCAAATCACAGAGACACAACGATAGCTTGTTTTAAACAAGACAGCGCCATCTATTACATCATTAAAGAACTTATTTAAGAGCGTTTATTTAAACATGCTGAGCTGGCAGCTGGCAGCATTGCATTTTTGTTAGTTTTTCTCGATTATTCTATAAAAATTTAATGAAAATTAAAAATGTGGCTGATAGAACTCTTCTTAATATGTAAGTTGATGTGTCTACTGCAATAATTATTCGTTAACTATAGACTTCTATTATCTTTAAAAACCGTTAATAAACATTAATTCGTTTTAGGGTTCCGAAGCCAAAATGGCAAAAACGGAACCCTTATAGTTTCGCCATGTCTGTCTGTCTGTCCGTCCGTCCGCGGCTTTGCTCAGGAACTATCAATTCTAGAAAGCTGTAATTATGCATGAATGTATATGTAAAGTATGCCTCTGCATGTTTGCATATGCAAATGCATATAATTATATTTTTATAGCGTTATTGTATATTTCGGTACTTTTTCGTCGACAGTGCATATTTCAGTTGTTTTACGTGTTAGGCGTATTGTATTATGCTGTCGAAACGTTCAAACTATCTACGAAAATCTTATTTTTGTTGAAATAATGCCACCAGTAAAAAATACCCTGACTTCAATGGAATTTTGGACAAAACAAAATTACCAAAATTCATCAAAAAAAATATCAAATCGATCAACATGTTCTCATTTACCTGCAGAAATAGAAAATATGTATATACATATAAATATAATGTAAAGATAATGCAAATTGTTAATAATAAATGGTTTTTGATTGTGCATATCTCGCCCTTTTTAGTGCATATTTGCATGCATATATTGGCAATTTTATAGTGCATATAATCCGATGTCTAGTCATCACGATCCGTGTGTTCAGAGCTTTGATGAATTATACCTGTAGATTCACAATCGCGCGCCCAAATATGTCCGAACCAAATGAGCACCACTTTGGTAATCACTGGCCTAAAATCACTGGTTCATCACCGGGATAGGTTAGGTCGATAGGTTGGTCGATAAGCCGATCGGTAGGTCGATAGTAGGTAGATAGGTTGGTAGAATGCTCGCCTGCCACTTTGGTAAAACTGGCCTTCTTTTTTCTCAGTACGTTGTTGTCAAGTGTCAAGCGTTGGTGTCAAGCGAAATTCGCCCGTAACAGAGTAAAGACTAGGTTCAAATTTCGTCTCGTATTATTTTAATTATTTTGTGTGAGATGATTTTATTTGTCACGCAAACAAATCAATAGATCTGACATTCTTTGAAGGGGATTTTGTTCGGCAATGTGCGTCCTGGTTTAAATGTCATTGGTTCTGAGTGATATTTCGCATCCGTGAAAACCCTCTTATCGATCGACTTACTTGATCTGCAAGTGCTGGAACATCTTGCGTAGTTCGACCGTGATGTGCGCAGGCTTCGGGAACTCTTCAGACATCTCCGATCTCGAGTTGGCTGCAAAATCAAAAAGAAAAAAGAAGAATCAGTAAAGCAATAAATTTAAAAAATACAAAACTCGACTGCCTTAAAAATACCAATTTTTTTGAAATGAAATGAAATAAAATGTATTTGTCATAAGTGGGTGTAAGTACAGTGGTTTAAATGTAATAGACTATAATAAGATCACCACTCAGCGCCACTAAGTGTACCTAAGGTGTGTGTACTAAAAGAATTTCTTTGCTCACCCGCGACCTTAAGATAGCTAAGTCTATGCAAATTATGCGTGTTCATGCAGTTCCTCCACCTCCATACTGTAAGAACACACACAAATTACACAAACCCATCTATCACCACCACCACAACACACTGACGCGTTTCGAACTCAACCAGAGCTCATCTTCAGAGTGACACAACCGTACACCATGCTACCAGTTGTTAGACTAACGAACCACCACCACTGTTTTAATTTGCCAAACAGTAATGTGTGTATTTGTAAGGTGTGTGGTAAGGGTTTTTTTGAAAACTCACAATTTGGCGCCAAAAATCCGCCATTTTGATTTTTCAAGAATTTCATGTACAAAGTGTCACTCGCGTCGTCAGACAAATCCAATGACGTAACATTTATCAAAATCGGTTCAGCCCTTGAGTAGTTACGAGCGGACATAGGAATAGACATACATACATACGAGGCAAACACATGACCCTCCTTCTTCGCAGTCGGGTAAAAAGAAGAAAGAAGATCAGCGCTGATTCCACTATAGGAGTCCGCATTTTATGTTGAGGCTGGACCATTTCGGGCGCAAGCAGATGTGTATTTTTTATTTATTTACTAGCTTTTGCCCGCGGCTCCGCTCGCGTGGTATTCGGTTATCGCGCGCTGTTCCCTCCGGAACTGTGCATTTTCCGGGATAAAAAGTAGCCTATGTCACTCTCGGGCCCATAAACTATCTCTATGCCAAAAATCACGTCGATCCGTCGCTCCGTTACGGCGTGAAAGACGGACAAACATACAAACACACTTTTGGATTTATTATATTAGTATGGATTGAGTACTAGCTTATGCTCGCGACTTCGTCTGCGCTGATCTAGGTTATCGCGCAGTGGCGCCCTCTACCGGAATAAAAAGTAGGGGAAGCAGGGGGAATGCCAATCACCGGGTAATGGCGCTCACGCGAATAAACTTAACAAAACGAATACTTAGAACAAAATCACGTGACTCGCGGGGAGGGGGGAAGCTTGAGCCAGTGGCGACAAGTAGCGGCAGTCTACGCGAAGTGTGTACAAGTGAGGTGCGTGTGTACGTTTGCAGCAATTTCGATGTAAATTTTAGCTGGATGTTTCGATCGGTAAGTTTCGTACATTAACTTTTATCTATTGCGTAGATTATTACTTTTATTGCTTGACAACTATATTTTTTTACTATGTAAGGTAAAGGCGCCTATTACCGGGGGTGTCAAAATCGGCGGCCATCACCGCGGCAATTTAAAATACGCATTTTATAATCAAACCGATAGATTTCTTAGAAAAAATAATATTTCACGATAACAGCTTATTTACTCAACTCACGGATCTATGAGCGCTAGTATATGTGAATGAATCAAAGATCTCGCAATTCATGATTTTCCGAAACTGCACCGAAGGAAGAGGATTTGCCATACTAACGCGTGACACCACATACAAGCAGACTCTGATCTTATTTAGTGTTTTACATAATAGTTATGGCAATTGAACTAATGTTATGGTTTTTAAATAGATTTTTATAGTTTTTTGTACGAGTTCTGAATATTTTTTGTATATTTTTTGACCTGGAAATACGATTAAAATGGAAAATAAAATACAGCGGCGATAGGCGTCATTTTTAACTGTTGATTGTAATGCCGTGGTACACCACGGTATTAGTTAAAGTAGTGATTTTGGTTCTTCATGCTTTATTTTTGGTATAAATGACCGTTTATATAATTTGTTACAGTTATTCCAATCTTGATCTATTCACGCTTTTAAAAAACTATTTCCGTGGTATGAAAAGTATTAACAAACTCTTAATTTTTAACAAAAATTTCAATACTGAACTTGTAGTTTCTATAGAAACCGTTATTTTGCCATGTTGTTTAAATATTGCGATACAATTTTATGTTTAATTACCAGTTACGTAATTTTGGTTATGTGCCAAGGTCGTAATAAGTATTTTTGATTTGTAATGCAAACACAACTCTATCCTATTGTTTTTATGGGTCGGAATTTGATTTTACAATTCTCCCAATTAAGCCAATTAACGATGGTATGATCGCATAACCCTCGGTAATAGAATGTATGAGAATCTATTACCGACCTATTCCATTGTATTTGGGTCGGTGATAGGTTCATAAAGAAGTATCTATTACCGAGTGACATTTTATTTTTCCGTTAAAATAATTCACATTTTGGGTACCGTAAGCGCAGATTTTTTTAATAATGTTGTGACTTTTACGCAGCATACATATATCACACTATTTATTGTGGCATAAGCTTGAAAAAATACAGTGAGGTGGACACACTATTAAAATCATATTTTAGTTTTTTATTTAGTTTTCTCCGAAAACAACTTGGTGTGCAATATAATATACAGAACCAAAGCTATTACCTTTTTTAATTCCTCGGTATTAAGTTCCAAATCATGAGTCGGGATCCTTTTACCGATGGTAGAAAATTGCTGTTCTTTTATACCCTCGGTAATAAAAGCTCAATTCGCGGTAATAGCATCATAGCCTGTCCATTACCACGGTAATAGACGATTTGGGTATTTTGATTTCAATAATTATGTTATCAAATACTAATAACTAAAACGAGCCCAAAAAGTTACGACACTGAAAGTTCAATAAACGCTCTTAAATAAAAAAAATATTCTCGTCTGTTAAGGAGCTTTGATACCCTTAATTTTTGGGACTCATCTGAAAACTTCCTTAACTACCACGGTAATAGGCGCCGTTACCTTAGATATAACTTCGCAATTTTGTTTCATTTTTTTTAAATCAAATTTTAAAACTAAACGGTCCGTTTGGGGTAATACCGTTATAGTGAACGGCATTGGCCCAGTGTGAACGTTACCCATCTATATTTCTTTGACAGATATGATCAGAAATCGACAGAGGGCTACCGCCAAAACAATATGGCGCGAAGAAGATCTACAATATGCTTGGTGACCTAATGGAGAAGCACAAGTTTCTTTCTCATAATATATATAGGTAATGCTAACTGACGATACTGGGTTACAACAGTTGAAAATCCAGGGAAAGTGCTTGCAGAGAATGGCCAGCAACGAGCAGGAGCAGTTACCAGAGGCGAATGAAGCAGACACATAACAGCCATGTGCGCCATGAGTGCAGCTGGAAACTTTATACCACAAATGTTCGTCTATTTCCGACAAAGAATGACACCATTGTTATAAAAGAGCAAGATTAAGAGCACTATGATTATTATTATTTTTTTAGTTTTTAAGAGTCGATTAATTGAAGACTTGGTTTTTATAAGTGGAATTTGATCTTAATTACCTCACATAATTTCGAACGTCATTACCCCATTGTCTGAGTGGCATTACCCATATGCATGGGCAATGGCGCTCAAAAGTGTTTTTCGGAAAAACATTTTTTTCTCAATGTGTGTAAGATTTTGAAATTTTTTGTGATCATATTCTAAGCGACGATTAGTTTAACTTTGTTACTAGTTTAAATATTTTAAATAAAAGTAAAGGATTAAGAAAGTATGCATGTTTTTCCTTAAGTGAACGCAATTCCCCCGTCCTCCCCTATCCTATGTTGATCCTTGGGGTTCAAACTACCTATTTACCAAATTTCATGAAAATCGGTTCAGTGGTTTCGACGTGAAAGCGTAACAGACAGACAAACAGACAGACAGAGTTACTTTCGCATTTATACATTTTTTTCTATTCTTTATTGCTTGAAAATAATGTTACAAAAGTTCTAGGGGTAGGGGTAGGGGTAGGGTAGGGTCTAGGGTACGGTCTAGGGTAAGGTCTAGGGTAGGGTCTAGGGTAGGGTCTAGGGTAGGGTCTAGTAGAGTCTAGGGTAGGGTCTAGGGTAGGGTCTAGGGTAGTAGGGATTACCTCGATCACTCTTCTCCAAGGTATTCTCCAGCCTGAGGAGTACGGAGCCAGCCTTCCACGGCTCCAGCGTGAGGACCCTGATGTGACGAGGGAGCCCGTGGAGACGGAGAGCCGAATACTGTGAACAAGCCATCATCATCATCATCATCATCATCATCAGCCGGAAGACTTCCACTGGAGAACAAAGGCCCTTCGAACGCCATTATCCTTTTTAGGGTGCCGGAGCCAAAATGGCAAAAACGGAACACTTACAGTTTCGCCATTTCTGTCTGTCTGTCTGTCCGCGGCTTTGCTCAGGAACTATCAATGCTAGAAAGCTGTGATTTTGCACGGATATATAGGTAAACTATGCCGACAAAATACTATAATTAAAAATTCAAACACAATTTTTTTTAGGGTACCTCCCATAGACGTAAAGTGGCGGTGAATTTTTTTTTCTCATCCAACCCTATAGTGTGGGGTATCGTTGGATAGGTATTTTAAATCCATTAGAGGTTTGCTAAAACGATTTTTCTCCGACACGCTCTTGGCCGGTTTAGATTTCAGAGGGGGGGGGGGGGGACGCTCGATTTTAATGAAAATTTGCACTTTAAAGTTGAATATTTCGCAAACGAATTACTGAATCGAAAATGTCTGATGGTTTTAAAATACCTATCCAACGATACCCCACACTATAGGGTTGGATGAGAAAAAAAATTCACCGCCACTTTACGTCTATGGGAGGAACCTTAAAAAAAAAATTGTTTTTGAATTTTTAATTGTACTATTTTGTCGGCATAGTTTACCTATATATCCGTGCAAAATTACAGCTTTCTAGCATTGATAGTCCCTGAGCAAAGCCGCGGACGGACAGACAGACAGACATGACGAAACTATAAGGGTTCCGTTTTTGCCGTTTAGGCTCCGGAACCCTAAAAACGTAGTAAATACCGCTAATAAATGTACCTGTAGGTATTTCTAGTCCATTTGTGTTGAAAATACTGAGAAACGTGTGTTGCAATTTGACCTTTAATTCAAACTTTAAATTAAATGGAGTACAGAGGCCTAACATGGGATATCTCAAGTGCCAGTAATTTCACCGGCTGTTACTCTCCACGCCGAAACATCACAGTGCAAGCAGTGCTGCTTCACGGCAGGATTAGCCAGCAAGATGGATTACTAATGTATGACCAAAAACTTTTCCCAAAGTATCACGTCCCAAAAATTTTTACCCAAATTATCATTTGGCAAAAAAACTTATCGCAAATTTACAGTTGTACAGAAATGTTATTTTGAACAAACATTTTTTTGGAATACAATATTTGCCAATATAAAACGTTTGCTTAATAAACGTTTGTCGTAATAAAATTTGACAAACTAAAATTATGCCAAATGATAATTTGACCAAATGAATTAAATGCGAAATGTAAATATGCCAAAGATTCGTTTGGGAAATGAAACTATTGCGATAAGTTTTTTGGGAAGTGAAATTTGGCGAAAAATATTTTGGCGAAACGGCAGTACACCGAGCAAGATGGTGGTAGCAATCCGGGCGGACCTTGGACATGGTTCTACCACCTGCACAAGCCATTATCCTACTAATATTATAATTATTTTAAGGGGCTGTTTCACCATCCATTGATTAGCGTTAACCGATGGTGAAATGTGACGCCGTCTCCATCTATTCATCATCATCATCATCATGCCTGCCGAAATACGTCCACTGCTGGACATAGGCCTCCCCCAAGGCTCTCCACTCAGACCAGTCTTGTGCTTTTCGCATCCACCGCGATCCCGCGATCCTAGCCAGGTCGTCGCTCCATCTTGTTGGAGGCACCGACAGCTCGTCTCCCGGTCCGCGGACGCCATTCGAGAACTGACCCCATCGGCCATCAGTCCTGCGAGCAATGTGCCCCGCCCACTGCCACTTCAGTTTCGCAATTCTTCGGGCTATGTTAGTAACCTTAGTTCTACTGCGGATACCAATGCGGAATTCAATTTATTATTGTTCTCATTTGTAGTATTTTACTTTAATTACAGTCGAAATGCAAAGTAGAGTGTCTAACTCGGGTGAAATTACTCATTTCACTTTCATCACTTCGTTCGAGCGCCAGAAATATCTCGGGCGAAATGGGACACTTTCCACCCTTGGTTCATTGTTACCCGTTTGTTCCGGACGTTCTGCCACTTCCTTCGGTTGACCTTCTCCCCTGAGGTCACGAACAGCCAGGGTTCCATCTGCCAGCGGTGAGAGGCGTGGCTCACGCGCTCGGAGAACGTCAGGTCATCGACTGTCAACAACCATTGTTTGTTTGTTTGTCTATACTCTTTATTGTACAAAAAGGAAATACAAAAATAACACACAAAAGAAAGTGCTAAGTACAAAGGCGGACTTATCCCTGAAGGGATCTCATACCACCACCATTGATACTCATATTAAATACTAGCTTTTACCCGCGGCTTCGCACGCGTAAACTAATCGGTCTGGTAGTGGCAATTGAAATATCCCGTGGGAGTATAGGGATAAAAAATAGCGTATGTGTTATTCCAGACGTGCAGCTACCTACATACCAAATTTCATGACTTTTAGCCCAGCGGTTATTATTTCAAAATTTTATTCCTATCCCGTGGGAATATCGGGGTAAAAAATAGCCTGTGTTATTCCAGAGGTTCAGCTACCTACACAACAAATTTCATGGCTCTAAGCCCAGTGGTTGTTATTTCGAGATCTTATCCCTAGTTATCCCGTGGGAATATCGGGTCAAAAAGTCACCTATGTGTTATTCCATACGTCGAACTACCTATATACCAAATTTCATGACTCTAAGCCCAGAGGTTCTTATTTCGAAATTTTATCCCTATCCCGTGGGAATATCAGGATAAAAAGTAGCCTTCGTGTTATTCCAGAGGTCCAGCTACCTACATACTAAATTTTATGGCTCTAAGCCCATCGGTTGTTATTTCGAGATCTTATCCCTAGTTATCCCGTGAGAATATTGGGTCAAAAAGTCACCTATGTGTTATTCCATACGTCCAACTACCTACATACTAAATTTCATGACTCTAAGCCCAGAGGTTCTTATTTCGAAATTTTATCCCTATCCCGTGGGAATATCAGGATAAAAAGTAGCTTTCCTGTTATTCCAGAGGTCCAGATACCTACATACTAAATTTTATGGCTCTAAGCCCAGTGATTGTTATTTCGAGATCTTATCTCTAGTTATCCCGTGGGAATATTGGGTCAAAAAGTCACCTATGTGTTATTCCATACGTCCAACTACCTACATACCAAATTTCATGACTCTAAGCCCAGAGGTTCTTATTTCGAAATTTTATCACTATCCCGTGGGAATATCAGAATAAAAAGTAGCCTTTGTGTTATTCCTGAGGTCCAGATACCTACATACTAAATTTTATGGCTCTAAGCCCAGCGGTTGTTATTTCGAGATCTTATCCCTAGTTATCCCGTGGGAATATCGGGTCAAAAAGTCACCTATGTGTTATTCCATACGTCCAACTACCTATATACCAAATTTCATGACTCTAAGCCCAGAGGTTCTTATTTCGAAATTTTATCCCTATCCCGTGGGAATATCAGGATAAAAAGTAGCCTTCGTGTTATTCCAGAGGTCCAGCTACCTACATACTAAATTTTATGGCTCTAAGCCCATCGGTTGTTATTTCGAGATCTTATCCCTAGTTATCCCGTGGGAATATTGGGTCAAAAAGTCACCTATGTGTTATTCCATACGTCCAACTACCTACATACTAAATTTCATGACTCTAAGCCCAGAGGTTCTTATTTCGAAATTTTATCCCTATCCCGTGGGAATATCAGGATAAAAAGTAGCTTTCCTGTTATTCCAGAGGTCCAGATACCTACATACTAAATTTTATGGCTCTAAGCCAAGTGGTTGTTATTTCGAGATCTTATCCCTAGTTATCCCGTGGGAATATCGGGTCAAAAAGTCACCTATGTGTTATTCCATACGTCCAACTACCTATATACCAAATTTCATGACTCTAAGCCCAGAGGTTCTTATTTCGAAATTTTATCCCTATCCCGTGGGAATATCAGGATAAAAGTAGTCTTCGTGTTATTCCAGAGGTCCAGCTACCTACATACTAAATTTTATGGCTCTAAGCCCAGCGGTTGTTATTTCGAGATCTTATCCCTAGTTATCCCGTGGGAATATTGGGTCAAAAAGTCACCTATGTGTTATTCCATACGTCCAACTACCTACATATCAAATTTCATGACTCTAAGCCCAGAGGTTCTTATTTCTAAATTTTATCCCTATCCCGTGGGAATATCAGGATAAAAAGTAGCCTTCGTGTTATTCCAGAGGTCCAGATACCTACATACTAAATTTTATGGCTCTAAGCCCAGCGGTTGTTATTTCGAGATCTTATCCCTAGTTATCCCGTGGGAATATCGGGTCAAAAAGTCACCTATGTGTTATTCCATACGTCCAACTGCCTATATACCAAATTTCATGACTCTAAGCCCAGAGGTTCTTATTTCGAAATTTTATCCCTATCCCGTGGGAATATCAGGATAAAAAGTAGCCTTCGTGTTATTCCAGAGGTCCAGCTACCTACATACTAAATTTTATGGCTCTAAGCCCATCGGTTGTTATTTCGAGATCTTATCCCTAGTTATCCCGTGGGAATATTGGGTCAAAAAGTCACCTATGTGTTATTCCATACGTCCAACTACCTACATACTAAATTTCATGACTCTAAGCCCAGAGGTTCTTATTTCGAAATTTTATCCCTATCCCGTGGGAATATCAGGATAAAAAGTAGCTTTCCTGTTATTCCAGAGGTCCAGATACCTACATACTAAATTTTATGGCTCTAAGCCCAGCGGTTGTTATTTCGAGATCTTATCCCTAGTTATCCCGTGGGAATATCGGGTCAAAAAGTCACCTATGTGTTATTCCATACGTCCAACTACCTATATACCAAATTTCATGACTCTAAGCCCAGAGGTTCTTATTTCGAAATTTTATCCCTATCCCGTGGGAATATCGGGATAAAAAGTAGCCTATGTTCTTTCCCAAGGTCTATTCTATCTCTGTACCAAATTTCATCCAAATCGGTTCAGCGGTTTTGGCGTGAAAGCGTAACAGACAGACAGACAGACAGACAGACAGACAGACAGACAGACAGAGTTACTTTCGCATTTATAATATTAGTATGGATATTTTCCCGGATAACTCACGTCTTAAATCGAGTTTAGCTCGACATGTTTTTTTTTTTTATTCGACTGGATGGCAAACGAGCAAATGGGTCTCCTGATGGTGAGAGATCAGCACCGCCCATAGACACCTGCAACCCCAGGGGGATTGCAGATGCGTTGCCAACCTAGAGGCCTAAGATGGGATCAAAGTCAAAGTCAAAAGAGTCAAAGTCAAAATCTCTTTATTCAATTTAGGCTATGATAAGCACTTATGAACGTCAAAAAAATCTACCACCGGTTCGGAAAAAACCTCTGTTGAGAAGAATCCGGCAAGAAACTCAACGAGGTATTTATTTTAAAAAACATTCACAATACTTATAAATGATATCTATATACTACACATTACAAGTATTTAACACAATTTTATTTTTAACACAGTAGGTTCACTATTTGAAGGGATCGCTATTGCGGATCGGAATTATTTCCAAATATCCCTGTCCATGATATAATCACTGACTTTATAATAAGCCTTAGATATTAACGTGTTTTTGACAGTAGATTTAAATTTTGTATCAGTTTCTTTAGTAATATTTTTTGGATTTTTTAACCCCCGACGCAAAAAGAGGGGTGTTATAAGTTTGACCGCTATGTGTGTCTGTGTGTCTGTGTATCTGTGTGTCTGTGTGTCTGTCTGTGTGTCTGTCTGTCTGTCTGTGTGTCTGTCTGTGGCACCGTAGCTCTTAAGCGGGTAGACCGATTTGAATGCGGTTTTTTTTATTTGAAAGCTGGTTTTCTAGCGATGGTTCTTAGACATGTTTCATCAAAATCGGTTCAGCCGTTTCAAGATCATCAGCTCTTTTGTTCGCTGCGGTAGGAATCTTAGACGCATAATGGGTATTTACTTTACTTTCAAGCATATTTGGGACCTAAAACTTGAAACCACCATGTATGCTATGTAACTATGTAAGATTATGCAGTTCTCGGCCTGATGCTGCAGCCAGGATATCCAGAACACTAGTAGATACACTCTTGATAAAACCATAGCAGATATATCGTGTTTGGATTCGTTTCGATCATTATTTGATTATACATACAATGCAAAAGTGGCAACAGGATGAGCTGATGCTGCAGCCAAGATATCCAGCACATTAATACACAATAAAAAATAATAGCACATATGTCGTGTTTGGATTCGTTTTGATCAGTAATTGATTCTACATACAATGCAGTGGTAGTAACACGACGAGCTGTTTAAAAAACATGAAATAAAAAAACTAAAATTAAAAATTTTAAAAACCCCCGACAAAAAAAGCCGCAAAAAAACGACATTTAAAAAGTAAAAAATAATTATGCACTACCTAGCTGTTGCCCGCGACTTCATCTGCGAACAATTCGTTTATCCCTATCCCGCTGGGACTATGCTGATTTCCCGCAAAATTAGCCTAAGTTAATTTAGTATAAGTACCTAGTAATATTCTTTTTATTTAAGCGTCGTCGATGTCGGGGGACCGCTAAGGTTAAAACTTTAAAAAATACAACATATGTACTTTAGTTTCTGTTAACCTTAGCGGTCCCCCGACACCGACGACGCTTAGATAAAAAGAATATTACTAGGTACTTATACTAAATTAACTTAGGCTAATTTTGCGGGAAATCAGCATAGTCCCAGCGGGATAGGGATAAACGAATTGTTCGCAGATGAAGTCGCGAGCAACAGCTAGGTAGTGCATAATTATTTTTTACTTTTTAAATGTCGTTTTTTTGCGGCTTTTTTTGTATTATAAAAACGTATGCAACTTCCCAAAAACGACTTTTTGGTTTGATACCTCAAGTGCCAGTAATTTCACCGGCTGTCTTACTCTCCACGCTGAAACACAACAGTGCAAGCACTGCTGCTTCACGGCAGGATTAGCGAGCATGATGGTGGTAGCAATCGGGCGGACCTTGCACGAGGTCCTACCACCTGCATGTTTCGAGCTAATCCGTAGCTCTTCCTCCTCGCAACGCGACTCGGCGGCTGTTACAACACGTCTGCTCGCGCGACTACCCGACCAAACTGACACCGGCACACAACTACCCGCGTTTTCATCATCATTTTCATTATAACTGTCAAATATAGCAGAGCGGCGGCGCGCAGTTAATTAGCCCAATTGACATATTTCTAAGACTACAATTTGATTCGTTCTCTGTATTCTGCTTGGAAATAGAAAGACGCTGATATTTTTTTAATTTCGCTACGATTATTAATTAATTAATTAATTTATTTTTAAGATGTGCTTATTCTAAAAGGGCATAACTCCAAAACTACGATATAATAGATCCATTACTTTTGTCTAGTCTCTATTAAAAAAAAAGATCACGTAAATCATGCGTAAATCTGACGTAGACGTTGCCAAAATTAGGACAGCTCCTTTTTCTGGTGAAAAAGGCAAAGGGAACATATCTATTCTGTCGTAGTATTGGCAAATTCCGATACATTTTTTAATTTTTTGTATTTTTTTAAATATGGAGAAATAAATTTTATTAAATATTTTCCCATGTTCAGGAGGCAAATAACTATTTCGATTCCTGTAGTAATTTACAGCTGTTGAAAAAAATGAAATCTTGTCAATTGGCCCAATTAGTAATTTCGAAAAGAAATGCCTAATTTAAAGTGAATCTGCCCAAATATAAGATAAGATAAGATAAGATAATTTATCCAATAATTTGTAGTACAAAATAACAATAAATACAATGTTTTACAAAATTCTATGTAACACGTTGTCCTGCACTAGAGTTACTAGAAAACTCTGTATCGCAGGCTGTATCTGTATATGTGTTAATGTATCTCTTTCTCTCATAAAAACCACTCTATCTCACCTTCCTGCTTGTAGTTCCCGAACATGAGCCGATGTTTGCCTCTGATAACAATACCGACGCCACTTTCTTCTTCGTTCAGCGTCTCGTCCAGCCCGAAGCCATCGTCCGTCAGGAGACGCCGGTGAACCTGTATCACGGGTGATGCAAGTGACGGATCAAGATGGAAGGGGCGTCCATAAATTACGTGAGATGTTTAAGGGGGGGAGGGGGTCGAGTCGAATCTCATCTAATCTTACGTTGGAGAGAGGGGGGGTCTCGGCAAATATCACGCAATTATTTTCTGACTGAAAAAAAAAAACTATTTTGGTCCGTTTAATCCAGATTGTACATGCTTAAGATTTAATAAAAGCACGAAACATTTTTTTTTCTTTTACAACAACAATTATACGCGTTTACGTAAGAAACTCACATTTTCAAAAACCTCACGTGAGATTGGGGGATGGGGGAGGGGGTTGAATAAAATCTCACGACATCTCACCAGGGGGGGAGGTAGGGACAGAAAATGAAAAAAAATACCTCACGTAATTTATGGACACCCCCAAAGTATAGAGGTCTTCAAAAGGGGTATAAAAAGGTTTATGCAGGGTCGG
Source organism: Choristoneura rosaceana (assembly GCA_037349165.1). Lineage (NCBI taxonomy): Eukaryota > Metazoa > Arthropoda > Insecta > Lepidoptera > Tortricidae > Choristoneura > Choristoneura rosaceana. The sequence continues at coordinate 4,208,431 of JAZBNJ010000017.1, forward strand.
CAACGCGCGAGTGATACTTCAGGTGTTGCAAGCGTTCCTAGGCGGCGGTAACCGCTTAACATCAGGCGGACCTCATGCCTGTTTGCTACAGACGTGGTATAAAAAAAAAGTCAACGGACGTAATAACCTAACCTAACCAACAAAAAGTTGGAAACCCCCGACTTTGTCATTTTAAAGTTCAATATCTCAAAAACGGCTCAACCGATTTTGATGAAACATGCCTAAGAACTATCGCTAGAAAACCTGATATCACATAAAAAAACACATTCAAATAGGTCCACCCGTTTAAGAGCTACGGTGCCACAGACAGACACACATACACATAGCGGTCAAACTAATAACCCCCCTCTTTTTGCTTCGGGTGTAAAAATACGATTCGAATATTTTCTGACAATCTAATTTATAGGCTTATTATTTCATGTGCGGAATTACATTCGAAATTTACCACGAGCCTTTCGGTGAAGGAAAATATCGTGAGGAAACCTGCACAAACCTGCGAAGCAATTCAATGACGCATGTGCAGTTCCCAATCCGCACTGAGCCCGCGTGGGAACTATGGCCTAAGCCCTCTCATTCTGAGAGGCTTGTGCCCAGCAGTGGGACGTATAGGTCGGATGATGATGATTATTTATAGGACACTACCCTATTGGTCCTTCCCCCTTAACTTAAGTAGATAGGTACTCTAAATGATTGACAAGGCATGTTTCTTTCTTATTTGTGTTATTTTCGTTTTGCGTACTTTTGTTAATATCTCTTCTGTGCTCATTTTGCATGCCAGTTTCTGGTGAAATGTGTGAGACCATTTATTTATTTCACTGAAATGAAATGTATACCAACTTTTGTACCACATTTTTACGCAAAATAAAGATATTTGTATTTGTATTTTTGAGTTCCCCCCTTACCATGAGTTCCACCTCCCCCTTACCATGAGTTCCACCTCCCCCTCCCCATACGAGGTCCCTCCCTGGCAACGATCTGGCAGAACGCATAGTCCTGAAAAAAAAAAGTAGAAAAGTTACATCTTCAATAGTTAATGAATTTATCCTATGCTCGGGTGTCAAGTTATCTCGTGTTATATTGGTTATTTTCCTCCCTTGTTGTACAATCTACTATTTCATTTAATGATGTTATTCCATGCCTGTATACGAGGGCGACACTGAAAGTTTTTAGAACTGGCCACTTGTAAACAATATAATAAAAAAGTAAGTTTAAATTTTGAAAATGGAACTCTTTGCCAATATTATTGAGTATGTATTTCATTCATTTGTCATTTGTTTTATGATTTGGCGGCAAATTGAAAATTGTCTGCGTCACGTCAACATGAATTTAACTCGCGAAAATTTTCGTGCAATGATTTTTTATGACTTTCGATGTCATTAAAGTCAACAAGAAAGCTATGATAGACTTCGATTGGCCTTTCATGATGAAGCCCCATCTCGTGCGACCATTTACAACTGGTTTAATGAGTTTAAACGTGGTCGCACTAATCTCACCGACGATCTGCGTGAGGGACGGCCTTCTACGGCGACGACTGAAAATAACATCAGTGTTGTGCAGCGTATGATAGAGACTGACAAAAGAGTGACGTATCAGCAGATTCGGACAAGCTTAGGCATCGGTATGAGTCAAGTGCATAAAATCCTCCATGAACATTTAGCGGTCAGGAAGCTTTGTGCGAGGTGGATACCTCATAATTTGACCGAGGCCCAAAAACTCCGTCGGGTTGATTGGTGCCGTGAAATGATTGAAAGATTTAACGGAGGTGACTCAAATGCTGTTTTCGACATACTTACGGGTGACGAAAGCTGGGTTTACTGTTATGATCCAGAAACCAAGAGACAGTCTGCTCAATGGGTGTTTCCTTTCGAGGAGTTGCCAACTAAAGTGAAGAGAGGTCGAAGCGTGGGAAAAAAGATGGTGGCCTCGTTCTTCGGAAGGACAGGTCACTATGCGACAATTGTTTTAGAGGATCAAAAAACAGTTACTGCAGAGTGGTACACTAACAATTGTTTGCCACTTGTATTGGAAAAAGTTCGGGAGAAGCGACCTCGAAGTAGGATCCTTCTTCACCACGACAACGCCTCGTCGCACACCGCCAGGCGAACGATCGACTATTTAGTGACGTCAGACGTGGAATTACTGGGTCACCCGCCGTATAGCCCTGACCTCGCACCTTGCGATTTTTATTTATTCCCGAAAACAAAAGAAAAACTTCGAGGAAAACTTTTTATGAACACCGAGGAAGCAGTGGGTGCGTTTCAAAAGGCCGTCGAAGAGACCCCTAAGGACGAGTGGGCTAAGTGCTTTTCTCAGTGGTTCCATCGGATGCAGCGGTGTATTGATGTGAATGGACACTATTTTGAAAAGATATAATAAAACTAATAACTTGCTAGATTGCTCAGTTTTTGATTTTCTAAGAACTTTCAGTTTGACCCTCGTACCAAAGGAATTAGGCCCTAAATTGTTGCCCTCGGACGACTTTCGTTATATATATTTTTATTTATTATTTTAGTTTTTTTTTTTTTTTTAGTATGTTGGTAAAATTTGGCCGATTCTGGCCCTATGACCATTCGAATTCAAAACTAAACACAGTTCTTAGCATTATCTATGGTAGATGACTAAAAAAGTGACAATCAGGGGCTACTACGAAATTCGAAAAGCGAATTCGTATATAAAGAGTGTGAGGGACGGTATGACAGCAGCTCCGATCGTTTAGTTGTTTTTTTAGCGTCTTTCTCTTGCCGAACTGTTAAGTGTTTAGACACAAAATACTTACATAATTTAAATTTTTGCATTTTCTTCCTCGCAACATGATGAAAATTGAGCGTATCTCGGACAGTAAGGGGATTACAAACTCGAATCATTAGAGTCTATTAGAAGCGCTCGAGTTCTTTTTTTTAAAAACCTTCCGCCTTCGGCGTCGGACTTCTAATAGGCTCTCGTTAGTAATACCCTTCTTACGGCCCTTAATGCACAATGTACTATACCTGTGCTGCTGTTGGCCGCATGAATGCAGATACGCGATGTGACCGGGAAATAGCACGACGCCACGGGCTTTTTGGTAGATTGATCTGAAAACCGTTATGCGATAAAACATGTCTAAGAACCATTGCTAGAAAACCAGCTTTCAAATAAAAAAACCGCATTCAAATCGGTCCACCGGTGGACACACATAGCGGTCAAACTTATAACACCCCTTTTTTGCGTCGGGGGTTAAAAATTACTGTAGGATTGAACATTACGATCAAGGCTCGGATACCGGTTAAATTTCTAAACCGTTATCATGTACTTGGCGCAAAACCTTTTAATTTGGGTTTCGTTCGCAAAACCGTTATTTTTAAACCGGTTTTTAAGGCAACTTTTCCATAAAGTTTTTGTCATATTAACCGGTTTAGAACAATAATAACCGGTTTATTCCGGCGCAGGATAAACGTCGCCGCCCGCCGCCGGCCGGCCAGTTGTCAGTCGTCGAATAAACCGGTTTATTTAGGTTACAGTTAAGTTCTTAAAAACGTTCGCGTTCTGATGAGAGTTCGGAGTGAAACCGAATTAAACCGGTATTTACCGCTATTTTATAAACCGGTTCCGAGCCTTGATTACGATATCGATTTCGGTGTCATAATGAACATTACGATACTGCCTAATGGAGGATTTACTATCATCATGTCAGCCGAAAGACGTCCACTACTGGACATAGGCCTCCCCCAAGGCTTCCACTCAGACCTGTCTTGTGCTTTTCGCATCCACCGTGATCCCGCGATCTTAACTAGGTCGTCGCTCCATCTTGTTGGAGGCACCGACAGCTCGTCTCCCGGTCCGCGGACGCCATTCGAGAACCTTTTGACCCCATCGGCCATCAGTCCTGCCAGCAATGTGCCCCGCCCACTGCCACTTCAGTTTCGAAATTCATCGGGCTATGTCGGTAACCTTAGTTCTACTGCGGATATCATCATTTCTGATTCTATCCTGCAGAGAAACCCCGAGCATAGCCCTCTCCATAGCCCTTTGAGTGACTTTGAGCTTCCTCATGAGGCCCATCGTTAGCGCCCACGTCTCAGATCCGTATGTCATCACTGGCAACACACACTGGTCAAAGACTTTTGACTTCAATTTTAAGGATTTACTGTACTTATAAAATATAAATAATTCAAATTAGTGTAGATAAAAAAATAATGCATTTATTTTTTCGGCAGTAAGTCCTACAGTGACAGAACGGATTAAGTACTCAAGACTATACTCACTAGCTGTCTCATTCCAGCAGGACCTCTTGATCATCTGTCTCATGTTGGAGTCCGTGTAGAACTCGCCCCGGTTCGTGATGTTGGTGGAGAATATGCTGACGATCTCCTTGCCTTGATCGTTGCTAAAACAATGACACATACTCCAATTCAATAGAATCTAACAATCCTGTACTCGTAGACACTTCCAGCCTACTAATATGAACACCGGGCTACCTAAGACTTTGTGATGTGACTATTTTTATTTTTTGATTCCTTTTTGATAATAACTGCAACAACAGGGACATATATAATCAAGCGTGCCCACGTTAGGGTATGTTAAATGTGTAGAAAATTGACAGATTCTACTGAATTGTACTTTACGTCATCTAGCAGTCTTTGAAGTCAAAAATTACAATACAATACAACATAGAGACTCTTTATGTACACCAGAAATAGTAAGAGATACAGAAAACAGATACACAAATTACTTAGTGGCGTAAAAAATGGGTCTGATTTTTAGGGTTCCGGTGCGAAAATGGCAAAAACGGAACCCTTATATAGTTTCGTCATGTCTGTCTGTCTGTCAGTCTGTCTGTCTGTCCGTCCATCCGTCCGTATGTCACAGGCATTTTACTCGAAAACTACAAGATTTTTTTTTAAATCGCATCAACGTGTGGCACATAGTTCGACAACTCTTTTGAAAAGATAGTAAGGTTTCTTAAAAACTTTTTAATTAAGTGAAGATTTCCGGAAATAATCGCTCCCAAGGTAGCAAAAATGGTGTCCCCCCTCTATCTTGTAAATCGTTTGTCCAAAAAATATTCAAAAAATATGGGAAGGTAACACTTAATAAATACTTTCAACAAAAATTGGTTTCAACATGATCGGGTATACCGTTTTTGAGTTATTGCCGAAAAACTGCGCTTCTCAACAAAAGGACGTAAGTGTCGTGAAGATACGTTCTTTTTCTGGTAATAGATTTTAAGACTGTAGTAAGTGTTTTAATTGTGTTATAACGTGCATAATATACTTGATTGTTTCTTTGTTTGTTTGTTCATACTCTTTATTGTACAAAAAGGAAATACAAAAATATCACACAAAAGAAAGTGCTAAGTACAAAGGACTTATCCCTTCGATTGTTTGCGTAATGGCTACGGAACCCTATTTTGGCCGTGTCCGACACGCCCTTGACCGGTTTTTTTAATTTGCCGCCGTTTCTCGACAGTTTTCGCTGCCCAGAGTCTAGGTCACACATATAGATTAATCTAACCTATATCAGTCTAGGTAATAGGTACACCATCCCCTTCTTTAACTTAAGAGTTATACTCTTGTCGGTGGAGTATCTTCCACACATCCCTCCTTTGAGCCATGTTTTTGACCTCTTGATACGACGCGACGACTTCCTCCTTTATCTGATCGATATAGCTGCGCCTAGGTCGACCTCTTCCTCTCTTCTCCTCGATCTTTCCTTTCAAAATTGTTTTGAAGAAGTCGTCGTGTCGTATCAAATGCACACACCACACTTACACCATACTTAAAGGTACACGATATTTAGTTTTTTTTTTATTCCACTGGAAGGCAAACGAGCAAGTGGGTCTCCTGGTGGTAAGAGATAACCACCACCCATAAACATCTGCAACACCAGGGTTATTGCAGATGCGTTGCCAACCTAGAGGCCTGAGATGGAATACCTCAAGTGCCAGTAATTTCACCGGCTGTCTTACTCTCCACGCCGAAACACAACAGTGCAAGCACTGCTGCTTCACGGCAGGATTAGCGAGCAAGATGGTGGTAGCAATCCGGGCGGACCTTGCACATGGTTCTACCACCTGCAATTGTTTTGAAGAAGTCGTGTCGTCGTACACCATACTGAAAGGTACACCATACTTATTAAATTTATACCCATATATATATATATATATATTTTTTTTATTTTTTATTTATTTATTTTGCGATGCGGATTAGTAAGACTGGACAGGGATATTTGGAAATAATTCCGATCCGCACTAGCGATCCCTTCAAATAGTGAACCTACTGTGTTAAAAATAAAATTGTGTTAAATACTTGTAATGTATAGTATATAAGATATCATTTATAAATATTGTGAATCTGTTTAAAAAAAATACCTCGTTGAGTTTCTTGCCGGATTCTTCTCAACAGAGGTTTTTTCCGAACCGGTGGTAGATTTTTTGACGTTCATAAGTGCTTATCATATCCTAAATTGAATAAAGAGATTTTGACTTTGACTTTGACTTTAAGCTACTAAATAATAAGAACCCTTACTACCCTATAGGAACAGGGCCGACCACCCACTCCAGCTCCAGGAACTCCTCGCCGCGGTACAGCCTCAGGGTCTGGTGCAGCCAGTCGTTGAAGCGCTGACGGATCTCCTTCACCAGAGCTCCTCGGATGCAATTGTAGGATACCTTCGTTACTACCTGAAACAGATAATCCAAAGGCTGGAAGCTAGGCTTGAGTCGGTCCTGAACTAAGAACTAAAAAGAATGAATTCCCATTGCGGACCGAAAATAACTAGTTCCTCGTAAACGATCTTAATCGGTCTCGGTCCCGCTCCCGGTCCTCGCTCCTTAGCTTCGATCGGTCGGAGTCGGAGCTAAAACGGTATGGGAGCGAGCATTGGGAGCGGGAGTGAGTGAGCGATATATGATTGAACGAGGAAACGAATAAAGAGCGGAGCTAAGTAAACTCGCTCCCCGGCCTTAAACATTGTTTCGGTCGGAGCCGCTCCTCGGAGCTAAAGGAACTAAAGGAACTAAAAGACCGAACTAGTTCATTTGACCGATTGACCGAGATCGGAGCGCTCCCTTTAAAGACCGAGCGGGCGCAACTCTACTGGAAGCAGTGCTTGACCGACGGTCCGTCCTGACAATGTCCTGACCGTCAGCGCTGACCGTCGGTTGCGAAAAAAGGCATACTTATCGAAAGTCCGAATGTAATTTTTGTCAGAACGATCATTTGTCATAACTCTTTTTTCTCTGAATCCAATGATTGTTTAGAATTCTTATAAAATAAACCTAACCTAACCTATAGTTTGCTATAGGTGACCATTTAAATTTTTTAGAAAAATATAAGGTTTCAGTGGGAAAAAAATTCGGACAAACCATGATTCGGACCGAAATTACGGTGTGACTAGTTTAGTTTAGTTTATTTATTCATTCAATACAATCACACATACATTCTAGCGAAGAGTATGCGAACATTGGCGCTCCCATTTAAAAATATTGTGCACATATTTTTTCCTTTGTTTGACAAAGAAAAAATTACGAGGATACAATGCTTAGAAGTTTGGAGTGACTTCACTATATGGTAGGATTTTTACCGGATTACTAATGTATGGCCAAAAAACTTTTCCCAAAGTCCCAAAAAATTTTACCCAAATTATCATTTGGCAAAAAATAATTTGGCAAAAAAACTTATCGCAAATTTACAGTTAATAATTTTTTACTTGGCAAATTATTGTTTCGCAAATAATTACTTAGTCATGTTTCATATTGCCAAGTAATATTTGGTGAAATGTATCGTTTGACATAATGTACTCTTCCCAAAATATCGCATGACATAATAACCTACTTTTCTGGAAACAGTTCGTTTCTGTGGAGGGGCGCAGTTCTAACCTAACCTAACCTACTTTTCTGGTAGCAGTCCGTTTTCTGTGGGGGACGCAATCTAACCTCATCTACTTTTCTGATAGCATTTCGTTTCTGTGGAAGACGCAGTTCTAAAATAAGCTACTTATCTGGTAGCAGTTGGTTTTTGTGGTTGGTTTGTGCGAAATTTCATTTTGAATAAACATTTTTTTGGAATACAATATTTGCCAATATAAAACGTTTGCTTAATAAACGTTTGTCGTAATAAAATTTGACAAACTAAAATTATGCCAAATGATAATTTGACCAAATGAATAAAATGCGAAATGTAAATATGCCAAAGATTCGTTTGGGAAATGAAACTATTGCGATAAGTTTGTTGGGAAGTGAAATTTGGCGAAAAATAATTTGGCGAAACGGCAGTACACCATTTTTACCTGATAGTGACGTCACAAGCCCCCACTTCGAAAGTTTGATGATCTATTACCTTTGTCGATTTTTAATAAATAGATAAACCAAAAAATACGTGTCCCATTTTTTTCCATAATTTAACTGTCGGACTACATAGAAAATATGTAACACCAGTAATACATGTCATATTAAATTGGATTGTTAAGGCACTTGTTCCACCGCCGACGATGAGCGAGAAGCGAGTAGAGCGAGTAACTAAAAACGAGTGGGCGAGCAGCGAGAAGAGAGTGTAGTTTTGTCGCTCGGCTGCAAGCGAGTATTCGAGTGCGACGGGCGATTACTCGCTCCACTCGCTCGAGGGGTGCAGCCGCCAAGCTAACATCGCTGAGCTCGTTTTATAGCTCAGCGAGTTTTATAGCTCTTGTCGCGGCGACAAACTAGTAGAGCGAGTGCTCTCGCCGGCTGTGTGAATAGCCAGCGATGAACTATTAATATATTTCTTGGGCGAGAAAATCGCCGATAGCTAATGGCTTACTCGCTCTTGGTGGGACAAGTGCCTTAGTGCGCTGGCCAAGTCAATCTATTATGTAAGTATTTACAGGAGTAGGTCGTTCCTTGTCAGGTCGGAAGCTGTAAGCTCCCGACTGCAGGGTCCGCCGCCCCTGCCCATAGAAGTGGAAGTTCTGGGACACCATGATCTTCATGCCATCGATGTGCTGGACTGAATCCAGTAGCCCTGTCTCCTTGTTTACAGTGATCTTGAGGTACTGTTAATATAAACAACAAAAAGTTGGAAAACCCCTTATCACTTCAAAGTTCAATATCTCAAAAACGGCTGAACTGATTTTGATAAAACATGTCTAAGAGCCATCGCTAGAAAACCTGTTTTCAGTTAAAAATCGCATTCAAATCAGTCCACCCGTTTAAGAGCTACGGTGCAACAAAAGACACACATACAGACAGACACACATAGCGGTCAAACTTATAACACCTTTATTTTTGCTTCGGGGGTTCATAAAGAATTTTAAGTTTAAAACATCGTGAGGAAACCTTCATATAACAGAAGCAATCCAATGGTGTGTGTGAAGTTACAAATCCGCACCGGGCCCGCGTGGGAACTACTGCCCAAGCCCTCTCTTTCCGAGAGGATGCCTGTACCCAGCAGTGGGACGTATGTAGGCTGGGATGAAGTTTAAAAGGCAGTTCTATTCATCATTAGGGATCTCCAAAGTCAAGAAGATTATCAAAGGTCCGGTAACACATCCGTTACTCAACTTATATTTTGGGTGTCTATGACTGACGTCATCCAGCCTTTTGGGCTACAGAGAGGACCAAAGAAATATACATACATACGCTCAAAAAACATAACCTTCCTTCGTGCAGTCGGGTAAAAATAGATACCTCGTTCGAGATCTGTGGTATTATTTCCAGCTCGGGACTTGATTTCTGTTTCTTTACATATTCATTTTCTTCCTGAAACAATACGAAATATAAATTTTAAGAATTTATTTGAAGCTTGCCAATGATCTTATTAACCCATTCAGTGGTGTTGGTTTTTGGAGTAAGAACAGAACATTATCAATTATTTAATTACGTATCAGCAGGGCTACTACGAAACTCGAAGTTCATATCGTACCGTCTCTCTCGCTCTCGTATTGACCAGTATAAGTGTCAGAGGGACCGCACGACACGAACTTCGAGTTTCGTAGTAGCCCAGTCACGTAGACTTTGGCCAGCGAAAGCTTTTTTACGAAAATTTAAACTGGTATCATTTTCAAAACTGTCAAAATTAACAAATTGACATTCTAACCCGGCTTATCTAATGTTGATATTTCTGCTCTGAAATAAATAAATCTACCATGTGTTAAATTTTTAGTTGCTATTATTTTGTCAGTTTAGTTATGATGTATATATTGTGTTAGTTTAGTTTATTATTTTTATACCTTTAAGTAAGTCAAAAAAAAACAAATAGATGCATGGAACATTTCAGATTAATGTAATATTTATTGGAATAAATGGATCCTCAAAATGAAAAAGTTGGAAGATACATTCAATACCAATCTGGTCAGAAATTGATGCGTCTGGACTGTACTTAAATGGGCACTGACAAAGGTCATAAAATTTTAAAAGTGACTACTAAAGTGCATAATCAACTTTCACACATTACTATAATGAATGTTGCTTGAAGAATCCCGAGTATAATTTAATAGCTGGAAAATTTAAATAAATTATTTTTTTATTTTATTAAAAGTTATTGTTAGAAAGTTATGTTTAATATGTATATTATTTAGTTTCTTTTATCAATAATATTAATTACGATTAGGTATAATTCATGACAGAGTGAATTCATAATTTTGTATTATATCGTAATAAAATGATATTAAATAATTATGCAATTATATGTGTGTCGATATAAAAAAAATCTAAGTATCAACATCGTTCAGTCTGAGTACAGCAAGTGTTGTCAGCCTCATTTTTTTTTAATTTGCCGTGGTTTGTCTGGGACTGCTTTCGTTAGCTACAGTCTAAATAGCTATTATTGTTCAAAGTACATAAGCAAACCGATAAGGCCGTTTATTCCATACTTTAGAAAATCTCCTTACACAGTTTATATATAAGCTAAAGCAGTATGGAAGCTACGAAGCTACGATCGACACGAACACCCTGAACTGCAGTACCGCGAGATCCCCTTAGAGGCTGTGTAGAGCGCGCGTCTGTGTGTGTGTGTTCGTTTCGATCGACTTGTTCGTAGCTTCCATACTGCTTTAGCGTATATATATATATATATATATATACTGTGCTATGTACTAGTGTTTAATATAGATATTGTATTGTACACACCATTTGGTCGCGAACTGGTGCAATGTAGAACGCGGTGTAACCTAAAGGTGGTATATTCTCTGCCTCAAACACCAACTCTTGGATGGCATTGGAAGTACGGCCTGGCAGATTTATCACCGCGGTGGGGAGTGGTATCAACTGGTACTCCACTTCTTCATCTAAGGAATAGAATAGCCTTTAGAACTATTCTCCAACGCAGTTGTTAGTAAGCAGTATCTTAAAATGTAGGCTGACTTGGTTGCAACCACAGATATAGATTACACTAGATAACGCAAACACCTCAAACTGTATGAAAACCAACGGTGTCACTTTTTCATATCTACTGTGATGTTACAAGAGCGAATTAGCGATGTGGATTCCCCGATGTCCGTGCAAAATCAATTCGAATGTGCTGCCCGTCCGCGGCGTGCGTTCGAATCTGTTACTAGTCATGATTAGTCAGTTAGCGGTCAGTTTTTGTACGGGGCTAACCCTGACGTTTGGTCAGGGTTTGGACGCGCGATGTATGTGCATTTGCGTAATCTTGTGTAATCTATATCAGTGGTTGCAACCCCCTAAATTAAACCCAAGGACCATTTGAGTCTAACCCAGTACCATATACTCAAAGAGAGTCGCTGGTCTGTTACTGCCCGAAGTGTGAGCCCTTTTCTCGTAAGCCCTGATATTAGTTGTCCGGAAACACTGCTGACGAAAGTTGATTCCACAATTTCAGTGGCAGGAAGTGCCGAAGGAAATTCACAAAGAGTAGAAGGGAGAAAAAGGAGGAGTGGAATAGTAGATTGTTGCACCAAGCAGAAAGTTATTTGTTATTGCGCCGAGTGTCGATTTGGAGCCCGAGCGTAAGCGAGGGCTTTAAAAAGCACGAGCGCAATATAAATTACTTAATGCGAGGTGCAAAATCTGCTTTTATTTCAACTATTACAGGAAGTAGACGAAAAAAAAGTCATGCTAAATAATTTATGGTAAAGAAATGTTACGAGCGCTCGATGATTCCATTTTTGTAAGTTTACATTCGCAATCTCAAAAAATGTCACAGTCTAAAATAATGCAATAAAGGATTATTATACATTTTTTCTGCTCTAGAGCAGAAAAGTCTCGCTTTGCGTTGCGTATTTAGTGCGATTATGATGAAATTAAAGCATAGTTGAAAGAAAAATTGCTTACCATTAGGATCGCGGACAGTATAATGCAAAGCAATGGCCGGTAGTTTCACAAAGAAGTAGGTTTTAACACTAAGGGGGTTGTAGACGATCAGTAACGCGCTGTCTTGAGTCTCTGCGAACTAAAAAAGCAATTATTTGATAAATCTTACGACGACGACCATTTTTGACGATTTTTTGTGCTTGTCATTGGGTTCTGCTGTGTGAAATCGAACATTGTTACTTACTATACTCCTCTGGTATTGGGCTCATACGATACAGGCTCGACCTAGTGTGTGAACCACAGTTAAACTTTAGTTCATAAGTAGCATGGCGATTAATATTGTATTGTGTATCTCTATGACTGTGTAATCTTAATTTTGGTAAATAAATCATTATCTTTATCTTATTCTATCTTAAATAAAGTTATATTTTGTAGTATTTTTGTCAATTAAACAAAAATGGATTTGTTCCTGATTCGTCATATTCCTTATTGACTCATTGCTCATATTATTATTCCTAATTTGACAAATCCCTGTCACATGCCATTACTAAATCGTTATAATATAATAATAATAATAATAAATTACTTGTCTAAATAACAGTAGTACAAAATATTATTTTCTACTTAGTACAATCTGTCCTAATCCTAATACTTATTATAGGTAGAGTCATTCACGATGACGCGTGCCGTGGTTCTTATTACAATTTAGTTAATGTCTAATTTTGACAAAATCACTCGCCTTCGTGGATTGCACTAGGTATAATCCTGTAAGCATGTGTTCACGATTTCATTTGACTGTACAGTGACGAGTTACAAATAGGATGAATCAGGAATATGACCAGTTAGGAAAGTGTCGAATTAGGAATATGACGTATCAGGAACAAACCAAAAAATGTATGAAGATATCGCCAGTTAGTTTCGCGTGACGTCACACGCACACTTTTTATCAAGGAGTGACGTCACAGGACTCCATTCCCGAGCTTTAACGAGCTTCATCTTTATAGGCTAATAGTGATGATCTACGAAGAATACTCACTCGGCACTGGCTGAGGTTTAGATGATGGCAGGGGTTGAATTGCTGGTTGTTTTTGGACCTTCTGCTACCTCCCCAGGTCGGCGTGAGGTAACTGGAAGAAAGAAAGAAAGAAAGAGATTTATTCACATTCACAGACACACAAATAAAACCAAAAAGAAGAAAAAAAAACCAATAGACAGCAAACACAAACAAAACAAAAAGGAAATACCAAAATAAAAATACACGATAAAAAGAAGCAAGGCGAAAGGTTTTTTTTTTTTTTATAGGATAATATATATTTATTGAGGAACAAATAATACATTTAGAAATGAATTAAACTATAAAAATTTAATAATAATAATAATTAAAAACTAATATAACTCTAAAAAAGGCCCCTGTGGCATGGTTCCAAAAATGCTGGCAGCATTTCCTCGCTGTATGGCGATGCTAATACGCTGTGCGAGGAAGCTGCCAGCCCTCTTGTCTCCGGTGGCGTCGACCAGTCTCTTAGCCAGTTGGCTGAAAAGATCCCTTGCGCCAGGGCCCCACGGACCGAGCCCAATTTATTATTACAAAAACTTAAAGTTTACTTAAGGTACCTAAGACGGCTCGCGCTGAAGTACAAATTATTATTATGGTTTTTTGTAGTGGGTTTAATTTTTTGTTATAATTTTTCATTTCATAATGTTTCACAGTTAGGTGACGTATAACTAACTGCTTTATTTCTACACAAAAAAAGAATAAATAGCGTTGGTATTTTTTTGAGAAAATTTCAATTCCAGAGCAGAGTTTTGGACCTTTTTCTGATCATACCAATATTTTTCATATGAACGTTTTCTGCCATATATTTTGAAGTTCGTGTCGTGCGGTCTCTCTCGCTCTCGTATTAAATAGTATAATTATCAAAGGGACCGCGTCGATTCGAGGGATTCGAGTTTCGAGTTTCGTGGTAACCCTGCAGTCACTAACCGACGTTTGGTCGGGGTTCGGACACGCGAAGTAGATGCATTTGCGTAATCTAGTGTAAGTTATATCTGTGGTATCGTGCATCCCTTGTACTGTCATCAGCATAGCAATAAAAGTTACGAAATTGTAACATGTCATTAACATGTACCTCAATAAATTGGAGACTTTCTTGGAGCAGGCATCCACAGCCTCGCTGACGATCCTCACGAAGTCATTGGCCACATGCTGTTGACTTGTACCTGTCAAAGACACAGGGTACTGAGTGGTGAAATAAATAGCAGATTGTACAACGAGAGCTTAAAACGAGCCATTTTACCCGAGACGTTCATATATACCCAAGCCGGTATGGCGAGGGTGGAGAGACACGTCGAGGGGAAAATGGGTTTGATGTTCGAGTTTTACATCATACATCAACACAAACTATACAAAAATACTACAATCACATCAAAAATACTGACTCCACAGCAAATTAACTAGAGCGTGCGTAGATGATACTCATTCTCATAGCAAAATAACTTTTACTGTCAATTTGGCACTGGTAAATTAGGTACGACGACGAGCGAAGCGAGGAGCGTTAGGTACAATTGCGACCACAACGCGCGAGCCGAGCGAGCGCGATAAAAAAGAGTTATGTCAAACAATCGTTCTAACATTTACATTCGGACTTCCAAACGTATGGGAACCGATATGAACATTATATTCGGTTTGTGGCATTCGAACATGGCGGATATAGACAATATCTAATTTTGCTATTTCTGTTTCTTTGGCTAGTTGAAGTATAATTTTGATAGTGTTTTATACGGCGATTAACCTTAACAGTGAACAGTGATCACAAAATTCTATATTGCTCTCGTGTCTGACATTTTTTAATGCGCAAGTTGTCTCCACGTGGTTTCTGGAATTTTACTATCAAGTTACAAAAACTACAATCACCGTACAACGTGCCTCTCAAAGAGAGTACTTTGACACTGGCGAAATTGCCCTATTAATTATGACAGAAAAGCCATATTTTAAAAGAGAAGAAGAGAAAAAAGAATTAAGTATGTCAAACAATCGTTCTGACAGTTACATTCGGACTTCCAAATACGTATGGGAACCGATATGAACCTAAGCTGGCATGGGGTCATGAATTAGCGCATACCAGTAATGGCGTCGTGATGCATCATGAGAGCTATGGCGTGACGCAATAGATGCAGCTCGTATGAGTCCCCCATGCGAGCTATCACCGTCAGTTGCTTCACCACCTGTAATGATTTGATAAGTTAAGATACTCTTTTTTTACTATTTTATTATTAGTACTTTTTGTTTTAGCTTTTCCAGAGATAAAACAAGTCACCCCCGAAAATGAAAACCGTCATATAAATTACATCAAAATCATTGAAAGCTTTTTTTTGTTCGACTGGATGTCAAACGAGCAAGTGAATCTCCTGATGGAAAGAGATCACCACTGTCCATAGACATCTGCAACACCAGGGGTATTCTAGATGCGTTGCCAACCTAGAGGCCTAAGATGGGATACCTCAAGTGCCAGTAATTTCACCGGCTGTGTTACTCTCCACACCGAAACACAACAGTGCAAACACTCCTGCTTTACGGCAGGATTAGCGAGTAAGACCACATTTCGGGAAAGACAGTTTTACAACTGACCTGAAGGTAGACATGAGCGTGTTGTGCCAAGTACTTGGTGCCAGGTCGCGAGGTGTAGAAACCAGTCCAGTATGTACTGGCGTCGCTACCGTACGGCAGATGCTCGCCCTGAGACAAAGTAATACTTGTAATGTATATAGATATCACTTATAAATATTGTGAATCTGTTCTTAAAAAAAAACTTTGAGTTTCTGGCCGGATATTTTTCAACACAAGTTTTTTCCGAACCGGTGGTAGATTTTTTTAACGTTCATAAGTGCTTGTTATAGCCTAAATTGAATAAAGAGATTTTGATTTTGACTTTGAAATCACAGAAAATATCTCAGTTGTTTTTTCTTATATGAGAGCGGGAAATCGAGCATTTCAGGTCACCTGATGGCAAGCAATCACCGCCGCCCATTGCACCTGACAGGAGGGGTGTCACAGGTGCGTTGCCGGCCCATTGAGAGACTAATAGGCTCGTTTTTACGGTTCCAAATGATAGTAGACCTTCCTCGCAAGACTCGCAACAAACCCTCGCATTCTCTGGTGGAAACAGAGCCTAAGTTACATTGCCGTTGGGTGTATCTACTTACTCTCTCAGTGTATATAGCCTTGTCCCTCCTCCCGTACAAATACAGCGCTTTCAGATAGCAGGACGGTGTCGAGTAGAATATGTTTATGTCTGACATGTTCGCGGGATGCGTGTTCACGTGGCTGTAAAGAAACGTATAGTACACTAGCTTTTACCCGCGGCTTCGCACGCGTAAACTATTCAGTCTTTATCCCTAGGTATCCCGTGGGAATATCGGGTCAAAAAGTCGCTCATGTATTATTCCAGACGTCCAGCTACCTACACACCAAAATTCATGGCTCTAAGCCCAGCGGTTGTTATTTTGAGATTTTATCCCTATCCCGTAGGAATATCGGGGTAAAAAATAGCTTATGTCTTATTCCAGAGGTCCAGCTACCTACACACCAAATTTCATGGCTCCAAGCCCAGCGGTTGTTATTTCGAGATTTTATCCCTATCCCGTGGGAATATCTAACTTTTTGCCAAATTTCATCAAAATCCGTAAAGCCGTTTGAGCGTGAAGAAGTAACAAACATACTCACTCTCTCACTCACATCCTCACTCACTCACAAACTTTCACATTTATAATATTAGTAGGAAAGTAGGATTATTATAGAGGCACGAAAGTAAGCAATAGATGGACGAGGTAGTTTGAAAGCTGATCCGAAGGGGAGGCCTTCGATAATACGAGTTTTCGATAATACAACTTTCAGTAGTCGGATTGATTTCAAATTTGGCATACTTATGTAAATTGCGTGACTTTACTATAATCTTTTGTTGGCGACATCTAGCGGAAACAAGCGGAACTAAACGGCGGTGGTGCAAATCCGCGCTAAGCACTACGTCACTTCCGACTACTGCAGCTCTCACCACTCTGCGAGCCTTTAAAAGACGTTGTCACACAGTCAGAGGTCCTTGTTTCGTCAGCGAATTCAACGAAGCAACTTCCTAGTTCGTTTGGGTATCATTCTAATTGTGTGCAGTTTATAGCGATTATTCATATTATTCAGACTATATTTTCTTTGAATCGTGTAAAATAAAATTGAATACATTTAATTAAAGTTATCCCTTGAAATTAAATATAATTATTAATTACTGGTTAAATATATCAAATATATAGTTATTGCGAATAACATGTCCTTGTCACTGTAAATCTTTAGTGTGTAGTAATAAACAACTGTGAAAGTGGGTATTGGCTTTTATTAAATACTTCGTCTATGTGTAATTAATGTGTATTATTCTCCTTTCTTTGATAACCACAGGACAGTTTCTTACACTTTTTTTTTTTATGTTAGAGAGGCCAGACAAACGAACTAGTGGGTCACCTGATGTTAAGTGATCACCACTGTCCATAGACACCCGCATCGTTTTAAGCGATGCCAGTGCGTTGTCGGCCCTGCCAATCTGGTAGTGGCATCCTAATAGTCTGGCTAGGATCCTCTTCACAGGACGGAATTCTTCAACGATTAATGGCATCGACTTGAAATTTGGTATGCAAACGTAGTTTGGGTAGCAATGCAAGTAGAGTCGACGAAAAGTAGAGCCATCAAAAAAGATAGTATTAAAAATGATTTTTTTACCAAAAACTTTTTCAATTCAGTTCTGGTACAAATAAACTAAATGGAAAACAATACTTGCTTTTTTGAACGCTACATTTGATTGTTAAAAAGATGATGAAAACGCGGGTAGTTGTGTGCCGGTGTCAGTTTGGTCGGGTAATCGCGCGAGCAGAGCGGCGTATTGCAGCAGCCGCCGAGTCGCGTTGCGAGGAGGAAGGGCTACGGATTGGCCCAAAACATGTCGAGCTAAACTCGATTTAAGACGTGTGTTATCCGGGTTAATATAGATACTTGCTTGATAAGTTTGTCCATGTTCATAAACCAGTTAGCAGCGCTCTGATAGGTGAAGTCTCCCCCCATGGTCACCATGATATTGTCGTGTTCGTAGTATTTCGCTTGCCGCTCGATTTGGGATATAAAGTCGTTCACCTGTGGGAAAAGAAGTTAATTACCGCTACACCACCGCTGGACAACGGTACAGGAACGGATTTCTCCTATGCACCACATATCTCAGCTTAGCTGAGATTTGTATTTTCGATATGAATTTTACGGGATGCCCGTAAAAGTAAAAAAATTTGGAGTTGAAATAAAAATACAAAAAGATTCCAAAAATCAACCTTAATTTGATTGCTTAATAGCGACATCTCTTGTCCGGGTGAGCGGTTAGTTCCAAAGGAGTGCTGAAAGTTTCTCGATGAGTGCTACAGCATAGATGTCGCTAGTGTCGTTGCTTAAGTGACTAAATAAGAATCAAACAAGCTGAGATATGTGGTGCATAGGAGAAATTCGTGTCTGTACCGTTGTCCAGCGGTGGTGTAGCGGTCTAGTGGGTTCAATTTCCAGCGCTGGTCTTATTTTTCTGGTTCTTCTGTGCATCTATATTTCAGTTTGTATTTTCGAAACTAATTGGCTGTCATACTAACTTACCCGTTTCTCAGCATTGTACACCCGGTTGTCAGGATCGTCCACGATGGGCTCCTCGCTGCAGAGGAAGTCGAAGCAAAACCCGTCAGGAGCGTTGTACAGGTTGTAGAGAGTATGTGTCATAATGTCTGACATTTTGCCTGGAGAGAACACAGAGTTATAGAAACAACAAATATTAAGAGTTCTCAGACTTCATTCCATTTTTCATACAAACGTATTCCCGGTCTCATTTGAAAACTAGGCAACAGAAGTAGATGAAATTTTCTAAGTATGGACTAGAAGTACTTATCTATGCCTGTGGTTTTTCAGGTCGTCGCTCCATCTTGTTGGAGGCCTACCGACAGCTCTACCGAAAGCACAAGACCAGTCTGAGTGGAGAGCCTTGGGGGAGGCTTATGTCCAGCAGTGGACGTCTTTCGGCTGACATGATGATGATGATGGTTTTTCGGATTTTTCATATAAATGTGTAATATCAGAATTGCAGGAGCACAAAAGTCAACGAAAAAAATTACAGACTTTTAAAGCATTTTTACAAAAATCGAAAAAACTACAGGCATAGAAAATATAATGAAGACCTTGATTGTAAAATATCATTGATTTCTGTGCTATACTTTTCGTATAATATGAGGACAACGAAACCCAAAATTCAACCGCCCAAATCTTGAAAGCCTACAGCTATCTCGATATACATTAGCGGGAAGCGGAGAAGCGGGAGGGGGACGGCTGCGAGCGTTTATGTCACGAGCGATAAAGACAGCAATATCCCAAACAAATACCTAACGCGGCCGCGCGGTCGGCAGGGAAACTTCAGGCAAACTGTTTCAGATGAATTTTGGCGTATTGCCTATGCAGTGTTCTATCTTTTCGCCGAAATATTGTTTCCATAAGTTTCAGTTGTCCAAATGTTTCATTTCCCAACTCACGGTTTTATCTGAAACCATTTTTAGAGTTCCGGGGCCCGGGATCCGGTGAACAAAAACAAAATCCTACAGTTGTACTTGTATATTACATACCAAGAACATCGCTCCCTCTCCACATAAACTCCATTCTGTCCTCTTCTAACATGGCTTCTCTTTCTTTATGATCTACTCGACCTGTGAACAAAATAATATAAATTTTTACTCAGAGTTTTAACGCTTCTCGCCAAACAAAAAATTAGAGCTAGTAAATGCAATGGTATGAGCATACAGGGTGGAAAGTTGAGATGGGGCAGCAATAGGTACCTAGGTACTGGGTTAAGACACTAACTTTAATTAAAATATTCAGTTTTTGTTGTCTACAAGTAGCGGCACGAGAGTTTAGCGCTGAGTGAACCGTGGAAGGGATAGCTGCGCATGGGGGCATGGGCGCGGGGGACGTAATGCGACTGGAAAGCCAATCGGCGCTACGCACGCCCGCCCTTCCCCGTGTGATACCTTACTTTTGACTTCTGCGCAATAACCGTCAGCGCTAAACTCTCGTGCCGCTACTTGTACCTACATGCTGTTTAATTTTCTTTAAGCATAAAATATTCATATTCGTAAAAAACAACATGAGGAAGATTTATTGCGTATGAATTAAGGATTTAGATTGCAGTTACATATGCTTAAACTTAAGTTTCACTTAACCCTACCTTACTGGTGTACACGCAGTTAAAAAAAATTTTTTTTTTTTAATCGGGAAAATAAAGATGAAGTATATATAGTGGTACCGATAAATAACCCGTCGTAGCCCATCTGTGCCAGCAAAGACGCGTGCTCCCTTGTGTGTCCGTAAGAATCAATCTGCCAAGCTGCCTTCGGCTTGCCGCAAGGTCCTAGGGTATCATTCATTTTCCTGCAATTAAAAAAACTTTTCTAAAAAAAAGGAGATTGTACAACAAGAGCATAAAACGAGCCATTTCACCCGAGACGTTCATATAGCCACCCGAGTTGGTAAGGGGAGGGTGTAGATACGTCGAGGGGAAAATGGGTTTAATGCTCGGGTTTCATACTCTGCTGTTCACATCGATGGCGTGAAAATTAAATAGCAACAATGGAAATAATGATACACTTTCTATGTAGGTACTTTTTATTTTTTATGCATTATTATAACAATTCCATTTTTTATATTTTATTTTAATATGATTGATTTGAGTGATTTTTACTTTAATATCAATTTAAAATTATTTCAATAATATATAGAAACTTTTTTGTTTGTGGCTGTTGACACCTGATTACCTTGGTCTTGTATTGAGTTGATATTAGACGAAGATTTTATTATATGCACTAGAGCATAAAAAGTAAATTTATGTTGCCTATGAATTACAAGTACAGCATAAACACGAACTTTACGAGCATGAAAAGTGAAAAATCATTTATTATCAGACGTTTAACGTCCATAGACATCAACAGGGTATCACAAAATTTGTTAGTGTAAATTTGTTACTGTGTGAAAAATTTCAATAAGTGAAATACTCACTTTAGTGGATGTAGAAAGATCTTTCCCTATTTATAAGTGAATGTAAACTAGCCGAGCCATATAAATTTCACTTTTAATAGAAGTTTTTTTTGCTGACTGTACTTTTTGTTGACTGTACTTGCATTGTCACCCAAACTACATTTGCATACCAAATTTCAAGTCGATGCTATTAACCATTGAAGAGTTCCGTCCTGCGGAGACGATCCTGGCTGGACTACCAGGATGTCATTACTAGAGTATTGTATTGTCACGTGATTTACATAAAGTAAGTATGCCAAATTTCAAGTCAATCCGACTACTAGAAGTTGGTCAAATTTATCTTGCAAGATTTGACTACAGATAGACAACGGTATAGGTGAAACTAAATAAAAGCTTGTAAAATGCATTGAAAATAGAAAATATGGAAAAACTGATTATATTTATTTACAAATTCATTTATTTATTTACAAATTATTTAGAAACTTTACATTTAGATCAATCTGTCTATCTACTACACATACTAGATGGCGTTAGTATCTATATCATAGCCCCCAACGTTACCATGCTTTAATTTCACTGACCGTAGTTCATCTACTCGATACTAGATGTCGCTCACGACGCTCACTAGCGCCATCTAGTATCAAATAGCCAATTCTTTACCTCAGTCCCCAAGTGTATTGATCCAATAGCATCAGATAGTCGGCGGTAGCCTCATCGTTTTGGACCCAGCCGCCGCCCGCGAACTCTATCCTCCCCTCCTGCACCAAGGATCGGAAGGTGGCTCGCGTCGCTGGTCGCTGCTCCTTCCACCAGCGCCAGAAATAGCCAGCTTCGGAGAAGGTGAATCTGATGATGAGAGCGTTGTAACATTGGTTTTTTGGAATCTTTTTGTATTTTTTATTTCAATTCCATAAAAATAGTAGATTGTACGACAAGAGCATAAAACGAGCCATTTTACCCGAGGCGTTCATATAGCCACCCGAACCGGTACGGCGAGGGTGGATAGACAAGTCGAGGGGAAAGTGGGTTTAATGCTCGAGTTTTACACTCTGCTTTTCACTTCGATGGTGAGGAAATGAAATAGCAACAGTGGAAACAATGATGTACCTTTTATTTTTCATGCGTTATTATAATAATTCCATTATTTTTATTTTACTGATTTTGTATGATTGATTTGATTGGTTTTAGGTTTTATATAAATTAAAAAATATTTAAAAAATGTAAAAAAACTTTTTTGTTTTTGGCTGTTGACACCTTGGTGTTGAGGTTGTATTAGACGAAGATTTTATTTTATGCACTGTGCTTAAAAAGTCATTTTATGTCGCCTAGAACATGAGAAGTGAAAAAATATTTATTGAAGGCTTCTTGTTGAGAGCTAGACAATATAGATGGCGCTAGGTCACTGCTTAAGTGGCGAAGTAAACAGACTGAGATATGTGATGCATAGGGAAATTCATGTCTGTGCTGTTGACCAGCAGTGGTGTAGCGGTATAGCACACGGCACGGAATGCCGAGGACCTGGGTTCGATTCCCAGTGTTGGTCTTATTTTTCTGGTTTTTCTGTGCATCTATGTTTCGGTTTGTATTTTCAATTTAGCGTTGTAACCATCAATCCGGAATTGAATCCATACTAATATTATAAATGCGAAAGTAGTGTGTTTGTATGTTTGTCGGTCTGTCTTGGTTGAAGCTACTATACTTACTTCCTACGTTTGTCGTGCAGCAGTTCGGAGAGCACTGAATGAAAGATCAGTTGCACATTCGCCGTACTGATGGTCGTTTTTGCTGAAAATTAATAGTAAATACCACAGTATAACAAGTTTTCCCTACAGTAAGCCGACACCTTTGAAGTTGAGCGATACCGCAGTCTGTATAGGAATTTACGCAAATAAGGGTTATCGCAAATTAAAAATTTGGAAGGTAGATGTATTTTACGAATTGGTACATGTTGGTATTGCGAAATTATGTGAAACAAAATAATTTAGGGGTGGCATACTTACTAGGGGTAAGAAGTATCAAAATATACTATTTATGGAATAAAAAACATTTTTTTTTCCACTAATTATAAATTTAAATGTAAGCTACTAAGACCGGCGAAGTATACAGCTGGGGCTCCTCCCACCCGCGTCTCACCCCTCACACCCCGCACGATTGGTCTGTCTAGACGTCTCCATCGGATTACTGTAGGGTAACTTGTTATACTGTACACGTTTTTATTATATGTTTATTTTACGTGTATGTTTGTTAAACGATATAAAAGAGATAATAATAAACAAATAAATATCACGGCAAACTTGACACCAATTGATTTAGTCACAGAGTGAAGTAAAAATTTTGGTGCAGAAAGGCATCAAAAATCGGAAAATGCTGGGGTCCTAGTGAAAAAGGGGTTAAGTCTGCAGAAATTACACAGCTATTTTCTATTTTATGTGTATAGGGGTTTAAGTCGAAATCAGCTGTTCAACTTCTGCAGAATTAACCCCTTTTTCACTAGGACCCCAGTGGACTTACAGCCAAAATAGTATTCGTCGAAAGTCTTCACCCAGCCCGCATCCATGTGGGAGTGCGGGATAAGGTGCACATTTAGGGCTCCGTCTCGTGTTTGAGGACATTGCTGGACAAATAAATAGAGATAAACTAAACAATGACTAATATATGTTTCAGGACGCATATTACTAGCTTTTTCACAGGTTTCAGCAATTTTTGAAAAAAATATAGTTTTTCTCTTACAAATATACCATTTTTTAACCCCCGATGCAAAAAGAGGGGTGTTATAAGTTTGACCGCTATGTGTGTCTGTGTGTATGTCTGTGGCACCGTAGCTCTTAAACGGGTGGACCTATTTGAATGCGGTTTTTTATTTGATAGCAGGTTTTCTAGCGATGGTTCTTAGACAGGTTCCATCGAAATCGGTTTAGCCGTTTTTGAGATATTGAACTTTAAAATGACAAAGTCGGGGGTTTCCCAACTTTTTGTTGGTTATACCGGCAAATGTGATAAAAAACATTGAGGTCGCACGGGCGGTACTAGAATTACTAACATCGACTCATTAAAGACTCTTCTAATAGACTCTCGTTCGTAATCCCTTATTTGCCGCCCTTAAGATACAATGTATCATTATCCATAATATGAATCCTGGTCACATCACCATCTGTAGCGTCACCTTACCTTATAACCACACTCAATTTTCTTCACGGACAAAAAGTGACATTCTTTTGTAAAAACAATTAATAAAGTCCATAATGTCTTAAACATTTTACAGTAAAAGTAAACATAAAATTATAGTATGGTTAAAATTAAACTGTGTGGTTATTAAATAACTGTTGAGTCTTGGTAAGTTCGTGAAATGAACTGAGGAGTGATCGCGGAACGTAATTTGAGTTTGTTTGAAATAAAGACGCTTCCATACTGAAATGTTAAGATAATTTAGTGATTTTTTTATTAAATAATGACAATGAATAATTATTCAATGTTTATTTAAATTCAATTCAATTATGTTAAGTTAAATGTCATTAAATATCTCATAAATTTATTTTAAATTAAATCAAAAATTTAGAAACCTATAGGGTACTTTTAGTTGTCCTAGAAAATTGAAATTAATTTTGGGTTTCGTTGTCCTCATATTATACGAAAAGTATGGCACAGAAATCAATGATATTTTACAATCAAGATCTTCATTATATTTTCTATGCTTGTGGTTTTTTCGATTTTTGTAAAAATGCTTTTACAGCCTGTAATCCTCGTGCAAAGCTGACACCTTTTTTTTGTCGACTTTGAGCTCCTGTAATTCTGATATTAAATATTTATATAAAAATCTGAAAAACCACAGGCATAGATAATTACGTCTAGTCCATACTTACAAAATTTCATCTACTTCTGTTGCCTAGTTTTCAAATGAGACCGGGACTACGTTTGTATGGAGAACGGAACGAAGAGACTTCTCTTAGAGGATTCAACCCCCAAAAACAGCCTAACCCCATGTGAAGGCATCTTAACAATGTCAGTGTGAACCGACGTCGCACGGGTTCATATACACCGTGTAAACAATGAGTCAAGTTAACTTAAAACATTCAACAAACCATCGGAATTACCTGGTACAGTCAGCTTGAGATATACCAAAGCCGTTCGGATTTTTTTTAAATAAATAGAATAAAAAATCATTCATTGCCACAACATTATTACAGTAAAATAAACCAGCTACGTTCCGGCAATGGGTACCAATCTCAGCGAATGCTGGACACATGGCAGCATGCACCCAGCGCTGATTTTCAGACCGGCCCCTTTAGCGGAGGCTAGTTGTAACATTATTATGTCACAAAAACATTATTTGAGGTTTGATCTTATTCTAGACGGCCAGATGGCCTAGTGGTTAGAGACCCTGACTACGAAGCTTGAGGTCGCGGGTTCGATTCCCGTGTCGGCGCACTCGTGTCGGGGGCTGTCTAAACATGTTTTATCAAATTCGGTTCAGCCGTTTCTGAGATATTGAGCTTTGAAGTGACAAAGTCGGGAGTTTTCCAACTTTTTGTTATTTAGGTTATTATTCCGATATTCCCACGGGATAGGGATAAAATCTCGAAATTTCAACCGCTGGGTTTAGAGTTGAAATTTTGGACAGTTAACATCAATGAAGACCGTGATATACATTTTGGGAGTTACCAGGGAAATTTTGTAATATCGCGGAATTTCAATTGTAACTACCAGATCGAATAGTTTAAGCGTGCGAAGCCGGAGGTAAACTCTAGTATTACATTAAACCACAAATCAGTAGTTTTATAATACTTTTTGATTGACAGGTCGTCAATGTCATATGTCATGTGCACGTTATACAACGTGTTATTATTTATTTCCGTTAATTTTGACAGAAACTACTTAGAAAGTAAATGTTAGTCAAACCTAAAATTGTTTTTTTTTTTCGATAAAGTATTTTCATACATAATACATAAACAAAAATCCCTAACTATTCATAGTTTTTTTCAATGTATTTTATGTCTTTTTAGGGTTCCGGAGCCAAAATGGCAAAAACGGAACCCTTATAGTTTCGCCATGTCTGTCTGTCTGTCTGTCTGTCTGTCTGTCTGTCCGTCTGTCTGTCTGTCTGTCTGTCTGTCTGTCCGTCCGCGGCTTTGCTCAGAGACTATCAATGCTAGAAAGCTGTAATTTTGCACGGATATATAAGTAAATTATGCCGATAAAATAGTACAATTAAAAATTTAAAAACAATTTTTTTTAGGGTACCTCCCATAGACGTAAAGTGGCGGTGATTTTTTTTTTCTCATCCAACCCTATGGTGTGGGATATCGTTGGATAGGTATTGTAAAACCATTAGGGGTTTGCTGAAACGATTTTTCGATTCAGTAATTTGTTTGCGAAATATTCAACTTTAAAGTGCAAATTTTCATAAAAATCGAGCGTCCCCCCCCCTCTAAAATCTATACCGGTGGGTCGAAAAATTTGAAAAAATTCAGGATGGTAGTAAGTATATCAAACTTCCAAGGAAAACTATAACGGCTAAGTTTGCTTGAGAACTATTAGTAGTTTATGAGTAAATAGCAGCGTAGGGTATAAAATATACCTAAACTTGGAAGATTCCGTATAAAATACGACATCCTTAGAAAAATATTACTTAATTTTTTCGTAATGGCTACGGAACCCTATTTTGGGCGTGTCCGACACGCTCTTGGCCGGTTTTGTTTTGTATAATTTGAATTTTACAGCGCATTGGCGTTTACTGTAATGCTGTATTAAATAAATCGGTAAAGATCAAGTTATAATAATTACGAACTTGACAAGTGTCATGACGCGTAAGAGATATCAACAAAACATTTTTAACCTATTTTTGCTAAATAGATATGAATCAAAAACACTTAAGATAAACAAAACAACCCTCCTTCGGGCGGTCGAGCAACAAGAACTTTCTACATTGTTTTAGCACATAACTAATTAGGTGTCTTAATTCTTAATTTCTGATCTATTTTTTAATTCTTAATTTTATTCGCCACTAGCTGTTGCCCGCGGCTTCGCCCCCGTTGTAGTTTTTCTGTATATTCTTCCATAAAAACTTTCTACTGACAGTAACAAACACAATAAAAACATGATTAGCGAAATCGGACCACTCGTTCCAGAGTTTTACGCTTAGCGACACATTTTACGATTCATTTTTATTAAATAAAATTAACAAATAAAATATTCCATTTCATTTTACGAATGGATAAGTTTAGTAGGTAGGCCAATCAACTTTTTTACCGACACTAATCTGTCCGCGACATTTTTCAAACAATTGCAGATTTTTGTAAGTAAACACGTTTTTTCTGTAATTTAATAGATGGTGTACATGAATACATGCCATCCTACGTAAGTTCAACCTATTAAACCGTGAAATATCTTGTTAGAAGTACGATTTTTTGGTAACGCCAGAGACAATTTTGGTAACGCAGGAGACGCCCAAAGTGTCGGTGGCCCAGGTATACTTGAGTATCATACCGAGAGTTATAGACGGTTCTGACAGAATATCAGCGCTGCAGCAGGGCTACTACGAAACTCGAAACTCGAAGTTCGTGTCATGCGGTCTCTTTGGCACTTATACTATTTAATACGATACGAGATATTGAATACGAGAGTGAGAGGGACCGCACGACACGAAATTTGAGTTTCCTGTTTCGTAGTAGCCCTGCAGGCGTCTAACGCCTCAGCATTATGCTAAGTCAGCGGCCGTTTCACTTTTGCGGGGACACAACAAACATCCTGTATTATGTATTTTCATTTACGTATTTTTTTATTTGTGTATACATGTTTTTTTAATTTTGTTCTATTTGTGTGACTTCGTGAATGTGAATAAATTTCTTGCTTTCTTTGATTTATTTTTTAAATTAAGAGTAGGACCAGAAAATTATATATTTGAGTAACTAACTTCATTGGAGTCTTGAATGTCCCCATAATGTTAACGGAAATCAAAAATAACACAGCGTATAACATTACCGCTTAATTAAACCAAACGTATATCGTTTTCGATGTCAAGGCTTGCTCGGAGGGTGGGCGACGCTCACGTTGCTTCTGGTATTCCAAGGTCTATGGTAACTGACTTTACTAGTGGCTTCACACGTGAACCCTCGGTGCGCGAGTCCGACTCGTACAATACAATACAAATACTCTTTATTGTACACCAGAAATAGTAAGCGATACAGAAAACAGATACACAGAGAAAAAAAATTCAAGGTAAGCAATAGGCGGCCTTATCGCTTAAGAGCGATCTCTTCCAGGCAACCTTTTTTACAGAAAGAAGGAAGGACTAGTTTACAACAGGTGGTGCATCAAAAGTACTTAGATCGATAAATTAAAACCGAGCGTCCCCCCCCCTCTAAAACCTAAACCAGTATGCAGTAGGTGGAAAATTTGAAAAAATTCAGAATGGTACTAAGTATATCAAAATTACAAGGAAAACTATAACGGTTAAGTTTTCTTGAGAATTATTAGTAGTTTAAAGGTAAATAGCAGCATAAGGTATAAAATTTACCTAAACGTGGAATATTCCGTACAAAATACGAAAATCCTTAGAAAAATACGACTTAATTTTTTCGTAATGGCTACGGAACCCTATTTCGGGCGTGTCCGACATGCTCTTTGCCGGTTTTGTTGCTTAGATCATGCTGAGTTGGGACCATTTCGTGACAAAATTTGTTGATGTTTGTTGTTTTTCTTCCTCTTTAATTTGTAAAACGTCAGGAATAAATGTTTTTCTTTCTTTCTTTCTTTCTTTTCTTTTAGATTATTTCTCATAATTTTGCACTAAAATCAACTCGTTACTTGTTTAACAAGTAATTTGACGACACTTATCAATTAAGCCGTTAATTGTCAGTAAGCGTATGACCCTGCGAATTGGCGATAGGGATGTCGAAAATGAAAAAAAAAATCGTTATATCGATATTTATTAAAATATCAATATTAGCGTCGATATACCAAAGGAAAAATATTGATATATCGATTAAATCTCAATAAACACTCACTAAAGTAAATTTCATTCGTAAAATAATGCAATTAACGTCTTCAGTGTTTAATATACATGCAACAAATTCAGATGTCAATGCATGCAACGTAACAAAACATAATACACAACAGTCATAGACAATATAGTTCTTTTTTTTCGTTCGTTCCCATCTTCTACAGTTTCAGATTTCAGCGACTTCAGTGCCATAAGAATTAAAGAAATATCGTTTTCGATACAATTTTCGATACTGGATATTTTCTATCGATATATCATTACGAAATATATCGCCCAAAAATATCGTTATATTGAATTGGAAATATCATTGCCTTCGGCGTCGAGACGCTCGGTCCGTGGGGCCCTGGCGCAAGGGATCTTTTCAGCCAACTGGCTAAGAGACTGGTCGACGCCACCGGAGACAAGAGGGCTGGCAGCTTCCTCGCACAGCGTATTAGCATCGCCATACAGCGAGGAAATGCTGCCAGCATTCTTGGAACCATGCCACAGGGGCCTTTTTTGGAGTTATATTAGTTTTTAATTTTTATTATTAAGTTTTTATAGTTTAAATCTTTTTTAAATGTATTTTTTGACGACTGGATGGCTAAGTAGTTAGAGAACCTGACTACGGAGCTTGAGGTCCCGGGTTCGAATCCCGGCCGGGGCAGATATTTGTATGAATAATACGAATGTTTGTTCTCGGGTCTTGGATGTTTAATATGTATTTAAGTATTTATTTATCTGTATTTAAGTATGTTTATCCGTTGCCTAGTGTCCATAGTACAAGCTTTGCTTAGTTTGGGACTAGGTCAATTGGTGTCAAGTGTCCCATGATATTTATTTATTTATTTATTTATTTTTATTTATTTGTTCCTCAAATATCGATATATCGATATTTATTCGACAAGCCTAATTGGCGATCAGACAATGCGTACCTTTCCCACGGGTGGGCGGCCTCGAAAGCTGTCCTGCGGCAATCTAGACCGACATGCCGTAAGTTTTAAGAGAAGGAACGTGCCAAAATATCAAACTGAACATTACTTCAGCGACTTTTTTATTTATTTATCTCAACAAAAAGAAAAACATCAAATTTTTTGACAAATACTTTGCCAAACTGCAGAACAGTTTGTTGGCGAATACTACACTCCTTATTTTTAACATTATGTTCCTATACCTAAATATACTCATACCCACTTACACCCTATAGTATTCAACAATAAGTGCCTACTATTAATGTATGTAGTTTTATATTATACTAGATTTTGCCTGCGGCTTCGCCCGCGTGGAATTCGGTTATCGCGAGAACCTATTTTCATACTTCCAAGTCCAGAAATGAGAAAGTTCCATACAAGCCTCACCCCCCCCATTTCAACCCCTTAGGGGATGAATTTCTAAAAATCCTTTCTTAGTGCTCACTTACATCATAAAAAGAACCCTTGTACCAAATTTCAAGTTTCTAGGCCCAGCAGTTTGGGCTGTGCGTTGATATATAACCCGTGAGTCAGGTTTGCCTTTTATATATATATATAGATAACTTAGTTTAAGGCTAGTTAATTATTTTCTTCAAGGAAATCATCTATCAAATACGCTTTTACTCTGGCTTTTTAAAAGTATAATTTACTTTTATTTTTATTCCATTTTAAAGTTTGAAGAAGCAATGTAAAGGAAAATGTTTGATTTTTTGTAGCGTACAAGCACGAATATATGTTAGCGGCCGATCGTAAAAGCCGCCAAAACACGAAATTCCTAGGCATATCGTGAAATGGCGCCGCTTCATGAATTGGCCAAGGGACATCAGCCATATCGTTCGAAACTCACCGTTTAACGATTTGCCTAGTGACGTTTAGACAGATCATGAAATTCCTAGGCATATCATGAAACGCCGCCATAATTATCGGTTCTGGCACTTCGCCGGCCGCTGCTGCAACACACTCGCTTCGCTCGCTCGGCTCGTGCGTTGTGATCACAATTCATATTCATACTAATCACTCCTCGCTTCGCTCGTCACACCTAAATTTTTTTTTTCGGCTTATCACGATGTGCCCGGTATAAAGCTAGGATTGTCGACGAATGCGTTGCTCTAATCGATCTACCGTATTGTTTCTCAGGCACATCGTGATCCTGGCCAATTTTTAGGCATATCATGAAATGGCGCCATATCATGATATGCCAAGAGCTATGTCAAGAAGACATTAATATCTAAGGCGTATTATAAAGTTAATGATTATATCATGGACAGGGATATTTGGAAATAATTCCGATCCGCATTAGCGATCCCTTCAAATAGCGAACCTGCTGTGTTAAAAATAAAGTTGTGTTAAATACTTGTGATGTAATTTCATTTAATAATACTGTAAATCTGTTTAAAAAAATATACCTCGTTAAGTTTCTTCCCGGATTCTTCTCAACAGAGGTTTTTCCGAACCGGTGGAAGATTTGTTTCGTCATTCATAAGTGCTTGTTATAGCCTAAATTGTCCGACACGCTCTTGGCCAGTTTTTTTATTTAAAAGCAGAGTTTCTAGCTATGGTTCTGACTACGAAGCTTGAGGTCCCCGTTTGATTCCCGTGTCGGGGCAGATATTTGTATGAAGAATACGAATGTCTGTAAAGAAAGAAAAGAAAAAAGAAAATACATTTATTCACAACACAAGACACAACAATAGCATTAGGTACAAATAGACAACACACATAGGAAATTATGCGTCATTGCGGTTGTGAATCGGACACTGGCTCAGCATAATGCTGAAGCGTTAATAATAAACACCCCAGCGCTGATTTTCAGCCAGCACTGTTGGTACTCGGGTCTTGGTTGTTTAATATGTATTTAAGTATATATCTATCTGTATAATTACATTTATCCGTTGCTTAGTACCCATAACACAAGCTTCGCTAAGCTTACTTAGGGACTAGGTCAATTGGTCAATTTTCCCGTGATATTTATATATTTTATTTTATTCTTGGACATGTTCTGAAAATCTGTTCAGCCATTTTTGAGATATTGAAGTTTGTAATATCATCTCCGGTTCTGAGTCATACACTGATTAACCTCGACTGATGTGACATTGTCTAAACGTAATCATATTCTAGTTAGCTCTTATTGAAAAGCGATAAAAAATCAAGTTCAAAATTGAACCTCTAAATTATGTTAATGTACAATTAGTTTAAACGCTACCCGATATTCTTGAGTTAATAAGGCCAAAAAGATAAGCTGTGTTCGAGTTGCGAAAAAACATCCTTAGATTTGTATCTTTAGTAACCTACTTAAGTCACATAATATTAAGTACTAATTACTTTTTTTTTTCAGAATTTCATAACGAGTCGCCGAACGGAAAGCCGTGCTGGCTTAGATTGACCTATCGCCTCTCAAGCAGAGGGTCGTGGCTTCAAACCCCGGCTCGCACCTCTGTTTTTCGAAATTCATGGTGCGGAATTAGGCAACATAAATAAACATACTTATATAAATAGACTAGCTTTTGCCCGCGGTTTCGCCCGCATGGAATTCGGTTATCGCGCGCTGTTCCCTCGGGAGCTATGCATTTTTTGGTACAAACAGTAAGTAACCTATGTCACTCTCGAGCCCATAAACTATCTCTGTGCCGAAAATCACGTCGATCCGCCGCTCCGTTTCGACGTGAAAGACGGACAAACATACAAACATACAAACACACACTTTCGCATTTATAATATTAGTATGGATATAGTCATATAAAACATCCTTTGGGGACCAGTGCCACCTATCGGTGCACTTCCGTACTACAGTACGGTATAAAAGAACAACAATAAATCAAACATAATAAGTAAATTATAAGTAAATAATAAATAAATATCACGGGGCAATTCACACCAATTGAACTAGTCCCAAAGTAAGCTTAGCAAAGCTTGTGTCATGGGTACTAAGCAACGGATAAATATAATTATATATCCTAGGTGAAAAACTTAAGTAAAGGACCTGTTGTATGTAGTAGTAACTTGTCCATATAAACAAATGTACGTTCCAAATTCGCAAAATGACTTAAGCTCCATATCAATTCTGTGCACCACTACATACAACAGGTCCTTTACTTAAGTTTTTTACCTATAGATACATACTTAAATACATATTAAACACCCAAGACCCGAGAGCAAACATTCGTATTTTTCATACAAATATCTGCCCCGACACGGGAATCGAACCCGGGACCACAAGCTTCGTACTCAGGTCAACCACTAGGCCATCCGGTCGTCAAAATAATAAATAATCCTGCGGTCAATCGGGTAGAATGATAAAAATGGCGACGGAACTCTAAAAATTTTTCGAATTCATTCTCATTTACAGTCGCCATGTTCCTTTCCATATACAGAACATTAAAACAACAATGGACTCATAAAGTTAACAACCAATTATCATTTTTAATACAAACATAACCATGTAACCAATCAACCATACACCCACTCTAGAACTCTATCGCAATAAATTTTGCAATCACATCTTTAACAGGCGTTGCTAATTTATCTCTTGTTTAATATGAAAAGGGTACATTGAGGTTTAATTCAAATAGACTTCATACTGGCCACTTATGATGCAATTCGCGAAACAAATATGGACTCTGTTAAATGGAAATTAAACCAAAAATAGTCAAATTAAATTTGACCCAATTACTTTCTGATTTGTTTGTTTATTTTTAACTAGCCTTTGCCCGTGGCTCCACCCGCGTGGAATTCGCGCGGTTATCGCGCGCTGTTCCCTCGGGAACTGTGCATTTTTCCGGGATGAAAAGTAGCCTATGTCACTCTCCGGCCCATAAACTATCTCTATGTCAAAAATCACGTCGATCCGTGTCTCCGTTACGGCGTGAAAGACGGACAAACATACAAACACACTTTCGCACTTATAATACTAGCTTTTGCCCGCGGCTCCGCCCGCGTGGTATTCGGTTATCGCGCGTGGATAAAAAGTAGCCTATGTCACTTACGGGATCATAAACTATCTCTTTGCTAAAAATCACGTCGATCCGTCGCTCCGTTACGGAGTGAAAGACGGACAAACACATAAACACACTTTCGCATTTATAATATTGTATGGATGGATGTAATAATGCAAATGTAAACACGTGTCTGTGTATGAACTTTAGGCGATTTACTTTGCTCACCCAAAACCTTACGATAGCTATGTAGTATGCAAAAAATGTGTGTTCATGCATCTCCTCCACCACCACGACCACCAACCATCGGTGCACCAACAGTGATGGTTTTATTGCTCTGATGATGAGCTCTGATTGACTTCGAAACGCGTCAGCGTAGTGTTGCTAAAGTACATTTCAATAGAATCTGATAATTTTCTACACATTTAAGACACCCTAACGTGGTCACGCTTGATTATATATGTCCCTGTTGTTGTGATTATCATCTAAAAGGAGTCAAAAAAGAATAATAGTCACATCACAAAGCCCTAGGCAGCCCGGTGTTCATATTAGTAGGCTGGAAGTGTCTACAGGGTGGTCAGATTCTATTGAATTGGAGTTTAATTACGTAATAATTGTAATGTTGATTCCGCGAAGGAGTTTCTTATAAGTAATTTTTTGGGGTTCCGTAGCCAAAACGCCAAAAATTGAACCCTTATAGTTTCGTCAAGTCCGTCTGTCTGTCTGTCTGTCCGTCCGTCTGATTGTTACAGGCATTTTACTCGAAAACTACAAGATGTATATCAATTAAATTTAAAGTACAGATGTCTTGTCAAATCCGCTATTTAGTTTTAGTAATAATAATAATAATAATAAAATCATTTATTTCCACAGAAAATATGATTACACAGTAAGAAAAAACAATTTCACGTAATTAAATTAATTTAATTAAAGTAATTAATTTTGTATTTTGTTTATTTCAGTTTGTATTTTCGATATGGGTTTTACGGGATGACCGTAAAAGTAACAAAAATTTGAAATTGAAATAAAAAAATACAAAAAGATTCCAAAAACCAATCTTAAGATATAAGTATACCCACGAGCGAAGCTTGTATGTAGCGCAGGCGTGACTAAGTAGTTAGCCTTGATCCTTATGCGTTGCGAACTGCTCTCGTTACGATGGTTACGAACAGAGTTTGTTATTAAAATATATTTAATTTGATGCTGGAGTATTTCCATAGCAGATGTTTTTGTACAGCCATACTGAATGTCGTACCAACACCTATCCATATCCATCCATACTACCTAATATTATAAATGCGAAAGTGTGTTTGTGTGTTTGTCCGTCTTTCACGCCGTAACGGAGCGACAGATCGACGTGATTTTTGGCATATAGTTTATGGGCCCGAGAGTGACATAGGCTACTTTTTATCCCGGAAAAATGCACAGTTCCCGAGGGAACAGCGTACGATGACCGAATACCACGCGGGCGGAGCTGCGGGCAAAAGCTAGTTACCTATATATTTTCTTATGGTATGGGTTTATAGAACACTGAAAATAGCAAAGTTAGATTAGGTTTGATATAAGAAAGTTCCGAAAAATATTGGTTTCAGAGAAAATCGTGAGTTGGAAAACGAAACAGTTTGGCAAATGAATCATGGGAATAATATTTCCCTAATAATAATAATAAAACAATATTTCGCTTAAAAGACAAAGAATCAGAGTAGAACTATGATGATGGTGATATCTGGCTTAATAGCCAATGTTTTTGTATGTACGCCAACTAGCAAAACATAGTGAAAAACTAAAAAAAAATAACATCTCTGTATTTATGCAGCCATAACCTATGTTTCACAAATAAAACACTTTTGACTTTTGACTTTGACTTTGATACTTGACAAAGTTGAAAGATTTTATTACATCAATTTGTCAATTTGATTGTGTTAATTACCGATTTCGTGTTTTATATTGTGTCTCACCTTACATAAATTTGAACTAACCTTACCTGTCGTACATTTTTAGGGTTCCTTTCTCAAAACGGAGAAAATGGAACCTTTATATACCTAGGTACTTTAGTCATCCTTATATAGAACACTGGCTTTTGCCCGCTGCTTTCCCCGCGTGGAATTCGGTTATCATCGCGCGAGCAGAGCGATGGCACGTAGTGCGCGTGTTGCGGCAGCAGCTGAGTCGCGTGCTCCCTTGAAGATGGACTACGAGATAGCCCGAAACATGTCCAGCTAAACTCGGTTTATGACGTGGGTTATCCGTTGCAATATCATTTTATATGAGTTAGTCTCACGGTAGTTTCATGTTCAAAGGTTTTCCCCATTTATCGTTTAATTTTTTTTTATACCACGTCGGTGGCAAACAGGCATGCGGTCCGCCTGATGTTAAGCGGTTACCGCCGTCAAGGAACGCTTGCAACACCCGAAGTATCACTCGCGCGTTGCCGACCCCAATAATAACAATAATGCTATTTTTTTCAAGAAGTTGTTTTATTTCGTTGTGCTCCGTCACAGATCACATTGCATGTGCCGGGGATTTAAATTTTTTCCAAGTTGCTTAGGTTATAACATGAAAATATAAAAGTTTCATGACTGATTTAGATTTAGATCATGAAACTCACTCATATTAAAAAATATTGTAACGGAAAATAAAAATGACGATGAAAATGTGGGTAGTTGTGCGCCTGAGTTAGTTTCGTCGGACAGTCGCGCGAGTGAAGCGGTGGCGCGTAGTGCGCGTGTTGCAGCAGCCGCCGAGTCGCGTGCTTCAGTGATGAAGGGTTTCGAAATAACCCGAAACATGTCGAGCTAAACTGGATTTAGATTTATTTTAATTTTTTACGGAACCCTCACTTCTTTTATTTTTTTCGTAATGGCTACGGAACCCTATCTTGGGCGTGTCCGACTCGGACTTGGCCGTTTTTTTAACGGAACTATAGTGCGTTCCTGTCAAACCGACGCCCACGGTCATTGACCTTCGATGGTGTCCGGTAAGTGACATGCGTTAAATCGTGATTTAAGTTATTAACTAATACGCATGCGTGAACAAGTAAAGCTGGCGCTACACTGACTAGCTACGCGATCCACAACTATAATAGGGATGATGACTGGGTTAAAAATATATTATTCTATTCAGTCCGACAGTTAGATTATGGAAAAATATGGGACACGTATTTTTTGGTTTATCTATTTATTAAATCGTAAAAATCGTACCATCGGGGCAGATATTTGTATGAACAATACGAATGTTTGTTCTCGGGTCTTGGATGTTTAATATGTATTTAAGTATAAGTCATCAAAGATTTAAGTATTTATTTATCTATATTTAAGTATGTTTATCCGTTGCCTAGTATTCATATAGTACAAGCTTTGCTTAGTTTGGGACTAGGTCAATTGGTGTCAAGTGTCCCATGATATTATTATTATTATATAGTGACGTCACTTGAAACTTCTAAGCACTGTATCCTCGTCATTTTTTGTTTGTCAAACAAAAGAAAAAATATGTGCACAATATTTTTAAATATCCACCTGACGGACTAAATAGTTTTTTTTAGCCATCTAGCCTATTCCTTTTTTTAGCATTAGAAAGAAGGTAAGCGATCTTGAAGCGTTTTTTTATTAAAATACACTTTTGAAAAATGAGTCAAAGCAAAATATAATAATTTACGAATAGCAAGGACATAATGATAATTTACATGTTTTTGGTATCATACCTAAGTAATAGTTACTGTTTTGTTTTAAACAAAAAGATTCGTCAATATTGTTTAACCTTTTTCTAATGCTAAAAAAATGAAGTAAGTGGACCAATCTCTGATAAATATGTAGGTAAGTACTAGTGTTTATCCGCGGCTTCGAGCACGTAAATCATTATATCCAGCAGCTGAATTGAAATTTTGGGATTTTTGAAAAATTTACGTGGAAATTACAAAAAATTAAATCGTGGTTTTCATTGACGTTAAATTAAAAACAATCATGTCAAATTTCATGACTCTAAGCCCAGCGGTTGCTGTTTCTAAATTTTATCCCGAGGGAATATCGGAATAAAAATTAGCCTATGTTTTATTCCAGATGACCAAATTTCATTTTTCAGCGGGTGTAATGCATTACCAGCATGTAAATACCGGCCCTGTTTTTTGTGTACACGCCCATACAAACTGACAGGAGCTTCTATGGGCGAGTACACGAAAAACAGCAAGGCTACCACGAAATTCGAAAATCGAAGTTCGTATCGTACCGTCCCTCCTACGCTTATGTTATTTAATACGAGAGTGAGAGGGACGGTACGATACGAACTTCGAATTTTGTGTTTCGGAGTAGCCCTTCGGGGCCGGTATTTACATGTCGGTGTTAGCCGGGCCGGTAATGACTGTCACCCATTTCAGCGTCAACAGAGTGACTCATAAACTTTCGCATTTATGATATAGGATTAATCTGTTGTCCGCAATACTGTCCGCGTAGAAGAATTCTTTTATTACTATCCCGCGGGAACTATGCAATTTCTGGGATAAAAACTATCCTATGTCCTTCTCCGGGACTCAAACTATCAGTATACCAAATTTCATCTCAATCGGTTCAATGGTTTATACGTGATGAAGTAACAAAGGTAACCTGACTACGAAGCTTGATATCCCATGTTTGATCCCTGATTGTAACAAATATTTGTATTAGAAATACAACTGTTCTCGTGTTTTGGATGTTTAATAATCATAATCATAATCATTTATTGTGCGTGGAATTCAGGTTACAGATATAGTTGTACAAAAATAAGAGTCTCACCAAACCCTACCCTTTCAGGTGTACACACATAAAAATTTATACAAATTGAAAATATTAAATTAGATTATTACATTAAGCATAAGATCAAAATTAAATGTCCAATATTGATATACCTAATTACCTACAAATTATTTAATACAATTTACAATGTCAGTTAAATTAAATGTCAAATATTCAATTAAAACTCCAATGAAATTTACAGTTAAATAAAAAGAGACCTTAACCTAGCCTAAGTCTAATTTACTCTTAAATTAAAAAGATGCCATTCTTAAATAATCATTAATACAATAAAAACATTTTTCTGCAAGTCAATCTTTTGTCCTTTTATATGTATTTAAGTTTCCATCAGGGTAAAATTCCGTCGTCGAATTGAGGAAGGCTATTATGCATATGTGATTTGACTTTCTTTATTTGTATTAAATGTTGGACATATTCTACATCTGCCTTTTCTGTTTATTTTGGTTTAAAATAATTCATGTTCTCAATAAAAATTATCAACCCAGCATCAAGAATCAGAATTCACAGCTTATTCCGGTAGCAAGCACGGCATAGGAGCAGTGCTTGCACTGTTGTGTTTCGGCGCGGAGAGTAA
Source organism: Choristoneura rosaceana (assembly GCA_037349165.1). Taxonomy (NCBI): domain Eukaryota; kingdom Metazoa; phylum Arthropoda; class Insecta; order Lepidoptera; family Tortricidae; genus Choristoneura; species Choristoneura rosaceana. The sequence continues at coordinate 4,247,972 of JAZBNJ010000017.1, forward strand.
GACAGCCGGTGAAATTACTGGCACTTGAGGTATTCCATCTCAGGCCTCTAGTTGGCAACACATCTGCAATACCCCTGGTGTTGCAGATGTTTATGGTCGGTGGGGATCTCTTACCACCAGGAGACCCATTTGCTCGTTTGCCATCCAGTCGAATAAAAAAATAGCCAACCTATATAAGCCAACCAAAAACATGCTTATTTTTGTTACATAATATAAAGGAAACATGGATATTCACCAAAAGAACCATAAACTTTTTGTATACAAAAGCAATTATTATAAAATTCGTCACGCGAAAAAACATAATAGAACATCGTTATACTATAGTTATGTAATAGATTATTTGGTACCGTATCTAGGGCAAGGTCGATGAACTGAACTGTCATTTGTTGAATGAAGTTATGAGTTTAGTATATTATAGTTTTTTGTTTGTTTTGATTTGTAGGGTTGCGTATCTTTTAAAGATAACTTAACCAACAAAAAGTTGGAAAACCCCCGACTTTGTCACTTTAAATTTCAATATCTCAAAAACGGCTGAACTGAATTTGATGGAACATGTCTAAGAACCATCGCTAGAAAATCTGCTATCAAATAAAAAAACCGCATTCAAATCGGTCCACCCGTTTAACACAGACACACAGACAGACACACATAGCGGTCAAACTTATAACACCCCTCTTTTTGCGTCGGGGGTTAAAAATAAGTTTTTGTTAAAAATAATAATAATAATAATAATAAAAACATTTATTGCCCATAGAAAAAAACATATTTGTTATTTATATTTTATTTTATATTTTAAATAAGTTTTTGTTACAAATAAGTTTTTGTTTGTTTCAAACAGATGACTGTTGGGGGAGAAAAGTCCTCGAGTGGCGACAACGAACTGGAAGACGAAGCGTTGGCAGGCCTCCCACCAGGTGGACTGACGACATCGTGAGAGTTGCGGGAAACCGGTGGATGCAAGTGGCGAGTTGTTCATTGTGGCGTTCTAAGGGCGAGGCGTTTGTCCAGCAGTGGACGTCTTACGGCTGATGATGATGATGATTATGACGATGATTTTTGTTAATAACCTAACCAACAAAAAGTTGGAAAACCCCCGACTTTAGGTATCACTTTAAAGTTCAATATCTCAAAAATGGTTAAACCGATTTTGATGGAACATATCTAAGAACCATCGCTTGAAAACCTGGTATCAAAAAAACCGCATTCAAATCAGTCCACCCGTTTAAGAGCTACGGTGCCACAGACAAACGCACATAGCGGTCAAACTTGTAACACCCCTCTTTTTGCGTCGGGGGTTAAAAATATGACATTTTTATACAAGTTTTTATTGCTAACTGTACTTCTTTGGGTGGTTGCTCGCACACACACAATTCACATACAAATAAAATAAATAATAAAATAAAAATCATTTATTTCAGACAATTAAATCCATAATTTGTACTTTAAGTATTTATTTGTAAAGTAAATTATTTGTATGGAGAATTGTAGAGCGCCTCTACAAATAACTCCATAAAAACATATATATTCCCAAATGTTCGCATTTACAATATGTAGGTAGGTATTATAGTACCTAGTGTTCTAAGTCTAGACACTAACTTTTAATGATGTTCTACAGGAAACCAGTCCTTAGTTTTTGCTTAATTTTTTGTGTTAACATTAATTTGGTTAAAAATATAATCTCTTGATAGCTCTGGTCATTATTTTAATCTAATAATAGTGCAATCAAGGACTTCTTCGGCACGATGAAATAAAATATAACATTTAACATAAAATTGTTCAGTTTTTTCTGAGTAATTATAGTTAAATTCAGTACCACTATAATGAGTTTACAGTGACCGTAGTTACTCGATAACGACGGCGTAAATAATTTGTATGGAGAATACAATTCTCCATACAAATAATTTACGCCGTCGCTATCGAGTACGGTCACTGTAAACTCATGCGAGATGAAGATTTCATCTATTTATTTTGCAGGTGGTAGGACCTTGTGCAAGGTCCGCCCGGATTGCTACCATCATCTTGCTCGCTAATCCCGCCGCGAAGCAGCAGTGCTTGCACTGTTGTGTTTCGGCGCGGAGAGTAAGACAGCCGGTGAAATTACTGGCACTTGAGGTATTCTAACTTAGGCCTCTAGGTTGGCAGCAACGCATCGGCAATACTCCTGGTGTTGCAAATGTTTATGGGCGGTGGTAATTTCTTACCACCAGGAGACCCACTTGCTCGTTTGCCTTCCAGTCGAATAAAAAATTTACCTATTAGTTATATGTATTTTTTATGTAATTAAATTCAATAACAGAAGTTTTAAGTCCATTATGTCTAGAAACCGAAAGTATTTCTCGGTTACTAATCTATGAAATTATGTATTTTTGTGGAACAGTTTTTTATTTCATAAATAAATAGTATATTTTGATACTTCTTACCCCTAGTAAGTATGCCACCCCTAAATTATTTTCTTTTATATAATTTCGCAATTTACCAATTATGTACCGATTCGTAAAAGACATCTACCTTCCAAATTTTAAATTTGCGACAACTCTTCCTTACTTGCGTAAATACCTATACCGGCTGTGGTAAGTTTCACTCAAGTTTTTTTTTTTTATTCGACTGGAAGGCAAACGAGCAAGTGGGTCTCCTGGTGGTAATAGATCACCACCGCCCATAAACATCTGCAACACCAGGGTTATTATATTGCAGATGCGTTGCCAACCTAGAGGCCTAAGATGGAATACCTCAAGTAACTTCAAAGGCGTCGACCTACTGTAGGGAAAACTTGTTATACTGTGGCGTTTACGTGGCTGTAGAACGACAAAGAACGAAAGTGTATAGCTACTTTTGATACTGACTGTACCACCATGCAATCATGCAACAAACATACAGTCAGTCAAGGCGGCGAAAAATCTAGAAGAAATTTATTGATATGGAAAAATACAGTCATTTTCTAAAAATACCCAAACCGGTTTCTGTTTTGCATGAGATAAAAAGAGCATATAGTCAACTCATAAATAATCATGATATTGAATGTTTACAAATATTAAATGTATATTACGTAATATTTTATAACAAAAAATTGAACCGACTACAAAGAACCATGAAAATAATTTTCTACCAGTCTGAAGTCGGTGCCTCAGCACGAGTCAGCACGAGTGATTGAAGCCCAATAATGTTATAACATAATAACGTTGGTGAGGTAAGAGACTATAGGTCCACTCCTGCTGGCTCGTGCTGAGGCACCGACTTCAGACTGGTAGAAAATTATTTTCATGGTTTTTGTAGTCGGTAAATTTGTTTGTTATAATATTTTTTTTCATTATTTTTAGTGTAAATAAGATACAATAGTTTGATGTCAACTGCTCGTCACCTTTTACAAAAGATTGCTTTTTCCGATGCAAAGACTTTCTTTATTCAGGGGTCCTGGTGCTTCACCGCCCGTTCCATTTTACCATATCGTCGCTTCGGAGGTAAAGATACTAAAGCGACATTTTGGGCCAAATTGAGTTATATATACCACTGGAATCAGCGAATTTTTCTGCATCGATCTATCTGGGTTTCGAGACGATCAGAGGACTTTTTTGGCGCTTTAGTCCTTGAAAAATCAGTCAAATTTGGGTCACTTATTACTAATCTGACGCTTAAATTGAGTATTTTCTCTTTAGTGCTTTTACCTGTTTTAGTTTCTAAACGGCAATATTGTTAAGTCATTTGTATTTTTTCACCTTTAAATACATTTGGCGTTTTAGTACTCTGTACATATCAAGAAATTTGATTCTTCGTCGCTTTAGTAAATTGTTCAGTTCTATTTTGAGGTTTTGGATGCGTTTAGTATTTTGGTTAAACTGATAAGAATATATTTAAGTCGTTTGAGTATTAAGAACAAAACAGTTAACATAATTTGTGGTATATTAGCATCATTACAACATAGCAAAAGAAAGAAGATGTTTAAATTAGTAAAAAAAACATAATATTAAAGGATTATATTGGCCAGTTAGTAAAAGTACCCACTATATTTTATATGAATTGTAGATATTATGCCAAAGTAATCTGGACTTTAATCTTGGGAATTAAGGTTCCAATCACTTTACGAAGGATAGGTACTATGCAAGTCTTTTATATCAACGCAATAATAAAGCGTGTTGGCAACAAAACGTGAAATAAGTGACTGTTATTACGAATGGTAAGTTTGTAAACGAATATTATTATGATTATGTGCACCAACTCTATTGACTGTCGAAGGAACATAATAAAAGGTAACCTTATTGTGAGACTTCTATGTATCGGAAATAGGGTTTGATATAGAAATATGATGAATTGACATCTAGCTATCCTAAACATCTAGGCTTTACTATATAAAAAGCTCAAATCATGTTATTGAATGGCAACTTTGATTAATTAAAATACTTGAATTTTAGATCCAAATGGAATCGGATAAACATCTCTCTGTCCAAAAATGTTAACCCGAAAAGTCAAAAAATCAAATGTATAACTTGCCAAAGCTTAACGTAGTGCCGAAGCATTAACTTCGATGGTAAATATGCCTGCTTTCGTTATTTGTAAATTGCATGCATACTGTTTATTATCGAAATAAATCTGCTGTGAATTAATTTGAAATAAAACATTACTTAACATGCAACTTAAGTACATTAATTCCAACAACAGACAGACAAGCAACTCTACGACGGTGTTCGAGGCTCTGCAGCTTGTCCCCGATCAGCGGACTGTCACCGAAGAGTTCGGGCCCAGCGCTCCACCGAATCCAACGCGGCTAACTGATACTTGGCGGAACCGTCGCAAAGGCGACAGCAGTATTCCATACACGACCTTACCTGCGTTTTGTAAAGAGTAAAAAGCTGCTCTGGTGTGAAATACCGTTACACCTTACTTAGGACACTAAGTTTTTTAGCAGCCGTTTTCGCTCTGGGCTGAATAGCCGCATCGAAGTTGAGACTAGATTGAAGGTCTAACCTAAAAAGCTCAAGGTGGTCTTTAGGTGGTTAGGATACACTCTGGACAGTAGGAGCCAAAGTGAACGGTCTCCGCTTAGTGGTTAACAGACACGCCTGTATCTTGGCAGCATTGGACTGGACCAAGTTGGTTGAGCCCCAGTCGGACATAGCCTCCAAGGTCGAATTCATCCGCTGTACCATAGCCTCCCTGAGTGCCCGATTTTATAATTGCTGGCCCGGCCGTTAGAAAGGTCTGCAACTGTGCCGTTATCTGCGTACCCAAAGACAGCGGGTATGAGCAAATCGTTGATGTGCAGCAAAAATAGAGTTGCAGATAGGACCGATCCCTGTGGCACCCCGACATTGATTGCCATAAGATCAGATAAACATCCGTCAATGACGACTCAAATAGATAGGTGCCGCAGGAAATCAAAGATCCATGAGCATATGACAGGAGGAATCTCATACGCAGGAAGCCTGCTAATAAGGCCTCTGTGCCAGACCCTATCAAATGCCTTAGAAGAGAGACACAGCAAGAGCTTCGCCATCTTCTCAATAGGTTCACCCCAAATGTGAGTAGCATATACCAGAAGGTCCCCAGTGGACCGATTTTAGCGGAACCCGTATTGGCGGTCATTGAGGAGATCGTTGCCTTCTAGATATACCGGAAACTTTAGCATTCAATACACGCTCCATTACCTTACATAGTATGGAGGTGATTGTGATAGGCCGATAGTTCAACGGGTCGGCACGACTGCCCTTTTTGGGTAGATACTGGCTGCACATTAGCAATTTTCCACGATACCGGGACCTGCCTCATCCTAAGGAAGAGCCGGAACAGACTTGTCCTCCTGTGCAGTTCCGGAGCACAGGTCTTTAAAAAAATTCCAGGTGTATCGTCGGAGACACTAGCTTTATTCACGTTCAGAGAATTTAATGTATTTTGACTTCCACTACCATCATCAAGTCGCGAATTTTCCATAAACAGAGAGACAAACAGGTTTGACTTCTCCGCTGTAGTGTGAGCTAGCGATTTATCCAACTTCAGCACTGGCGGCAGTGACGGACGACAAAAATTAGACTCCACTGATTTGTCTAAGGACGAAAACGCTTTAAAGGATGTATTTTCTTTCTTTATTTTCTTTTTATTTACTCTTAGAGGGGTAGAAAGCAAATTTGGTACCGATACAATCAACATGGAGGAATCGCGTTTTCCGTATGACCTTTTTACAGGACATGGCAGCTTCGCTGAAGAGCTGTTTCTTAACGAGTACATCCGGTCCGAAGCTTTGCAACATCGAGCATCAGCCCACAGTAAGTAAGCAAGTAGAGTGCTTAATAGTTTTAGCTTGAGCGCACTTGGCGTTAAACCATGGGCGAGGTTTGCCACCAGTGGATACGTCAGAGAAAGGAATGAAATATTCCATACTCTGACGCAACACGTCGGTAACAACTTCTACGCAGCCCGACGAATCGTCACTGAAAAAGCAAGTTTTCTGCCATGGATACTAATCGATAGTAAGCAAAGAAATGACGCATCTCATCCCAATCTGCTGACTTGTATCGCCGTACTCGCCGAGTACCGATTGAGCAATCGGGAGGAGAGTACTGCGACACAAATTTCACCAGATAATGGTCAGAAGTACCCAAAGGGAAGATACCGACACATTGTACCTGTCTGAATTAGTCGTCAGCAGAAGTTTCAAGTAATCAGGCGTGTGTAAGACAACATCCGGTATGCGAGTCGGCTGCTTAACCAAAAGGGTGAGATCGAGCGAAAGCGCAAACTTGCGCGCTTCTCTTGCTGCATGGTCCGTGACAGTCCCCCAAGAAAACTAACTGGGCAAACGTATACCGTTGCTAAACCACACCTGCCGTGCTGTAACACTAAGGTGATCAAAAGGCCTTGTCGTCTCCAAGTCACCGCTGTATGACCGATAGATCAGAGCGTAAACCGTTTGTTCAACGAACATACAAGCAAACCGCAGCACGTGGCTTAAAAGTATGATCTAGGTTTTACCCTGGGTAGTGCAAGTACGCCGTGTCTAAGGGACATTTTATCTGCGTCTCGGTGAGGCACAGCAAGTGAGGCTTCTCAGTCTCTATATGGTGGTAGACTGCAGCGAGATTGAAGTGCAAACCTCGAATATTCGAGAGGTGCACTTTTAGTCAGAGGACGTGTATCTGCTGTAGAGACTTGCTTTTTTTTTTTAGCTTTAACCATTTACTTTATTTGTTTAGAAGAAGGAGGTGAGAAAAACAAAAGTGAATAGGTTAGAAAAGACGGCAGTTAAACAGACACAATCAAAATCAGATTGTTGGTTGTGCGTTGTGGACGTGTAATTGATTGCGTACAAAATATAAACGAAAGATAATTTTAATACGAGTTGTTTAATATTGACACATGGAACAGTGACACTTAGTGAAAAGTAAATAGCGTCGAAATTTGTGTAATTAAGTGAACAATCAGCGAACGATCAGTGCATTTTAGATTCGAACTCGTACTCCGTTAATTGTTTCGCATCGACATTCTATTTGACCTCTCGCTCCATTGCTACGCTTGCGAGCGGGACGGGTGACTTTACGTCCGTGATCGATCTCGGTAGTGAATTGCAATTTGTTTACAAATATACCGGCCAAAGTAAAAATCTAAAATACGTTATTTATTATTTAAAATTTAACTAAAAAATGAATACCGTTGCAAAACCGAACTGCTCAGCGTGCAATCAGACTATTGCAAGCAATCTAGAGCTGGTGAGCTGCACTAACTGCAGAGATCCGTACCACTACCAATGTCTCGGCATTACAACTGCCGTATTTATGAACGAAAATAATGAGATTAAACGCGGGTGGCGCTGTCAATCATGCTCAAATATAACACAAAGACGCAGGAATGATAACACTCCAGTATATAAACAACCAAACGTCTCTTTAATAGACTTAGACGATAATAATGCTTCTAATATGTCAATCGACAACCTAATCTGTGATGAATCAAACCAAAGTCTAGTTGGCGACACTCTTCAGTCCCTGCAACCTATAAAGAGCCCACAAAACGTAACTCTAGAGCAAATTGGCCTCCTGTTAGATTCGAAACTTAAAAATTACAATACAACCATCATTAGCGACTTAAAACAATTAATACATTCAGAGATAAGCTTAGCAATTAACCAATTTAAGGTAGAATTCGCACAAAAATACTCCGTTATTTCATCTCAGCAAGAAACTTTGGAACAAAAATTACTGGATACAAACAAAAAATTGGACTTACTACAGAAAGAAAACCTCGTTGTGACTTCACAGTTGAAAGAACTACAGTCCCGCTTAGATGAAACGAATAAATCTGACTCCAATTCTGATTCTCAAAAAAATTTTGTGCTTTACGGACTAGAGGAATACTACGGCGAATCGGAAACTGATTTATATTATCGTATTGACAATATGTTTCAAGATTTGATGGGTATTAATATTAACGGCTTCGTGGAAACTGCCAAGCGAGTCGGTAAACGAGGAACTCGACGTCCTCTGGTCATCGAACTCATCAGCAAGCGAATGAAAACATATGTACTAGACAATGCAAATCGCTTCAGAAACACTGGATATGCTGTTTCTGAGTTTTTAGATAGCAATGCATTAAAAAATAGGTATATAATTAAAGAACACCTGATTTGCGCGCGTAAAGAAGGGAAGCATGCTGTCATGAGAGGAAATCGGTTGTTTATCAATGGACAGGAATTCATTCCACCTACCCCTCAGTACTCAGCTGCTAGCCAGGGCGGCTCGTCGCAGCAAAGAACTTCAGAACCTACGGATGTCAACAAAAATATGGATCTTTTTCGCGCATTATAATTATAATAATAGTAATAGTGATTATTGTAAAAATAAAAATCTACTCATTATGCATCAGAATGTTAACGGTTTAATTAATAAAGCTGATTTATTGACAATTCATTTACATGAACTTGTACACAATAGTAAAGATGTTGATGTATTATGTATAACCGAACACAACATGAAAATAGGTGATGAAACTCAACTGGCTCTTTCTAATTATAAGCTTGCATCATTTTTTCTCAGAAATAACAGAAATGGAGGTTCATGTATTTTGGTTAAAAATATTCACAAATATGTAATTTTAAATGACATCAACAATACTTCGATTTCAAATATTATTGAGTGTTCGGCTGTGGAATTAACTGATTACAATATTATAATTATTTGTATTTATAGGGTACCCAAAAACGATAGTCATACAATGTCAATTTTTTTGCAAAAATTAAATGTAATTTTAAGTAAAGTTTGCTATGTTCGTAAGAAGGTAATAATATGTGGTGATTTTAATATCGACACCTTGAAATCTACCAAACACTCAAAAGACTTCAAAAATTTGTTATTTAGTTATAATCTTAGATTAGGAATATCGAAACCGACACGTCTGAGGAGCAATACATGTATTGACAACATTTTGCATAATATACGAGACAGCCATACTGACGTGTTGGAATTAGCTATTTCCGATCATACAGCTCAGTTGATAGAAATTCCTGTTAGTAAATTAAAATCTTTATCTTATTGGTATGTAAGAAAAAGAGACTTTAGTTCTGAAAATATTGCAAAATTTACGGACTGCTTACAAAGTTTAACTTTTAATAATGTATTTACATCTAGCGACCCAAATGTTTCTTTTGATTACTTTAGTCAAGATTTTGAACTATTCTATAACCTTTGTTTTCCATTTAAAAAGATAAAAATTACTTCACATAATAAACCGAGGTGGATAACAAAGGGAATAAGGAAATGCTGTAAAATTAAACGGGATCTTCTTTGGAAATGTAGGTTGAATCCAGATCAAAAAAGTCAAAATCAATTTAAAGAGTATGCTAATCGGCTTAAAAAAATTATTCGACTAACACAAAAGTCTCAAAATGATTATTTCATCAAAACCTCTACCAACAAATCCAAGGCGACGTGGAAAATTATTAATAACCCAAAAACCAAACACCCGAAAGAAAATATTACACAAATCAAAGTTGAAGGAAAATTGATAAACAACCCGAAGGAAATCGCTCAATGTTTTAATGACCACTTCATTGATCAAATTAAACAAAATAGTTCGATTTCATGCACAAATACAAATATTAATTCTATCCGTGACTCTTATTCAAATTCTAGCCGTACAACAAACATTAATTATAATTCTAATTCAAATCAAAATTCTAATTACAACATTAAATTCAATTCTAATACTAATTTCAATTCTAATTCTAATCCTATTTTTAATAATAATTCTAACTATAAAAATAATAAATGGACATATAATTCGCCACATTCTATATTTATGAAGCCTACAAGCCCCACTGACGTGTACTTGATTATAAAGTCATTAAAAAACACAAACAGTACTGGATATGACGGGATTGCCACTAAAATAATTAAAAAAGTCGGTCATATTATATCACACCCTCTTAGTTACATAATTAATCAATGCATTGAAAGTGGAGTATTTCCTGAAAAGCTGAAAATTTCTGTTGTAAAACCAATTTATAAGAAAGGAAATAAGGAAGATATTAATAATTACCGACCAATAGCTTTAATCTCCATATTTTCTAAAATTATTGAAAAAGTAATATATAATAATTTGTACCAGTATTTTGAGAATAAAAACTTATTTGCACCGGAACAAAAAGGTTTTCGAAAGAATAAATCTATCGAAATGGCTATTTTTGACTTATTGAGTGCTATAATGACAAAGGTTGATAACAGAATACCTGTCTGTGCACTATATATGGATATGTCGAAAGCTTTCGATTTTGTAAGTCATAAAATCTTGCTTGATAAACTTTTTCGTTATGGTATTCGTGGGAACTCAAACGACTTAATAAAGTCCTACTTGAGTAACCGTAAGCAAATCACAGAAATTAACGAACTTTGCCTCAATACTAAAAGTGAAATCACTCACTCTTCAGATTTTCGAGAGATTATGTATGGTGTACCACAAGGAAGCGTATTGGGCCCATTACTTTTCCTAATCTACATAAATGATTTACCAAGAGCCGTCGAATATCCCATGGTACTCTTCGCTGATGATAGTACAGTTATATTCTCAGGTGAAAATTTTAATACATATCAATCGGACATTAATAAATCGCTACATTCAATAATACAATGGTTAAAGAATAATAATCTCAATATCAATTTAGACAAAACGAAAATTATGAATTTTAGACAAAGAACTACACCGATTAAGTTGACAATTTCTTATAATAATCAAATAATTGATGAAACTGATGTAACGAAATTTTTAGGTTTAAGTCTGGACAGTAAGCTGACATGGAGTAATCAAACTGAAATAATTTGCAAGAAACTTAACAGATACTCTTATGCTTTGTATAACTTAAGTAAAATAGTAAATCGCCCTGCAGTGCTTACAGCATATCATGCTTATGTATCTTCCACTCTAAAATATGGTATTATATTCTGGGGTAACTCCTCGAACAGAGATATGGTTTTCAAAGGTCAGAAGAAGTGTATTCGTGCGATTTGTGGTATTTCATCCACTGACTCATGTAGACCTCATTTTATTAAATTACGTATACTAACCCTGACCTGCATATACATTTTCGAAATATCAACTTACGTTAAATGTAATAGGAATCAATTTCCGGTTTTTAAAAGTGCTCGCCAAAAAGGTAAAATAAACAAAAGACCATACAAAACAGCATTGCTTGCTAAAAGCGTATTCGGCATGGCATCAAAGATCTTCAATAAACTTCCGAAAAATATACTGATGACCGAAGATATTCACGATTTTAAAAAGCAACTGTTTAACTTTTTGGCGGATAAGGCCTACTATTCAATGGAGGAGTATATGCGTGATAGATTGTCAACTTTTTAGATTTTATTTAGTGTACTGCATGAGTGAATGTGCTTACCTATATCTATATTTGTATGCCCTTGGGCGCAGCATAGTGATACAAGTCTATGATTAATGTACCAACTATTTTAACCTATGTTTGACAAATAAATTATTTGTATTTGTATTTGTATTTGTACAATGCTGCTCACCCAGCAGCACACGAAAGTGAGCCACAACACGAGGAGCCTGAGACTACAGGGACGCCCGAACCCCCCCAAAGACGGCTTTCGGGTCTTCTCTTCGGTCGCCAACCGGCACTACAGCACTTCTTCGTAATTTTTTGCAAGTAGGCGGGGCAGCCTTTCAAAATTAGCGAAACCTCTACTTGAGCCCCCTACTAACTGCGGTCGGCCAGCGGAGCACCGTGCTTTGAATTCCGCTACCCTCCACGAACAGGCACCCGGTGCAGCAAACTGATGGCACTGAAACCGGTTTGCACGCAAGTCCCTGCTCAGAGGCCGTCCCTCCACATGGCTATACCTAACTTTATGCTGGAGCACAGCCAAGACCGTTTGGCAGCATAACTTAGTTAGGTAGGTAGTGACAAAGCGCGGGCGAAGCCTACCACCCGGCGCTACCCAGGGGACGCGTGTGGGTAACTAGAGCTAAAGCCCACGAACGTGAACAGGTTTATCCCCCAATAGTTGAAAATAGGCAGACAACACGATAACAAGAACAAATATCAAATAAAACTTAAAAGTTTCTACGATTTCCTGTGTTTCCTTTGAATTTAGTAATATTGATTAAAGTCAGCAGGGCTACTACCAAACTCGAAACTCGAAGTTTCGTGTCATGCGGTCCCTCTGACACTTATACTATATAGGAGAGCGAGAGAGACGGTATAATATGAACTTCGGGCTTCGTAGTAGCCCTGCAGATGGTCCATTAGTGATCATTCGTTAAAATAATTTGAAAATTAGTATGTTGTATTTCAAAACATTTAACTTGCAAGTCTATTAAGTATTTGTAATGTTTTATGATTATAATTTCGTAAGGTGCTTACGCATTATGCAGTTGTAAATAGTTTGATTTTTGGTGAATAAGCATTAAACACGATTTGATAAGAAATTTATTAACGCTATTGAGTAAATTGAGGATAAAAAAATTAGAATAAATATCCTGTTAGTCATCTGAAATTATGATATATTACACCAATTCTTACATTTAGTCTTTTTACCTTATAACGTTCTCGCAAAAAGTTAAAAACTAATGACTAAAGCGCCACCTATCTCCTGAACTATTGTACTTAGGTCAAAATTATAGATTTCAGTTGATAGTATGCTGAATTCACTTTCATCCACTCTTAGAAATTCTAGAATGCGTTCACAAAGAAACGAGTTATGAATTTTTTTCGTCAAAAAAAAACTTTAAATCGCTCTCCTGTAAAGTTGGTCAACTGTCGCTTTAGTATCTTTACCTCCGAAGCGACGATATGCATAACGACGAGCATAAATTGCTTAGCAACTGTGTTAAAGTAATTGAAATTCAACCCGTGAAGTACTTGTTATTGAGTAGTAGCTCTGTTGGTCAAATGTGGTCTTCATCATCAGTTCCACTTCACCAAATTATGATTTTCAAGAGCAAATGCACGAGTTACTGCTAAATATATCCAAACTAGCTTTTGCCCGCGGCTCCGCCCGCGCGGTATTCGGTTATCGCGCGCTGTTTCCTCGGAAACTGTGCATTTTTTCGGGATAAAAAGTAGCCTATGTCACTCTCGGGCCCATGAACTATCGCTATGCCAAAAATCACGTCGATCTGTCGCCCGTTACGGCATGAAAGAGGGACAAACATACAAACCCACAAACACACTTTCGCATTTATAATATTATATATAGTATAGTATGGATTACTATATGTGTCCTTACAACATTTGAAGAGTTACCTCGATTTCCTTATGATCCAATCATCTGATCCTGATTTGGTGCTTATGGGAAAAAACTAACATAACAGACACACAACAAATAAGACGAAAATTTAGAATTACACAATGTCCAAAAAGGAAAAAACAAAAAAAACAAACACGTTACAGATACATGGCAAAATGACGACCGAAGGGCCAAGTGGTTAAAAAATCTGACTACGAAGCTTGAGGTCCCAGGTTCGAATCCCAGCCGGGGCAAATATTTGTATGAAGAATTACGAATGACGAATGTTTGTTCTCGGGTCTTAGATGTGTATTTAAGTACTAGCTTTTGCCCGCGGCTTCGCCGGCGTGGAATCCGGTTATCGTGCGCTGTTCCTTCGGGAACTGTGCTTTTTCCCGGAATAAAAAGAAGCCTATGTGACTCTCTGGCTTAACTATCTCCATGTCAAAAATCACGTCGATCCGTCGCCCCGTTTCGACGTGAAAGACAGACAAATATACTCACAAACATACAATCCCACACTTTCGCATTTATAATATTAAGTACTAGTATTTACCCGTGGCTTCGCACACGTAAATCCTTAGGTCCAACAGCTGAATTGAAGTTCGGGGACTTTAAAAATTCCCATGGGAATTCCCGAAAATTAAGTTGTTTTCATTGACGTCACATTAAAAACAAAGTCATGGTCAAATTTCATGACTCCAAGCCCAGAGGTTGTTGTTTCGAGATTATATCCCTATCCCGTGGGAATATCGTGATAAAAAGTATACTATGTTTTAATCCAGGTTATAAACTTTTTGCCAAATTTCATCTAAATCCGTCCAGCCGTTTCAGCGTGAAGAAGTAACAGACATACTCACTCACTCACAAACCTTATGAAATTTCCATATTGGTGCAGTAAATGAAGGAAGTTGTTGTATCTGGAGACCCAAGCATTAATTCCTCAGTCGATGAAATTTTGCTTGGTTATTGTATAGTATGAGCCGTAACTAAAATAAAAAAAAATCCAAAAAAAAAACACCTAAGTTAGGTATTTATAAGCTAAAAATCGTCACTACTTTTAAAAAACTCGTATCTCGAAATGGATAATTTTTCCGAGTGCACTTTATGACCATTATGTCAAGGTTCAATTTCGTTCACGTATTGATTTGAGATACGAGATTTTTTCAAAGTAGTGACGAAACACAAATCTGTTTATATTAGTAATTTAATTTAATTTCTGCTGGGATTTTTTTTTATATTTCATATATTGTTCCAATACTTTACATGAGTATGTCTATGTTGAAGAAAGTTTGAACGGAGCATTTTTTTTATTATTATTTTTTTGGATATTTATAGAATACTCTTTATTTATTGATACTATATCATACTGTCAAGTTTTTTCGGGCTGAGGAATTACTGTTGGGTCCACTACCTTTATTTACTGCACTATACCTTCTCTTTCTCATTTTTCACTATTTCACTAACTTGTGACAGTTATTTTTTTTTTAATAATCCGTTCCAATTAAAGGTCTTTCTCATTTGTCACTATTTCACTAAACACTTGTGACAGTTATATTTTTTAATCTTCGTAATAATCCGTTCCAATTAAAGGTCTTTCTCATTTGTCACTATTTCACTAACTTGTGACAATTATATTTTTTTAAACTTCGTAATAATCCGTTCCAATTAAAGGTCTTTCTCATTTGTCACTATTTCACTAAACACTTGTGACAGTTATATTTTTTAATCTTCGTAATAATCCGTTCCAATTAAAGGTCTTTCTCATTTGTCACTATTTCACTAACTTGTGACAATTATATTTTTTTAAACTTCGCAATAATCCGTTCCAATTAAAGGTCGTCCGGTGATAAAATCAACCGAGTACTGCTTCCTGGTTTCATCATCGAATTGGACCTTTTATTGGGACAAAAAACAAGCCTTCATAGTAGATGGGTGCTTTTTTTGACCGCGCGGCGACCCGCGACGAATTGGGTTTAGTCTTATTCTTAGCATTGGTTAGGGTTCCTTGGAAGTACTTTGGAAGTCCATTTTATTCAAAAAAAGTTCAAGTCTCAGAGACTCTAGCCTCCTGAGCCCTCGTGTACTTTATAAAGGACCAATTAATACTAATACTAACGGCGGAATGTACTTTATAGCAACGTGTGCCGACGACACATGACGAACGGTGGAGTAAGCGCGTTTTGGAGTGGAGACCCCGGCTAGGTAAAAGAAATGTGGGCAGACCGTCTGCTCGATGGTCCGATGACATTGTGGAGACAGCAGGACCGGTCTGGAAGAGAGAGACAGATATATCTGGATGGAGAAAGGTAAGAGAGGCGTATGCCCAACGGTGGGTGAAAACACGCTGAAGAAGTACTTTATAAAGTACAAATTGTTAATTGAATAAAGAATTTTACGACATTTAAAATAGTATTCTAAATAACAAAGCTGGTGAACCACGTCTAGGTCTGAAGTACTAACCCCCAGTTTCACTATCCACTGATTAAATTTATCTGACGGATAAATGTGATGCCGTCTCTGTTTGTTTTGTTCGAATAGACGGAGACGGCGTAACATATATCCGTCAAATAAAATTAATCAATGGGTGGTGAAACAGCCCCTTAGTATGTCAAAAAAACTTAGGACTCAGGAGGCAAATATATGATGTAATGCCCACGGGAATTTTGCAAAATCCCGGAATTTCAATTCAACTGCTGTATCTAATAGTTTACGCGTGCGAAGCCGCGAGAAAACACTACTATTGAATATTTGCTGCATTTCAGTACGGAACCCTTGCGAGTGCTCGCTCCTACTCGCACTTAACCAGTTTTTTTTAATTTAATTTTGTACTGAACCCTTTCAAACAATTGCCAAGTTCTGTCCAACTAATTAGTTTTAAGCATAATTAAATTAATGTCTAGATTTTAATTGCATGACCTTCAATGAAGGTCAGGTTTTTGTGTGATGACATCGCATTCCTGAGTATTGACTGTATTTGGTTGACTTATGCATGCTTCACCCGACTGCGCCAGAAATAGGTGGGTACACTCCGTGAGCTCTTAAAAATCCTTCGGATTTTAAAAGCATGCTTCGGGTATAGACGATGACACGCGATCGTGATATGCGGTTCTGTTCTGTTATCAACTTGCAAAACTTTTCAAAGTTACAGCAAAAAGTTATGTAAAGAATAACCATCACTACAAAATAAACCTTACTGTAATAATATTACATTTCTTTTTGTTTTTCAAATTTTAATACAATATGACTTTTTGTCATGATACAAATAAAACAAAATCAGTGTTTTCGAATTCTTCCATCGTAAATTTAAATTGAGAACACCCCGCCTCAACACACTAATTTTATTTGGAAGTACATACTGGGTGATTCCGGGGTCATGAGCAGGAGTGAAAGGGGTGATGGGGACATTCACAATGAGCAACTTTTACTATGGGACCAGCTACGAAATCGCGAAAAAAAAACTATCTAATCAAGAGATAATCGATCGCTAAACTATCCTAAATGTATGGAATAGCAGATTTTTTTCTGCCATTTCGTGGCTGGTCCCATAGTAAAAGTTGCTCAGTGTGAATGTCCCCATCACCCCTTTCACTCCTGCTCATGACCCAGGGATCACCCAGTATATTGAGCTGTTATTATACTGTATCTATTTCTCTTGTCCCCGTTGCTTTTATGACTCGGTGTTGTATACCTTATTAAAATATTTACGACCAACTTTTTTCTTAAAACTTTCAACTTATATACAAAATATTTATAAATACATTGTAAACAATTTCCAGTGATTGGCTATTTACAGAAATACCCTGCTTAAGTTGACTCGCCATGGAAATCAATTTCCGAAAAATAACAAACTACCTAAATAAAATAAATATATGCACGTGGTGGTTTTAACTGCTCTATATTAATCAATGAAAACAAAACGAGTGCACACGAGTGATGAATTGCTACTGAGTCAAAAAGACAATTGTCATTTTCTACTAACAAATCCTTCCGATTTCCCCCGAAACCCGAAGGGTTTTCTAAAAGCTCACGGATTGTAAGCATTAGGAGTTTAAACTAAGTACCATATCTTTAAATAACCTAACCAACAAAAAGTTGGAAAACCGGAGGTGTTTGCGTTATCTAATGTAATCTATATCTACTGCTGCTTCACGGCAGATTTAGCGATGTGTTATCAAAGTCGGTTCAACTTTGAAGTGGCAAAGTCGGGGGTTTCTTATGGGCACGGAACCCTAAAAATGGGCAATGAATGTGTACCGTTAAATGTCATAACTATTAGAGTTACGCACGCACGTAAACCACTTAAAGCCCTTTCAACCGAAGGTGACTAGAAGCGTCATACGCACGCGTTCAAAGAAAAACTTCCGAGTTTGATTTGAATTGACTTAATAATTTATTTCTTTACACCTGTTATAGTAATAACAAGGTTAATTTGATTTTGGATTTATTACCCGACTGCGACAGAAGGAGGGTTATGTTTTTCGAGTGTATGTATGTATGTCCATTTCTTTGGCACGCTCTACAGCTCAAACGGCTGGACGGTTTTTGACATATGAGGTGTTGTTGGATTTGTATAAACTGTAGTAGTGACATAGGCTATATAGTTTTTCAAAATGGCGCCCGCAAATGGTCCACCATGGGGGGGGGGGGGGGGGGAAGTTGATTTTTTTTCTTACCGTAGCAATATGGGTATCAAATGAAAGCTAGTATAGTATATCATATTATGTCTCACTTATCCTCAACTAAAAAGTTCAAAATAAAATCATAAATTAAAAAAATCAAACAACCCGACTGCGTAAAATACTCTTATTATAAACTAAAAAAGAATAAAACAAGTCTGGTTGATCTGAACTGAAGGAAAAATGCGTAGAAAGTAATTGACATAAACTATAACATAACAAATATGTAGTATATTTAAATACGGGATATAGCGACTTTGACCGTTGGTCCTTGACTGTTGGCCTCTTAGACAGGCTCAGAGTCACGCAACGAGCTATGGAGAGAGCTATGCTTGGAGTTTCTTTGCGCGATAGAATCCGGAATACGGAAATTCGTCGAAGAACTAAACTCACTGACATAGCTGGAAAAATATGCAAATTGAAGTGGCAATGGGCGGGCCACATCGCTCGAAGAACAGATAACCGTTGGGGGAGAAAAGTCCTCGAGTGGCGACCACGAACCGGAAGACGAAGCGTTGGCAGGCCTCCCATCAGGTGGACTGACGACATCGTGAGAGTTGCGGGAAACTGATGGATGCAAGTGGCGAGTTGTCTTTCATTATGGCGTTCTAAGGGGGAGGCCTTTGTCCAGCAGTGGACGTCTTCCGTTGATGATGATGATAGCGACTTTGACAGTCGGGACCCGTTAAATATCCTAGACTCATTCCTATCCAAAATACCTAAACTTGGAATATTCCGTACAAAATACGAAATCCTTAGAAAAAATTTACTTATTTTTTCGTAATGGCTACGGAACCCTATTTCGAGCGTGTCCGACACTCGGGTTTTTTATTTGCCGCGGTTTCTCGTGGACAGTTTTCGCTATCCAGAGTCTAACACAACTGTTTTTTAAGGGTGCGCCAAAGTTCATATAAAATTGCAAATTCGATTATTGAAACTTCGAAAATGTTTCTCATACAATTTTACATCCTAATGATCATTATACATTTTTATTTTAGATAATAATCATTGGAACTTCGAATTTATTATATTCATAATGTGATTCCACATAAATACTGCTACTCCTACAATTTATGTAAGTATATATCAGTATTCATCATATCGATTTCAGGCAATAACACTTGGTAATATATATATTTTAAAACATACATTTCTTTATTGCTAATTTATCCATGCATAAATGCAAGTAAATTCCAAATAAGAAACTAAAAAAACTACTAAAAAGCCAGTTAAGTCAGAATTATGATCTAAATACTGCCAAAAAATCGGTTAGGTTTGGTTAGAACTGCGACGCTCACGGAACCGAAATCCTACCAGAAAAGTGGGTTAGGTTAGGTTAGAACTGCGACCCGCACACAATCAAAATACTGCCAGAAAAGTGGGTTTGGTTAGGTTAGAACTGCGATCCTCACAGAACCGAAATCCTGCCAGAAAAATGGGTTAGGTTAGGTTAGAACTGCGACCCTCACAGAACCGAAATCCTGCCTGAAAAGTGGGTTAGGTTAGGTTAGAACTGCGATGATTAATATGAAATAAGTTTATAAATAAAGAAGTTCTCCCAAATAACATTATGGGTAGAGATAAAATCTCAGTGTTGACATTATGAATAAAAAAATCGAAATAAGTATCATTATGAACAATGTAGGTAGTAGTAAAAATAATTATTTTAAAAAGATATAACAAACGATTTTCGGAGAAATGATGATTATGATTACAAAGCGGTATTATTAAAAATAATCGAATAAAAAATTGTATATGAGTCGACATGGACCCGTTTTTTAACCCCCGACACAAAAAGAGGGTTGTTATAAGTAGACCGCTACGTGTGTCTGTCTGTCTGTCTGTGGCACCATAGCTATTAATCAGGTGGACCGATTAAATGCGGTTTTTTTTATTTAAAATCAGGTTTTCTAGCGATGGTTCTTATTCGACAATTGATGATTTCTGCGTAATTCACTTTATTTTTCGGTTTACGATTATCTACTTAATTGTTTGGGCCCATCATATCAACTATTTTACCGACACTTTGGGCGTCTCCTGCATTACCAAAATTGTCTCTGGCGTTACCAAAAAATCGTACGTCTAACAATATATTTCACGGCTTAATAGATTGGACGTACATAGGATGGCATATATTCTTGTACACCATCTATTAAATTACAGAACAAACATGTTTACTTACAAAATTCTGCACTTATTTGAAAAATGTCGCGGACAGATTAGTGTCGGTAAAAAAGTTGATGAGCCCATTTAAAAGATAGTATATTTTTTATCGAGAGACTAAAATAAGCCAATACATACCCGAGGCTGTTAGCCACCCGAGCTTTAGCGAGGGTGGCTATTTATCCGAGGGTTTGTATTGACTTTTAGTCTCGTGGTGAAAACTCTATTTTTCACTTCGATTGCGAGAAAAAAATAGTCAGTTTGTTATAAAAAGATTAAATCAAAAAATAAAAATAAATCTTTCTAGATTTCGGCGACAGAAAATTATCAATTATGTCTTTTGTTCTTATTATTATTTCCCTTGATTGCTCGACATCATAATTTTCGCTATCACTTGACGACATTGTGAGAATAATCAATTTATTTTCATCGTTTACGATTTACGCTCTACAACAATGTCAAAGTTTTCGCGGTAAGTATTTTTTTCCAAGACACAGACATAGCAAAATTGCATCGATGAAATGGTCCATACACAAACGGAAAAATAGAATGGCGCCACCTTCTATGCGGAATAAGCAAGAACTAAGACCACGTAGACTAAGAACGTAACATTTTCGTCATTAAAATGGTCCACACACAAACTTATTTTTTGCAAATAACTGGCTGTTTGAGTTTATCTAAGTCACTCGAAGTAAATTAAAAAATTAATTACTTCTACTCCCTAGGGAGTAAAGTGCTCACTTTACTCCCGTCTCGTAAGGCTATATTGACCCACTTTTAGAGCATGAGAAGTGAAAAAAATGTTCTTGCATACTCTCTATTGTCCCATGTCATTTATTTTATTAATCTGTTCTTTAAAGACTAGTGTTTTTCAACCTTTTTCATAATACAACCCCTTTGATATGAAGAAATACGACCCCCCTGCGCGTTGCTTGATGCAAAAAGAGGGGTGTTATAAGTTTGACCGCTATGTGTGTCTGTGTGTCTATTTGCAGCATCGTAGCTCTTAAACGAGAGGACCGATTTGAATGCAGTTGTTTTACTTGAAAGCAGGTTTTCTAGCGTTGGTTCTAAAGCATATTTTATCAAAATCGATTCACTTGTTTTTTAACCGACTTCAAAAAAAGGAGGAGGTTATCAATTCGGTTGTATGTTTTTTTTTTATGTTTGCAGTCAGGACGCGCGCGTCATAGATGTCGGGCGTGTGTTAGACTGCAGCGTACCTGCGTCGCGAAAAGTGACAATATGGCTTCGAAAATTATAAAGTGTACAGGATGTAATCTTGTGATAAGTGAAGTTTTAGCCTTCGTACGAAATAAACTTGATGTGATGGACGAGGACAGTCTAAGTAGAATATGTGTAACGGCGTTTACGCCAGAAGAAATAATCAGTGCAAAGAAATTATTGTTTGACTCCATTCCGACGGATAAGCGAATTAAGGTTCGCAAAGGCGACAAAAAGACCCATCGAGATATTGACGACATAATTACCCTTTTCAAACAAACGGATCCTGATTTTGTTCCCATATTTGTGGCCCGAGATCTGCATAAATTGCCGCCGGTCACTTTCGATCATGTTGACGCGACTCGTCTCCTTAAGGACATACTGATTCTAAAGGAGGATCTAAAGGCGGTACAGAGGCAATATATCACAGTGGAAACGTTTCAGATACTAAAGAAAGACGTTGAGGGTCTAAAAATCGCATCAATTGTTAACCATAACGACTACGACTACGTAAACACAAGAAGAGGGAATTACCTACGAAAAAACTGCAGTTACGACAGTGGTCCTATGGGATTGAAACATATCTCGGGATCAAGTCCCAATAACAGTGGTTTGTCATCAAATAGTCCCGAACGGCCGCTTGAACCGTTGGTAAATTCGTATCGACAAATATCTACCCTCAATGTGAATCATAACAATACGGAAACCTCGATGACTAATGACAAACCCGATGTGCGAGCAAAATCACCTATGCCGCATTGCATAGGTGCGCACGATGAAACAACGATGTTACGCACAGACTTCAACGATGCGCGACCAGAACCGCGAATGTGCATTGAAGGTCCGCAGACTTTAGCAGAAAAACTTAAAGAGCCGGGGCAATGGAAACTAGAAAACCCTTCTGATGGATGGAAATTGGTGCAGCGAAAAAGATTAAGAAATAGAATGGTGGGAAAGATGGGAACAGCGGCAACCGATTCAAATGGAAACTTTAAAGCGGCCGACCTTAAAGTACCGTTATTTATCTACAATGTTGACAAGTGTACTTCCGAGAATGACATAACTGCGCATGTATACGGTAAGACACAGCTGAATGTTTCATTGCAAAAATTAAACCTGAAAATAGACAGAGGTTACGACGCTTATAAAGTGCTAGTACCTAAAAGTAAGTTGAATATTTTTCTTAATGAACATTTTTGGCCAGAAGGAGTACTGTTTAGGCGTTTTGTGAATTTCTCGAGAACCCCGTTGAGTAATAAGGAATTGTCAAATTACAAAAATGGTCAACACAATGGCTAGCAGTCAACTAGAAACCAATAGCACATTTATAAGTTTTAATTGTAAGGGTTTGTCTAGATCAATGGAATGTGTCAGGTCACTGTGTGAATCGGCGGATATTATCGCGCTGCAGGAAACGTGGCTACTGCAACACGACATACCACTACTGGGAACCATTGACACTAGCTTTGCGTACAACGGCAACACAGCTGTAGACCTGTCGGCGGGAGTTTTGCGAGGTCGTCCCCACGGGGGCGTGGCGCTCCTGTGGCGTAAGAACCGGTTTCCGTGCGTTTCTATTTTGCAGTGCAAAAGTGTTCGACTTGTAGGTATTAAAGTTATTATGAGTGATAGATCTATGATAATATTTTCGGTGTACATGCCTAATGATGAGCGCGAGAACCTTGTCGAATTTACGGAATGTTTAAGTGAAATGTATGCGATTATAGATAATGAGAATGTAGATCTAATATATTTGTTGGGGGATTTTAATGCTCATCCTGACATGCCCTTCTTTGTTGAGCTGAAAAGTTTTTGTATAGAACAACAATTATGTATGATAGACACTGAGCTCTTGCCGGCGGACTCATACACCTATGTGAGTGACAGTCACGGCTGTAGAAGGTGGCTTGACCACTGTGTCACTACAGCAGCGGCTGGACAAACAGTTATTGCCGCCAAAATACATTACGATGTCTATTGGTCGGACCACTTGCCCATAGAAATTGTTTGTAACTTAAGTCATAGTGTACCTAAAAAGTTAATTAATAATAGCGACATTGAAAATAATAAATTATTGAAGGGGATACTGTGAGGAGAACGGGATGAATGTCAGATAAAGGAATACTTAAATATATGTAATAACAAATTAAGAGATATTGAGTTTCCAAGTGAATTGAAACTATGTTGTGATAATGATAATTTGTGTAATATGTTATGTAATAATACTGATCACAGGAAAATTATTGATAGCATGTATAATTCCATTGTGACAATACTTGGGGAAGCTTCTGCTGTTAGTTGTGATAGAGGTCAGCGCAGGAGGGGTCGCTGCGTTACAGGTTGGAATAAGCACGTTAGGGGGGCTCACCAGAGGGCTAGACTTTGTTTTCAGGAATGGTGTCTGTATGGTAAGCCTAAATCGGGCCGACTTTATGAGGAAATGTGCAATTCCAGAAAAGATTTTAAAGCCAAACTTAAGTATTGTCAAAACAATAAAGACCAAATTAAAATGGACATAATTGCCTCGCACTACAGGTCCAAGAATTTTGTTCAGTTTTGGAAATCGACAAATAAAATGAATCCTAAGGTGAGCCTACCTGATAGTGTTGAGGGTGTTAGTGAGCCTAGTGATATTGCCAACCTTTTTAAGAATAACTTCAAGGTGGAACCACTGGTGAGAGACGGGTACGGAGCGGTGTTCGATGCTGGGAGTCGTGTGGGTGGCAGCTCAATCACAATAACACCAGCAGAAATCTTGAAGGTTATTCGAGAAATGACAAGAGGTAAGTCGCCCGGACACGACGGTCTCAGCATCGAGCACTTGCAACATGCAGGTGTTCATCTTCCTGAAGTTCTTGCTATGTTTTTTACCTTCTGTGTTCGTCATAACTACCTGCCAGACGACCTCATGAAGACAATAGTTGTACCCATTGTAAAGAATAAGACGGGTGATGCCTCCGACAAGTCTAATTATAGGCCAATCTCCCTGGCTACTGTCTTGGCGAAGGTGCTGGACAGTGTGCTTAATACGTATCTAAACAGACATATCAATCTGCATGACGCCCAGTTCGGTTTTCGACCAGGGCTATCAACTGAATCCGCAGTACTATGCCTTAAGCACACTGTTCGGTATTATACTGACAGGAACACGCCAGTTTACGCTTGCTTCTTGGACTTGTCGAAGGCATTTGACTTGGTGTCATATGATATCTTGTGGAATAAGTTAAATTGTGATACAACTTTACCGGTTCAAATAATAAACATGCTCAAGTATTGGTATGATAATCAAACAAACATGGTTCGGTGGGCAGGAAGGTACTCGGAGGCCTACAAGATGGAGTGTGGAGTGAGGCAAGGGGGGCTAACTTCACCCACTTTGTTTAATATTTATGTAAACGCTTTAATTGAGGAGCTCAGCGGCGCCGGAGTCGGTTGTTCGGTGGACGGATGTTGTGTGAATAACATCAGCTATGCCGACGACATGGTGCTGTTGAGTCCCTCAGTCAACGCATTAAAGATAATGCTGGCTATTTGTGACAGATTTGCTGTGGCCCATGGACTCAAATATAATGTCAAAAAGAGTGAAGTATTAGTCTTTAAATCTGGCACCAAGACATACCCAATTCCGCCAATCACTCTTAGTGGTTCTCCTCTTCACACTGTAACTAAATTTAAATATTTGGGTCATTGGGTCACAGACACTCTTAAAGATGATGTCGACTTGGAAAGGGAGCGCAGAGCATTGTCGGTGAGGGGAAACATGCTTTCACGCAGGTTTGCACGTTGTTCTCGAGAGGTCAAAATCACTCTCTTTAAAACTTATTGCCAAACATTGTACACGTGCAGCCTGTGGAGCGATTACACCAAGAAAACCTATAGTGCTCTGCGCGTCCAGTACAACAACGCCTTCAGGGGGTTGCTGGGGCTGCCCTGGCGCTGCAGCGCATCGGGGATGTTCGCTGCATGGAACACGAGCGGCTTCCAGGCCGTGCTGCGCAAGCGCGTGGCATCTCTGTGGGAGCGCGTTCGGGGCAGCACCAACTCCCTCCTGAGGGTGGTGGCAGCAAGGGCCGACAGCCCTATTATAGCTCATTGGATGTCTTTGCATGTGAGATCCAATGAGCATTTCGTTTTTCACTAACATAATTTTAAGTCTCATTGTTACTAACATAATATATGGATATTTAATTGTAGTAATTGGTATCTGAAATAAATATTTTCATTTTCATTTTCATTTTTCATTATAGAGGATAGACATAGAATTAGAATTACGTGCTGTAGAGATAAGAAAAAAGAAAAACAGAAATACTCAAAATACAAAGAAAACAAATACAAAATTATTTATACATTAAAACAACATTAATACACATTCCAAAAGCGGACACATGACTTACTTACTTAGCGGACTTATGTGAATTGCGTGACAGTACAATAATCTGGTAGTGTCATCCTGGTAGTCCAGCCAGAATCTTCTCCGCAGGACGGAACTCTTCAACGGTTAATAGCATCGACTTGAAATTTTGGTATGCAGATTTATTTTGGGTGACAAAGTAAGTACAGTCAAAAAATACAATACATATAGTGTACAATAAAGAGTATTTGTATTGTATTGTATTGTAATATAGTCTTTGATGAATTATACCTGTAGATTCACAATTGCGCGCCCAAATATGTCCGAGCCAAATGAGCGCCACTTTGAATCACTGGCCTAAAATCACTGGTTCAGATCACCAGGATAGGTTAGGTCGATAGGTCGATCGGTAGGTCGATAGTAGGTAGATAGGTTGGTAGAATGCTCGCCTGCCACTTTGGTAAAAGTGGCCTTCTTTTTTCTCAGTACGTTGTTGTCAAGTGTCAAGCGTTGTGGAGTTTTGCCGCTAGCGAAATTCGCCCGTAATAGAGTAAAGACTAGGTTCAAATTTCGTCTCGTATTATTTTAATTATTTTGTGTGAGATGATTTTATTTGTCACGCAAACAAATCAATAGTTCTGACATTCTTTGAAGGGGATTTTGATCGGCAATGTGCGTCCTGGTTTAAATGTCATTGAATATAGTCAACAAATTTTTTTATGGTACGTATTTACGCCTTTTTCGTGTAGAAACTCTGGAGCCTTGGGGGCCAGAGGCAAAACAGCTCTTCCGTGAGCTATCATCTCGGCTGGTAGATACCTCAGGGGATCGGCGGGCTAGTGCTTACCTTGCACGACATCAGCCTAGCTATCTAGAGAGGTAATGCTGCCAGCCTCCTAGGAACAGCCCCCCAAAGCAGCAGCCTTGAAGAAAGAAAGAAGGAAAGAAAGAAAATACATTTATTTAACGCCATAAAACAAATAAAGACATACATGACGGTAAATAGGTCCCCACTCAGCATACGCCTTATCTGATCGATAAACAAATACTTAACATGGCAATGCGGAGGGATCTTCACCTAGCGACTTAAGTGTATAAAGTAATGGAAACACAGAGCCCGCGATATCTGTTTGAGAAGCTGACGTGGCCTAATGCCTCCTCTACATATCGACGGATGCGTCGGCAGACGGATCCGCAACCATATCTTCGGATAAATTGCGATCCGTCCACACATCGGGAGACGTGTGGACAGGCGCGTTGCGTTCGCGCTGTCACCCTTTGATCCGTGTCGAAAATTTTGCACGTGCTTTCTGTTTTATTTTATTTTTATTTATTTTTTCTCTGTTCTTGAAAAGTATGTTGCTGGTATACTTTTGATAGTAACAGAAATATACTAGCAACAATGCAGCCTTACTCGGCTCTAGAGTTAAATTTTACACAGTGGGACGGGCGCAGGCTGAAAATCAGCGCTGCAAGTTTCTTTTGCTCGCAGCTTATGCTGAGCCTGAGCCCATTGCCACACAATTATGTGAAATTGTTTTTTTTTACTGTGCACTCTTATTTTCTGTGGCAATAAATGATTTTATTATTATTATTATTATCTTTATTTCTTTTTATTCTTAGGATTAGGTTTTTATAATAGTTATAAAAAGTAAAATACAGAAAAGTACATACAAAATAAAAAAAATATAAAAACCTAACCTAGTTTGCCACCGGTAACGGAGCAGGGCCCAAGTTATCGGTGGTCAGGGCCGCAGAGTGAGGAACCATTATTATTATAATGCCACGGCAACGGCAAGCCATTTTCTATTTAGTATAAGTTTTGTAAATAGTAAGTATCTTATCTTATCTTGGGTTAAGGGTCCTTGCGAATACACTTCGACCCGTAAGGATCTTTTGTGTAATTACCCCTCCTTCGCACTTACTCCATTGCTTTTATCACCTCATCCATGAATTGGATGATTTGACGTAGCGGTAGTGCCTTAAAGTCTCCTGGCGCGGGGTATCTGACGCCAAAGAGTCTCATTATTAATCAGGCGAGAGCGTCACATTCACACATAATGTGTTCCATTGTTTCGTCTTCCTCGCCGCATATTCTACAATCTTCATTGTCCTGTAGTCTCATCTTTACTAGTATGTGTTTAGTATCGAAGTGACCTGTAAATAAATAGTAAGTAGATAGTAGTTGTATTTTTTTTTATTTTGTATGTGTTATAACTCTGTGCTTTTCTGTTATGAAATCCCTATTAATCCCTATTAATATTATAAATGCGAAAGTAACTCTGTCTATCTGTCTGTTACGCTTTCACGTCGAAACCACTGAACCGATTTTGATGAAATTTGGTATATATAGGTAGTTTGAACCGTAAGGATCAACATAGGATACCTTTTATTTCGGTGTGATAACCTAGATCCGCGCAGACGAATTCGCGGGCATAAGCTAGTAAAGTTTTTTTTTATGGTCAAGTTATTTTCTAGTCATCCCAATCGGGACTTCGCGACCCCTAAATAATAAATGAGCACGCTGCATGCTATACCTAATGCACGCTATTTGTATGCCGCCAGGCAAAGCATAGTGATACAAATGAACGTAAACTAAAACCTGTATAAACCTATGTTTTGACAAATAAATAAAATTCTATTCTATTCTATTCTATTCTATTCTATTCTATTCTATTCTATTCCTAGGGGTCGCGAGCCACAGTTTGGAAAACACTGACAACCAAAAGGGGTCACGTCATAAGGCATAACACTGCTCTATATTAAATCATCAACAAAGGTGGGGAACGTTGGTTGTTTAATAAAAAGCGTTTGTAACCTTGCGCGGACGCAGTCGGTTAAGCCGAGGCAAGCGGCACGTTAGTAATTGAACTCAGGTTTAGTACTAACTCACTGTGATATTTAGATAGTCTAGAAATCTAGAATTTTGAGATATCACTGTTTCGCGGTGCTGTGTTGTGCGTTCCAGCTAAAAAGGGGGACGGAGGTTTGTTTTTATTTTTAATCTGTGGGGGATGGATGGAAAGAGAAGTGTTCGAATTTTGTAATACGGATGATGACGCCATTAAAAAATAATTCAAAGGCACAACTCTAGTAAAGAAACGCTTTATTTTAGCCCTGAAGACCAGATAAATTTTTGATTTACTGTAAAATTAGATTTATTGCTTTAAAACGAATAAATAGTTATTTGATTGAGTTGCCGGATAATGATGTCGTAATTCGCTATTGCCATTGAAACTCTATGGGAGAATTGTGTTTTGACAGCTCATAAAAAGTACGTCAGTTGATTGGTGGTGTCATCATCCCTATTGGGCCAATCAACTATTTTACCGACACTTTGGGCGTCTCCTGCGTTACCAAAATTGTCTCTGGCGTTACCAAAAATCGGACTTTCTATAAGATATTTCACGGTTTAATAGGTTGAACTTACGTAGGATGGCATGTATTCATGTACACCATTTATTAAATTACAGAAAGAACATGTTTACTTACAAAAATTTGCGATTGTTTGAAAAATGTCGCGGACAGATTAGTGTCGGTAAAAAAGTTGATTGGCCTAATTAGGCAGTGTGCTAGAAAATCAGATGTGGATACTCTGAGGATCGACTGTTTGCGTCGTTGTTAATTTGTTTTAATTAAAATAAATTAAAAAAAAATACACTTAATGTTAATGCAAGGATAATTGGTTTTGGACGGAATGGTATTTTTGTATGAAACAAAAAAATATATATAAATATCATGGGATACTTGACACTAATTGACCTAGTCCCAAACTAAGCAAATTGACTGATTATTTTGAATTTTATTCTAGAATTCAATCTTTTAGATCTAGATTTTTTTTTACCTACAGGAGCTATAAATGCTTTGACATTGTCTTAATCTTTTTTGTAGTTAATTTTATTTTTATTTGCAAATCAACTCTTTGTACTTAGTTTGTAAAATTGAAATATTGAGTGCTGGACCCTGGCAGATTGTGACGTACTAAATGTAACAATAAGAAGTAAGAACACATTATAAACTAACTCACAACTTATTAAATAAATGTTCCGGATAACTCACGTCTTAAATCGAGTTTAGCTCGACATGTTTCGGGCTAATCCGTAGCCCTTCTTCTATTCGAGTCGCGTTGCTCCGAAGAAGAAGGGCTACGGATTAGCCCGAAACAGTTCGAGCTAAACTCGATTTAAGACGTGAGTTATCCGGAACATTTATTTAATTTGAGTGAGTCTCACGGTAGTTTTATGTCCATAACTCACAACTTATCAATAATTATTTGAATTTGAATTTGAAAAGCAAAGGTTTTACTATAGATACAAGGCAACGGATAAACGTACTTATTATAGATAAATACATATTAAATATTATATAAAATATTACCACACGATAGTTAAATAATTTATGTGTATAATAAAATAACATACCCTGAAAATATCGGCACCTAATTTTCTAGCACCTTATATGAAGGGTCCACGGAAAGAACATGTCTAGTCACCTAAGCAACTTTTTGAGTTATAGCGGTTTGAAAGTTGGTCATCACAAACAATTACTATGGTTACCATTTCTTTAAAAGTTAAAAAAATACATTTTATAATGTTTTCAGATTATTTAATTCAATGGTAAGTTATAGTACTTTGTGAGCTCTACATTTTGAGATTAAAATCTCATATCATCGATAGACCTAACATCTTATGTATTATCTTCTTATCTTCTACTAAGTTTATTAGGTATGTTAGCAAAAAAAGCATTGTTACTTTTATACGCTAAATCGCATTAAATCAGTAATTAAATGATTGTGGTGTGTGGTAAGAATTACACCTCTCCATTTCTTCCGTGGATGTCGTAAGAGGCGACTGAGGATATAGGTTAAGGTATACCGTAGGCGACAAGCTAGCAACCTGTCACTATTGTACCGTTTTTGTCAAACTTAAAGCTAGAAATACACCTACAGTTTATTTTCGATGAATTAAAAGAGGCGGGAAAGCATAAGAAAAATATTGGAATTATGATTTAATGTTTCAATAAATTGGTTGATGTTCTGATATTGAACGCGTCAAGGCGTGAAGCACTTAAATTAAAACATGAAAAAAAAACCGAGTTGTTCCTAACCCAATCATTTACTGAATATTGCGATTTAACTTATAATAACCTAACCATAAAAATGTTGGAAAACCGCGTTCAAATCGGTCCATCTGTTTAAGAGCTACGGTGCCACAGGCAGACTCACCGACACGCAGTCAGGCACACATAGCGGTCAAACTTATAACACTTCTTTTTTTGCGTCGGAGGTTAAAAACCGATTTAGCTGTAAAGATTTTGGACTTTGAGTAGGTTTTTCAGCCTTTCTAAGTTGGCTAAGTTATGTAATAAAGAGATATAGGCAGTGCCACGAGAGTTGATGTGAATGATAAGGATTACACACAGC
Source organism: Choristoneura rosaceana (assembly GCA_037349165.1). NCBI lineage: Eukaryota > Metazoa > Arthropoda > Insecta > Lepidoptera > Tortricidae > Choristoneura > Choristoneura rosaceana. The sequence continues at coordinate 4,279,535 of JAZBNJ010000017.1, forward strand.
TACAGCATGTCGTGTAATGACAGCAGGCTTTTGACATAGTAAATGTCATTTTTAGGGTTCCGGAGCCAAAATGGCAAAAACGGAACCCTTATAGTGTCGCCATGTCTGTCTGTCTGTCTGTCCGTCCGCGGCTTTGCTCAGGGGCTATCAATGCTAGAAAGCTGTAATTTTGCGCGGATATATGGGTAAACTATGCCGACAAAAAAGTACAATTAAAAATTCAAAAACAATTTTTTTTAGGGTACCTCCCATAGACGTAAAGTGGCGGTGATTTTTTTTTCTCATCCAACCCTATAGTGTGGGGTATCGTTGGATAGGTATTTTCGCCAATTGTGGACCGATTTCCATCACCATTTTGTTTAATGAATTATTTATATTTATTTTATATATTACATATTATATTTATACGCAAGGCTGCAACTAAAGTGTCTGCTTTAAATAAGTTTTTTATTTATGTTAAATGGCCAGGAAATACATCAACATGCACGCACTAAAAATATAAATTATGCGTATTATATTAATTTTATCATGGCAATATTAAATTAGTCAACAAAACCAACCAAGAGCGTGTCGGATACGCCCAAAATAGGGTTCCGTAGCCATTACGAAAAAATTAAGTAATATTTTTCTAAGGATTTCGTATTTTATACGGAATCTTCCAAGTTTAGGTGTATTTTATACCTTCTACGCTGCTTACTCATAAACTACTAATAATTCTCAAGCAAACTTAGCCGTTATAGTTTTCCTTGGAAGTTTGATATACTGACTACCATCCAGAATTTATTCAAAATTTTCCACCCACCGGTTTAGATTTTAGAGGGAGGGGGACGCTCGATTTTAATGAAAATTTGCACTTCAAAGTGGAATATTTCGCAAACAAATAACTGAATCGAAAAATCGTTTGAGCAAACCCCCAATGGTTTTAAAATACCTATTCAACGATACCCCACACTATAGGGTTGGATGAGAAAAAAAAATCACCGCCACTTTACGTCTACGAGAGGTACCCTAAAAAAATTGTTTTTGAATTTTCAATTAAACTATTTTGTCGGAATAGTTTACCTATATATCCGTGCAAAATTAAAGCTTTCTAGCATTGATAGTCCCTGAGCAAAGCCGCGGACGGACAGACAGACAGACAGACATGGCGAAACTATAAGGGTTCCGTTTTAGCCGTTTTGGCTCCGGAACCCTAAAAATGCAACGTTGCTAGCTCAGCATGCATAAACGCTCTTAAATAAGTTCTTTAATGATGTAATAGATGGCGCTGGCTTGTTTAAAACAAGCTATCGTTGTGTCTCTGTGATTTGGTTAAATTCTACCTCCGCAGGGTCCGTGAGAGATTATGACGTTGGTTAGATATTCAGATAAAGATAAATTTTTGAAGACGTATTTTCATGAATACCAGCGAAGATACGTTAAATAATGCACAATAATATATATTAAACATAACTTTCTAACAATAACTTAAAATAAAATAAGAGATAGTTTATGGGCCCGAGAGTGACATAGGCTACTTTTTATCCCGGAAAAATGCATAGGTAGTTACCGAGGGAACAGCGCGCGATAACCGAATTCCACGCGGGCGCAGCCGCGGGCAAAAGCTAGTAAGTAAAATAAAATAAGAAGCATACAATTATAAGAACATGGACATAATTCAATATTCCGTTGTTTTTATTATTTTATTAACCCCCGACGAAAAAGAGGGGCGTTATAAGATTGACCGCTATGTTGTGTCTGTCTGTGGCACCGTAGCTCTTAAACGGGTGGACCGATTTGAATGAGGCTTTTTTATTTGAAAGCAGGTTTTCTAGCGATGGTTCTTAGATAGGTTTTATATTTAAAACTAGCTGTTACCCGCGGCTTCGCCCCCGTTGTATTTTTATGTATTTTCTTCCATAAAAACCTTCTCCTGACAGTAACAAACACAACAAAAAAAGAATTAGCGAAATCGGACCAGTCGTTCCCGAGTTATGCGCTTACCAACACATTTTGCGATTCATTTTTATATTATAGAAGATAGGTTTTTGAGATATTGAACTTTGAAGTGACGAAGTCAAAGTCAAAGTCAAAGTATAGGTCTCTAGGCCTCTAGGTTGGCAACGCATCTGCAATAACCCTGGTATTGCAGATGTTTATGGGCGGTGGTGATCTCTTAGCACCAGGAGATCCACTTGCTCGTTTGCCTTCCAGTCAAATAAAAAAAAACCTTTATTCAATTTAGGCTATAACAAGCACTTATGATTGTCAAAAAAATCTACCACCGGTTCGGAAAAACCTCTGTTGAGAAGAATCCGGCAAGAAACTCAACGAGGTATATATTTTGTAAACAGATTTACAATATTATTAAATGATATCTATACATCAAAAGTATTTAACACACACAACTTTATTTTTAACACAGTAGGTTCGCTATTTGAAGGGATCGCTAATGCGGATCGGAATTATTTCCAAATATGCCTGTCCATGATATAATCACTGACTTTATAAGTATGGGGTTTTCCAACTTTTTGTTGGTTAGGTTATTGTTACTAGTTCACACTGAAACGTTTGAAATTTACTAAATTCCAAGACATGGACGTTATCGGGTATTTTTGATAACGGTTACCCAACGGTTATTTGGTTTCAATATCGGTATCGACAACCGTTGTCGAATATCGGTACCATTTCTAACCGTGTCCTACCTATTATAAAAATATCGTGAATTACGTTGAATAGCTAGCAAGTTAGGTGCTGTAAATTGCGTAGTTGGTAACACTGCGTGATCGCGTGGCGTGCGGTTAGCGCAATATTCGCTCTATCTCATTTTTGCAACTTCATAGTCGATTAGAAAGAAAGAGAAAGCATAATTATTTTAGTTATCAATAGCGAAACTCGCCACGGCTGCCGTCAACGGGCGGGAGTTGCCTTGTAAAGAATGTATGGTAGCTGATAACCGCTACTAGATTGTGATAACTCCGATAGCTAAGTTACTGGCTTGACAACCGTTTTCGGTTACGTTTCGATATATCGGACACATGCCTAGTTTAGTGTGCAATGCAAATAAAAACGTCTGCAATAACAAATTTTACACAGTTGTTTTCACAGATATGGATTACACTAGATTACGCAAATGCATCTACTTCGCGTGTCCGAACCCCGACCAAACGTCGGGGTTGGCCCCATACAAAGACAGTCTGTTCAACAGAACCGTACACAATGTTGAATCAACAACTGGTAGCATGGTGTACGGTTGTGTTACTCTGAAGATGAGCTCTGGTTGAGTTCGAAACGCGTCAGTGTGTTGTGGAGGTGGTGATAGATGGGTTTTGTATTTTGTGTGTGTTCTTACAGTGTAGAGGTGGAGGAACTGCATGAACACGCATATCTTGCATAAGCTTAGCTATCGTAAGGTCGCGGGTGAGCAAGGAAATTCTTTTAGTTCATTGATATGGAACTCCGCAAAGTAACGCCTGATACAATAAATTATTATTCGTTATTTGTTGAAGCGGTAAGGAGTGCGGGGAGGGGGGCGGACTGAAAATCAGCACTGCGCAATGCAGGCTTACGCTTGCATTCGCAGCAAATGCTGAGTCCGCTCCTTTTGCCACAAAAAACTGCCTTGCGATTAGGTTTAATGTAGGTATGTTCTTTTCTTTTCGAAATGTTTAAATATTTTTTTATTTTTTATTTTTTGTGGCAATAAATGATTTCTTTCTTTCTTTCTTTCTTATTAGTTAAAATCGAGCGTAGATAGCATAGTATAACATATTTTAACTTCGACTTTGACTTTGTTCAGAATTTCAATTCAACTATCAGGTCTATGGGTTACCTTACGAACAAATAATATCTGTTCGTAGGGGTTACGCATGCGAATATAAAGTCTAGTATCATGTAGAAAAGCAATTCCTACTTTAAAACAAAGTATTGAACTTCAATTGACAGCTGTCAACGTAATTGTTACAAGCCGTTTAATTAAAAAAAAAACTGTTACATCTTTTCTTAATTCAAATTCTTTTTTTAAACCACGCGAAGTGTTACCGTGAAGTGCATAATCAGTAGCCAATGAGGTCATTGCCACTATGCTTATTTGCCGTCACAATTATACAAGTCACTCTAAAATCACTCTTAACATGCAATACATAAGAGTGCCTATATATTTAACGTATGAAAAAACCAATTTGGCAATTACTAAGATGGCAATAAAATCGCAAGTGTTCGAACAAACGAAAGCTGTTCAAAATGCAATCTTATATCGATGAAGTTAAGAGTTTGCGTTGATTTAATGGGATGTGAATGGACGTTGTTAAAGGTTTGCATGCAAATTGATGTGGCAGTTCAGTTGAAGGAATATAGGTTCTATTGTAGTGGTTGAAGGATTGTTTTGGATGCGCGAGATAAAATTGCCAAGACGCCATTAAAAAATTAGGTAAAGGAACAATAGAGTCTTTGAAATTAAAATTGTTTTTAGTATTCGTCTTTATTTGAGACTAAATGAAATGAAATGAATAATATTAGTATGGATAAATGCGGAAGTATGTTTGTATGTTTGTGTGTTTGTCCATCTTTCACGCCGTAACGGAGCGACGGATCGACGTCTTTTTTGGCATAGAGATAGTTTATGGGCCCGAGAGTGACATAGGCTATTTTTTATCCCAAAAAATGCACAGTTCCCGAGGGAACAGCGCGCGATAACCGAATACCACGCGGGCGGAGCCGCGGGCAAAAGCTAGTAACATTATATATATTTAAAAAAAAGTTAACTATCGATATGATCTAGTTTTTCCGCATTATAATACAAGTACCTATAGCGGGAACACCAAGGTTATTTGCTTAGTAAATAAATCTTACACGCGGTCACTTAAAATTTATTAATGTCGAAGAAATACTGCATTCAAGGATTGTAGTTTACAAAATAACAGCAGAACTATTACATCTAAAAGTACCTATGCTGTTTTGAGGGTTCCGTTGATATAAGACTAGAAAAATAAGACCAAAACTGGGAATCGAACCCAGGTCCAACCAGGTCCAGGACCTAGGTTCGATTACCAGTGTTGGTCTTATTTTTCTGGTTTTTCTGTGCATCTATGTTTCGGTTTGTATTTTCAATTTGGGTTTCACGGCATGACCGTAAAAGTAAAAATTTGGAATTGAAATAAAAAATACAAAAAGATTCCAAAAACCAATCTTAGCTTATTATAATGTCAATGATTACCTAAGTATATCATGGACAGGGATATTTGGAAATAATCCCGATCCGCATTAGCGATCCCTTCAAATAGCGAACCTACTGTGTTAAAAATAAAATTGTGTTAAATACCTACTTGTGATGTGTATAGATATCATTTATTAATATTGTAAACCTGTTTTTAAAAAATATATATACCTCGTTGAGTTCCTTGGCGGATTCTTCTCAACAGAGGTATTTCCGAACCGGTGGTAGATTTTTTTTGACATTCATAAGTGCTTGTTATAGCCTAAATCGAATAAAGATATTTTGACTTTGATTTTGACTTTGACCAAATGGCAAAAACGGAACCCTTATAGTTTCACCATGTCTGTCTGTATATCTGTCTGTTTGTCTACCCGTCCGCGGCTTTGCTCAGGGACTTTTTTTTTTTTTTTTTTTTATACGACTGGAAGGCAAACGAGCAAGTGGGTCTCCTGGTGGTGGACTATCAATGCCAGAAAGCTATAATAAGCTATATAAGCGTTTATTTCTTTCTAAAATGGATTTTTAAAACGTCAAAATAATCCCAATAAACGGACGGACTGCTAAAATAAAAAATCACAGGTCACTTTTCTAAACGAAACGTTTGTAATGACAATGAGACTTACTTGCAAAATGGCCAGTCAATAAAAAAAACAATGACACTTGTCAATTTTCTGTGTGTGGTGTTTTTTTTGTGTGTGGTTTGAGATGACACTTTTAAGGCCATTATACACGTGTAGCCCATTTAATTAGCTACATTAATACTTTATTATGTAAATTAAATTGTAATTTAACGTAAAATACGTCTGCAATATTTATATATTAAAAACCTTGAAAATAATTTTCTACCTACTAGTTTGAAGTCGGTGCCTCAGCACGAGCCAGCAGGAGTGATTAAATATTATATAATAAGTATATTATAAAACTATTTTCAAGGTTTTAAAAACTTTTAATTAACTTGCCATGACAAAAAACTTATAATATAAACACTCAAATGAAATAAAAAGTATCCTAAAAATAACCTAAACTTACCTATATAAATTAAAATAATTAGAACCTAAAACTAAAACAAATTATTTTTATTTATTTACATATCCTCACTACTTTGAAAAATCTCGTATCTAAAATCAATACGTCAACAAAATTCAACCTTAACATAATGTTCATAAAGTTCACTCGGAAAAAAAATATATTTTAAGGTACGAGTTTTATTTAAAGTAGTGACGATATAGAATATTCATATTGCTGTAAATTTATACAGTAACCTAATAATTGAGTCATAGAAATTTAAATTCTTAATTTTAGGTCGTGTATCCTTTATCGTGGATATTTGACGTTTTACATTGAAACAAATAGTGGATTGTACAACAAGAGCATAAAACGAGCCATTTTACCCGAGGCGTTCATATAGCCACCCGAGCCGATACATATAGACACGTCGAGGGGAAAATGGGTTTAATGCTCGAGTTTTACACTCTGCTTTTCACTTCTATGGCGAAGAAATGAAATAGCAACAGTGGAAACAATGATTCACTTTCTATGATACCTTTTATTGTTTATGCATTATTATGATAATTCCACTATCTTCATTTTACTGATTTATTATGATTGATTTGATTGATCTTTAGTTTTATATAAAATAAGAATTATTTAAAAAATATATAGAAACTTTTTTGTTTGTGGCTGTTGACATCTGATTACCTTGGTCTTGAGTTGGTATTAGACGAAGATTTTATTTTATGCAATAGAGCATAAAAAGTCATTTTATGTCACCTGAATACAGCATAAACACGAACTTACACAAGCATGAGAAGTGAAAAAAGTATTATCTTGCAAGCCTAGGCCAGCAACGATGTATTTTGAAGCCTGTTTTTCGTAATACATTACATGTTTGAGAAAAAAATATTGTCATTTCGGGTGCCGTCACATTTCGATTGTAATTCCTGTTCCAGCACCACACGCTTTTACAAACAAATAATTATAATTAAAAGCACATAGTTTACATTTCTGCCCAGAAACAGAGACAACTTGAACGGTCCATAATTTATTTTTCGTTTTACGCGCATCTATAAAAGCGTGTTTTTCTAGTGTTTTTTAAACTATTAGTTGCACATACATAAGGCTGTTTTTATATGGATCCGAGACATGGTGCTTTACTGTAGGCCTTATACATAGGCTCAGAGTTGCTCAGCGAGCTACGAAGAGAGCTATGCTTGGGGTTTCTCTACGGGATCGAATCAGAAATGAGGAGATACTTAGAAGAACAAGGGTCACCGACATAGCCAAGCGAATTAGCTCGTTGAAGTGGCAGGTCATATAGCACGGAGAGCAGATGGCCGTTGGAACCGAAAAGTTCTCGAGTGGAGGCCGCGGATCGGCAAGCGCAGCGTGGGACGTCCACCAACGAGATGGACGGATGACCTGGTTAAAGTCGCGGGTTTTCGGTGCCAACCGAAGCAACTGGAGGTCTATGGGGGAGGCCTATGTCCAGCAGTGGACGTCCTACGGCTGAGATGATGATGATGATGATAATGAAGGCTGTTTTTGACCGTTTGTTTACGATTTTATGTCGCTAAAGATTATCTTTCTTTAAAAAAAAAGTCCCCAAGTGTGAAGTTCCCCATCCGCACTGGGCCCGCGTGGGAGCTATGGCCCAAGCCCTCTCATTCTGAGAGGAGGCCTGTGCCCAGCAGTGGGACGTATATAGGCTGGGATGATGATGATGGAAAATAAAGTTGACCTCAGTTATAATTCATCAAAGGACCTACTGTTTTTAGCTCTACTTGACGCACCATTGCGAAATTAAAACTGGTCTAACTATACTAAACTATCTAACTATACCGTATTCGGTTAGATTTGGTTCATGGATAGGCACACCCTAGATTCTAAGGCCTCGTAGTTCAATAGTAGTACCCGAGCGGGCGTGCTTTGGTTGGACTAAAACCACAGTATACAAGGTGGCCCATTTATATCGGTCAGTATGGGAAAGTCTGAAACTATGCGACATACGAAAATTTCTTCTTAGGAACCATGACATCGATTTTAACAACAAGAAAAACTGCATTCATGTATTTAAAAAAAACCTGTACTCAGCTCGGGAATCGAACCCGGTTGTTTTGAAAAAAAAAAACTTACACTATTTCTATTTAGATATCGATTGTGTACGTCTTAAGCAGTAAATGTCTCCATGAAACATTATGTCTAAAATGAATAAAATGCATTGTTTTCACATACTTTAATTTATTTTAGTAGGTGTTCGAAGTGTCCACCGTTACAACATTCAACAAATTCTGGCATGTAAAATTGTCTCTATGGTTGTTTGTACCTCTTTGCTGGTAAAATCGATGTCATGGTTCCTAAGAAGACATTTTCGTATGTCGTATAGTTTCAGACTTTCCCATATTGACCGATATAAATGGGCCACCCTGTATATATAAGCTAAAGCAGTATGGAAGCTACGAACAAATCGATCGAAACGAACACACTAACAGAGACGCGCGCTCTACACGGCCTCTAAGGGGGTCTCGCGGTACTGCAGTGGCGTCTGTGTGAGTGTGTTCGTTTCGATCGATTTGTTCGTAGCTTCCATACTGCTTTGGCTTATACTTATATACTGTGCTAAAACTAAATAAGTAGTAAGCATAAAAGAAAAGAGAGGTGTCATAAGTTTGACCACTATGTGTGTCCGTGTCTGTCTCTAGCACCGTAGCTCATAAACGGGTGGACCGATTTGAATGCGGTTTTTTTTATTTGACCGCAGGTTTTCTAGAAATGGTTCTTAGACATGTTTTATCAAAATCAGTTCGCCCGTTTTTGAGATATTGAACTTTGAAGTGACAAAGTCGGTGGTGTACTTTTTGTTGGTTAGGTTATTTTAAACAGATTTACAACATTAAAATGATATATCTATCATCATCATGTCAGCCGAAAGACGTCCACTGCTGGACATAGGCCTCCCCCAAGGCTCTTTTTTATATTTATACATCACAAGTATTTAACACAACTTTATTTTTAACACAGTAAGTTCGCTATTTGAATTGATCGCTAATGCGGATCGTAATTATTTCCAAATATCCCTGTCCATGATATAATCATTGACTTTATAATACGCCTTACATATTAATGTCTTCTTGACAATAGCTCTGTACATGATATATTGGTACCTACTTAAATATTCACACATTTAGATTAAGAAACATTGAAATTGCAAATACATTCGCAATTTCGCACAGATAAAAATTAATGCTGCGTTAAAATATCTTGACAGTGAATAATTACCATGTCATTTGGCAATTTTGGCATATTATTCATTTTAGTTCTGGCTGCTTGTTATTTTGCAAATGGTGACAAATTTGTGGAAAATCTTTTTTAACATTTATTTAGAGGATTCGATTTGTGACATTCGAACATGGCGGATGTAGACAATGTATAATTTTGCTATTTCTGTTTTCTTTGGCTAGTTGAAGTATAATTTTGATAGAGTGTTTTATGCGGCGATTAACCTTAACAGTGAACAGTGATCACAAAATTCTATATTGCTCTCGTGTCTGACATTTTTTATTGCGCAAGTTGTCTCCACGTGGTTTCTGGAATTTTACTATCAAGTTGCAAAAACTACAACTACCGAATAACGTCCCTCTCAAAGAGAGTACTTTGACACTGGCGAAATTGTCCTAATAAGGACAGAAGCCATATTTTAAAAGAGAAGAAGAACATTTATTTATTTATTATTATTTCAAAGAAACTTACTCAGTATAACAGTTAAACACCACTGCGTAAGACAAACAGAGCAGAGAGGAGATTAAATGAAAAAAAAAACAATAAATTACAAAAAAAAAATCATAAAACTAGACTGCCTTAAAAAATACTAAAAATAATAAAACAAGTCTAGTGGGCTAGAACTGTGTTAAGTAGCTAACTTAAAGTTACTACGCGCCACCGTTCTGCTCTATGCGCGTGTTGCGGCAGCCGCCGATTCGCATGCTTCTATGAAGAATGGCTGAGAAATAGCTCGAAACAAGTCGAACTAAACTTGATTTAAGACGTGAGTTATCCGTTACAATATCATTTAATATTATAACCCCTCTTTTTGTGTCGGGGGTTCAAAATATACGTCATTGTCGATATCCATCTCTTTCTTGTGTATTAGGATCTGAGTTTACTAGGTCGTCGTGAGTTAAGTAGATTAATGTATTTAAAATTCAAGTGACATTACGTTGCGATGTTAGTTGCAACATAGTCAAGGCGACGCGATCTTATTTGAGCTTGAATTTACTTTGTCTAATGTCAATTTAGGAACGTTAATATTTAGTAAATAACTCACAAGGCATTCACATGTAATGTTACGCACATGCCAAATTAGTTTGTCACATGTAACATACCAACCACCATGACACTACATGACACTACATGTGACATACCATGTCACTAGCACTTCAATCCTTCTATGGAACTCTCTTCCCCTAGATGTGAGGAAAGCTAAATCTCATCCTATTTTCAAAAATCTCGTCAAGGCTCACTTCTTGACACTGCCTTCTTAGCTCTTTCTATGTTTCTATGTTTATCTATTTTATTTCCTAATTTCTTATCCTTTTCTCCCATTACGGCCTTATTGACAATTTATATTACTATTTTATGTTAGTAGTTTATGTATTGTATAAGTATTGCACATATTGCATGTATGTATTTATATACTTAGTTGTATCATTTTTATTTATTTAATATTATTGTTTTTTTGTTTTCTTTTTATTTTCTGTTACTGTTTCCGCCACCTATTTTTTGTAACACATAATTTCTTGTAATCAAATGGTTATCTGGAAGAGATCGCTTTTAAGCGATAAGACCGTCTATTGTCTACCCTGTATCTAAGTGTTTATATTTAAGTTTTTGTACTGCTTTATGGTGTGCAATAAAGAATATTTGTATTGTATTGTATTGTAACATAAAGGTGAATTGCTGTAGCTGTAGATTTTGATGTCGTTTTCTAATATTTGTTAGAGTTCCTGCATTTTCTACCAGATAATTAAAAAAAATATCAGAATTTTTAGCCATTTTTATAGAAAGTGTACATGAATAAAATACAATGAATGAAACGGTTGAAACTCTCTAATAATACTACCCAGCGGTTAAGATTTTAAGTTTTTTTCCCAATGCCGTGGTAAAATCGGGATTAAAAGCAACCTATTCCAGAGGCCTTATTACCTAACGTTTCTGACACTCACGATCGCAATCAAATGACAGTTTTGTATGCGAAATACGTCATTTGATTGCGATCGCGAATGTCAGAAACATTAGGCATTACGGCCTCTGATCTCCAGTTATCTTCATACCTCATTCAATTCATTCATTCAAGACCATTTCATTCAAGACCGCCTATTGTCTACCCTAAATCTGTGTTTGTATTTTAAGTTTTTTCTTGTACTGCTTTATGGTGTGCAATAAAGAATATTTGTATTGTTGTATTGTATTGTATTGTATTCAACGTTTTAGTTATCATCTTTTTCTTCTTTTGTTACAGATAAACACACAGTAACTAAGGGATGTACTGAGGAACAAAACGCAAACAAAAATGGCGCCACAAGAGCGAACTTCTTGCTGCGAGGAAGATTCCCGCCAAAACCATCCCATAGACAACCTGTCAAACATAGACTTGGGTTTCGTGAACAAAGGGTACAGATCCGACAGCGGCGATGTTGCCAACCCACAAAAGGAAGAAAAAAAAGAAAAAAAGGCAACGGATTTCGATGACTTACTGCCATATGTTGGAGAGTTTGGTCTTTATCAGAAGCTGTTGTTTTTACTTATGATACCGTTCGCGTTTTTTGTGGCGTTTGTGTATTTTTCGCAAATTTTCATGACGTTGGTGCCTGAGCAGCATTGGTGCTGGGTGCCGGAGTTGGCCAATCTAACTGTTGAAGAAAGGTGAGTTTTTTTTAAAATATGACTTATAATAGGAATGACGACTGGGTTAAAAATATATCATTCTACTCGTATTTAGTCCGACAGTTAGATTATGGAAAAATTTGGGACACGTATTTTTTGGTTTATCTATTTATTAAAAATCGACAAAGGTATAGATCATCAAACTTCTTGAGTGGGGACTTGTGGCGTCACAATAAGGTAAAAAGCGTGCCACATAGTGACGTCACTCGAAACTTCTAAGCACTCTATTCTCGTCATTTTTTGTTTAGCCACGCATCTTAGGCCACGCATCTGCGATGCCCCTGGTGTTGTAGATCTTTATGGGCGGTGGTGATCTCTTACCATCAGGAGACCCACTTGCTCGTTTGCCATCCAGTCGAATAAAAAAAAGGTTGACATGATCCTTCGCAAAGTAATGCCTGGTTCAATAATTGTCCTCGTCTTTAATATTCAAGAAAAACATTAACAAAACCAATTTGTACTTTAACTACTGTAATAGGAAACACGATTGGAAAGAAGGAAGTCACGTTCACGTCAAATACTCAACGGTGACCTCAATTCCGACTTTTAATGGACATTTTAATTTAATTCTCACTTCATAATATGCGTCATGACACTTCCCTACGTGTTAAGGTCCGTACCTACCCGTATCTTGCTATGCCTGTAACAGAAACCTGTCAGGCTACTACGAAAATCTTTTTTTGTGCATGCGTAGGTATGTGAGCGAATTCAAAGACAAAGTCAAAGTTAAAATCTCTTTATTCAATTTAGGCTATAACAAGCACTTATGAACGTCAAAAAAATCTAACACCGGTTCGGAAAAACCTCTGTTGAGAAGAATGCCGGCAAGAAACTCAACGAGGTATTTTTTTTGAGTACAGATTCACAATATTCATAAATGATATCTATATTATTCAAAATTGTTATAAAACAAACCTAAGCTAACATAGTTTTCTATAGGATGCCCTTTTAAACGATTAAAAAAAAAAGGTTTCAGTGGGAAAAAAATATGATAATCGACGACTCGGACAAAAAAATTACGATATGACTAGCGAAGAATATGCAAATTTTGGCACTCCATTCAGATTTGGAAAAAAAAGCACTAAACTAAATAGGTACAGACTAGATTCCTTTACCCTTTTCGGAAATAACAAAAAAAAAAAACTAAAAAGAAAAACAACATAAGCCAGAGGCCTTAATGCCTAACGTTTCTGACACTCGCGATCGCAATCAAAATATGACATATTTCGCAATACAAAAACTGTCATTTAATTGCGATCGCGAGTGTCAGAAACGTTAGGCATTAAGGCCTCAGTGCCCTTAGTGTAAGTTTTCGTTACAAAATACGTGTCGATCGCGTTCGCGTTAAAATCTCAATTTGTATGGAAACACCAACATCGTAAACGTTCCGCTAGAGGCTCTGTTCGTGTTTCCACATAAATTGAGATTTTAACGCGAACGCGATCGAGACGTATTTTGTAACCGAAAACTTACACTAAGGGTACAGGTCACGCTAACTACCTACCTACCGTTACAATTCATTCATGGTAGATATAGAGAAAAAAATCAAACTTAAATTGAAATTAACTCGTTCCAAGTTTTATTATTGCGTTGACATTTATGACACATGCCATATGGTAACTTTTAGCTGACCGCCTACGCTTGTGTTTTTTTTTAGTTTAGTTTTTAATTAGTTTTCCATTAGTAAGAGGCAGATATTTGTATGAAAAAATACGAATGTTTGTTCTCGGGTCTTGGGTGTTTAATATGTATTTAAGTATGTATCGATATAATTATATTTATCCGTTACTTAGTATCCGTTATACAAGCTTTGCTAAGCTTACTTTGGGAGTATAAAATTCCAAAATATATTACTAAAGAAACAGATACAAAATTCAAATCTACTGTCAAGAAGACGGCCTATTATAAAGTTAATGATTATATGTCCATGAGGACAGGGGTATTTAGAAATATTTCCGATCCGCATTAGCGATCCCGTCAAATAGCGAACCTACTGTGTTAAAAATAAAGTTGTGTTAAATACTTGTGATACAGGCCGGGAAAGAATGTCACCCGTCCCGTGAAATTTATCCATCCATCCATCCATAGCAGAGCAGCCCTTAAGCCGCGTTTCCATTAAAGCAGCCTCAGGCCGAGCAGCCTCGACTTGAGGCTGCTCGGCCTGAGGCATAGGCCCGAGGCACGTTGCGGATCAAGCTGAGGCGACATGCCTCATCGTGATCCGCGAGCCAGTTTAAAGCAAACACGCGATGGCACCAGACGCGCGTAGAGTAGCTGCTGCTTTAATTGTCATTAGCATCATTAAAAAAAAGAGAAAGCAACAAAAAGCTATACAAAAGAGGAAGCATCGATGGTTTTGATGATGATTTAATTGCTGATTCGTTGTCCATTACGACCCGAGGCAACACGCTCGTCTCCATCAAAGGCACGGCTCAGACTGAGGCTCCTTTGAGCACGGCCAAAAAACCGACAAAATATGGCTCGGCTCGCGGCGCCGAATTTGCCTCGTGTCGAGGCGCGCCTCAGGTAGAGGCAGCGTCTCCACTTGCGCGGCCTCGGAGCGAGGCAGCCGCTCGGCCTGAGGCTGCCTCTAGTGGATACGCGGCTTTAGTTCGTCCGTCTTCGGACATAGGCCTCCTCTCCATTTCTCCACGCCTGGCGATCGACAGCCATACGCATCCATCCTCCACCCGCCTGTCGGCAGATATCGCCCTTCCACCTCATTGGTGGTCTCCCCTTGCTGCGAGTGTTTTCACGAGGTCTCCACTCGAGTGTTCCCCTCACCCAACGATCGTGGTTCATCCTGGCAATGTGCCCTGCCCATCTCCACTTATTCCTTTCGATCTCTTCCACCACATCTCGAACTTTTGTGACTCGTCTGATCCACTCATTTCTTTTTCGATGCATGACAGTTATCCCGAGCATTGACCTCTCCATTACTCTCTGTGCAACACGGAGTTTCTCTGCAGACTTCTCTGTCAGTGTGTCGTGATATTTATTTTTATTGATTGATTTATTTAAGTAGGTCATGAACATCAATCCAAGTTTAATATGCCTAAAAAAAATACGGAAGTCTTTCTGACAACTCGACAAACTAATTGATTATGCAATAGTCCAAGTCTTTGTAAATAAGCGATAAAAAAAATTGCAAAATAGGTTCCGGGCTTTTTGAATAATGAGGTTATTTTTTTCGCTTGACTTGTTTTAGAAGGTTTTAGATCATGAGTCATATATGTAGGTATGTTGTTATGTATGTGTATCAGCGCGTTGTTTTTAGGGTTCCGTAGCCATTACGAAAAAATTAAGTAATTTGTAACGTGGCGCTTCGGCGGGGAGTCGAACCCCGGTCTCCCACGGGACAGGCGAGGGGATTAACTGCCACGTTATATTGAAAACGTACCGTGGCACCTTCGCGCCGCGCTAACATTAGCCTACGATCCAGGTGCGACTGCGCACTGAGGGTCTGGAGGCTTTCTTTACTCGGACTAGCTCAGGGGTCTAGGTCAGGGAGATAATGGAAACACCGGATTTCTAACACACAATACTGAGGGCTTTTATGCCTGTTTATTAATAAAGAATAGTCATGCAACTTAAATACTAATTCACTTCTTAACCTACGGTGAACTTAATCTACGATTATTCGCACCCCGCGCCACTGCGCGAGGAATCGCACCGCGGCGGCGAGGCGGTAGTTAGTAGGGACGCTACGGTCGGTTATTCACGCCACGCGCCACTGCGCGAGGAATCACACCGCGGCGGCGAGGCGGTAATTAGTAGGACACGGGACGGACGGCGGTTCCGGTCACGCTCCACTGCGCGAGGTATATCGCACCGCGGCGGCGGGTCGGTATTTAGTAGGGACGTTACGGTCGGTTATTCACGCCACGCGCCACTGCGCGAGGAATCACACCGCGGCGGCGAGGCGGTAATTAGTAGGGCACGGGACGGACGGCGGTTCCGGCCACGCTCCACTGCGCGAGGTAATCGCACCGCGGCGGCGGGTCGGTATTTAGTAGGGACGTTACGGTCGGTTATTCGCACCACGTGCCACTGCGCGAGGAATCGCACCGCGGCGACGAGGCGGTAATTAGTAGGACGTTACGGCTAGCGGGGGTTACTCACACCACGTGCCACTGCGCGAGGAATCGCACCGCGGCGACGGGGCGGCAATTAGTAGGACGTTACGGTCGGAGGGGGTTAGCGGGGAGAGGAGGAGTCAGAGAGGGGGGGCGTCACTCGACGGCCCCACACGTCCAGCCAGGCTGCGCGAGAAATCGCACCGCTCCGGTCTAGCCGCGTCGGAGGACGCCGGGCAACTGCCGCTCTCGGCGGCACGGCGTGGTTATATAGCATCGCGGGGTATGGTGCGGAGCGCGGGCGGCGGCGGGGGCGGCGATGCAGTGTTGTAGCCGCATGGTTTGCAAAGATTGCGAAGATTTTTTTCTGCGGGAAAAAAATCACCGGTTAATCCGATGTTACCTTATATTGACGGTACTGCTTGTCGGGAGGGTCCACCTCCTGTGTTTGTGCGGTTGCGGGTCACGGTTGATACTCTCTCTGTATGAATTGTGGGTTTGTACGGGACGGATTCTCTAGTGAAGGGTTTTATGTCTTTTATATGGGCTGTTATTGTTCGGTTTCTCTTGTTTTCGTCGCGTAATAAGTATATTACTGGTGACTTCCTTTCGATGACCTTATATGGTCCCGCGTATTTTGGGCTTAGCTTCGCGCAAAAATTTTTGTTCGCATCTGATAACGGATATGTTTTTTTTAACACGTAATCGTCGGGTTTCGGTTCCCATTGTCTTCGTCGTTGATCATAATACTTCTTTTGGGTTTGTGATGCTGCGTTTTGGTGTTTTCTAACTATTTCATAAATCTCTTCTAGTTTCTGTTTTTCTTTTAAATGGGGGTTCGGAAACGCGTTTCTGTCCCTTGGCATTCGTAATTCTTTTCCGAATAGCAGGAACGCTGGGGTAAACTTAGTGGATTCTTGTACAGCTGTGTTTATTGCGAAATTAAACTCTGGTATGTACTGGTCCCATTTTTTGTGGTTGTCGGTGATGAACGTTGATATCATTGTTTCTAGTGTTCTGTTTGTTCTCTCTGTCGCATTGCATTGCGGAGTGTAGGGTGCCGTTAGTCGGTGTTCTATGCCATATCTTTTTAGTGCTTCCGTGAAGATCTTGCCAGTATACTGTCTTGCGTTGTCGCTCAGTATGGTTTGCGGGCATCCGTATCTCATTACTATGCATTCCTTTAGTGCCT
The DNA here is from genome assembly GCA_037349165.1 of Choristoneura rosaceana. NCBI lineage: Eukaryota > Metazoa > Arthropoda > Insecta > Lepidoptera > Tortricidae > Choristoneura > Choristoneura rosaceana. Next base: position 4,296,936 of record JAZBNJ010000017.1, read on the forward strand.
TGGTGACCGCCTGAGCTGTAGCGGTTCTTAGCGGTCGGATTTCTGTCCATTTGGTGAATTTGTCGTGGAATACTATTATCCATTTGTATCCTTGTGACGACCTTGGTAGTGGTCCTATTAAGTCCGTTGTTATCACTTCCCATGGGGCTGTCGGATTTTTTATGTGCATCATGCCTGGTGTTTTATCTTGCGCTGGTTTGTGTGTTTGGCATGCGATGCATTGTTTTACGTACCCTGCGACGTCTCTGTACATCCCTGGCCAGTAGTATCGTTGCGCTACTTTCTTCAGCGTCTTCGCCGTGCCCATATGGCCTGCCTCTGGTGCGTCGTGGTTTTGTTGTAGGATCTCGGTTACTTCGTCTCGGCGTACGCACATTTTCCACTCTGACTCGGGGTTTATTTCCGTACCGTATGCTGGGTTTGTTATCTTCTTATATAATCTTCCATCCCTTATTTGGTATTGGTTTTCTTTTTGTGGGTTATTGGTTACCTCTCTTACTTTTGTGTCGTACCATTCTTGGGGTTGTTGTTGAGATGCGTATACTGGGTTTCTGGATAATTCATCCGCTACTTGATTGTGTTTACCCGGTCTGTATTCTATGGCGAAGTCATACTGTTGGAGTTCCAGTGCCCATCTTGCTAATCTTCCGGACGGGTTTTTCATTGTATTTAACCATTTTAATGCTTGATGGTCCGTTATGACTGTAAATCGATAGCCTTCTAGAAATGCTTTCATCTTTTTTATTCCCCATACCACTGCCAAGCATTCTTTTTCCGTGGTTGTGTATCTTGTTTCTGCCGGTTTTAAGGTTCTACTTGCGTACATAATGACTTTCGGTATTTTGTTTTCCTCCTGGACTAATATCGCGCCTAATCCTATGTCGCTTGCGTCTGTTTGTAAAATAAATGGTTTCGTGAAGTCGGCTCTCGTTAGGATGGGATCTTCCATCAATATGGTTTTTATTTTCTTAAATGCTTGCTCTTGTCTTTCTCCCCATTGAAATGGTTTCTTCTTCTTTAACTGTTCTACCAGTGGTGCTGTTATCTCCGCGTAGTTGGGAATGAACTTCCTGTACCATGACGTCATTCCGAGGAAGCTTCGGACCTGTTTGACGTTGGTTGGTGTTCTTAAGTCCCTTATCGCTCTGACCTTTTCTTCATTCATTTTTATGCCGTCCTTGGTTACTTTATGTCCTAGATATTCTATCTCTGTTTTCGCGAATTCACATTTCTTCTTGTTTATCTGTAGGCCGGCTTCGCGGATTCTTTTAAATATTTCCTGCAGGTGTTTCATGTGGGTTTCAAAATTCGGACTGCATACTATGATATCATCGAGGTAGACGTAAGCATGTGGCTCTAGTTCGGGGCCGATTATTCTATCTAATAATCTCTGGAAAGTTGCTCCGCTGGAATGTAGGCCGAATGGCATTACTTTGAATTGATACAGGCCTCTCCCGGGGACTGTAAAAGCGGTTGCCTGTTTGCTCTTTTCTTCTAGTTTGACGTTCCAGTACCCGTTCTTGAGGTCGAATTTTGAGAATATTTGCGCGTTCCTCAGCTTTTCTAACGTGTGATCTATTTGTGGTATCGGATATGCGTCTTTTTCGGAGATTTCATTTATCTTACGGAAGTCTATACAGAATCGGTAGTCACCACTCTCTTTCTTTACTAATACTACTGGTGAGCTATACGGGCTTTCGGACGGTTCTATTACACCTTGTTCTAACATGGTTTTCACGTGTTCATCAATCATCTTTTGCTGGTGGGGGTTCCTCGGGTAGTATTTTTGCTTTATTGGTTCATTGTGTTTTAGTTTGATCCGGTGTTCCACCCACGTGTTGCCTATCGGGCTCTTGTCGCATTTCTCAAACTCGGCGGTCAACGTCTGTTCCAGTTCCTCTTTCTGTTTCTGTGTTAGGCCTGTCTTGTTGTCTTCCACTTGGTTTTCCTCTGTGACGTCGCTGTCTTCTTTCTTAGCTGGGGTGTTTCCCCACTGAAGGGTCAGTCCCACTCGTCTCAAAACATCCATCCCAATAATGGTGCATGTTGCTGTTGGCAGTACTCTAACCCAGTGCTTGAATGTGATTCCATTCAGCTCTATAGAGACTAGGACGTCCTTATTTATTTCCACCTCGTTACCGTTTGCTAGTATTATTTTTCTACTTTTATCCTTCTGGGTTGCGTTGCTTTCGACGCATTTTTTGTACGTATCGGTATTTATGTATGTGTTGGTTGAGCCTGTGTCTATCAAGCATTTTTGTTTTTCTCCCATTATAGATACCTCCTTGAAGTACCGGTTGTCCTCCCTTTGTTTTTCATTTGCTGCACCGGCGCCTTCCTTTGTCCATCTGCAGCAGTTTTTGCTCAATACACCTACTTTCCCGCATGTGCTGCAGAATATTTGCCTCCTTCCTCGGCATTCTCTTGTAGAGTGTCCCGGTTTGCCGCACGACCAGCAGCATGTTGCGGAGTTGTAGTTGGGTTGTATTTTCCCTCGCCCGCTTGTTGTGCCTGGCGGGTGCTCCGTCGGTAATGTCTTCGGTCGGTAATTTGTTTCTGGCTGCGGTGTCGGTCCTATTCGGATTTTTTCCTTGAATTTTTCCTTCTGTATATTTTCGTAGTCGGTCGTAAGCTGTATGAGTTCTCCTATGGTTGTAAAGTCTTGTTTCTTTACGTACGTTTTGTAATTCGGGTGCATGTTTTCATAGATCCGGTTTATCCTCTGTTCTTCCGACAATTTGGCTTGTCTCCTCATTATTGTCTGTAAGTCTGTGACGTAATCTGTGAATTTTTCACCGAACCTTTGCTTTCGCGTGATTACTGTTTCTTCTAGTCTTGTTTCGTAATTACTCGGAAAATAGTAAAGTTTGTAAAGCTTTACGAAACCGTCCCAGTCTTCCCATGAGTCTTTATTATTTCTGTACCACCATAGTGCTTTCCCCCTTAACACGTGTGGTAGAGCTTGGAGCATTTGATCCTTTTTGATGTTTTTCGAAGTTATCAATTCTTCTATCCTTTCTAGGATTTCCACCGGGTCGCCGGTTCCATCAAAAGTTACTCCCCAGCTTCTCGTTAGACTCATCATGTCCACCTCCGGTTTTTCGGTACCCATGGTTGCTTCTACGTTCGGTGTTGCGGTCTCTTTCGTGTCTTCTGTTTCGTGGCCTTCTTGGCTTCGGATGTGGTCGGCTAGTTGTTTTCGTAGTTGTTCTACGGTTAAATTGTCGGTCGGTAAATCTTGTTCTTGTGACTTTTTAATTAATTCTGTTTTCGGTAGGTTATATATCCAGGATGTGGGCATTACGCCTCGTACTAAGTCGAGTAGTCCCTGCGTGTTGTCGGTCGGTATGTCCGTTTGTCGTAATTGTCGGTATTTCTCTAATGTCTCTCCTGACTCTGAGCGAAAACTGTGAGTTATTTAGTTGGGCGCCAAATGTAACGTGGCGCTTCGGCGGGGAGTCGAACCCCGGTCTCCCACGGGACAGGCGAGGGGATTAACTGCCACGTTATATTGAAAACGTACCGTGGCACCTTCGCGCCGCGCTAACATTAGCCTACGATCCAGGTGCGACTGCGCACTGAGGGTCTGGAGGCTTTCTTTACTCGGACTAGCTCAGGGGTCTAGGTCAGGGAGATAATGGAAACACCGGATTTCTAACACACAATACTGAGGGCTTTTATGCCTGTTTATTAATAAAGAATAGTCATGCAACTTAAATACTAATTCACTTCTTAACCTACGGTGAACTTAATCTACGATTATTCGCACCCCGCGCCACTGCGCGAGGAATCGCACCGCGGCGGCGAGGCGGTAGTTAGTAGGGACGCTACGGTCGGTTATTCACGCCACGCGCCACTGCGCGAGGAATCACACCGCGGCGGCGAGGCGGTAATTAGTAGGACACGGGACGGACGGCGGTTCCGGTCACGCTCCACTGCGCGAGGTATATCGCACCGCGGCGGCGGGTCGGTATTTAGTAGGGACGTTACGGTCGGTTATTCACGCCACGCGCCACTGCGCGAGGAATCACACCGCGGCGGCGAGGCGGTAATTAGTAGGGCACGGGACGGACGGCGGTTCCGGCCACGCTCCACTGCGCGAGGTAATCGCACCGCGGCGGCGGGTCGGTATTTAGTAGGGACGTTACGGTCGGTTATTCGCACCACGTGCCACTGCGCGAGGAATCGCACCGCGGCGACGAGGCGGTAATTAGTAGGACGTTACGGCTAGCGGGGGTTACTCACACCACGTGCCACTGCGCGAGGAATCGCACCGCGGCGACGGGGCGGCAATTAGTAGGACGTTACGGTCGGAGGGGGTTAGCGGGGAGAGGAGGAGTCAGAGAGGGGGGGCGTCACTCGACGGCCCCACACGTCCAGCCAGGCTGCGCGAGAAATCGCACCGCTCCGGTCTAGCCGCGTCGGAGGACGCCGGGCAACTGCCGCTCTCGGCGGCACGGCGTGGTTATATAGCATCGCGGGGTATGGTGCGGAGCGCGGGCGGCGGCGGGGGCGGCGATGCAGTGTTGTAGCCGCATGGTTTGGCTCCCGGTAGAACTCGAGCGTCGGCAGCGGTGGTGCCAGTCTGGCGCAGTGTTGTAGCCGCACGTTCCCTGGCTTGTGGCGGGTTCCGTCGTCACAAATTTTTTTCTAAAGGTTTCGTATTTTGTACGGAATATTCCAAGTTTAGGTGTATTTTATACCTTAGGCTGCTATTTACTCTTAAACTAATAATAGTTCTCAAGAAAACTTAACCGCTATAGTTTTCCTTGAAAGTTTGATATACTTCCTGCCAACTCCTAATAATTCTCAAGCAAACTTAGCCGTTATAGTTTTCTTTAGAAGTTTGATATACTGACTACCATCCTGAATTTTTCCAAATTTTTCCACCCACCGGTTTAGATTTTAGGGGGGGGGGACGCTCGATTTTAGTGAAAATGTTCACTTTAAAGTTGATTATTTTTCAAACAAATCATCGAATTGAAAAGTCGTTTTAGCACACTCTAATAGTTTTAAAAGACCTATCCAACAATACCCCACACTACTATTCGAACACACTCACACAGACGCGCGCGCAGTACCGCGAGACCCCCTTAGAGGCCGTGTAGAGCGCGCGTCTGTGTGAGTGTGTTCGTTTCGATCGATTGTTCGTAGCTTCCATACTGCTTTAGCTTATAGTATATACAAGGTTTTAATTAAATAACCGAAAACCTCAGACACCCCAAAAAAATTTTACGTTTTAAGTAAATTGATTGAATTTATTTTTGAATATCTTCATTATTTTAAAAGATATCGGTGTGACTTGCTAAGTCGGTAATTCTACTTTGTTTCGAACTCTAAAACTTTGACGTTTTTTAGAAGGTCACACACACAGTGACAGCAAACCGGCCAGTATTACACTACGGTGTGTATGGCCCTTTTTGCTTCTTTCGGCACAATGTCTTTTTCTTTTTCGTTTTTTTTTATTAACTATGTAAGAGTATGTAATAAGGTTGTCTTATTTTTAACTGTGATTTTTTTGCTGTGTCGAATTATGTCAAATAAATTTATTCTTTCTTTCTTTTTTTATTAAACCATCGAAATAGTACCTATGCAACCTCGCTAAAATAATTTAATTGGCGCCTTTTGCAGTCGTAACTTTTAGACTGGGCACAATAAAAAAGGGATTTAATAACACAAACACTACCTAATTCAAAATACACTGTAATCGATTCTACTCTCGATTCTGAGCAAACTAATTTCTGGTTTTCAGTTATTTAATGGTCCAATCAACTTTTTTACCGACACTAATCTGTCCGCGACATTTTTCAAACAATTGCAGATTTTTGCAAGTTAACATGTTTTTTCTGTAATTTAATAGATGGTGTACATGAATACATGCCATCCTACGTAGGTTCAACCTATTAAACCGTGAAATATCTTGTTGGAAGTACGATTTTTTGGTAACGCCAGAGACAATTTTGGTAACGCAGGAGACGCCCAAAGTGTCGGTAAAATAGTTGATTGGCCCTAATTAACACCTTGTATATTGGGGCTATATCTTGTATATCGTAACAAAGAACATTACATAATGTAAGTTAAATGTTACGTACAAATTAGTGAGATGTTTTTACTACGGATGTCGGCGTGGCCGCGGGAAGCCAACCATACCATCCAGTTTTCAATGCCATCAATACTGTTTCGCAGATATTTATAACACCTGTGATCTCGGTATTATTTATTTATTTATTCCAAGAAAAATTACAGCATTACAGTTAAATACCAATGCGCTGTAAAATTAAAATTATACAAACAGAAATATTTAAAGAAAAAAAACTATCTATTTTTGAACTTCATCATCGTCGCTACCCTAAAACGACGGAACACCACACCCTCCGGCCAGAAGTCGGAGCGCAGGAACATCTGCTGGTGCTTGGCAGGCACTTGGAGTCTAAATGAGCTGAAATTGTTAGCCCTTTGAGACTCGAGCGGGATGATGGACAGCTCTAGCTGGGCTCCTTGTAACCGGGCCTTTACTGCCTCGCGGACGTGCTCGAACACCATGTCAGGGGTTATACAAACTCAAACTCAACGCTGTGGTGTAAATGAATATAGTCACACGGATTGAGAAAGGTATGCTTGGATGGTTTGGGCATGTGGAGAGAATGAATGAAAACAGATGTACTAAGCAGATCTATTAGACGAGCGTGAATGGGAACTTTGGGAGAGGAAGACCGACGAACGTACCACGATCAAATCGGGGACATTCTGAAGAAAGGTCGGGTCAGGAGTACTCTAAGCCGACGTGCATGCATGAAAAGATTGATGAATGTAGAGGAAGCGAGAGTTGTATGCCAGAATCGTAGCAAGTGGAAGGATGTAGTCTCTGCCTACCCCGTTGGGAAAGAGGCGTGATTTTATGTATTGTAGGCAAACTCAAACTCACAACATTTATTGACAACAAAAACACACTACATCACAACAAAAATACAGTAAAAACATAAATAGGAGAAGAGAGAACAATTAGAGACGTGCTGTAGTGTGATGCCAAAAGGACTCAGCTCAGCATGTGCCGTAGCCCTGTAATCAGAGCCGCAGCGCTGGTTTTCAGCTGAACCCCGCTATTATGCTGCCAACTTTACATGGTTCGGGTGTTCACCGAAACGTTTGCGCGTACGAAGGAGATGTACTATTTCATTTCTACTTTGAGCGATAGTGATGTCAATAGCGCAACGCGAATACACAAACGCCAAGTGAAGTGCCATCATTTAAGTGCCACAGAAATCAAAGTTAAAGTCAAAATTCAAAACGTCAAAGCCTCAGAGCTAACAAAGTTGCGGACTGATTCGATTTGTAGCATTCGAACATGGCGGATGTAGACAATATCTAATTTTGCTATTTCTATTTCTTTGGCTAGTTGAAGTATAATTTTGATAGTGTTTTATGCGGCGATTAACCTTAACAGTGAAAACAGTGATCACAAAATTCTATATTGCTCTCGTGTCTGACATTTTTTAATGCGCAAGTTGTTTCCACGTGGTTTCTGGAATTTTACTATCAAGTTGCAAAAACTACAATCACCGTACAACGTCCCTCTCAAAGAGAGTACTTTGACACTGGCGAAATTGTCCTATTAATTAGGACAGAAAGCCATATTTTAAAAGAGAAGAAGAATAGAAGTTGCGGACGCTAGGTGGCGCTGATATCGTGCACAGAGCCAATGATCGTGCATTAAAAATATTGAAGAAGATTTTTTCTAAACATTTTTTTAAGATTTAAAACCATGCGCAATAAGATTATTATCAGTGTTTGGTTCTCTTGGAATCATGCCTTGCATTTTTTGTATTGAAATTATTACGATGGTACATCCGTTTGTGTAAGTCACGGTTTGATATAAAACATTATTGTTTATCATGCAAAGACGATTCATTCGATTTTTTTTCAATTTTCCATCCGCCATTATAAGTAAGGTAGGTGCGATATGTAAATAAATTATTGCGTGTTATATTTTATAATATACTAGCTTTTGCCCGCGGCTTCGCTCGCGATAAATTTGGGGTAAAACAAATTTACTTTCCACGATCTTTATTTTCGTGTTTTAATTGATTTTCCAAAGCCCTGTTTCACATCTTCAGGTCAGGGGTGTAATTTCAGAAAACCTACTTATTTTTTGCCGCAACTTCGTACCTACGCGACATAGGATTCTCGTGGGATAAGATTATGCGAAATCAATAGAACCCCAGGGTTTATATTTTTAAAAAGCTTTCACCAATAGTTTTTTTTTAATCAGCTCAGTTGTTTCAGAGATTACCCCCAATAAACAATGAAACGCAAAGTTGATAAAGACAAAAAATCCTTACAATATAATAATATACTCTCACGAAACGTAAAAAATTAAGGCATAAGAAAACACGAATTATGAAGAGTTTCTCGATAAAACACAAAATGATTTCGTTTTTGTTTATCTTTTATGAGGGCTGTTTGTTTTGTTGTAAATTATGGTGATGGAATTCGCCAATGTTGTCAAGGTGAAAAATAAGTGTTGTTTTTTTTTAATATGACCTTTAAACTTTTATTTTTAACATCGTCTTGTGCATTTATTTTGTTTTATTCAATAATCGCAAGTTAATTTTGTTACACTTTCAGTAGTTACTGTTTATTAACGGTTTTTAAGGAAAATAAAAGTCTACAACGAATAATTATTGGAATAGACAAATTAACTTATATATTAAGAAGAGTCACACCACATTTTTATTTTTCATTAAATTTTTATGGAATAATCGAGGACATTGCGTCAGAACGAGAGTTGTGGAGGTCAAGAGGGGAGGCCTTTGCCCAGCAATGGGACACTACACTATACAGGCTACTTAAAAAAAAACGAGGGAAACTAACAAAAATGCAAAGGTATAAAAACTTTCAAGTATAACTCATGGCGATTGATTACAAAGAAGCAATATATAGATATCTATTCTTACAATTTGTGGTTAGAATAATCACGTTTGCGGTTATTGTATTCAGAATTGTTAATACACCGTCATTGTGAGATTGTGATCTTCGCAGTACTGTTAGCAAAAACCATTGAGATGCCACAATAACACAGTCAAGTGCGAGAACGAAGGCATCCTTCATAAGTAAACTCTAAACGGATAGTTAGTTTAGGTATAAATCCATACTAATATTATAAATGCGAAAGTGTGTGCGTTTGTATGTTGGTGATTTTGTCCGTCTTTCACGCCGTAATGGGGCGACGGATCGACGTGATTTTCGGCATAGAGATAGTCTATGGGCCCGAGAGTGACATAGGCTACCTTTTATCCCAGGAAAATGCACTGTTTCCGAGGGAACAGCGCGCGATAACCGAATACGCAGGCAAAAGCTAGTACAAACATAAATACATACGGGTCAAACACATAACCCTCCTTCACAGTCAAAGTCAAAGTATTTTATTTGTTAAACATGGGTAGATATAACTGTATAGTAAGTATAGTATATGTGTATATATATATATGTCCTCCACCTGGCTAAGATCGCGGGATCGCGGTGGATGCGGAAAGCACAAGACCGGTCTGAGTGGAGAGCCTTGGGAGAGGCCTATGTCCAGCAGTGGACGTCTTTCGGCTGACATGATGATGATATATATATATATATGTGTGTGAAGTCAAAGTCAAAGTCAAAGTATTTTATTTGTTAAACATAGGTATAACTGTATACCTACAGTAGTAAAAGAAACTATAATAGTCTCACCACGTTTTGCCAATTGGCGTACAAAAATAATTTAAAATAAGAGAGATTAAAAGAACAAAATGTCAGATAAAACTTTACAATAAAAAACATAAATTGAAATTAGAATAGTTGTATCATGAGTCATATAAGAAGCTAAAAAAATATGATAAATACTTAAAATGTTTTTTTTATTTGACTGGATGGAAAACGAGCAAGTGGGTCTCCTGATGATGAGAGATCGCAACCGCCCATAGACACCTGCAACACTAGGGGGATTGCAGATACGTTGCCAACCTAGAGGCCTAAGATGGGATACTTCGAGTGCCAGTAATTTCACCGGCTGTCTTACTCTCCACGCCGAAACACAACAGTGCAAGCACTGCTGCTTCACTGCAGGATTAGCGAGCAAGATGGTGGTAGCAATCCGGCGGACCTTGCACGAGGTCCTACCACCTGCAGTCTTTAAATAATCTAACTAAAAAGTTGGAAAACCCGGAGGTGTCTGCGTTATCTAGTGTAATCTGTATCTGTGGTCGTTTTAGTACAAACCTGCAAATGACTGAATAACAAAATTTAAGTCGGGTAATAAATGATTTTATTTCGCAGTAGATTGAGCAATTATATTGGACTGATACCAATAAGTCCAGTTGCAGCAAGGCCGGCTAGAAGCCAAGGTTTGTCCGGGAGAAGGGGTTTCTTCCAGTTTGCATTGTTTAAAAAAAACATCATTTCAACTTTCGCTTTAAGTGCCGCAGATACAAGGTAGCACAAACATAATCCGAAATACTTAACACTAATTGAAATGTCGTAAAAGATTTTTTTTAAGGGTTTCGCGGGAACAAGGTACCCTTTTATACGAGATCATTGCTGTATTCGCGTCAATTCCATTTTTAGTTCGTCACTTTAAAACGTCAGCAAAACCAAATCACGATCAGTTTCGCGCCAACTATTATTTAATTCCATAAACAATGAGCTATATTTTTTTAAATGACATAGTTAGTTCTAAATTCAAATGTTTACGGGTGGCCAGGATTGAAAAACTTTCAGTGTGGCCTAGGTACCACGCGCCATATAATATAATATAATATAATATAATATCACGGGACAATTCACACCAATTGACCTAGTCCCAAAGTAAGCTTAGCAAAGCTTGTGTTATGGGTACTAAGCAACGGATAAACATACTTATATAGATAAATAAATACTTAAATACATATTAAACATCCAAGACCCGAGAACAAACATTCTTATTATTCATACAAATATCTGCCCCGGCCGGGATTCGAACCCGGGACCTCAAGCTTCGTAGTCAGGTTCTCTAACCACTTAGCCATCCGGTCGTCAAATATAAATCTGCATAAAAGTTCATTACTTAATACTCAGTTTTGACGCATTTTTGAGATATATTTTTTATGCGCCGTCTTTACGTTACTCCCGGATTGTGTTCGAATCGCTTAACGGTATAGTGCCTATTCAATTATTGGAAATCATTTATAGTTTTTATGGTATTAGTCGCAAATTCGTCTAACCGTTTCAGCGTGAAGAAGTAACAAATACTCACTCACTCACAAACTTTCACATTTAGGTAAAATAATCTAGAAGGATAGGATAGAACCCTGCTATAAGAGTTACATTTTAAATAAAAAAAATATCCTAAAAATAACTTAACTAAACTTACCTACATAGAATAAAAATAGAACCTAAAACTAAAACAAGTTACCAAAAGAGTACCCCCTAGGCAAGGTCCCGAAGATTCTGGCAGCGTTTCCTCTTTGAATAGCTAGGCTAATTCTTTGTCCGAGGAAGCTGCCAGCTCTTCGGTCACCTGTGACGTCTACTAATCTTTTTGAAATTTAGGATAGGATTACCTCGCAACTTGGCCGGTATTTTTCGCATGCCATACGTATATTTTAAAATTACCTCGCAACTTGGCCGGTATTTTTCGCATGCCATACGTATATTTTAAAATTACCTCGCAACTTGGCCGGTATTTTTCGCATGCCATACGTATATTTTAAAATTACCTCGCAACTTGGCCGGTATTTTTCGCATGCCATACGTATATTTTAAAATTACCTCGCAACTTGGCCGGTATTTTTCGCATGCCATACGTATATTTTAAAATTACCTCGCAACTTGGCCGGTATTTTTCGCATACTATACGTATATTTTAGCTTATCTTTGACTATAATTTCTCACAATCACAAGGGCGGCAGCGAGGCCTTGCTCGATCGAGCGCCTAATTCGTGTCCGGAAGCTATCCGGAAATTATGTTTGTTATTTTAACGACCCTAGCTCGCGAACTGAATAGAGCGGTTCAGGTTACGTGGCAAGGTTCCGTACAGTCGTCATCGGTCGGAGCGCCGAAAGTGGTGAAAAATATCGGCACATGAATTTGTGAATTTGAATAAATGTCTTTCTTCTTCTTCTTCTTTTCCTCCACATGGACTCGATTGTTAAATTAGAGTTCGTTTTTAGGGTTCCGTAGGCTAAATGGCAAAAAAGGTACCCTTATAGCTTCGCCATGTCTGTCTTTCTGTTGTTTAAGAGTAAATAGCGGCCTAAGGTATAAAATAAATAAATATTACGGGACAATTAATTCACACCAATTGACCTAGTCCCAAAGTAAGCTTAGCAAAGCTTGTGTTATGGGTACTAAGCAACGGAAAAATATAATTATATAGATAGATACATACTTAAATACATATTCAACACCCAAGGCCCGAGAAAATAGGTTTCCTAGCGATGGTTCTTAGATATGTTTTATCAAAATCGTTTCAGCCGTTTTTGAGATATTGAACTTTGAAGTGACACAGTCGGGGGCTTCCCATCTTTTTGTTGGTTAGGTTATGGTCTACTGCAACGCATTCACACAACTAATACTACAATAAACTAGCCTAATTAACAAAAAGTTGGAAAACCCCCGACTTTGTTACTTCAAAGTTCAAAATCTCAAAAAAACGGCTGAACCGAAATCTCGTGTTTCTATGACTTGTTTTAGTCCCTTGTTGAACAATCTATTATTACTAACTTTCTTTCTTTTCATGAGAATTCAGTAAAATTAACTACGGAATTTTCATTCAGCAACTATTGTTATACATATAGTAGGATAGGATACCTAACGAATAAAAAGTTGGAAAACCCCCGGCTTTGTTACTTCAAAGTTCAATATCTCAAAAACGGCTGAACCGATTTTGATGAAATATATCTAAGAAGCATTGCTAGAAACCCTTCTTTCAAATAAAAAAACCGCAACCAAATCGATCCACCCGTTTAAGAGCTACAGTGCCACAGACAGACAGACATAGCGGTCAAACTTATAGCACCCCTCTTTTTGCACGTCGGTTCAAAAAGTCTAAAATTACTTTCTATCGCTGAATAAACATCATCATGGTCATATTTTTCTAGTTTTTCTGTGCATCTATATTTCAGTTTGTATTTTCGATTTAGGTTTTACGGGATGGCCGTAAAAGTAACGAGAATTTTAAATTGAAATAAAAAATACCGAAAGATTCCAAAATAACAATCTTAATTTGATTGCTTAATAACGATATCTCTTGTCCGGGTGAGCGGTTAGTTCCGATGGAGTGCCGAAAAAGTTTCTCGATGAGGCCTGCGGCATAGATGTCGCTAGTGTCGCTGCTTAAGTGGCTAAATAAAGACAAAACAAGCTGAGATATGTTGGTGCATAGGAGACACTCGTCTCGTGTCTGTACCTACCGATGTCCAGCGGTGGTGTAGGGGATTAGCACGCGGCATGGAATGCCGAGGACCTGGGTTCTATTCCCAACGCTGATCATATTTTTCTGGTTTTTCTGTGCATCTATATTTCAATCATGAAACTACTGTGAGACTCACTCATATTTCAGTTAAGAAAGAAAGAATGATTTATTTGCTTAGAATACGTAAATACAGATCTTAATTACTACTTGTTTTGAACCGGTATTCAGTCGAAGAATCAACATGCAAATTCTTTGATGAATTATACCTGTAGATTCACAATCGCGCGCCCAAATATGTCCGAGCCAAATGAGCGCCACTTTGGTAAAAGTGGCCTTCTTTTTTCTCAGTACGTTGTTGTCAAGTGTCAAGCGTTGTGGAGTTTTGCCGCTAGCGAAATTCGCCCGTAATAGAGTAAAGACTAGGTTCAAATTTCGTCTCGTATTATTTTAATTATTTTGTGTGAGATGATTTTATTTGTCACGCAAACAAATCAATAGTTCTGACATTCTTTGAAGGGGATTTTGTTCGGCAATGTGCGTCCTGGTTTAAATGTCATTGTGCAAATTGCTTAAAAAAACACACATCAGCTTTTACCTATACATTCACAATATATGTGAAAATTAGGTACTTTATACAAATAAAGATTTGTTAAATCCCTACTAATATTATAAATGCGAAAGTAACTCTGTCTGTCTGTCTGTCTGTTACGCTTTCACGTCGAAACCGCTGAACCGATTTTGGTGAAATTTGGTATAGAGATAGTTTAAGCCCCAAGGATCGACATAGGATACTTTTTATTCCGGTAGAGGGCGCCACCGCGCGATAACCTAGGTCCTCGCAGACGAAGTCGCGGGCATAAGCTAGTTTAAAATATAATACTAAAACTATTAAAATTTGATATAAGTTATGGAAATGTCATTGCAAATTTACATTTTTAATCAATTATGGATTGAATGAAAAAAAAAGAAAGAAAAAGAAAGAAAGAAAGAAAGACATTTATTCACATTCACAAAGACACACAAATACAACAATAACAAAAAAAAACAATAGACAGCAAACACAAACAAAACATAAAGGAAATTCAAAAATAAAAATATACGATTTTGTGTGTCCCCAAAACAATTTATTTTACTTTAACAAAAGTAGGTATTCTTGAATTTTGTATTTTCGATCTAAACAAACAGTCTCCATTCACGAACTCCCTTGACCCCCAGCGTTTTGACGCTGTTCTGTGTCCGAACAATTTGCGTTTCCGCACCTGAAGAATTAACCAGCCGATTAGGTATGACCTCGCACCTAACCTTTTGTATGGCCTCAGAATAAGGCCGTCTAGATGCAGACAATTTTTAGATAACGTCAGATCTATTAGTCAAGAATACATTAATTTTTTTTAAAACCGATTTACAATGTTATTAATTCTATTAATAACTAACTTAATACCACAGTGTGGCCACGCCGTTCAAAATACACGTTCCTCAATCTACATAGGCACGACGAATATTTTGACTTTAACTTTCAAATATCTGCATAAAAATCCATACTTAATATTATAAATGCGAAATTTTTGAATTTTTTTATTGGCGAGAATGATATGTAATGTATATCATGCCAAAATTACAGCTTTCTGGTACAAACTGGCTCTGAGCTTCGCCGCAGATGGACAGACAGACAGACATGGCGAAACCAGGGTTCCTAGTTGACTACGGATCCCTAATAACCTAGCCAACAAAAGTTGGAAAACCCCCGACTTTGTCACTTCAAAGTTCAATATCTCAAAAACGGCTAAACCGATTATGAGAAAACATATCTAAGAACCATTGCTAGAAAGCCAGCTTTCAAATAAAAGAAACCGCATTCAAATCGGACCCGTTTAAGAGCTACGGTACCACAGACAGACACACAGACAGACATACAGACACACAGCGGTCGAACTTATAACACCCCTCTTTTTGCGTCGGGGGTTAAAAAAGTGTCATGTTAAAGAACCCTTTGAACCTTTGAAAATCAAAACGCTTAGGTATTCTGCAGGTAGGCTGCAGAATACTTAAGCGTTATTATTTTGAACAGAACACACACAGGGCAAAATTTGATAATGACCCAAAATGTCCCCCAACGGTCTAACTAAGGAAATATCGCGTTAATAATAAAACATTTCGTACGCTGTTGATTTATAACGTGTTTATTGCATTAATGGGCAAATTGATCCGGTATTGATTAGTTCGTGCAGACTTTGTAATTGTGGTTTATTCACGCATTTCTGGTATGTTTAGAGATTTGTAGAGTACTAGATTCTTTTTCGAACCCCTAACATAAAATTAAAAAAAAAAACCGGCCAAGAGTGTTTTGGACACGCCCGAAATAGGGTTCCGTGTAGCCATTATAAAAAAATTAAGTAATACTTTTTAAAGGATTTCGTATATTATATGAAATCTTCCAAGTTTAGGTATATTTTATACCTTAGGCTGCTATTTACTCTTAAACTACTAATAATTCTCAAGCAAACTTAGCCGTTATAGTTTTACTAGAAAGTTTGATATACTTACTACTATCCTGAATTTTTTCAAATTTTTCCACCCGCCGGTCTAGATTTTAGAGGGGGGGACGCTCAATTTTAATGAAAATTTGCACTTTAAAGTTGAATATTTCGCAAACAAATCTCTAAATCGAAAAATCGTTTTAGCAACACCCCTTAGGATTTCAAAAGATCTATCCAACGTTGCACTACACTACAAGGTTGGATGATGCCGACAAAATGGTACAATAAAAATTCAAAAACAGTTTTTTTCGGAGTACCTCCCATAGACGTAAAGTGGGGGTGATTTTTTTTCTCATCCAATTTTGTAGTGTGGGGTATCGTTGGATAGATTTTTTAAAACCAAGGGTTTCTAAAACGATTTTTCGATTTAGTGGTTTATTTGCGAAATATTCAACTTCAAAGCGCAAATTTTCATTAATACCGAGCGTCCCCCCCCCCCTCTCTAAAATCTAAACTGGTGGGTGGAAACATTTTAAAAAATTCAGAATGACAGTATGTATATCAAACTTACAAGAAAAACTATAACGGTTAAGTTTTCTTGACAATTATTAGTAGTTTAAGAGTAAATAGCAGCCTAACGTATAAAATATATCTAAACTTGGAAGATTCCGTATAACATACGAAATCCATAGAAAAATATGATAATTTTTTTTCGTAATGGCTACGGAACCTTACTTCAGGCGTGTCCGACACAATCTTGACGGGTTTTCAAAGTGGGTTAAAAATGATTAAAACCGCCGTAACCGTATTACTCTTAAGGTGGTTTTCCACCGGCGAGGCGACCCGAGATCAGGCGATACGAGAATTGAAATTTGTATGGCGGCGCCCGCGCCGCCCGCAGCAGCTCGCGGCGGGCGCGGGAGAATTCATACAAATTTCAATGGAGATGACGACTGGGTTAAAAATATATTTATATTATATATATATATATATATATATATAGATATATATATATATATATATATATATATATATGCCGAATTGGAGTGAGAATGTAATTTGAAGAGTTATGTTTTTTGAGTAGGGTGAAATGAAATGAAATGAAATGAAATGATTTTTATTTGCGGAATATGGGTTATAAAGGATGTTATGTTATTACTAATTAACTCAGCCATATTCTACTTCATTAAGCATGCAAACTTTAACAGGTATGTAGGTACATTTTGTTCATCGTTCTTTAAATTAATAAATTATTAATATAACCAACATAATTGTAAGTCCTAATATTAGTAACCATCCATGGACATGTGTTCAAATTGAATATTATTTATTATTATTAACATTAAAGGGATTGATAATTTAAGTCTAACAATGGGAAGAAGTAGCTGTCATGAATAAATATTTACTTATTACGAAATTTCATATTCAGAAACTCTTTTGTTGAATAAAGGTTTAGTTCACATAGGAATGAGTACAATTTCTTTTTGAACTGGTTCAAGGTAAGATCCTTTATGTCTCTTGGAAGTTTGTTATATATTTTAGTGCACATAAAGTAAGGACTACCAGCCGTTCGCTTTAGACGCGCTTTAGGTACAGTAAGCAGGTTTCTTTGCCTAGACATGCGGTTATTGTATGTGATGACATCACAATTTTTTTTTAAAGTAGTGTAAGTTACTATGAACAGCAGCAGTGTGATATAGCACGCGTCATCTCGTTTAAGTTAAGCTTAAACTTGTATTTTGAGACTATCTGTGAGATCCTGTAATTGGCTAAGTGTCACTATTTTCATAATCATATTGTTTTATAAGCTGTTGGTTCTCCTTTAAATAAATAAATATATCATTCTATTTAGTCCGGCAATTAGATTATGGAAAAATATGGGACACGTATTTTTTGGTTTATCTATTTATTAAAAAAAATTAAATTATGCTGAGCCAGTGTCCGATTCACAACCGCAATGACGCATAATTTCCTATGTGTTGTCTATTTGTACCTAATGCTATTGTTGTGTCTTGTGATGTGAATAAATGTATTCTCTTTCTTTCTTTAAAAATCGACAAAGGTGTAGATCATCAAACTTTCGGAGTGGGGGCTTGTGACGGCACTATAAGGTAAAAATCTTACATATAGTGACGTCACTCGAAACTTCTAAGCACTGTATCCTCGTCATTTTTTGTGTGTCAAACAAAAGAAAAAATATGTGCACAATATTTTTAAATTATCCACCTGACGGACTAAACAGTTTTTTTAGTCGTCTAGCCTATTCTCGTCTCGCCTCGTCGGTGGAAAATCACCATTAACTGATACTTAATAATTTAATTATTCGATTCCTGCAATTAAGTCCGTTTTTTCTTTGTTCCACTAAATTATGTATTTTTAATCATCATTCTTGTTTACTTCTGGGATGCTGAATATAATATTACATGACTAGCTTTTGCCCGCGGCTCCGCCCGCGTGTTAATCGGTTGACACGCGCTGTTAACTCTGCAATTTTCCAAGATAAAAAAAAATTCTATGCCAAAAATCACGTCAATGCGTCGCTCCGTTACGGCGTGAAAGACGGACAAACACATAAGCACACAAACACAAACAAACACACTTTCGCATTTATAACATTATATAGTATATAGTAAGTATATAGTATAGTATGGATGGATGGATGGATGGATTACCTAATTATTTTACCTCCTATAAATATTGTTAATTCATTATTAAAAGTACTTATACAAGGCACAATTAAATACATAAATTATGTATTTAATGAACAATTTTTTAAAGATGTTTATGTTTTTCCTGTTACGAACTATTATAATAATAATTATTGGTAATTACTCAATGTTATGTGTTCCATATGTCATAAATTGATATATTTGCAATGTCGTCTTCTAAACGATCACATATAATATGATGATCGTATAGGTACGTGTCCTAGTAAAGAGCTTAGTGTTGTCACAATTTTCGAGATATTGTATACGTATCAAAACACATAAAGTAAAAAAGAATAATGATCGAAATACATAATGGCTATTTGACAGAACGCATTTTTTTTAGATTGTCATCTTATAGGATTGTTATAAAATAAACATAACCTTACCTAAATTCTGTAGATTACAAAGATTATAAAAGTTTGTATAATCAGTAGTTTCACCGAAAATTATGCGACCAATTTATTGCATCAGGTGTTACTTTGCGGAGGTCAATATCAATGAAGTAAAAACAATTAATTTAATTACCCGCGAGCACAGAGAACATAATATACAGAGACACCACCTAGTACAAGCAAACGGTATCACCCTAATACTGGCTATACAACTGGCTATTTTTCTTTTCTTTATTTTACAATAGAAGGCACCACTGAGAACACAAATAACACGATACCTATATGCCATCTAGCGAGACACTAATGATACGGGTGTCGCTTGTTAGCCCAATCTATAGCTTGACTAGGACATGACAGGGTTGGTAGATGGCGCTACGTTATATAACCTACTCACGGCCGCTGGTCAGTGCGTAAGCAATCGAGGTTTCGTAGATCCAAACCTATTCGTAATCTGCTGAAAACGCTGTCAGCCATATTAGTTTATAGATTATCTACAGCTTAGGGCTATACTACGAAACTCGAAGTTCGTATCGTACCGTCCCTCTCGCTCTCGTATTAAATAGTTTAAGTGTCAGAGGGACCGCACGACACGAACTTCAAGTTTCGTAGTAGAGTAGTGACGATATGTAGTTTTAATTTTTTTTTTATTCGACTGGAAGGCAAACGAGCAAGTGGGTCTCCTGGTGGTAAGAGATCACCGACGCCCGTAAACATCTGCAACATCAGGGGTATTGCAGATGCGTTGCCAACCTAGAGGCCTAAGTTGGAATACCTCAAGTGCCAGTAATTTCACCGGCTGTCTTACTCTCCGCGCCGAAACACAACAGTGCAAGCACTGCTGCTTCACGGTAGGATTAGCGAGCAAGATGGTGGTAGCAATCCGGGCGGACCTTGCACAAGGTCCTACCACCTGCTATTATGCGATTATGCAATTATAGTATATAAGTGTTGTGTAGTGTATATACTTGGTTTGGTGTTTTTCAAAATCCTCTAATATCTCAGAAACGGTGCGTCCTAGCTCAAAAATAGCCAAATTTTCAACCCCCTCCCAAGCCACCCCCTACGGGACTACCCCGGACCCAACCCCAAAATTTCATCCCCCCCCCCCCCACTTTTAGCACATTGACCAGCCTAACCAGACCCCTGATCCAAGGGTAGCAAAAACTTCCAGGGCCTATAGCTCCGGAACGGGGCTACTCCGAAACACAACGTTCGAAGTTCGTGTCGTGCGGTCCCTCTCGCTCACGTATTATATATGTGTATGTGTTTCGGAGTAGCCCCGTTCCGGAGCTATAGGCCCTGGAAGTTTTTGCTACCCTTGGATCAGGGGTCTGGTTAGGCTGGTCAATGTGCTAAAAGTGGGGGGGGGGGGGGATGAAATTTTGGGGTTGGGTCCGGGGTAGTCCCGTAGGGGGTGGCTTGGGAGGGGGTTGAAAATTTGGCTATTTTTGAGCTAGGACGCACCGTTTCTGAGATATTAGAGGATTTTGAAAAACACCAAACCAAGTATATACACTACACAACACTTATATACTATAATTGCATAATCGCATAATAGCAGGTGGTAGGACCTTGTGCAAGGTCCGCCCGGATTGCTACCACCATCTTGCTCGCTAATCCTGCCGTGAAGCAGCAGTGCTTGCACTGTTGTGTTTCGGCGCGGAGAGTAAGACAGCCGGTGAAATTACTGGCACTTGAGGTATTCCAACTTAGGCCTCTAGGTTGGCAACGCATCTGCAATACCCCTGATGTTGCAGATGTTTACGGGCGTCGGTGATCTCTTACCACCAGGAGACCACTTGCTCGTTTGCCTTCCAGTCGAATAAAAAAAAAATTAAAACTACATATCGTCACTACTCTACTACGAAACTTGAAGTTCGTGTCGTGCGGTCCCTCTGACACTTATACTATTTTTTACGAGAGCGAAAGAGACCGCACGACACGAACTTCGTGTTTCGAATTACATAGTAGCCCGCTGCATGCGCATACCGGTTTTACGCCATCTAGCGTTACTTTTGCAAACTACTACGAAAACCTCATAGCTGAAACGTAGTCACATGTAGCCTATACTTTCGTATTCTCAATTTATTATTTATGATGTTTCTTATCTTCAAATTAAGGAGTTTAAATAAAGTTGATGTGAAGTTGTGTTTATAAAATATGCTATTCTTTATTTTAATATCAATATTTCTACTTAATTCGGCTTATTTACATTTTATACTTTACAGATGTTAATGGTAGTGCCATCTATTGCCGTTTTTTAGTACTAAATATATCTTGTATGAGTTGGTAGCCCATGCCCGCGAGCTTACGAGCATGACAGCTACGTCTATGCAACATAATGTGTGTTCATACAGTTCCTCCACCTCTACACTGTAAGAAAACACACACAAATAACATAAACCCAACTATCACTCTTTTAGTTTGGGACTGGGTCAATTGACAAGTACCCTTAGTGTAAGTTTTCGGTTACAAAATAACGTCTCGATCGCGTTTGCGTTAAAATCTCAATTTATATGGAAATACGAACAGCGCCTCTAGCGGAACGTTAGCGATGTTCGTGTTTCGATACAAATTGAGATTTTAACGCGAACGCGATCGAGACGTATTTTGTAACCGAAAACTTCTAGGGGCACTGGTTTCATATTTCTAAGACTATAAATTGAGTAGTTTTCTGTATTCTGTTTGGAAAGACAAAGAAGCTGATATTTTTAAAATTTCGCTACGGTTATTAATTAATTTATTATTTTTTAAGACGTGCTTATTCTAAAAGGGCATAACTCCAAAACTACCACACAATTGTATTCATTACTATTAAAAAAAAAGATCACGCAAATTTCACATGTAGACAACAAAATTATGACACCCTTTTCTGGTGAAAAAGGCAAAGGAACCTATTATGATCTGGATCTATTATGTAGTAGTATTGGCATTCAGATATATTTTTTAATTTTTTTGTATTTTTTTAAATGTGGAGAAATAAATAAATTTTAATAAATATTTTCCCATGTTCAGAAGTCAAAACTGTTTCGATTCCTGTTGTAATTTACAGGTGTTAAAAAAATGATTAAATAAAATATTTTTTTAAGAATATTTTTTTGTTTTTTTTTTCAGACGGGCCCTGGCCATCCCCCCCAAAACGGACGGCCCGTTCTCCCACGACCGTTGTCACATGTACTCCACCAATTGGACGCTCGCGTTAGCTGAAGGGAGAACCACTCCTGATGATGAATGGCCTATAGTGCCGTGCGTGCGTTGGGAGTACAACAGGAGCGACGTGCCATACGAAACTGTAGCCAGCCAGGTAGGTTAGAAGTTCAGCCAGTTGTCGCTAGATGGCGCTAAATTATATCGTGCTAGGAAAGAAACTATATTTGTGACAACGTGGAAAAATTGCGCTAAAAGTAAGGGTTAGGTGTGAAATTTTAGAAATTTCATAATCCAAGTAGGAGACTTTTTGGTAGTATATAAATGTAGCGATAGGTGTTGCCAGTTTACCAGCACATGGTCAACATCCGGCTCGAAGGACCAAGTATAATAATTAAAAGTAAAATAATGACTGTTACCAAGGTTGATATTGGATATTTATATATCAACTATTTTAGTTGGTTAGTTACTTAATCACGCTGATAAATTATTTCAGCGTCATTAATGTATCACTTTTTCCGTATTTTTTTTTATGTTTCTGAAGTAGATGACTTTTAAAACACTATTGTAGTTGGTTTAGTAACTAAACAGCGTTAGTCTTAACAATAGGTACTTAACAAAAAATATCGCGATTAAAAGGCTATTATTACCTATATCACTAATGACTATAAACTTATAAGTGGCAAATATTGAGCCAGTGATGTTTGAATTTAATTTGAATTGAAACGTTTTGTCGACAGTTGGACTGGGTGTGCGAAAAAGACAACCTGGCTGCTACATCTCAGGCCATCTTCTTCTGCGGCGCCATAGTGGGGGGCTTGCTGTTTGGGTGGATTGCTGACAAATACGGTCGGATACCCGCTTTAGTAGGTAAGTATAAATAATACGTAATAATAATATTATAAATGCGAAAGTGTGTTTGTGTGTTTGTCCGTCTTTCACGCCTTAACGGAGCGACGGATCGACGTGATTTTTGGCATAGAGATAGTTCATGGGCCCGAGAGTGACATTGGCTACTTTTTATCTCGGAAAAATGCACAGTTCCCGAGGGAACAGCGCGCGATAACCGAATACCACGCGGGAGGAGCCGTGGGCTAAAGCTAGTACATAATAATCCTGTATGAGTTAAGGATACAGCAACATATCGTAAAACCGGCAAACACCGATATATTGACATCCAACGACATTCATCGATATCAAAGATCCGCCGATTTTAACACATACACACTATTACACACACACACACACACACACACACACACACACACACACACACACACACACACACACACACACACACACACACACACACACACACACACACACACACACACACACACACACACACACACACACACACACACACACACACACACACACACACACACACACACACACACACACACACACACACACACACACACACACACACACACGCACACGCACACGCACATAGAGAGAGAGAGAGAGAGAGAGAGAGAGAGAGATACTCGTAAACTTACGCATTTATAATTAGTAGTATTGAACACCGTAAATCAATACTTTACCTACCTTCCCTTACCTTCTCTATCTATCCTTAGCTTACCTACGAGTACCTTACCTTACGTTACCTACTGTATGCTTGATGGTATGTGTAGATAAAAGGCAAACTGTCTTAAACACTCGCTTCAATGCAACTAGTTTACAACAAGAGAGCCGTGCGGTCCAGCTGGCAAGATGGCGCTAACACAAAAATATCGGCGGGTAGGTCCGCCTAGCGAGTTGTTACAGCTACCCCCTAAAAAACCATAATTAAAATAAACATGAGCGCGTTGCTAACACTCACCTTACCTTACCTACCACACCTAACCTTACCTTACCTAACCTATCTTATCTTACCCACCTTACCTTTTCTCGTTGCTTTGATTTTACCTTTGATAATAATAACAATCGTTTGTTTCTTCCAGGCACGAACCTGGTAGGCTTCGCGGCTGGCGTGGCCACTGCATTCAGCCACAGTTTCTGGACGTTCTCTGTCTGCAGATTCCTGGTCGGGCTCGCGTTTGACAACTGTTTCACCATGATGTACATCCTTGGTTAGTATCTTTATTTCAGCCGTAGGACGTCCATTGCCAAGCAACAGCAGATGTTCCTGTTTCCTGCACTCCGACTGACTCCTACCTATACGTACACACAGACGTACTCACACGTACGTATGGCGACATTTGACAACTGACAGCTGTCAATCCGACCTCTCTTTTTAGGGTTCCGTAGCCAAAATGGATTCGATTTGTGGCATTCGAACATGGCGGACGTAGTCAATGTATAATTTTGCTATTTCCGTTTCTTTGGCTAGTTGAAGTATAATTTTGATAGTGTTTTATGCGGCGATTAAGCTTAACAGTGAACAGTGATCATAAAATTCTATATTGCTCTCGTGTCTGACATTTTTTAATGTGCAAGTTGTCTCCACGTGGTTTCTGGAATTTTACTATCAAGTTGCAAAAACTACAATCACCGTACAACGTTGCCTCTCGAAAGAGAATACTTAGACACTGGCGAAATTGTCTTATTAATTAGGACAGAAGCCATATTTTAAAAAAGAAGAAGAAGTGGCCAAAATGGCAAAAACGGAACCCTTAAACTTGGAAGATTCAGTATAAAATAAAATACGAAGTCCTTCGAATAATGTTTACTTATTTTTTTGGTGATGGCTACGGAACCCTATTTTGGGCGTGTCCGTCACGCTCTTGTCCGGTTTTTTTTTTAAATAGACCAAGGCACAAACCTATTAATCTTATGAAACGTGTCGTTTGCCGAAATAAAGTTTCAATTGATATATTAATAATAAAAAGGGCAAGTGAAAAAAAAATCTATCTCCAGAAGATCCAGAAATGAGCTAGATTATAAGTCTAATATCGATAAAAAATATAGGAGGCGTGTGCGACGTATAATCCAATTCAATAGAATCTGACAATCCTGTAGACACTTCTAGCCTCCTAATATGAACACCGGGCTGCCTAAGGCTTTGTGATGTGTTTTTGATTCATTTTAGACGATAATTGCAACAACAGGGACATATACAATCAAGCGTGCCCACGTTAGGGTGTGTTAAATGTGTAGAAAATTGTCAGATTCTATTGAATTGTACTTTATATTGGTCAAGATAATGTTGTTTTAAACTTAATGTTTTTACCCAAGACTAGATTCAAGCACGTATTCACGAGTAATAAAACATACTTTAACTGGCCCAAGGTTTTCGCGCTGGCTTATATCTCTTTGTAAGTAGTCACGACTTAAGGATTTAAGTGCGTAAAATTGTCCTAAAGGTTATTACAATAGGTATTAGGTATAGTTAAAGTTGACATGAATGGATTGAACTAAAGTCATGTCTAAAAGTCAAGTTCTTAAATTAAGTTGTTGTATAATAATTGCTATAAGTAACTGCGCATTTCTATCTACCGTTGTTCCCTGAGTTTACTTCTCCGATTTCAACAAAATTTGATAGGTAGACTCAGTCCATAATTCCGAGCTGTAAGAACAGGCTCTCCAGATGTTTCCCCAAAACATTGTATGGATGTGTCCGTTTTGTTACGAAAATTATTAAGAAAATTCGTAACAAAACGGACACATCCAAACAATATTTTGGGGACACATCTGGAGACCCTGCTTTTCCAGCTTGCATTCACGGACAGAGTCTATATTCCAAATTTTGTTGAAATCGGAGAGATAAACTCAGGATACAACGGTAGATGGAAATGACCAACTACCAGTTTCTTATTTTCTTAAGTAACGCCTGATTCAATAAACTATGCAAATAGCGACACATACGTCGTTTTGACAGCTTATTTTCGATACATATTTGTATCTTCCATAACCAGCACCAGAAAGGACCAAACAACACGCTATTTAAAACATTTTTTAATAATGGAATTGGTCACTTTTACCGTCAAGTTAGGTATCGGAAAATTAGGTAAGTAGGTAGGTACGACGACGAGCGAAGCGAGGGGTGTGTTAGGTCATTAGGTGCAATAGGTAGGAATGACGACTGGGTTAACTAAAAATATATCATTCATTTGACACGTATTTTTTGGTTTATCTATTTATTAAAAATCGACAAAGGTATAGATCATCAAACTTCCGAAGTGGGGGCTTGTGACGTCACTATAAAGTAAAAATCCCACCATGTAGTGACGCATTCGAAACTTCTAAGCATCATACATAAGCATGTATCCTCGTCATTTTTTGTTTGTCAAACAAAAGAAAAAATATGTGCACAATATTTTTAAATTATGCACCTGACGTACTAAACAGTTTTTTTAAAACGTCTAGCGTATGGCGGCGTCAGGCGAGCGAGCGAAGCGAGCGCCACACGGCAGCAGCTGGCGAAGCGCCAGGCTCTAATTTAATTAGGAAATAATATGGCTTTTACCAGTGCTGGTTATGTAAGGTGGTTGTGTACGAGGATAAAGAGGTTTTGACTCACAATTATTTTTTTTCTTTTACAGTTCTAGAATACGTGGGTCCAAAATGGCGGACGTTCGTGGCCAACATGTCCATAGCCCTCTTCTTCACGCTCGCCGCCTCTCTCCTGCCCTGGATCGCGCTTTGGGCGGATGACTGGAGGATGTTCGCGCTGGGGACAAGTCTACCTTTTATCATGGCCGCGGCCACGCCTTGGGTGGTGCCTGAAAGTGCCAGGTAGGCTTGACATTTAAAGAAATAAAGAAAGAAAGAGAGAGAGAGAGAGAGAGAGAGAGAGAGATAGAAAGAGAGAGAGAGAGAGAAGACTCAACAATATTATCAATACAACAGCACAATATTATTTCAGCTTACAAACTATTTACCATTTCCCGTTTTTAAGGTTCCGTAGCCATAATGGCAAAAATGGAACAATAATTATAAACAATAGTTTCGCCATGTCTGTCTGTCCGTCTGTGGCTTTGCTCAGAGACTATCAGTTACTAGAAAGCTATAATTTAGCACGAATATGTAGCAACTATGCCGACAAAATGCCGTCTACTCTTGTTTCTGTTGTCCTTTCAATCGTTCGAAGGTTAACTGGAAGAGATAACTGGAAGGGATAAGTTCGCCTTTGTACATTTCTTTCTCGTGTAAATTGTAAATTTCATTTATATGTACAATAAAGAGTTACAATACAATACAAAATCGTGGAAAAAAACTTCTAAAAGATTTTGATTTGAAGTTTGATGACAATGCCTGTCTGTAGTCTATATGTGGTATAGGTAGCTCTCAATCGGAAGGACCGATTTTGATGTGTTTTTTTTTTACCTGTAAGCACGTTTTCTTGCGATGGTTCTTAGCTATGTTTCATATTGAGATATTGAAGTTTGAAATGTCAAAGACGAGAGTTTGACAATTGTTCCAAGTCAGTCGATTGTTCAAAGGTTTACTGGAAGAGATCCCTAATGAAATAAGTTAGCCTTTGTACATCGATCTCTTAATGTAAACTGTTATTTTTATGTGCTATATACACATACCTACAATAAAGAGTTAACCATGCATACTAATTATTTTTCATGATTTTTTCAGGTGGTTAGTTTCACAGGGAAAAATAGAAAAAGCTCTAACAATTATGAAGAAATTTGAGAAGATAAACAAGACCAAGATTCCGGAGAAGGTGCTAAGTGATTTCACGGTACGTGTTCCTTTTACCACGACGATGTACAGTGCATAATGTATTTGCATCGGGAAAAGTCGTATCTCAATTGAAATAAGACTGCACGCCAAGTGTTTTTTTTTAATCGACTGGATGGCGGACGAGCATGTGGGCCTTCCGATGGTAAGAGATCACCACCGCCCATAGACAACTACAACACCAGCTGCAGCAGCTGAGATGATGATGATGATGATAAATAAGTGGCTCCGAAATGGTAGCGTTTCGTGTACTCTGCCTACCCCATTTGGGAATACAGGCGTGATTTTTGTGTGTGTGTTAATATCTAAGGCTTATTATAAAGCCAATGATTATATCATGGACAGGGATATTTGGAAATAATTCCGATCCGCATTAGCGATCCCTTCAAATAGCGAACCTACTGTGTTAAAAATAAAATTGTGTTAAATACTTGTGATGTATAGTATATAGATATCATCTATAAATATTTGATTGTGAATCTGTTTAAAAAAAAAAACCTCGTTGAGTTTCTTGCCGGATTCTTCTCAACAGAGGTTTTTTCCGAACCGGTGGTAGATTTTTAGACGTTCATAAGTGCTTGTCATAGCCTAAATTGAATAAAGAGATTTTGACTTTGACTTTGTGTATTTTCCAGGAATCCTCCCTGAAGACCATCAAAGAGAACGAAGCAGAAGACCGCACCTACTCCGTGCTGGATCTCTTCAGGACGCCTCGTCTTCGGCGCAACGCTATCCTCCTCATCGTCATCTGGATGGCCATATCCCTGGTCTTCGATGGGCACGTGAGGAACGTTGGCTCCTTGGGGTTGGATGTGTTTCTGACGTTCACTGTGGCGTCAGCTACTGAGTTGCCTGCTGATACTTTCTTGACTGCTGTACTGGACAGGTGAGTATTTACATGATCTTTTATTTATTTATTTATTTATTAACCATTAGAAATTTACAGCATTAAGGTTTGTACCCACTGCACCTATCATACCATGAGCGTAATAGAAATATATCACAGGCACGGAATGTAACGCGACACGGACTCCAACATGATAACTGTGTGTCATACCCATAAGAAGCGTATCGGCACCGTTTTTGACGCTCCGTGCATCGTCGCGACGTTGGTTACGAAACGTGCATAGCATCACCACCACACCACACTGATAGATGGGTTTGTGTAATTTGTTTGTGTTCTGCATGAACACGCATATTTTGCATAAGCTTATTAGCTATCTTAAGGTTGCGGGTGAGCAAGGAAATTCTTTTAGTTCATTAAACATAACATCTGCAACACCAGGGGTATTGCAAATGCGTTGCCAACATAGAGGCCTAAGATGGGATACCTCAAGTGCCAGTAATTTCACTGGCTGTCTTTTACTCTCCACGCCGAAACACAACAGTGCAAGCACAGCTGCTTCACGGCAGGATTAGCGAGTAAGATGGTGGTAGCAGTCCGGGCGGACCTTGTACAAGGTCCTACCACCTGCAAGCATTCAAGCATGCATTTCAAGTCGATCCGGCCACGGAAGGGGGGTCAAAATGAACTTGCAAGATTTGACCAAAAAAAGTTAAACATTTTTTTTTATTCGACTGTAATGCAAACGAGCAAGTGGGTCTCCTGGGGGTAAAAGTCACCAGGATAATGAGGATATGGTCCACCTTGAAAGTAACCTTTGTTAAACTGGCAGACCGTAGTTTGATGATGATACTAATGACTTTGCCAACAGGTGGGGCAGAAGATGGCTGGCCTGTGGGTCGATGGTGATCAGTGGTATCTTCAGTTTACTCGCCACTGCTGTTCCAGTCGGTAAGTTATATTATCGTATCGTATGTTTGGTTTAATCAATAATCCTATGTAATTGCGATTTCTACTGACGGTATTCAATTTTTCGAGCTCTGTATTTCAGGGTAATCATCATTGGGTGTGAAAATCAACTTACAATGAAACTTATTTTTTACTGACCTAGAGAGCTAGACCTAGCTTAAAATAAAACACTTATGGCCACTTGCAGGAAACACATAAATCTCGAGTTAGCGTTAAGCTTAGTTTAGTAGTGTCAAAATGTATGGAACTGTCAAGCTTAAGCCAGGCTTAACAACTAAATCTAGATTTATTTTTACCTTACTTACTTTACTTACTCTACTTCTTCTCTCTTCTTATTCTTCGGTCTTCTTCTTCTTTCTTCGGTCTTACTCTACTTACCTCTTACTCTTTACTTAACTCTTAATTTATGCGAGTGATTAGCAGTTGTACTTCGCTATTTTTAAAATAAAATCAAGATACAGAAAAAACTAACTGTTAAATTATGTAGTAGGCATAGCATAGCAAAAAAGTGACCCTAAGAGGTATTGATCTTCAACACCAGACTACACCATGCTTTACGATCTGGAGCCAGCTCTTGTTAACCTTTGACCCGCGATCCTAAAAGGACCTCATCCCTCCAGCGGTACCTGGGACGACCAACCATAATGTACAGTCAGCTGCAGAGAAAAGGTACCCCCCTGTAACGGCGGTATCCATACTATCGCCATTACAGGGGGGTACCTTTTCTCTGCAGCTGACTGTACGTCCACTCGGTCGTCCCAAGTACCCTCTCTTCACGGCTCGATCCCCCGGAGTCTGGACGCTTTGGTCTCTTCAATAATATTGAATTCCGATACTAGGTCTTAAATTTTCGGTTAGGGCTCATAACGTCCCACACGCAAAATGTCCCTTTATCCCTTTCGCTAAAGGTTTTACGATATAATCGTGGTCAAATCTTATTTAACTCTTTAGTCTACGTTTACTTCTGCTGTCTATTCCTAGTTATGGCGATTAACGTTTTGTGAACGGGAAATTTTGCAGAGACGTTTTGCGAAAGGATTTTTTTTCAGAAGGGCCATTTTGTGAAAACGGTGGGACGTTTTGAGAAAGGGATGTTTAGAGAAAGGGCCGTAATGCCAATGGGGTATTTCGCATAAGGGACCATTTGCAAAAGGGACGTAATTTTGGTTGTGGGACATTTTGCGAGTGAGACAGCCATGGGGATGCCCAGGGTCATAGTAAATCGTCTCGAACGCAGACTCGATGTCTTCCAGCCACCCGAATAAGCCGGGTTCCGAAAGGCTATAGTACCGTAGACCACATACATACGCTGCGGCAAGTCATACAGAAGACCGATGAGTATAACTTGACACTATGTCTAGCGTTTGTGGATTACGAGACAGATTTTAATACGGTTGAAAGGTGGGGGGTGCTAGAGTCTCTACAGCGATGTCGTATTCACAAATTATATATCGAAGTGTTGAAATGATGGTATGAAAACGCCACTTTTTAAGTCCGAGTACAGGAACAGAGTTCGAAGGCAATTCCCTTGAATAGAGTCCTAACCAAATTTTCCTATTTTTTCTCACCCTCCAGCTTCCGTCTTCTCTCTGTTATTTATAAGTACTACTTTTTCACAGGCGGCCCATCAGCTTCCCTGGCCATCCTCGGCCGTTTCGCTGTCAACATCTCCTACAACATTGGCCTGCAATACGCAGCAGAGCTGTTACCGACCGTTGTGAGAGCTCAGGGTGTTGCTCTTATACATATTATGGGCTATGTTGCGAGCATCGTTGCACCGTTTGTTGTTTATCTGGTGAGTTTTTGTTACTTGGTACGAATGGTCAAGGTTTGTCTATACTCCAATTCAATAGAATCTGACAATCCTGTAGACATTCCAGCCTACTAATATGAACACCGGGCTGCCAAAGGCTTTGTGATGTGACTATTATTCTTTTTTGATTCATTTTAGATGATAATAACAACAACAGGGACATATATTATTATAATCAAGCGTGCCCACGTGGGTGTCTTAAATGTGTAGAAAATTGTCAGATTCTATTGAATTGTACTTTACAGAATCGAATGAGGAAAATACGCAGAGAAATGGGGTGGGTAGAAAACGGAGAGAAATGAGGAGATAATTATAAGAGTAACCGACATATCTAAGAGAATTAGCTCGTGGCAATGGGTAGCATATTGCGAAACTGAAGTGGCAGGATTGATGGCTGATGGGATCAGAAGGTTCTCGAATGGCGTCCGCGGACCGGGAGACGAGCTATCGGTGCCTCCAACAAGATGGAGCGACGACCTGGCTAAGATCGCGGAATCGCGGTGGATGCGGAAAGCACAAGACCGGTCTGAGTGGAGAGCCTTGGGGGAGGCCTATGTCCAGCAGTGGACGTCTTTCGGCTGACATGACGATGATGATGATGAATGTTCAGGGCATAGCACAGAGAATAGATGGCTGTTGGGGTGCCTCAGCACGAGACAGCAGGAGTGATTGAAGTCTAATACCTATATAAAGTAGGTATGTAGGTGAAGAAGACGACTATAGGTCCACTCCTGGAGGCACCGACTTCAGTTTCGTCCCAGCCTATATACGTCCTGCTGCTGGGCACACGCCTCCACTCAGAATGAGAGGGCTTGGGCCATAGTTACCACTTCAGACTGGTAGAAAATTATTTTCAGGGTTTTTTGTAGTCGGTTCGATTTTTTGTTATAATTTTTTTTTCTGTGTATCTATATTTCAGTTTGTATTTTCAATCTGTTTGGAAGGTCTATATATATCCAACACTACACGTCCTACAGCTGATATGATTATGATGAAGGACACAATGATATGTCGTATCAAACCAGAGACTTTTTAGACAGCTTTTCTAACCAATAGGTTACCCGTTCGTCAGTAGTGCATTTCACTAAAGGTCTTTTAAATCCACAGGCAACAGTGTCTCAGGAGTTGCCGCTTCTAATCCTTGGGGCCCTTGGCATTGTTGGAGGTCTATTATGCCTCTTCCTTCCCGAGACCATGGATACTGAGATGCCACAGACTCTTCAAGACGGAGAAGACTTTGGCAAAGACCAGAGGTTCTGGGACAATCCTTGTACCAGGAAGTAAGTCAAAGTCTAATTAATTTATTGAACCACCAACCAACCGGGTCTATATAATAATAATACATACTAATATTATAAATGCCAAAGTTTGGATGTTTGTGTGTTTGTCCGTCTTTCACGCCGTAATCTGTTCTCTGTCCGACGGATCGACGTGATTTTTGGCATAGAAATAGTTTATAGTCCCGAGAGTGACATAGGCTACTTTTTATTCCGGAAAAATGCACAGTTCCCGAGGGAACAGCGCGCGATAACCGAATACCACGCGGACGGAGCCGCGAGCAAAAGCTAGTATGATTTAATAATATCATGGGACACTTGACACCAATTGACCTAGTCCCAAACTAAGCTAAGCTTACAAGCTTTGCTTAGTTTATGATACTAGGCAACGGATAAACATACTTATATAGATAAATACATACTAAATACATATTGAACATCTAAGACCCGAGAACAAACATTCGTACTATTCATACAAATATCTGCCCCGGCCAGGATTCGAACCCGGGACCTCAAGCTTTGTAATCAGGTTCTCTAACCACTAGGCCATCCGGTCGTATATTGTTTGTTTGTTTGTTTATACTCTTTATTGTACAAAAAGGAAATACAAAAATATCACATAAAGGAATTGCTAAGTACAAAGGCGGACTTATCCCTGAAGGGATCTCTGCCAGTCAACCTTATATACCTTACTTTGTTATATTATATTAATTTGCATATAATATTCCTAAAAAACTCCAAGAATTCATTATAATCCAATTAACTATTGCACATTTTTCTATATTCCAGAAAAACAGTTGAAGATGAAGAGGAATCACCAGGTCGTTATACAAAACGGCATTCCGTATCCCAAAACCAGGAGTTTGTGAGGGCCCTGCCCTCAATAGGGTCCAGGGCGTCCATGCGAGCCTCCATCAGGGTCTCCATGAGAAGTTCCAAGAGGATACAGGAGAATGGAGTATGAAAAGACTGGAAGACCATGGATTCTGTAATGGTTTCCAAGCGTTAAAGACGATTTTGGCGAGTGGTCAGGATTCTTAAGTTAAAAAGGTGTGACTTGTGATTCTAAATTGGAACGGATACTAGTTCTGATGCCGGGAAGCCTGAGGGATTGACATGATATGAACATGTCAAAAGGCGAACATGTCCCTTAAGGGATCTCTGCCAGACTAAGCTTCCTCAGTTCAAGTAGTTCCTAAAAGGTTAATAAAAAAATGTGATAATTCTATAGTACCATATGGTACTAGTGTACTCTTTAGTCCAATCACTGAAGATTTTTGTACTATATCTGTGACAACAATTTAAATGTTTGGAATTGAAGTTTGAAGTGTTTGTGTGTGAACTTTTTGTTGGTTAGGTTATGAGTGTGCCCCTGTTGACACATGATGGAATGGCACGTATAGCGGGTTCGATGGCGGACAAAAGATGGAAACAATAATAATTTGCTTACAGGATGGCACATTTAGATCGGTCAGTATGGAAAAGTCTGAAACTATAAGACATACAAAGATCTGTTCTTAAGAACTATATTTTATCATCGATTTTAATAACAAGAAAAACTGCATTCATACATTAAAAAAAACTTGTACTCAAGGGAATCGAACCTGGACTATTTATTTATTTATTTGAAATATAAAACTTATATTCGTTTAGCCGTTTTAGGTATAAAATTTATCAAAACTGGGAAAGGGACGACTCATAAAATGTAACATCAAAAATCCGACTACCTTAAAAAAACTTAATATTATAAAACTAAGAAGGCAAAAAAAAATCAAGTTGCTCTAAAGAGTTTTGCATCTGTGACACCCCTCGTCTTGGCAGGTGTCCATGGGCGGCGATGATTGCTTCCCATCAGGTGACCCGCATACTCGTTTACCCCCTCATATATATTAAAGACTACAAACTTCACCAATCGCGGCAATGTTATTACATTGTACCTATATTGACTTTTGAATTTATTATATTTTTCACTTTTTAAATATAATATAATTTCCATAAGATCATGAATTAATCTACTTACTATCGAATCGTATCATAGTTTTTTTTTATTCAACTGCAAGTGTGTCTCCTGATGGTAAGAGATCACCACCACCCATAAACATCTGCAACACCAGGGGTATTGCAGATGCGTTGCCAACCTAGAGGCCTAAGACAGGATACCTCAAGTGCTAGCAATTTCACCGGCTGTCTTACTCTCCACGCCGAAACACAAC
This sequence comes from Choristoneura rosaceana, assembly GCA_037349165.1. NCBI lineage: Eukaryota > Metazoa > Arthropoda > Insecta > Lepidoptera > Tortricidae > Choristoneura > Choristoneura rosaceana. The sequence continues at coordinate 4,331,837 of JAZBNJ010000017.1, forward strand.
AGTGCAAGCACTGCTTCACGGCAGGATTAGCGAGCAAGATAGTGGTAGCAATCCAGGCGGACCTTGCACAAGGTCCTACGAAGCTCTCAAACGGTTTTTTACGTTGAAACAAGTTTTGGTGCAATGATTCTTAGCTATGTATGATAAAAATCAGCACAACCACTTTTGAGATATTAAACTTTTAAATTACAGTGGTGGGTTATGTTTTTCAAGGGTATGTACGTGAATGTATGTATGTCCATTTCTTTGGTCCTCGCTGCAGCCTAAACGGCTAGACGGATTTTAACATATGAGGTATCACTGGATTCGCCATAACACTGTCGGAATCACATAAGCTATATAATATTTCAATATGGCGTGTGCGAAAAAAACATGGCGGAAAAATTATAACGCTAATAATTTTACTTTTCTACGTTCTGTTCTGTTATTACGTCAGGGTTAAATAGGAACAAAGTTATCGTCTTAAGGGATTTCTACCAGGCAACCTTTGAGTAGATGAGAGGTGCGTTTAAATAGGGACCAAATAAGAGTTAATAGGGATGTTGACACCACCAATCATCTGACGTACTTTTTATGAGCTGTCAAAACACTTCTCCCATAGAGTTTCAATGGCAATAGCGACTTATGACGTCATAACTCGCTATTTGTTCGCTAACTCAATCAACTAACTATTTATTTGTTTTAAAGCAACAAAAAATCTAATTTTACAGTAAATCGAAAATTAATCTGGTTGTCAGGACTAAAATAAAACGTTTTTTTTTCTGGAGTCGTTAGAATTACTTTTTAATGGCGTCAACATCCCTATTAACGAGTTAGAAGCAGTGTAAGCTAAAAATAAATTATTGTCACCGTCAACTTTACTTTGATTGGACTAAAGCTCAAAAATAGTAATAGTAAGTTATTTTTAAACTTAAGTTTTACTATTTAAGGTTAAATGTGAATAATTATATGTTTCTGGAACATTTAACGGTTACGTTTCTGAATATCGAATGTTAAAATACCGAATGTATTAAAATATCGAATGGGTCATAATATCGAAAAGGTATTTCTGTTAAGACTATATTTTTTATTACTGTATTATTTAACCTGACCTAACCTAACCTAAGGGGTTCTATACGATGCCGTTTTAATCAATCCTGAAAAGTTTTCGATTTCAGAAAATAAACCTTTCGATATTACGACCCATTCGATATTTTAATATGTTCGATATTCTGATGCGTACCCCATTTAAAGCATTGTTCCCCGTACATATCCGTGTTAAATAACCAGCACTGGAAGACGCCAAATTAGTTCCTAACTTAATTAGGTGCTGGCGCTTCGCTGGCCGCCGCCACAGCTCATTTACTTCGCCCGCTCCATTAGCTCATTGTAGTTGCAATTGCACCTTAAACTCCTTGCTTCGCTCGTCGTCGAAACTAACTTTCTAGAACCTTAATTAACAGCAAAAGTGACCAATAGGAAAATTACTGCAATTTTCTGCCGCCAGAGAACAGCACTAGCACAAAACCATAAAGTTTTTTAAGTATCTTAAATGCCATAATATCATATTATTTCAATTTTTTTTTATACAGCTCTGTAGTTACTATCGATGTAAATGTCATGTTATTTTGTTGCTAGTAAATATATCATGATTTCTATATGTACTGATACTCTTTGGTCATGATCTGTCATGGCGATAATAAAGAGAACTGACGTTGTCATGGAGGTTTGCGCTAGTGTCGCCCCCTGTGCAGAGCTTTGCCTAGTATGCCCTATTATCGAAATAGGCATGTTGACGCCACCAATCAACTGACGTACTTTTTATGAGCTGTCAAAACACAATTCCCCCATAGAGTTTCAATGGCAATAGCGAATTATGACGTCATTATCCGGTAACTCAATCAACTAACTATTTATTTGTTTTAAAGCAACCAAAAATCTAATTTTACAGTAAATCAAAAATTAATCTGGTTTTCAGGGCTAAAATAAAGCGTTTTTTTACTTTTGTGTCTTCGAATTATTTTTTAAATGGCGTTAACATCCCTATCACCGAAACCCTTTGAAGTATGAAATCCCAGTGCTGATGTAAGTTGGTTATGTACGGAGAAAAATGTTAAAATTATTGTTCTAGTAGATTGAAGTCAATATATAGTTTTAGTTTTATTATAATATTAAATTAAATACTTGATGAAAAATCAAACTTAAACACAGTAATCTAAAGTTGAACTATCAGAATACGAATGATGTCATGGATTGTAGTAGGTACCGACGCAGGCTCAGTGCAATAATATCGATATGTAATATATATGTAATATCGATATTAAGTTTTTTTTTTCATTATCGATATTTACAGCACTGTGGCAACATTTCGTCACTACTTTTTGAAAACTCGTATCTCAAAAATAGTAAATTTTTCTCAGTGAACTTTAAGAAAATTTATCAAGGTTCAATTTTGATTTTAGATAGGAGATTTTTTCAAAGTAGTGACGACTTGTGTGTAATAAACTGTCGAGTTGGTCCGCCTTAAGCCCCGAGACCGTTCGAGAACTTGCATACAAGTTTCATTACATCGCGGACTATTTAGGGGCAATGAATAAGTTGATCAAACGAATACCGCAATATAGTGAAACTTGCATGCGAGTTCTTGAATGGTCTAAATGGGCTATTCTGGACTCAAGTATAGGCCACATCCTTTTTGCTTCAACTTACTTAATCAAGTTTGTTATCGTCAAACAGTCAAACAGACAAACTGACATATTACAAAGCAAACAAAATTAGCAGTATTTATGTATGATGCCATCATAATTAAAATTTAGATGTTTATGCAAAATTGACATATTTGGAGTTATAAAATTCTGTGATAATGTAAATATAAAGTTACCAAGCTATAGTTGTGTTTTTTTTTACCCGATTTGGAAGAAGGGTTTATGTTCCTCTAACCTAAAGTTTCAAAGCTCAAAGTCACTCAAAAGGCTATGGAGAGGGCTATGCTCAGGGTTTCTCTGTGGGATAGAACCAGAAATGATCCATCCAGGAATGATGATGATGATGATGAATGAATGATAATGATGATGATGATGATGATGCAGAGAACTAAGGTTACTGACATAGACCGAAGAATTGCGAAACTGAAGTGGCAGTGGGCGGGGCACATTGCTCGCAGGACTGATGGCCGATGGGGGCAGAAGGTTCTCGAATGGCGTCCGCGGACCGGGAGACAAGCTGTCGGTGCCTCCAACAAGATGGAGCGACGACCTGGCTAAGATCGCGGGATCGCGGTGGATGCGGAAAGCACAAGACCGGTCTGAGTGGAGAGCCTTGGGGGAGGGCTATGTCCAGCAGTGGACGTCTTTCAGCTGACATGATGATGATGATGATGAACCTAAATTTTGCCTGTCAGTTTCTGACGACCTGTACAACTTTATTGCCAACTTTATATACACTCAAGTGTACATAAAGTTGGCAATATATTTATATGAACTTATTCAAAGTTTCAAATTATTCTGACGCAATAAGGCCGCAGTTTGACCGCTATGTGTGTCTGTGTGTCTGTCTGTGACACCGCAGCTTTTAAACGGGTGGACCGATTTGAATACGGTTTTTTTATTTGATAGCAGGTTTTCTAGCAATGGTTCTTAGATATGTTTCATCAAAATCGGTTCAGCCGTTTTTGAGATATTGAACTTTAATGTGACAAAGTCGGGGGTTTTCCAACTTTTTGTTGGTTAAGTTATATTTATGTATATCGAATATGTGTAAATAAATGTTTCTCTCTCTCTTTCTCTCTCAAAATCGCGGAAACTAAATCCAAGTCACTTCTGATGACGTCATAGGTTGTGTTGATCTGCACTATCACAATCGAGCAGAATGTAGCGAGCGGCAACCGTTTCATCATTAGCTATGATTGAAACTTGCGCGCGCGCCGATTGCTTGCGCAGACTTAGTGATAGACAGACATGGCTAAAAGCGGACTCTCACTTAAAATTAATAAATAAATAAATATCTTGACACCAATTGACCTAGTCCCAAACTAAGCAAAGCTTATGGATACTAGGCAACGGATAAACGTACTTATATATATATAAATAAATAATAAATACATACTTAAATACATATTAAACATTCAAGACCCGAGAACAAACATTCGTGTTATTCATACAAATATCTGCCCCGGCCGGGATTCGAACCCAGGACCTCAAGCTTCGTAGTCAGGTTCTCTAACCACTTGGACATAAATGAAATGAAATGAAAATTTTATTATTACTTATCCGCATGTAGATTAGTCAAGGGCATAAATAGAGGGCGGCCGATCGTAAAATCCGCCAGATCACGAAATTCCTAGGCATATCGTGAAATGGCGCCGTTTCATGAAACGGCTAAAGGACATCCGCCATATCGTTCAAAACTCACCGTTTAACGATTTGCCTGTAACGTTTATGCAGATCATAAAATTCATGAAACGCCGCCATATCGGTTCTGAGACTTCGCCGGCCGCTGCCGCGGTACGCTGGCTTCGCTCGCTCAGCTTGTGCGTTTTGGTCACAATTCATACTAACCACTCCTTGCTCCGCTCGTCGTACCGAAATTTTCTTTTTTCGGCATATCATGATGTGCCCCGGTATAGAGCTTGGAATATCGACGAATGCGTTGCTCTAATTGATCTGCCGAATTGTTTCTCAGGCATATCGTGATATGCCTGGCCAACTTTTAGGCATATCATGAAATGGCGCCAAATGATATGCCTAGGAATTTCGTGATCTGACTGACTGACGGATTTTACGATCAGCTGCCGACAAAATATTACGTGACCAAAACGTCAAAAATATTTACCTGTACACCTATATGTCACTGACCATAAGGTCGGTCCGTCGTTCCATTTCGACGTGAATGTTAGACAAACATACAAACACACACACATTGACACTTTCCTATTCAAACTATTAAGTACGGATATCCCCATCCATGATAATATAATCATTAATTTTATAATACGACTTAGATATTAATGTGTTCTTGACAATAGACTTGAATTTTGTATCTATTTCATTGGTATCAGTTTTATTAAATGATATTGTAACGGATAACTCACCTCTTAAATCGAGTTTAGCTCAACATGTTACAATATCATTTAATACGAGTAAGTCTCGCGGTAGTTTCATGTTCAAAAGTGGTATCAGTTTCAATATTTTTTGGATTTTTATTATAGACATTAAAATAAAAATACGTTGTTCTGCCGCTTCTACAACTTCCTAACTCTCGATTCATAATGACCATAGATTAATATTGGTCCTTGCAATGGCCGGCACACAGCTCAATGTACTCTCACATGCGCGCGCGTCTCAGTTATCGGTTAAACATTGTGTCTACAGAAGGAAACTTGGAACTGCAAGCAAGTAAGTCTTAATCATTCTACTACTGACATTACGTATGACAAATTTAGAAAGAAAAAAAAAGTTATTTATGTCACAAGGGAGCAAAATAGTGTATTTACGACGAGTGCATTGAATCCAGAATTTAGCGAAGGATTCTACAACAGAGTCCTGAGCTAATGAGGGAAATATTTGTGATGTATAGTATATAGGTAGATATCATTTATTAATATTGTAAATCTGTTTTATAAAAAATATATACCTCCTTGAGTTTCTTACCGGATTCTTCTCAACAGAGGTTTTTCCGAACCGATGGTAGATTTTTTTGACATTCACAAGTGCTTGTTATAGCCTAAATTGAATAAAGATATTTTATTTTTATTGGAATAAAATATACATGAATTTAAAATAAAATAACCACATAAAACTTAACTATAAACTAACTACATACCTACATAAAGATATTATGACTTTGAATTTGATTCAAGTGTTAACACCCAAGATGAAAATTGTTTTACTGCCGAGTGGCTCATACAACTTTACACACCGAGCACTAAGAAACTTGAAAGAAAAAATCTAAATATTATTAAAGAACAACCAGCATAGAAAAAAATTTATAACAAAAAATAGAACCGACTACAAAAAAACCATGAAAATAATTTTCTACCAGCCTGAAGTCGGTGCCTCAGCACGAGCCAGCAGGAGTGGACCTATAATCGTCTACCTCGCCTACAACTATACGAGTAAATGGCTTCAATCACTCCTGCTGGCTCGTGCTGAGGCACCGACTTCAGGCTGGTAGAAAATTATTTTCATGGTTTTTTTGTAGTCGGTTCTATTTTTTGTTATAAATTTTTTTTTTACGCTTTTTAGTGTAAAACATCTAAGATACAATAGTTTAACGTCAACTGCTCGTCACTTTTTACGAAAAATTGCTTTTTCCGATGCAGAGACGTTCATTATTGAGGAGTCCTGGCGCTTCACCACCCATTCTATTTCACCATATCCGTTCCGAGGAGCATAAATTGCTTAGCAACTGTGTTAAAGCAATTGAAATTCAACCCATGAAATACTTATTATTGAGTAGTAACTCCGATGGTCAACTGTGGTCTTCATCATCAGTTCCACTTCACCAAATGATGATTTTCAAGAGCAAATGCTCGAGTTACTACTAAATATATCAAAATTACCATAGGTTTCCCTACAACATTTGAAGAGTTCCCTCGATTTCCTTAAGATTCAATCATCAGATCCTAATTTGGTGCTTATGGGACCTAATCGAAAGCATTCCTAGACGAACGCAAAAAAAAATTTTCAAATCGGTTTTTAAATGACGGAGTTCTGAGGTAACAAACATAAAAAAAAACACAACCGAATTGATAACGTCCTCCTTTTTTTGAAGTCGGTTAAAAATGGCGTGGCTTTACAATTATCAACTTCCAAAAAGTATTAAGTATTATTAAGTATTAAGTAAGACAACACGAAGGAACGTATGTGTGTCATTGAGGTTGTGGGTTTCATGTACAAAATAATAAGTTTTTGGTAATAAAATAATTATTATAAACTTTTATTTAGTTTCATTGTCCCGTTGTCTGTCTGTCTGTAATCAAATCAAATTAAAATCAAAATCAAAATTGGTATACTTATGTAAATTGCAAATCAATGAATCGAAAAATCGTTTTAGCAACCCCCTAATGATTTTAAAAGACCTATCCAACCCACACTATAAGATTGGATGAGAAAAAAAAACCCTCTCTACGTCTATAGGAGGTAGTCTAAATATATATTTTTTTATATTTTATTGTACCATTTTGTCGCCATAGTTAACATATATTATATTACAGCTTTCTAGCATTGATAATCTCTGAGCAAAACCACGGACAGACAGACAGACATGAAACTATAAGGGTTCCGTTTTTGCTATTTTGACCACGGAACCCTAAAAATACAAAAGACTCCAAAAAACCAATCACAAACTTAAACTTTCAAGATTTGACCCCACTTACTCCAATTCAATAGAATCTGACAATCCTGTAGACACTTCCAGCCTACTAATATGAACACCGGGCTGCCTAAGGCTTTGTGATGTGACTATTATTCTTTTTTGATTCCTTTTAGATGATAATCACAACAACAGGGATATATACAATCAAGCGTGCCCACGTTAGGGTGTGTTAAATGTGTAGAAAATTTATTGAATCAGGCGTTACTTTGCGGAGGTCCATATCAATGAACTAAAAGAATTTCTTTGCTCACCCGCGACCTTAAGATAGCTAAGTCTATGCAAATTATGCGTGTTCATGCAGTTCCTCCACCTCCACACTGTACGAACACACACAAATTACACAAACCCATCTATCACCACCACCACAACACACTGACGCGTTTCGAACTCAACCAGAGCTCATCCTCAGAGTGACACAACCGTACACCATGCTACCAGTTGTTAGACTAACAAACCACCACCACTGTTTTAATTTGCCAAACAAAACTACCCGCAAAATATTAATAAATTTTAAATGTGATACAAAACTACCTTGATATTTTAATTTTATTTATTTATTGTCAAGGCATGTTTAATAACTACCGTTGCTAAAATTAGACCCAAGCCGTAGCAAGGGAGATACGCATAATTTGCATAGACTTAGCTATCTTAAGGTCGCGGATGAGCAAAGAAATTATTTTAGTTCAGTGTAGAAAATTGTCAGATTCTATTGAATTGTACTTTACATACATTGCGAGTTAAATAGACGCGTGTAAAAACATTGTTCTTTGTCCGATGATAATTAGATCCAAATATGTCTTGTGACGAGTAAAACGAGTTGCAACCAAAAATAGAATCATTAGTAGGTATCGTTTTGTTAGGCCATGTTAAGAAACATGAATCATTGTTCAATTGGTGTCATATTTAGATCTAGTTGCTATGCTACTCGACTGGGTAGATCATTACGTAAGATATATTGTTCTCCTCTCTGTGTTTTTATATTTTTATTTTTATGTGCAATAAAGAGTTTAGATACATACATACATACATATATTTGTCAGCGGCCCACTTTGCTGAATACGGCCCATTGTAAAATCCGCCAGATCACGAAATTCCAAGGCATATCATGAAATGTAAGAAATTGTTAAAATGTAAGAAAATTGCAGCGCCCTAACAGGGTATCATGTACCTACTCGCATATTTACTTTAAGATCTACTGAAATTGTACAAATGAACATGATCGCACTAAATGAATATGAATATGAATGCCGCCATTTCATGATATGCCTCAAAATTGGCCAGGCATATCACGGTGTGTCTGAGAAACAACACGGCAGATCGATTAGAGCAACGCATTCGTCGATATTCCTAGCTCTATACCGGGCGCATCGTGATATGCCGAAAAAAAGAAAAATTTAGGTACGACGAGCGAAGCGAGGAGTGGTTAGTGTGAATGTGATCACGACGCATGAGCCGAGCGAGCGAAGCAATCGTGCCGCGTCAGCGGCCGACGAAGTCCCAGAACCGATATGACGGCGTTTCATGATATGCCTAGGAATTTTATGTTCTGCCTAAACTGGCCAAATCATGAAATGGCGGTATTCCATGATATGCCTAGCAATTTCATGACCTGCTTAAACGTCACTAGACAAATCGTCAAACGGTGAGTTTTGAACGATATGGCGGATGTCCCTTAGCCAATTCATGAAATGGCGCCATTTCACGATATGCCAAGGAATTTCGTGATCTGGCGGATTTTGCGATCGGCCGCCGACACCTGTCTAAATATTCATACAATACAATACAATACAAAGACTCTTTATTGTACACCAGAAATAGTAAGTGATACAGAAAACAAATACACAGAGAAAAAATTACACGGTAAGCAATAGGCGGCCTCAACAATACATACAATATTTAGTAAGTATATGTAATGTTGAAATTGTAAATACCTTCGCAATTTCATATAGATTACAATTAATGATGCGTTAAAATATCTAGACAGTGACTAATTACCGCGTCATTTGGCGTATTATTTATTCCAGTTCTGTCTGCTTGTTATTATGTAAATGGTGACAAAGTTGTGGAAGATTTAGCAGGTGGTAGGACCTTGTGCAAGGTCCGCCCGGATTGCTACCACCATCTTGCTCGCTAATCCTGCCGTGAAGCAGCAGTGCTTGCACTGTTGTGTTTCGGTGTGGAGAGTAAGACAGCCGGTGAAATTACTGGCACTTGAGGTATTCCATATTCCATATTTTTGCCAGTTTGTTTGCCAGTATCTACTAATTCTAGGTACTTCATGTTTTCCCCTTGAAGTTAAATAAAACAAATATAACATTTTAAATTAATACCAGTATTAACTAGTTATACAATGTATGACGTAGGTAGTTAACTTTATCAGGATGTTTAGTTATGGTAGCAAATATTACAAAATATGAGCTAAGTTCTTAGAGAAGTTTCCCTGCCGGCCGCGCGGCCGCGTTAGCTATTCGTTTGGGATATTGCTATCTTTATCGCTCGTGACATAAGCGCTCGCAGCCGTCCCCCCCATGCACATCCCCTCCCGCTTCTCCGCTTCCCGCTAATGTATATCGAGATAGCGTAGGCTTTTCAAGATTTGGGCGGTTGAATTTTGGGTTTCGTTGTTCTCATATTATACGAAAAGTATAGCACAGAAATCAATGATATTTTACAATCAAGATCATCACTGTATTTTCTATGCCTATGGTTTTTCGATTTTTGTAAAAATGCTGTAATAGTCTGTAATACTCGTGCAAAGTTGACATGTTTTTTTTTTGAGCTCCTGTAATTCTGATATTACACATTTATATGAAAATCTGAAAAACCACAGGCATAGATAATTACGTCTAGTCCATCATACCTACAAAATCACTTCTGTTGCCTAGTTTTCAAATGAGACCGGGACTGCGTTTGTATCGAGAATGGAACGAAGAGACTTCCCTTAAGACACACAGACACACATATGGCGGTCAAACTTATAACACCTCTCTTTAGGCGTCGGGGGCTAAAAACATAAACCACTTTCGGGCAGTCTAGTAAGGAAATAAGTCTAGAGGTCTAGAGCTAATTTAAAGTTCAACAGTCGGGACCCATTACTAATAATAATCAGATAATCTAATCATAATCAGATCAATATAAATGCATGATTTTAATGTTTAATACTTTATTTATAAACAAACAAACAATACAATACAATGATTAACAGAAATGAATAAAAAAAAGAACTAAAACTAACTTACTCTAAACCTAAAAATCTATATTTACAAATATCGCCCAAGTCGTTATGATTTTAATTAAATTCAATATAAATATGATACAATGTAATGTTTAATTTTGTAATGTTTAATTTAATTTAATTTAGTTTTCTTGTGATAATTATTAGGTATTGTGTGCCCTTACAGGGCGTCATGGACTGAGTTATGTACCTAACTGTAACATCCTTTTGAAATGTACATGACTTTACAGTGAAATAAATAAATAATATAAGAGTTTTTGAGCGTCACGATTTAAATGGGTCCCGACTGTCGAACTTTGAATTAGCTACTTAACAGAGTTCTAGACCACTAGACTTATTTTCTTCCTTTTAGTTTTGGCGGTCGGGTTTTTTGTTTCTTTTTAATTTAGTTTTTATTTTACATTTTTTTTATATTTATGTAAAAACGGTAGATTAAAAGTATTATAAACCATATATATTTAGAACGGGCTAATTATTAGCTTTCATTTGATACCCATATTGCTACAATATTTTTTTTTTATTCCTCCGTCATATTTTTTTTCGCAGACGCCATATTGAAATATTATATAGCCTATGTCACTCCGACATTTATGACAAATCCAATGATACCTTATATGTTAAAATCCGTCTAGCCGTTTAGGCTGCAGCGAGGACCAAAGAAATGGACATACATACTACATACCCACATACATATGTATGTACATAAATGAGCATTTCTAAAAAAGTTTGTACATTTGATTTGCGACTCTGATTTGAATAAAAATTTGCAGGTATGTAGATTGAACGATACTGAGTCGTAATAACATAGTCTCTCGAAATGTGCCAATTGGTTTGTATGGAAATTTCCTTTTTTGTTACCAAAACTATGGATTGGCGGTAACAAAAAAAGGAACTTTCCATACAAATTAATTGGGACATTTCGGGAGACTATGTTATTTAAACTTTAAACTCAGTATCGTTCACTCTATCTACCTGCAAATTTTTACCCAAATCGGAGTAGCAAATCAAATGTACAAACTTTTTTAGAAATGCTCAAATACATACGTACATACATACGCTCGAAAAACATAACCCTCAGTCGAGTAAAGCAGTCAGGTAAAAATAAATTATAACTATATATTTTCCAACTTGGCGTTAAACTACCGGGCACTCAGCAAACATTATTTGCAAGTAACGTTGAAACAGCATTCATTTTATTGCCACGGCTCTGACAGTACAGTCTACTGCTTAATATCGTTTTAAACAATCTTATTTAACCGACTTCGCAAAGGATACGTTGGAACTTTTCTGCTGAAGTTTGTACTCGAGTAACTATCAACTGGTAAGTTGTTTTACTTTTCATCCCAGCCTATAAGTCCCACTGCTGGGCACAGGTGTCCTCTCACAATTAGAGGGCTTTTTTTTGTATAACTTTTGTAAAATATTATACAATAAATATATTAGTCAGGGTTGCGTCATCGAAACCGATCTGAAGGACTATGATTAATTATTTATAACATATTATTATTATAATGAATACGTCATTAAAGATAACCTAACTAATAAAATGGTACTTACGTAATTGGTTTCTATAATGCCTAGTATTAAAATTAAGTACCTAAATAGGTAGGTTTTAGGATTAGAATAAAGTTAGTTCCAGTCCCATTTTTCTTTATTTTTTAAACCCCGACGCAAAAAGAGGGTTGTTGTAAGTTTGGCCGCTATGTGTGTCTGTGTGTCTGTCTGTGGCATTGTAGCTCTTAAACGGGTGGACCGATTTAAATGCAGTTTTTTTATGGAGCAAGTTTTCTAGCGATAGTTCTTAGACACGTTTCATCAAAATCGGTTCGGCCGTTTTTGAGATATTGAACTTTGAAGTGACATAGTCGGGGGTTTTCCAACTTTGTATTGGTTATGGTAAGGGAATGCTTCAGTTTACGCTCTTTTGATCAAATTATCATCAATCAATCAATAACCTAACCTAACCAAAAAAAAGTTTTAAAACACCCGACTTTGTCACTTCAACATCTCAAAAATGGCTGAACCGATTTTGATGAGACATGTCTAAGAACCATCGCTAGAAAACCTGCTATCAAACAAAAAAATCGCATTCAAATCGGTCCACCCGTTTAAGAGCTACGGTGCCACAGACAGACACACATAGCGGTCAAACTTATAACACAGCTCTTTTTGCGTCGGGGGTTCTCAAATAAACAGAACACATTTTTTAAAGAAATTAAGTATCTGCCAAACTGCATGACAGTTTGTGGGCAGAAAAAATTTAACGCTTCTCTTTTGTTTCAGATCAACATATATAATATCTTCGTCTCAGTAATCGTCTAAAACGTCGCAAAAAGTGTCTCTAAAGGGAAAAGCCGAATTCGAGGATGGAATCACATGAGAAAGTAAATGGGGTACGGTTGGACACCATGGCTACCCTTGATAATGCAGGTAAGAACTAGAGGCAGGTAAGAACTGGAGACCCGAATTTTAGTGGCACTTTTGACCTGTCATATAGTGACTTCTCACTTATCGACTTCCGATATACCTATATGAATGGGGTACGGTTGGACACCATGGCTACCCTTGAAAATGCAGGTAAGAACTAGAGGCAGGTAAGATCTAGAGACCCGAATTTTAGTGGCACTTTTGACCTGTCATATAGTGACTTCTCACTTATCGACTTCCAAAATTATATATCGATACACAAAATATCAGAGAAGATTAAAAGTAGAGAAAACATGCCGCCTTTATTATTGTTAAAGAGTGATTTCTTCCAGTTAACTTTTGAGCAGTTGAAAATCTAATTTAATATAAAAAAAAAATTGTACCTATTTCCTTTTTGTACAATAAAGAGTTTAAACAAACAAACAAACAAACAAAATTGTTTAAAACAGTAGATTGTAGAAAAAGAGAATAAAACGAGCCATTTTACCCAAGACGTTCATATAGTATGGCGAGGGTGGATAGACACGTCGAGTGGAAAATTGTTATAATGCTCGAGTTTTACACTGCTTTTCACTTCGATGACGAGGAAACGAAATAGCAACAGTTGGAAACAATTGTTCACTCACTATAGTAATTGTTATATTTTAAGTAATAATTATACTTTTTTAGTTTTATTGATTTATTTTATTGATTTTTAATTTTGATAATTTTTAATTATTTATAAAATTGGTATATCTGGAGTTCTTCCATCCAGCAGTACCTGATTATCAGAGAGTGGCAAATAATTCTTCTTCCCTTTTTAGAACCCTCAAAAAAGGTAAAGGACTTCGACGACCTCCTCCCCTACATGGGGGGAGTTCGGGTGGTACAGTCAGCTGCAGAGAAAAGGTACCCCCCTGTAACGGCGGTATCCATACTACCGCCATTACAGGGGGGTACCCTTTCTCTGCAGCTGACTGTACCAACGCCTCTTGTTCCTCATGAAACGAAATAGCAAAAGTGGGAACAATTGTTCACTTACTAAATATGTACTATATTTTATTTTTCATACATTACTATAATAATCATGTTTTGTTACTTTTATTGATTTATTTTGATTGATTTTATTGATTTTTAATTTTATGCCGCCTATTGCTTACCTTGTAATTTTCTCTGTGTACCTGTTCTCCATATCGCTTATTATTTCTGGTGTACAATAAAGATTATTTGTATTGTATTGTATTGTATTTTTTATAAAATGGGTCTCTCTGGACGTCTTCCATCCAGCAGTACCTAGATCATCAGAAATTGGTAATTAGTTCTTTCCTTTTTAGAACCCTCAAAAAAGGTAAAGGACTTCGACGACCTCCTCCCCTACATGGGGGAGTTCGGGTGGTACCAACGCCTACTGTTCCTCATGATGATACCCTACGCCTTCTTCTTCGCTTTCGTCTACTTCGCGCAGATCTTCATGACCTTGGTGCCTGAACATCACTGGTGCTTCGTTGAGGAGCTGGGGAACTTGACTGTGGAAGAACGGTGAGGAACCAGCTAAAATTATAGAAAGAAATGAAGAAGGCCTAGCAATACAATTAAGTACAAATAGACAACACGAAGGAAAAGATTGTTTTTTTGAAATCTTTTTGTATTTTTTATTTCAATTCCAAATTATTGTTACTTTTACGGCCATCCCGTAAAACCTATATCGAAAATACAAACTAAAATATAGATGCACAAAAAACCAGAAAAATAAGACCAGCGCTGGGAATCGAACCCAGGTCCTCGGCATTCCGTGCCGCGTGCTAAGTAAGGGTAGATAGCTGATAGATTTGGAATAACACATGGGTTATTTTTTATCTCAATATTCCTACGGGACAGGGCTAAAATCTCGAAAATTTAACAAATCATTCTCGATTATTCCTGAAATTTCAATTCAACTGCTGTTTCTAATTGTATACGCAAACAAACATGTAAAAGCTTTTATATATTTTAACTTTTGCTTTTTACGTTCTCTTCGTCATATAAAAGAACCAAAACGAAAAAGAAAGAAAGTATGGAATCTACGAGCTCTGCACTCTACTTTATTACGACTATCGATCTGAACTATTGTTAAACCTTCGATATTAATGATTTATCTGGTATATTCATTATCTTTTTTCAGACGTCACCTTTCCATACCATTGATAGACGGTAAGCATGATAGATGCAAAGTCTACGACGTCAACTGGACGGCGGTATTACAAAATGGCGTCGCTTCGCCGGACACAAAATGGCCGACTAAGAAGTGTCAAACGCAATGGGAATTCAATTTCACGGATGTGCCTTATGAAACTATTGCCACACAGGTAAGAATAGATTGCAATAATGCTTTTATTTCATAAAATACATTAAATGGAAAAAATAACATCTTATCAACTAACTAAAACTATATATAAACTAAACTAATATTACAAAATAAAAATATCCTCCAAATTTTCCGCCTCAGGCATTGACCCCAAGACGCTGGCAGCATTACCTCTCTGAACTGTTATAGCTAATCTTTGCGAGAGGTAAGTGCCAGCCCTGGGGTCGCCTGAGGCCAAAACCAGACGAGCAGATAAATCTTTTATAAAAAGTTTGGTGTCTTCTGACCAAGGTCCCATTGTCTCGAAAGCAAGCGCCGCAAACTCATGATAGTTGGTTAAAGCTGAGTATTTGCGGCGCTTGCTTATCTGAGCCTGATCAGCAGCCGCCCCAGCCCTGAGCGCGGTGCTCTGGATGTGAGACGCAGCAAGAGTGTCGACACACGTCGCGTCCCACACCAGAGTTCGTCCCAAAGTCCATGGCACTAAGGTGGCACCATCCGGCCTTTTTCCGTCGTCCCTCAACAAACCGCATGGCTCTAGAGTTGCTGGAACTGATGCGGTAGTGAGGGCCCGACGGATCAGATCATTTAGAATAGATTGTATAGTAGTACAGTATAATGTAGAATAGAGATAGAGAGAGAGAGAGAAAGAGAGAGAGAGAGAGAGAGATTTATTTATACATATTCGATACACATAAAAATACGAAAAAATAAAAACATATGTATATATAACAATATATAATAACAATGTGGAAAGAATTAAAAAATAACAACGAACAGTATAAAACGGGCCCCACTCAGCATAATGTTACGGCAAGCCGCAACGCTTTTTTCAGTGGGACCCATAGATATAATTAATATAGATATTTGGAGGACCGGATAGCCAAGCGTTAGAGAACCTGGCTAACACACACAGTTGTACGTGGTTGTACAGTACACAGTTGACAGTTGTAATGAAAATGATGATGAAAACGCGGGTAGTTGTGTGCCGGTGTCAGTTTCGTCGGGTAAACGCGCGAACAGAGCGGTGGCGCATAGTGCGCGTATCGCAGCAGCCGCCGAGTCACGTTGCAACGAGGAGGAAGGCCTACGGATTAGCCCGAAACAAGTCGAGCTAAACTCTATTTAAGACTTGAGTTATCCTGGTCAATATATTTAATATGAGTGAGTCTTACGGTAGTTTTATGTTCGTCTTCATTATAGTGACTATCATCACTACCATGTCGAATATCAATATTGAAAGATGCGATAATAGTATTTGCGATATTAGTAATTTAGAACACAAGTACCGAAAAATCCCAAGGTGCGCAAGCCCCGATTTTAAACTCACCGTTCTCTTCTTGTGATTCCTTAAGTCAATCCTGTGGTCAATCCACTAAGCCATGAAGGTTTCATCATGAATATGCTAACTCTTTCTCTCATTGCAGCTGAACTGGGTGTGCGACAGGGACAACTATCCGGCCACAGCACAGTCCCTTTTCTTCTGCGGCGCTATAGTCGGCGGCTTGGTCTTTGGATGGATTGCTGACAAATATGGCCGTATACCCGCTTTGGTCGGTAAGGAACTCAAATTATTCATGACTTCGGGACCTTGCCTAAGGGGTACTCTTTAGATAATTTGTTTTAGTTTCTATTTTATATTATGTAAGTTTTTTATTTTATGTAGATAAGTTTAGTTAAGTTATTTTTAGGTTATTTTTTATTTCACGAATATAATATCATAATGGGATTCGATTTGTGGCATTCGAACATGGAGGATGTAGACAATATTTAATTTTGCTATTTCTGTTTCTTTGGCTAGTTGAAGTATAATTTTGATAGTGTTTTATGCGGCGATTAACCTTAACAGTGAACAGTGATCACAAAATTGTATATTGCTCTCGTGTCTGACATTTTTTAATGCGCAAGTTGTCTCCACGTGGTTTCTGGAATTTTACTATCAAGTTACAAAAACTACAATCACCGTACAACGTTGCCTCTCGAAAGAGAATACTTTGACATTGGCGAAATTGTCTTATTAATTAGGACAGAAGCCATATTTTAAAAGAGAAGAAGAATATCATAATGAATCATTTAAGCTATAATTTAACAAGCACACACATTTGAAATTTTTTGTAATGTTCATTTTTGTGGTAATACGAGTAAATGATTTAATTGTTTCTTTTCCTCATTTGTTTCAGGTACAAACATGTGCGGTTTCATAGCAGGCGTGGGGACCGCTTTCACTAATTCCTTCTGGTCCTTCTGCCTTTGTCGTTTCCTCGTCGGCCTGGCCTATGACAACTGCTTCATGGTTATGTACATTGTCGGTATGTTCATTGTTTTCTACATCTTTACCTGCTGTAATTTTATGAATAAAAATGACAAGATAGATAGATAGATAGAAAAGTTTATTTCTGTTAAAAGTTACATTTTTAATTTACATTTGTTGTGCCAAACTACAGAGCAGTTTGTCGGCACTTTAGCTCTTGGTTTATAAAATTACAAATTACAAGTAACGCTAAACATAGTATAGTTAGTATTAAGACTTGGTATGGTTAGTGTTATTTTATGACTTATTTTTATACTAATAGAAAAATCAGACATTTTAATTACAAAGCATGCCATTATACCACGACTTATCATTAAATAATTAGTATTTTAATTATCTACAAGGATTTTTTTCAAACAATTTTTACAAGTCTTTGTCGTTTAGTTTTCCTTTTAAATTGATCGTCATTCAAGCCGACAGTTTATTTTTTTTATTCGACTGGAAGGCAACGAGCAAATGGGTCTCCTGATGGTAAGAGATTACCGCCGTTCATAAACATCTGCAACACTGTATTGCAGATGCGTTGCCAACCTAGAGGCCTAAGATCTCCCTACATATACTGTAGTCTTTGATCTGATACCTCAAGTGCCAGTAATTTCACCGGCTGTCTTACTTTCCGCGCCGAAACACAAGCAAGCACTGCTGCTTCACGACAGGATTAGCGAGCAAGATGGTGGTAGCAATCCGGACGGACCTTGCACAAGGTCCTACCACCTTTAGTTTTGCTGGTAGAGGGAGACATTTGCATGCTTTAAACTTCTGCTGGTTTTAGCGAATCAAATACATTTCTACACTTTTTAGACGAAATTAGACGTAAAGAACTCAAAAACCCGACTGCCTTAAAAAAAAAACAATATTGAAACGTATGAGTAGACTGTAATAAACTAAAATGAAAACGAAGAAACAATATTAAAACGGTGAAGTATAATAGCCTTGCAAACATAACCACATGAGCGCACAACAAAAGCAATAATGATAAGTAAACAAAAGAAAAATATACAAAAATAGAACTTTATAAAAAATACATCAAAAAAGTACAAAAACTCCAAGGAGTTTGCTACAAATATGAAAACAAGTCTGCTGATCTAAAATCTGATAAGTTCAACAGTCGAGTCAATTTTAGAGCTGGTCATGAATTTGAATGGGTCCCAACTGTTGAACTTTAAGTTACTTAACAGATTCTAGACCACTAGACTTGTTTTTTTCTTTTGTGATTTTTTAAGACAGTGTTTTTTCTGCAGTGATAGAATACGTCGGCCTCAAATGGCGAACATTCGTCGCAAACATGTCTATCGCTGTATACTTCACATTCGCGGCCTGCTTACTGCCTTGGATCGCCCTGGGTGTAGCCGACTGGCGTATCTACACTTTGGCTACGAGTATACCTCTGGTGTTAGCTGTGTTCACCCCTTGCTTGGTTCCTGAAAGCGCTAGGTAAGATTTATCATCATTATATTCATTAGTTTTGCCATCATCTTCATCATTGTAATCATTAGCATTCTCATCAATATCTTTATCATCATCGTAATCTTCAATATAATCATCATCACAACCATTTTTATTTTCGTTGTCATCATGGTATGGCAGTATACTACATATTCGCGACATGCTTATTTTGGCTACTAGTGTGCCTCTGGTGTTAGCTTGCTTGGTTCCTGAAAGGCCTGGGTAAGATTTATTCTCATTATGATCATTAGCTTCGCCATCACTTTCCTCACCATCATCGCGATCGTTGCTGTTATCATTTTTATCATTTTTTTTTGTCATTTTCATCACTATTATCATCGTTATGATGGAACTTAATGTCACCATAATGATTAATGTCGATGCCAACGTTATCATTGCCAGCGTTTCCGCCATCGGCGTCATTATAATCGTCCATTGCATTGCAAATGTGTCCATTCTAGTCAACGTTATCACCAAAACCATCACCTTTTAAAGTTGTGAGAGCAAATTGCGTTCTGTGGTCTCCGTCTATTTCAAAGGGTGAATTAACAAAAATGAGGAAATATGATAAGAAATAAAAAGAAGTTTGCTGTTGTTACAGATGGCTGATATCACAAGGAAGAATAGAGGAGTCAATCCAGATAGTACAAAAGTGCGGGAGAATAAACAGAAAGAATATACCTGACGAAATCATTAATGAATTTAGGGTAAGTCTATTTCGAGTAGTTAAGATAGATTTGGTCGAAACGCCGCCGGATATAAAGTAAAAATTTCAGTATGAATACATCACTAAGTAGACGATCTTATTAAACTATTAAAAAGCCTGAACCAGCGTGGAGAATGCAACCCAAGCCATCGTATTCTGTGAGAAAGCCTATAGTAGCAGAACATGTTTATTATTAAGCCTTTTTCCAGTATTGACTATTGTTTTAGAACTCCATTATTTGAGCCTTGCTCTTTCTTTGTAGGTCTGGTTGCCCTTCGGCAAAGGCCTCCTCTAGCATCCTCCAATCATGTCTATTTCTCGCTATCCTACTCCAAGTTCTGCCAGCAACCCGACATATGTCATCGACCCATCTGTTTTGCGGTCTACTACTCTTTCGCTGACCTTCTTTTGGACACCATTCAGTCACTATTCGCGGTACATGTATGAAGTGTTTTTTTTCTAGGAAACAGCAACGGAAATAGCGAAATCCGAACAAGAGAACAAAAACTATTCAGCGCTAGACCTCTTCAAGACCCCTCGTCTTCGGCGGCACAGCATACTGCTGCTTCTCATCTGGGTGGCCACAGCCATGGTCTTTGATGGGCACGTGAGGAACGTGGGCTCGTTGGGGCTGGACATGTTCTTGACCTTCACCGTGGCTACTGCTACCGAGCTTCCAGCTGATATACTGCTCACAGTTACACTGGACGTGTAAGTATCATGATGGTGATGATGATGATGATTATGATGGTGATAATGATGATAATGATGATAATGATGATGATGATGATGGTGATGATGATGATGATGATGATGATGATGATGGTGATGATGATGATGACGATGATGATGATGATGATGACGATGATGATGATTATGATAAAGATAATGGTTACGATGATTATAATACCTGATTTAATATCTACACAGCGGAGCCTGCAAACCAGCTCTCAAGAGTCTTATCAGATATTTATGTACGCGTTGTTGTGACAGATATTGGTGCTAATGACTGTACAGTGATATTGACGATTACGCCAATGGCGGTTTTAAAGTGATGACGGCGATGGAGATAATAACAACGATCGTGTTTATAATACCTGGAAATTGGTCGAATTTAACTTCTAAGATTTAATTACAGACAGACAAACAACGGGACAGGGGAAACTAAATAAAAGCTTGTAAAAAAATATATAATAAGATGTGTTTTCTATTTCAACTTAAATGCCGCGGAAAAGCGAGCGGAGCCGCGGGTGTGGGTCATCCATAAAGTACGTCACACATTAGGGGGGGGGGGAAGGGTCAAGCGGTTTGTGACACAGGAACAAAATAATTGCAAATTTCATAGCAATACGTGTGACAAGGGGGGGGGGGGGGTCTAAAAGGGTCAAAACTAGTGTGACGTATTTTATGGATGGCCCCTGAACACTAGTTGATTTAATAACTATGGGTCATTTCACATCCAAATCAAAAAACTGTATTGAGATCTTTTTTTGTTGTTACAGCTTGGGGCGTCGATGGCTGGCTTTTGGGTCTATGGTGATAAGCGGTGTATTCAGCCTCTTAGCCACCACAGTATCTCAAGGTATGGTTCTTGCAAACTGTTTAATAGGGATGTTGACACCACCAATCAACTAACGTACTTTTTATGAGCCGTCAAAACACAAATCTCCCGTAGAGTTTCAATGGCAATAGCAAATTATGACGTCATTATCCGGCAACTCAATCAACTAACTAAGTTTATTTGTTTTAAAGCAACAAGAAATCTAATTTTACAGTAAATCGAAAATTAATCTGATTTTCAGGGCTAAAACAAAGCGTTTTTTTACTGGAGTTGTGCCTTCGAATTGTTTTTTAATTGCGTCATCATCCCTATTTGCAACGTTTGTACAGATCTAATGAATAATAATAATAAATTTCTTTATTTAAGATTTTTTTAATATCACAATAAACATCACAATCAAATCATAATCATTATCATTTCATTAAGTACAATACAAATACAAATACATTTTAAAGAGTTTAAACAAACAAACAAACAAACATTTAATCATAATCCTGAATTAAATAAATAAAAGTTAAATTAAATAATTAAAATGGTAAAATTGACATGCAATTAAAATTAATGTCACAACATGTCAATAAATCAGTACATTATTGTTGCTATAATTTTTTAATATATTTTTTCAAAACTCATCGTCTGACGATTTTCCAGACGTTTAGGCAGATCATGAAATTCCTGGGCATACCATGAAACGCCGCCATTTCATGATTTGGCTAGTTTAGGCAGATCATGAAATTCCTGGGCATATCATGAAACGCCGCCATATCGTTTCTGGCACTTCGCTGGCCGCTGCCGCGGCACGTTCGCTTCGCTCGCTCGGCCCGTGCGTAGTGGTCACAATTCATACTAACACTATAAATAAATGACGAAATGAAATAAAACATGAAATTTAATATTTCTTCTAGGTATACCAACAGCCTCCCTGGCAATCGTAGGCCGTTTCGCCGTGAACATCTCTTACAACATCGGTATGCAATACGCCGCTGAGCTGTTGCCGACCGTGGTGCGCGCCCAGGGTCTCGCACTCATCCATATATCCGGCTATGTGGCCACTATCATGGTCCCGTACATTGTTTACATGGTAAGACATCTGAGTCAAAGTCAAAGTCAAAATATCTTCTTCTTCTTCTCTTTTAAAAAATGGCTTTCTGTCCTTATTAGGACGATTTCGCCAGTGTCAAGGTACTCTCTTTGAGAGGGACGTTGTTCGGTAGCCGTAGTTTTTGCAACTTGATAGCAAAATTCCAGAAACCACGTGGAGACAACTTGCGCATTAAAAAATGTCAGACACGAGAGCAATATAGAATTTTGTGATCACTGTTCAGTGTTAAGGTTAATCGCCGCATAAAACACTATCAAAATTATACTTCAACTAGCCAAAGAAACAGAAATAGCAAAATCATACACTGACTACGTCCGCCATGTTCGAATGCCACAAATCGAATCCATATCTTTATTCAATTCAGGCTATAACAAGCACTTATGAACGTCAAAAAAATCTACAACCGGTGCGGAAAAAACCTCTGTTGAGAAATGGCAAGAAACTCAACGAGGTACATATATTTTTTTGCTTAAAACAGATTTACGATATTAATAAATGATATATATATATATTATACATCACAAATATTTAGCACAACTTTATTTTTAACACAGTAGGTTCGCTCTTTGAAGGGATCGCTAATGCGGATCGGAATTATTTCCAAATATCCCTGTCCATGATATGATATAATCATTGACTTTATAATAAGCCCTAGATATTAACGTCTTCTTGACAGTAGATTTGAATTTTGTATCAGTTTACTAAACACTTGTAGGTTTTTACAATAAAATTCCAAAAAATATTACTAAAGAAACTGATACAAAATTCAAATCTACTGTCAAGAAGACGTTTACGGGTACTGTTTTTTAACCCCCAACGTAAAAGGGGTGTTATAAGTTTATCCGCTATGTGTGTCCGTGGCACCGTAGCTATTAAACGGGTGGACCGATTTGAATGATTTTTTTTTTAAATCAGGTTTTCTAGCGATGGTTCTTAGATGGTTATTAAAATCCGTTCAGCCGTTTTTGAGATATTGAACTTTGAAGTGACAAAGTCTTGGGTTTTCCAACTTTTTTTTCGTAATGGCTATGGAACCTTATTTTGGGCGTATCCGACACGCTCTTGACCGATTTTTTAATTGTTTTTTTACAGGCCACCATAGCAGTGGAGATACCATTGTTAATACTTGGCACTCTCGGTATAGCGGGCGGCGCGCTCTGCCTGTTTCTACCAGAATCCATGGGCAAGACTATGCCGCAAACCATTGATGATGGAGAGAACTATGGCATGGACCAGAGGTTCTGGGACTTCCCTTGCTGTGCCAGGTAGATCATTAGATTGTCATGCCTTGTTAAGAGAAGTTTCCCTGCCGGCCGCGCGGCCGCGTTAGGTATTCGTTTGGGGTATTGCTGTCTTTATCGCTTGTGACATAAGCGCTCGCAGCCGTCCCCCCATGCACATCCCCTCCCGCTTCTCCGCTTCCCGCTAATATATATCAAGATTGCTGTAGGCTTCTCAAGATTTGGGCGTTTGAATTTTGGGTTTCGTTGTCCTCATAACATACGAAAAGTATAGTACATAAATCAATGATATTTTACAATCAAGATTTTCATTATATTTTCTATGCTGCTAAAATGCTTTAATAGTCTGTAATTCTCGTGCAAAGTTGACATCTTTTTTTTGTCGACTTTTGAGCTCCTGTAATTTTGATATTGCACTTTTATATGAAAATCTGAAAAACCACAGGCATTACTTATAAAATTTCATCTACTTCTGTTGCCTAGTTTTCAAATGAGACCGGGACTACGTTTGTATGGAGAATGGAATGAAGAGACTTCTTTTAAATACCGTCTTTACCAGATCACATGGGGCTCTACCCAGGGCCCCCTGTAGGGGGCCCCTGGAAGGTTAATATATCCGCTTTTTAACCCTTGACGCAAAAATATTAGTGTTATAGTTTACCTACTGTGTGTGTCTGTCTGTGGCACCGTAGCTCTTAAACAGGTAAACCGATTTGAATGCGATTTTTTTTATTTGAAAGCACGATTTCCTGCGATGATTCTTACATTGCGAGATAACATAGTGTCCCAAAACTCTTTTAAAATGAAATTAAAGAAAATATTTTTAATTGACCAATTGAGGAATATTTAAACCATGTGATTAAAGTTTGCGGCTCGATGCTGTCCACACATTTGTGATTAATTTTTTTCGTATTGTCTTTTTTTCTAGCTTTTTTTTTTAACAGCTATTGTTCGTTTATTTTTTTTAAGGTGCATGTTAGTTAATTAAGTCTACCCGCTATTCGTTATTTGTTGAAGCGGTAAGGAGTGCGGGGAGGGGGGCGGACTGAAAATCAGCGCTGCGCAATGCAGGCTTACGCTTGCACACGCAGCAAATGCTGAGTCCGCTCCTTTTGCCACAAAAAACTGCCTTGCGATTAGGTTTAATGTAGGTATGTTCTTTTCTTTTCAAAATGTTTAAATATTTTTAATTTTTTTTTGTGGCAATAAATGATTTCTTTCTTTCTTTCTTACATATGTTTTATCAAAATCGATTTAGCCGTTTTTGAGATATTGAACTTTGAAGTTACAATGTGGGGGGTTTTCCAACTTTTTTTTCCTCTTTGTGCGTCGGGGACTAAAAACTAACTGATCCGGCAGAAACAGAGTCCTATCAGGCACGCTTTGTTTTGTCAGATCTACTGCAGGTGACTGTACTTATTTGATTTTTCTTTTGTTTTTATTTTTCAGAAAATCTGGGACCCAAAATACGAAGACAGAGGACTTTGAAAAATATTAGCTGTTTCTATTTATGAGAAAATGGAAGATGGAATTTGTCAATAATTTACTTATTTTCAACCTTTAACATACCTATAACATTTGTAGCTTTAGAATGAGAACCAACTAGATATAGTCATACTTTTCTTTTTTAACTGTGTCGGTATATGTGTGTCCGCGGCTGTCGGTAGGCCTCCAACAAGATGGAGCGACGACCTGGCTAAGATCACGGGATCGCGGTGGATGCGGAAAGCACAAGACCGGTCTGAGTGGAGAGCCTTGGGGGAGGACTATGTCCAGCAGTGGACGGCTTTCGGCTGACATGATGATATGTGTGTCTGTCTGTCTTTGGCACCGTAGCTCTTGTACGGGATCGGGGTTAGTTACAGAAATGAAAATCCGAAAATAGTTTGTTCAAAATTGAGAACAGAATCGAATACAGTATACTTTTAAGCGGATTGTGTTTTTATTTTAATGCCTTTTTTTAACTCCCCACGCAAAAAGAAGGGTGTTATTAGTTTGACAGCTATGTGTGTCTGTCTGTGGCACCGCAGCTCTTAAACAGATAAACCGATTTGAATACGGTTTTATTTTATTTGAAATCACGTTTTCTAACAATAATTCTTATAGATGTTTCATTAAAATCGGTTCAGCCATTTTTGAGATATTGAACTTTCAAGTGACAAAGTCGGGGGTTTTCAAACTTTTTGTTGGTTACGATTACAATATGGATTTTATGGGATTTGGAGTTGAAAAAAATACAATAAAGACTCCAAAAATTAATCTTAATTTGATTGCTTAATAGCGACATCTCTTGTCCGGGTGAGCGTTTAGTTCCAATGAAATGTTGAAAGTTTCTCGATGAAGACTACAACATAGATGTCGCTAGTGCCGCTAGTTAAGTGACTTAATAAGAAAACAAACAAGCTGAGTATATGTGGTGCATAGCAAAAATTTGAGTCTGTACTCCTATCCAGTGGTGGTGTAGAAGTATAGCACGCAGCACGAAATGCTGAGGACATGGGTTGGATTCCCAGCTCTGGTCTCTTTCTGGTTTTTCTGTGCATCTATGTTTCAGTTTGTATTTTCAATTCGTCGCTTAGTCCAGGCTCGCAACTCTTCTCTAAACCACGAAGCAAAAGTATTGTGAGTTTGTCGTGTCCGTGTGTCTGTTTGTGGCATCATAGGTCCCAAACAGACATACCTATACTTGATTTGGATTAGTATTTAACTAAATTTAAACAAAACATCGTCAATTGGTGTCTTAAATATTGAAATTATCCGACCAAACATGATAGAAAATATTATGGCTTATGGTTTAAGGTATTTATTTTCACAAAAGATTTACAAAACCAGTTATAGACAAAAAAAATATTAATTTAACTTAAATCTTAAATCTAGGTAAGAGAGGGCACCCCACAAACATGGTGAACAAAAATCTATGAACTAGAGCGGGTAGGTAGGTGGTAATGAGAGCCACAACACAAGTTTGTAACTAAATAGCTTGCTACTGGAGGCCAGTTAAACCAATCTTTATAAGTTTATTCGTTAGTTACAGTTAATTAACGATCACTTGTGAGTAGTTTAAACTAATTAATTTCATGATTGGTTTTTTGGAATCTTTTTGTATTTTTTATTTCAATTCCAAATTTTTACTTTTACGGTCATCCCGTGAAACCTAAATTGATAATACAAACCGAAACATAGATGCACAGAAAAACCAGAAAAATAAGACCAACACTGGGAATTAATTTCACTATATCTGTATATTCATACATACCTACAAATTTATACGGAACCCTCAGCGCGAATCAGACTCGCACTTGGCCATTTCTTCCCAAAACAAGCCGCCGACCCAAATAAATGAAGTATGCCAAATTTGCAAAGAGATTCACACGAGTTTTAAAACAATAACACGCAACGGAAACTGGGTGTTTATCGATAGTGCGGCGCGCCGGCGGAAAAGTATCGATGTTTTGTTCAAGGACGAACCTCATTCAAAGTCAAAGTCAAAGTCGAAATCTCTTTATTCAATTTAGGCTATAACAAGCACTTATGAACGAAGGAAGAAAAAAATCGACCATTCTGAAGAAAGGTCGGGTCAGTAGTACTATAAACCTACGTGCATGCATGAAAAGATTGATGAATGTAGAGGAAGCGAGAGTTGTATGCCAGGATCGTAGCAAGTGGAAGGACGTAGTCTCTGCCTACCCCGCTGGGAAAGAGGCGTGATTTTATGTATGTATGTATGTACGTACGAATCTCGGAATAGAGAATATTACTGCAATTTTCTGCCGTCAGTGCTGCTGACACAAACCTGTGAACAATTTGTTGAAAAGAAAGAAAAAAAGAAAGTTAAATATTTTTGGGGGTTACACTATTTTCCCATATTTTTTTTACCTAAGCGTCGTCGGTGTCGGGGAACGCTAAGGTTAACAGGAAACTAAAGCACATATGTTGTATTTTTTAGAGTAAGTATTAACCTTAGCGGTCCCCCGACACCGACGACGCTTACATAAAAAAAATATTACTAGGTATTATATTAAATTAACTTAGGCTAATTTTGCGGGAAATCAGCATAGGTCCCAGCGGGATAGGGATAAACAAATTGTTCGCAGATAAAGTCGCGGGCAACAGCTAGGTAATGCATAATTATTTTTTTAAACGGCATCGTATAGAACCCCTTAGGTTAGGTTAGGTTAGAGTTATAACAATCTAAAAAAAATACAATCTTATTAGAAATACCTTATCGATATTATGACCCATTCGATATTTTAATACATTCGGTATTTTAACATTCGATATTCAGATAATATAGTACGATATAGTTTTTTCTTTTTCCCGCAATAATTGCGCGTTCAGTTACGTGGGTGCACACTCACCGGGATTCAGCTGAAAACCAGCGCTGCAGCTCTGGTTACAGGGCTACGGCACATGCTGAGCTGAGTCCTTTTGGCATCACACTACAGCACGTCTCTAATTGTTCTTTCTTCTCCTATTTATGTTTATACTGTGTTATTTTTGTGATGTACTGTGTTTTTGTTGTCAATAAATGTTGTGAGTTTGAGTTTGTTAGATACGTAACCAATGAAACATTCCAACCAAATCATTGATATCGACAAAGCCCAAAAGAACGTCACTACCCGAGTTTACAAACTATCAGAAATCATGAATGGGCGAAATTCACTTCAATTGTACAACCGTCACTGTGCGAATCACCAACAATGTTAATTAAAGTTAATAATTAGTTAATCAAAAGTTGATAATTAGTTAATTATGTTACATTCATTATTACATGTCGGGCTTCTGGTCGGACTGGTGAGATGTACGACTATTGTGGAGACAGATTCAAATGTAATAAAGCCGAGATTAGAAAAGAATAAAATTAATAAAGGTGAGTATATACCCCCAGAAGAAAATGGGGGTGGTAAAGTGTCTATTACTAGTATATCTATTGTAAAAAATGAATGTTATACTTACCAAAAAACTTATTTAATATTAACATAATATTTGTATTGTATTGTATTGTAAGACAACCGGTAAAACAGCCGGTAAGACAGCCGGTGAAATTACTGGCCCTTGATGTATTCCATCTTGCCTCTAGGTTGGCAACGCATCTGCAATGCCGCTGGTGTTGCAGATGTTTATGGGCGATGGTGATTTCTTACCATCAGGAGACCCAATTGCTCGTTTGTCCTCCAGTCGAATAAAAAAAAAGACTTTCAATCGAAAGTATCGAGATAAAACCTTTTGTCGGCAATACACTTACAGCGTTATGAAAAACGGTTGGAAAAGAAAAAAAAACCATTTGGGAATAATATTTTCGCCCAAAAATTATTAAACCCTTTAACACAGTATATGTATAAGCTAAAGAGTACGGAAGCTACGAACAAATCGATCGAAACGAACACACTCACACAGACGCGCGCTATAAGTACACGGCTTCTAAGGGGGCTCGCGACTGCAATACCGCGAGACCCCCTTAGAGGCCGTGTAGAGCGCGCGTCTGTGTGAGTGTGTTCGT
This sequence comes from Choristoneura rosaceana, assembly GCA_037349165.1. Taxonomy (NCBI): domain Eukaryota; kingdom Metazoa; phylum Arthropoda; class Insecta; order Lepidoptera; family Tortricidae; genus Choristoneura; species Choristoneura rosaceana. Next base: position 4,361,042 of record JAZBNJ010000017.1, read on the forward strand.
TTCGATCGATTGTTCGTAGCTTCCCTACTGCTTTAGCTTATATATATACGTGCCTTCTCTTTTAAAATATGGCTTCTGTCCTAATTAATAGGACAATTTCGCCAGTGTGTATTCTCTTTCGAGAGGCCACGTTGTACGGTGATTGTAGTTTTTGTAACTTGATAGTAAAATTCCAGAAACCACGTGGAGACAACTTGCGCATTAAAAAATGTCAGACACGAGAGCTATATAGAATTTTGTGATCACTGTTCACTGTTAAGGTTAATCGCCGCATAAAACACTATCAAAATTATACTTCAACTAGCCAAAGAAACAGAAATAGCAAAATTAGATATTGTCTACATCCGCCATGTTCGAATGCCACCAATCGAATGGTATATACGTGCCTTTAACTTCATCTAGGAGTCTGGCTCCGTGACAAATCCCGTGACACCTTCGACAAACCAGGACATGGAGAGTTCATCTTCCAAGCGAACTCGCTGGACGCTGAGAGTGTTCAGAACGCCTTCGACCCTTTCTACTCCAAGCAGGAGGCGCTGCTGGTCAGCAACGGATACTTGGGGCGGGACAAACGGTCGCCGGAAAGTAAGTACTTGTAAATCCTATCCTACTAATATTATAAACGCACCAATACCGCGCGCACTCACCCTTCTGAATGCTCTCTTGGCGTCTGTACCTGAGTGTGACCTTTTTGAGTGGAAATGGGTAGCTGTCTGCCGAGAATGTCTGAGGTTTTGTGAGGCGATGGACAATAGGCAGACCACCGTACGCGTATAAGTTTAGTACTTACTTATAATTGTCATTTGTAAGTGTTGTTATTTTGTTTCTGCTATTAATATTGCTATTGTAATTTATATTACATATAATTGTTATTAGTTGATAAGTAGTATAGTAGTTTATTAGGTAACCTGGTTTCTCGGTGTATTGGTTCGCTGTAATACCGTGTAAACAAATTGAATAATAAATAAATAAATGTGTAAGCTTGTGAGCGAGTGAGTGAGTATGTTTGTTACTTCTACACGCTTAAACGGCTGGTCGCGCAAGCAGAGCGGTGGCGCGTAGTGCGCGTGTTGCGGCAGCCGCTGAGTCGCGTGCTTCATAAAAGAAGGGTTTCGAAATAGCCCGAAACAGTCGAGCTAAACTCGGTTTAAGACGTGAGTTATCCGTTACAATATCATTTAATATGAGTGAGTCTCACGGTAGTTTCATGATCAAAAAATACCTTTTATTGTTAATTAAATAGTATCATATCGAAAACGACATAGAATCTACAACCAATACATAAAAAAACTGACCGCGAAAGTGAGGCGGTTGAAACCCTTTGAGAAAAAACACTTATTGCTTAGAGCTAATCCATGTATCTACTAAAATATTCCTCATTTTAAAATACACTAGAGCAGTTACGCTTTAAAGGAGATATATATTATATAGATATATATTTGTATTTATTTTAATATTATTGATTTTTTGTTTGTTTTTATTTTCTGTTTCTGTTTCCGCCACCTATTTTTGTTACAAATTAATTTCATGTACCCAAATGGTTGTCTGGAAGAGATCGCTTTTAAGCGATAAGACCGCCTATTGTCTACCCTAAATCTGTGTTGTATTATAAGTTTTTTCTTGTACTGCTTTATGGTGTGGAATAAAGAATATCTGTATTGTATTGTATTGTATCCAAACACTGGTTTATAATTCTTTTTTACAAGCGACATTATGATAAATTAAATTCTTGTAGTTTATTATCTTTCAGGTAACAACAAACACCGATTTAGAAAGAGTTTAAATAACAAAACCAAATTGAATACTAAACCCTCTACAGTATTTAATGATTATCCATACGAAGTAGCTGTACTCCATGACAGTCCGAACAATAAAAACATTGATTACAATGTCTATCCCAAATTCGATATCAAAGTACCCAAACTTGGAGATTCTAATGATACAGACTACAAGAAAATAAGTGAAATCAATCTCATCGCAAGTAAAGATAAGAAGAAACATTTCGTCAAAAAAGATGAAGCCAAATTTGAGCTGAATCATAAAGTTAATACGACTGAGGGTAATGTATCTGTACCTAAAAGAAGTATGAATTATGGCTTGGAAATAGATAGAATAAGTTTTCTTGAGGTTTTAAATAAAAGTAAAGACGTACATCCGATAACGATGGTTCAAGAAGAAAAAGTCGTCCAACCTGTTCCGGCAAGAGATGTGGCGTATGACATAACACCCAGTGAACGTAAGGTTGACGTTGAAATTCCAAAACCAGTGAGCGAAAGAGGATTGATAAAAGTACTATCGATGCTAACGAAAACGTTTAGAAAGATAATGAAACAGCATAGTGATATAAAAACCATGCACGATGAAATGATCAGTGTTGACGAGGACTTCACAAAAAAAATTGAAGAGGGCAAAAAGAAACTCGAAGATTTCGACACTAAATACATAATGTTCTTGAAAATGGTTGAAAAAATGAAAACGGTTCAAGAAAAAATCAAGGCTAAGGAGGAAAGTTACAAGAAAAAGGAAGAACAGATGTCCAAGAACTTAATTCAGTTTGAAAGTCAGCAGAAAAAGTTCTTAGCTCAACAACAACAGTTTTATAATATTCAAAAATTAATGCTGGCTCAGAATGAAAAAATAAATCAAAGACAAAACACAATAGCTAAAACCCAGAACGTAATATCACACAGACAAAACAATTTTGCCAGAGTGTTAAAGAAAGCTAAGCAACTGTACATAGATACTAAGTACCCTAGGATGAATACCACTGTAGCTACTCCAAAAGAAGTATACGAATATAAAGAAAAAGAAACACATTTGAATGTAACTAAAGAAAAAAAGGTCGAAGACACAACGTCACGAGCTACAACAGAATCAGTGAAAATCAACCTTTTCTCAATCCCTGCTAGCAATCCTATTGAAAACCAAGACCAAATGATTCTAAAAGAGAAAGACGAAAAACCAGTAGACGATCTGATTTACAAATATTATTTCAACAATACTTTCATAGACACCATCATGAAAAACAAAATTCTATCCGGAATTTTCATTGGCGACAAAGTAGCTATAGCAAGAAACGCAAAACAGAAGCGAAATAAACATAGAGCGAATCACAAAGGGAAACTAAATTTTACAATAATGCTGCCGGTTTATAACGAAAGCAAACCAGTAACGTTAAATAGAGAGAGAAGATGGATAAACCATCATTCAAGAAGAAAGCATAGAAGGAAGCAACGTGGTAAAGGACTAGTTCCAAGCCGACAACCTTTGTACATAGATGACAATAAAACGACTGTACAAAATATAGAAACAACTGAAATTCCCGTTAAAGAATCAACGATTGCTAATGATCCCTTTATAATAATGGCAAATAGCTTCTGTAATGGGATTGGACAAAATCAAACGAAACAGATCTTGGATTGGTGTGTGGAAAAAGCACTACGAAGGCTAAGGAGTCTTGGTAAGTAACCTATCTATCTTTGAACGAGTAGTTTTTGAATCTTCTTCTAAGTCACTAGACTCTTGACGGTTTTGACAGAATATCAGCGATGCAGGTGTCTAACGCCTCAGCATTATGCTGAGTCAGCGGCCGTTTCACTTTTGCGGGGACACACAAAATCGTATATTTTTATTTAAGTATTTCTTTTTTGTTTTGTTTGTGTTTGCTGTCTATTGTTCTTTTTTTTTGTGTGTCTTTGTAAATGTGAATACATGTCTTTCTATCTTTCTTTCTTTCTTTCTTTCTTTATTCATCATTCACTAGTCAATTCAAATAATTTCAGAGACAAAATTGGTGCCCCCGCCACCGCAGTTGCCAAAGCAAGAAGTTACCCAAGTGACAGTGACAGAACAATCATACCCGCCCACTCAACCAGCTACGGAGAAGGCTACAGAAAAAACAACTGCTACAACTGTCACTGAAGGTAGCATCCTAATTCTCAGCTTTTTATAGAGCCTTACTTACTGTAACCACTTGCTGAAGGGCTACTCCGAAACACAAAATTCGAAGTTCGTATCGTACCATCCCTCTCACTCTCGTATTAAATAACATAAGCGTAGGCGAGACGGTACGATACGAACTTCGATTTTCGAATTTCGTGGTAGCCTTGCTGGCTCTCCCACAGAATACCGGCGTAAAATAGTACTTTGCTACTGTTTCGTTCGGTGAGAACTTACTAATCACGACTAGTGACTCGAGCCCCACGGCGCGGGCGGGCGGCCCATTTGAATCGATTTTGCGCGGACATCGGGGAACTCACATCGCTAATTCGCTCTTGAGACGTCACAGTAGATATAAAAAGTGACACGGTGGTTTTCATACAGATTGAGGTGTCTGAGCGTAATGAGGGATTCAAGTGTTAACGCCCAAGATGAAAAATATTCTGCTCCCGAGTGGCTCATACAACTTTTCAAACCGAGCATTAAGAAACTTCAAAAAAAAAATCTAAATACAATCAAAGAACAACCAGCATAGAAAATAGCATGGCTTTACAATTATCCACTTCAAAAAATGGGATTTGCAATAAAACACTTAGAATAGCCTTGAACAGAAAAATTGCACTTTGCTACCTCTCGTCAGGGAGGAAAAGTTACTTTTCTGAAGGAGAGGTGTGAAAAAAAATCGTTTGTCCCTATGGACCAGTTGAGAAATGAATCATTTGAGGAAAATATTTTCCGCTAAAAGACAGGATTCCTCCAAAATACAGGGTGGTTCATTTAGATCGGTCAGTATGGAAATGTCTGAAAATATAAGACAGACGAAGATCTGTTCTCAGGAACCATGTCATCGAAAGTAAAATAACAAGTCACCTTTTAATGGTGTTTTAAATCTGTAGTTTAAATCTTTCTCTTATTTTTCAGCCCCTATATTAATAAAGTCTACGTTGCCAGTTATTTTAACCACAAATCTACTGATAACTCAGAATCAACCTACAGAAGCCAAAAACGAGGTTATGGCCGCTTTCAACGCCTTTTTCCCAGGTAACGTTTGTTTTAAGGATAACTAGACAGTTTAGTATTCAAGTACAAAATCTATGTGGTAGACCAAGAGCTCGCGACGGTTAGATTTTATTTTTTTATAAAAGATGTTTTTTTATACATGTAGTATTTATTTATTTATTTATTTCACTGTAAAGTCATGTACATTTCAAAAGGATGTTACAGTTAGGTACATAAATCAGTACCTATAAATGTTCCTAAAACAGGTAAAAACGATCCCAACTATGAAATTTGGGTAGTGGTGGCTTGACAGGTAACAGGCAATTAATGTATAAAATTCCACCTCTTTGTTATAGTAGGTATAAATAGTAGATTGTACAATAAGAGCATAACCCAAAACGTTCATATAGCCACCCGAGCCAGTAGGGCGAGGGTGGATACGTCGAGGTGAAAATGGGTTTAATGCTCAAGTTTTACACTCTGCTTTTCACTTCGATGGCGAGGAAATGAAATAGCAACAGTGGAAACAATGATTCACTTTCTATGTACCATTTCTTTTTTTAAGCATTATTATAATAATTCTGGAATTATTGATTTTACTGATTTTTATTGATATGATTGATTTTTAGTTTTATATAAACTAAAAATTGATTTAAAAATATACAGAAACTTTTTTGTTTGTGGCTGTTGACGGTCTGATTACCTTGGTCTTAAATTGGTATTAGACGAAGATTTTATTTTATGTACTAGAGCATAAAGAGTAATTTTATGTCGCCTAGATACAGCACAAACACGAACTTTACGAGCATGAGAAGTGATTTTTTTTTAATTTTTTTTAATTTATTTATTTTATTGTGTGCTAATTTCGTTCACCACGTTATAAAAAAATCAAGTCCGTATAAATCTCATTATGTTGATCACATTTTATATTTTTACAGATAATGATGAGTTAGAATTAAATTTGAAACAATTTGGTAAGTACTTTAATAATTAATAATCTAAGATTCCTCCGTATGATACTCTACCTAAACTTAAACTTTACAATCCATACGTACTAATATTATAAATGCAAAAGTGTGTGTGTTTGTAACGGAGCAACGGATTGAGGTGGTTTTTGGCATAGAGTTAGTTTATGGGCCAGAGATTGACATAGGCTACTTTTTATCCCAGAAAAATGCACAGTTCCCGAGGGAAGAGCGGGCGATAACCATATTCCACGCGGGCGAAGCCGCGGGCAAAAGCTAGTTTCTAAAATTGGCAGTAAAAGTGATCAATTACATTACCGAAATCTATTTGAAGTAGGAATTGGGCCCCTCCCTGAGCTGAGGCCGTCTTGTCTAATGTTTCTGACGCTCGCGATCGCAATCAAATGACAGTTTTTGTATGCGAAATCTGTCATTTGATTGCAATCGCGAGCGCCAGAAACAGTTGGCAATACTGCCTCTTGTTCCGTACGTGAGATGGTTACGTACGTAAGCTGGTTAAGAACGTAAGTTGGTAACGTACGTAAGTGGGTTACGTACGTAAGTTGGTTACGTACGTAAGATGGTTACGTACGTAAGATGGTTACGTGTGTAAGATGGTTACGTGTGTAAGATGGTTACGTACGTAAGATAATTACATACGTAAGATGGTTACGTACGAGGAACAAGAAATGTAAGTTGGGATAAAGAAACACGTTTGCTTCTCAGATCTAACTCGAGATACAGTCGGTAACTTCTATTACGATGGCAGTCTTCATGAAAGTGACATCCGTAAGTAACCCAAGATTTTCATTTGTGTTTGTTTCAAGCATGAATATATTGGGAAGTTCCCTGGGTACAGTCAAGGGTATAAATATCCATAGAGCCATAACAACCAAATATACGAGTATGTATACGTTTAGGTGTGTATGTAGATATTTTTGACGTTATGCTACAAAATAAAAATAGCAGTCGTGACGTCAATAGATTTTTATTGTGTGTTCAAGTTTATTAAACTTAGTTACCTAGATGGTATAGTCAACGTCATAAAAATAAGTGATAATTTCTATACCTTGTCGCTTTCAGTCGTTACACAATTTCGTGGGACTTTTCAAACATGACGTTAAAGTGACTTTCACTGTACAAAGCATTAGTAGGATGCTCTACAAATATTAATAGAATTACCAATCTTTCACAGCTTATAAGGACCAAAGCGACCCGGTGTCAGATTTCTTGCCAGAATTTGACAGTAACTCAAGAATTGACATTGACACTCGGGCCATTGAGCTGCAGGCTAGGAGGCGGTACTCTGCGAGGAGGTAATTATTTAAAAACCAGTCAAGAGCGAATCCGTCCGTGCCTAGGGTTGCCATGCGTCAGAATTCTTAGCATTTTGCTAGGATTGCGGTCAGATTTTGCAAGTATTTCATCCATGCTAATATTATAAATGCGAAAGTGTGTGTGTCTGAAAGAAAATTCGTTTAAAATTACCTATATTCGTTTGTGTGTTTGTCCGTCTTTCACATCGAAACGAAGAGACGGATTGCCGTGATTTTTGGGTTAGGTATATTTCATGCGCCAAAGAGTGACATAGGCTACTTTTTATCCCGGAAAAATTCACAGTTCCGGAGGTAACAGCGCGCGATACGGGATTCCACGCGGGCAAAGCCGCGCTTAAAGCTACTTTTTCAATATGGCAACCCCATCCATAGCGTGCCCGTTTATAGATTAGATATATTTAATATGACGGACCCATCTCTTCCCGTGGGTATCGTACAAGACAACTAATGCCTCCTCTACATATCGACGGATGCGTCGGCAGATTGTATCTGCGGATGCGTCCACCGAGGTGTAGAGGGTGGTTTTTGCTTGTCTGTGGTAGGTATTTAACTTCGGCCAATGCATCTGCCACTCATCCGTTTGGTGTCGGTTTTTCGACACGGATCAAAGGGTGACAGCGCGAACGTATCGCGCCTGTCCACATGTCTGCCGATGTGTGGACGGATCGCAATTTATCCGAAGATATGGTTGCGGATCCATCTGCCGACGCATCCGTCGATATGTAGAAAAGGCATTAGAGACCAGAGGCCGTATTGCCTAATGTTTCTGACGCTCGCGATCGCAATCAAGTGACAGATTTGGCAGACAAAAACTGTCATTCGATGGCGATTTGGAGTTGAAATAAAAAATCCAAAAAATACTCCAAAAAACCAAACATGAACTTATATTTCTATTAACATTTTTTTATTGTTTCAGAATGAACAAAAGTTTGTTACAAAAAAAACAGGACGCGGCGAGAAAAACAGAAAAACGGACGCAAAAATATGAAAGCATTTTCAAGTATTGAATAAGAACGAACTTGAGACAAATCCCGAGAAATAAACAAGATTACTTCGAACTTATTTATTTAGTCATGTTTATTTCTTGTGTATTTTTAAGATGGCGTCTTTGTAATGAAATAAACCTGGATAACCCACGTCTTAAATCGAGTTTTGCTCGACATATTTCGGGCTTATTCGAAGTCCTTCCTCTGGGAGTATCCGGGCTTATTTCATTAAATATGAATGACGGTAGTTTAATGTTGTGTGTGTCTAAGTGTAAATGGAGTTGTGATAGTAATAGTATGCGTCTATGTATGTAATAAAGTATTTTATTCGCACTGTATTTAATTGTTTTTCTATCCGTCAAATAAAAATATACCAAAACATTCGAAAATCGAAGTTTGCATCGTACCGTCCCTCTCACTCTTGTATTAATAACATAGGATAAATTTTGCATTTTTAGTAAGCATAGGGTAAGGTAATAGTGCAACATGTATTCCCATAAGGTCGCGACTGAGCAAAGAAATTCTTTTAAGATTGGTTTTTAGGAATCTTTTTGTATTTTTTTTTTATTTCAATTCCAAATTTTTACTTTTACGGTCATCCCGTAAAACCTAAATTGAAAATACAAACATAAAACAACACAACATAAACATAAGCTTAAGTGGCTAAATAAGAAACAAACAAGCCGAGATATGTGGTGCATAGGGGAAATTCGTGTCTGTACCGTTGTCCAGCGGTGGTGTAGCGGTATAGCACGCTGCACGGAATGCCGAGGACCTGGGTTCGATTCCCAGTGCTGGTTTTATTTTTCTGGTTTTTCTGTGCATCTATATTTTAGTTTGTATTTTCAATTTGAAATTCTTTTAGTTCATTGGTAGGTACCGACCTGCGCAAAGTAACGCATGATTCAATAAATTATTCAATGTATTCCCATCATGAAAAGTCGAATCTCTAACGAAAAACGACGGCACCCGAAATAAATCTGTAGGTATACAGGGTGGAAAGATGAGATGGGGCAGTAAGGGCAGCTACTAGATCCCTTGCTGCTACGCGAAAATGCTCTTAGGAGACCTTTACTAATTTTCTGAATGATGACAATCGTCATTCGCAGATTTCTGATAAAGTCTTCAGTCAGCGAGAAAATCGACAGATTACACTTTTTTTTAAATGCTGATCAATCCCATTTCTATCAAGGATTTTAAGACCAACTAAGGTTAGAGTACTAGAACACCCACAAATCAAAGAATACTTTTTCCATACAGGTCATAGGGTACTATAATTTGCAGAGTGAAACTTTCGCATGTTGTTTTTTTACGAATATGAATCCTTTATGTTTAAAGAGAATTAACCAGTATGTAGACAACTAAAAACTAAACATTTTAACTAAAGTTAGTGTCTCAACCCAGTATTGCTGCCCCATCTCAACTTTCCATCCTGTATAAGACAGAAGACAAAAATGTAATATTAAACATCCTCCATAAGAGAAGCTAAAGAGAAAATGATGATGATGATAATGATGTTCTCCATGTTACAGTATATATATATAAGCTAAAGCACTAGGGAAGCTACAAAGCTACGATCGAAACGAACACACTCACACAGACGCGCGTTCTACACGGCCTCTAAGGGGGTCTCGCGGTACTGCAGTCGCAGGGCAGGGCGCAAGGCTAACCGAGCAGCATGAGATTGTCTGCAGAGCTAGTCCAAAACTCGACACTCAAAGTTCGTGTCGTGCGGTCCCTTTCGCTCTCGTATTAAATAGTATAAGTGTCAGTGAGACCGCACGACACTAACTTCAAGTTAGTAGCCCTGCTGTACCGCTCATTTTCTTCCACAACCGTTGGCTTGCCTAGATACTCATGAATCTCCTCGTTTCTCGTGCATGGAAAAGTGCATTCGCTATTTGAGGATTATATTCTGTACACGTTGCAAACAGACCATGTTGGTTGTACTGGCCACACTCCAGAGCTGTATTCCGTATGTGTATATAGAATTGATTTATAAACCAAGAATTGGTTGTCATCTGACAGACCACAACTTTGCCGCATAAGCCAGAAAAAGGACTTGAACAGATGCTTGGTTTCGTCTCGCTTACATTTGATGTGAATTACTACGTAGATGACTTTACAATGATTAAGTAAATACATACATACCTACATAAAATCACGCTCTTTCCCAACGGGGTAGGCAGAAACTATGCCCTTCCACTTGCTACGATCCTGGCATACCACTCTCGCTTCCTCTACATTCATCAATCTTTTCATGCATGCACGTCGGTTTAGAGTACTCCTGACCCGACCTTTCTTCAGAACGTCCTCGATTTTATCCTGGTATATTCGTCTAGGCCTTCCTCTTCCAACGTCCCCATTCACGCTTTTCTTATAGATCTGCTTAGTCAATCTGTTTTCATTCATTCTCTCAACATGCCCAAACCATCCATGCATCCCTTTCTCAACCCGTGCGACTATACCTTCATTTACACCACAGCGTTCCCTTGTCGCACTATTTCTAATTCTGTCACTCAATTTCACACCTAACATACTTCTTAACGCTCACATTTCTACCGCATTTATTCTGCTCTGATGCCTTCCCTGCCACACCAAACTTTCATCATCATCATCATCATGTCAGCCGAAAGACGTCCACTGCTGGACATAAGCCTCCCCCAAGGCTCTCCACTCAGACCGGCCTTGTGCTTTTCACATCCACCGCGATCCCACGATCTTAACCAGGTCGTCGCTCCATCTTGTTGGAGGCCTACCGACAGCTCGTCTCCCGGTCCGTGGACGCCATTCGAGAACCTTCTGACCCCATTGCCAAAAAACTTTCACTTCTGATTTAATAAATAAATAAGTTACACGGAACCATCGGTGCTCGACTCCAACTCAGACGTTTTTTAGTCAGTTAACAAGAGAAAAATACTTCGGCGCACAACTTTTTGCCATCTTTAATGTTTTGTAAACTTCCTCCTCTTATCGCTTTCACATTGAACGCATTCTTTGAATGTGCAACACGTGTTTGTTTACAGAATTGTGTAGTTTGCATATTTGCCGGTAGCTTGTTTATAGTATCGAAGACATCCCTGGTGTCTATAACTATATCTTAGTAAGTTTGACTTTTTTTTAAATGGCCCATAAAGGCCGCATTACCTCTTTGTACCTGTATCTCGAGCAATGAGCGAGATAAACGCCAGCTCTAGGGTCCTCGGAGGCCTGAATCTCCTGTCTGTCTGAAGTCTTGACAAGTCCTGGAAAAGCACCCTTTTCGTCTACATCAATAACTTCCTCATTGTTTCAAAAACTTCACCGGTTTTATTCGGATTGGTGATTCCATCTTCTTAGAGATCTGCTTTTAAATTGTTCTTTTACAGACCACGGGCGATACAGGGTGCCCAATGACACGATGCGACAACGAGGGTATCTTCTACAGGGTGTTCTGCGTGGGGTTGCTCATCATTGCCTTTACATTCACGGTTATACTCACCAATGTATTTATTGACATTGACGGGTTGCTGAACAGAAAAGAGCGAGGTAGATATATTTTAAGAATTATTTTCTTCGACAGTTTTAAGGAATCTAGGGATCCCTAATAACTATGGAAAACGGCCAGGCCATTTATGCTATACAGGGGAACAAAGAAATAGACATACATCCATACAAACAAACTTTTGTCTATATGAACCTGCTAATGACAATTATGAATACAACGAAAAGAATAATTATCGAAATAGATGCAGCCGTTCTGAAACAATGTGTGAAGAGAACAACTTCAATTCATTTTTATTTATTCATAGATAAATATTAGATGTAGCAGTATACTATACCTATTTTACCCTCGACTAAACTATCAACCCTCGTCTGCGGCTCGGGAAATAATAACGCCTCGGGTAAAATGACTCGCTTATGCACTCGTTATCGAATCTACTATTAACTTCTAGAATCTTCGGACAACCACGCAGGTCGCGTGACAGAGACATACGAGCGGACATCAGACATGCAGGAGTATTATGGTGGTGAAAGAAACGACGATGGCAGTAGTGCTTATAGGACCAAACGGTCCCTAGGTATGTATGTCATCGTCAGTGGCAGGAAATCCACTGCTGAATATAGCCCCCCCCCCTCCCCCCATAGAACTTTTTTTCATTTAAATCGGTTCAGCGCTTTAGACGTGATGAAGTAATAAACAAACAGACTACCGAACTTTCGCATTTATAATGTTAGTCGCGGCTGGCCTCCCACTAGGCTGACTGACGACATCGTGAGAGTTGCCAGCAACCGGTGGATGTAAGTGGAGAATTGTCCTTCATTGTGTCCTTCTAAGGGGGAGGCCTTTGTTAAGCAGAGGACGTCTTCTAGCCGATGACGACGATGATGATGATGATGATGATGAATATGTATGGGATTAAACTTTAAACAAAAGCTGAAGTATCTGTGTTCGATTTCAGACACGCCAGATTTCCTCCTCCACATAAAGAACCCTAAAATGAAGAGTATCCTCACACACCGTCTAGCCACCCTCCTAGAAGAGCTAGACGAAGAAGAAGGCACTGTAAATAAAAAACAAAACGATCAAACACAAGACAGCAACGACATCTACGTAAAAACAGATAATAAAGCTAAAGAAGTAAAAGGAGTCATCAATGATGACGAGAGAAAGAATAATGAAGAAATGCTGCATATGGCAATGCATAATATATTGCTGAAAGGAGTTATAGAGCATATGGATTTGAATGAAGTTTATAAGAAGGTGCATACGCTAGTTAGGAGTTTTAAGCAGAAAGAAAGAATAGCAAAAGGTAAGTTAAAAGTTGCTTATACAGCTAATTTACATTACTAAATATCACTGAAGACAAGTACCGGTTAATAAGAATTTCTACAGAAATAAATGTATGTAGGAGGTTAGCAGGTTTGTATGGCCAACGGCCTGAAACTAATAAGTAAGAATAAGCGATATATACCTCTCATCGTTTTTTTATTTTCTCCAATGTTTTGTATAGTTTCCTGACTGAAAAAATTCAAAATATTATTACATTAACAAAAAAATTAAATCCGTTCATAAATAAAGAAGTTCCGAGGAAACAAACAACAAAAGAAAATAACGAATTGAAAGTTCCTTCTTTCATTTGAAGTCTGTTAAAAATATTAAAAAAAGAATTATGTAAGTAGTACCTTAATAGATACATAATTTAAAAAGTTGAAAACCCCCGACTTTGTCACTTCAAACTTCAAAATCTCAAAAACTAATAACCATCGCTAGAAAACCCGAATTCAAACAAAAAACCGCATTCACATATAGCGATCAAACTAACAACACCCCCCCTTTTTGCGTCGGGGCTTAATAAAAACACAAATTGAGACCATCTTAATACCATCTGAAAAGAAGATTTTGAAATTAATATCAATGTTATAGAAAGCGAAGTGATGACAGCCATTGAAAACGAAAACGAAGCTACAACCGAATCCGTAACTATACAACCTACAACGCCTCTCAACGAAGAAGACAGATTCTTTGAAGAACTTGTGAAATGCACAAAATTGCAGCAAGAAATAGAAGGTTCCACCGAGAAAACTAACACGCAAGCACCAAAGAAAGCACTTGAAGTTATTAGAAATAGGAAACCTAATGTTCCTAGTAAGTGTATTTGTTAATAATTTATTGATTTCAGGACTTTGAGTATTTAACTATTCAGGAGTTAGTTACTAGCGACCTTACGATAGCTACGTCTTTGGAACAACTGTGTGTTGATGCAGGTCCTCTGTCTTCGGTCACTTTGGAAACTAAAGGTTCGAAACCAGTTTCGAAAACAGAATTATTTTTCTTTTTTGGAAACCTGGTTTCGAATGAAGAAAAATAATTTTGTTTTCTAAACTAATGAACATACCCATACTGAATATAGAATCTTATTTTGAAACTCGTTCACAAATTTAAATTTCCCAATTTTAATGGACACAGAAACATAAGTACGTTTGGGTTATGTTAAGTTTACATCGGCCCAAAGGGCTTAAACTACACAAAAGTAGGAGCTCCGTAAACACTGTGTCCGTGTCGATTCTATATGACAAAAAAAAAACACTACTGTGAAAATAAGCTTCAGCATAAACTAGAAGTCGCTCACTGATCCTAGTTTCGTGCTCTGAACAAAAAGTGTTCGTTCATAACTGGTTTCGTATAAGGACAAAATAGTTATCGTTCGCAAACGGTTTCGAACAAGACCAAAAAAGTTTTCTTCAGGAACTGGTTACGAAACTCCGGGTATGTACGCGGCCGAAGGGGCAGTGACTTGGGTGATATTTGTATACATAGGTTTAAAGGCTTGGAATGAGTCAGTTTTCATTTTATAATTGTTTTCGTAATAACGTGTGTATTGTGTGCAGATGAATGTTCAACCAATATTTTCAATTTCAGGTCCTAAGTTCCTCATAAAAACTTTAATTGATATTCAAAAGAATGATAAGGATCTTGACAAGTAAGTACAAGAATTATTTAGACTGTGTATGATTACACTTTCATAAAAGGAAGCCTAAATATTTCAAATGTTATGTTTTTGGTTTCTATGAAATCTCAAATCAATAAGACTCGTTTTGTTACTGGGTACTATCTTAACTCTGTCTTCGGTTCTTCTGTTCTTTTTGTTTTGTTTATTACATTTCTTGAAATTTCCTTTTTTCCCATAATACGGCTTTTTGATAATTTTAATTGATATTTTGTATAAATTAATTATTTTATTCGCGGTGGATGCGGAAAGCACAAGACCGGTCTGAGTGGAGAGCCTTGGGGGAGGCCTATGTCCAGCAGTGGACGTCTTTCGACTGACATGATGATGATGAATTATTTTATTATTACATTTGTATTTATTTCAATATTTGTCTATCCCTATAGCAAACTTCTACTCAAATAATTCTGCAGTTTAAACAGACGATCAGGCAGAGTTAATTTCGCATTTGTAATGCATGGATGAACGGAAGGAAGAAAATATATTCCAATAAATACA
Organism: Choristoneura rosaceana; assembly: GCA_037349165.1. Lineage (NCBI taxonomy): Eukaryota > Metazoa > Arthropoda > Insecta > Lepidoptera > Tortricidae > Choristoneura > Choristoneura rosaceana. The sequence goes on from JAZBNJ010000017.1 coordinate 4,376,257, forward strand.
ATAAAAAAAGGAAAATTAATTGACACCTGCAGGAAGATATCAAAAAAAATCATTTTCATAAAACTTGTTTGTTTCAGGAATTCCAAAGAAAATATAAAAGGCATTATAAAACTGATATACAACGGTAAATCGATTAAAATTAAAGGCATAGATGAAGAAGAGACAACGACTCTCACTAAACCAACATCACTAGAAACAACAACTACAACTACCACCACAGTCAACACAGACGTTGAAATGATTTCTGATATACTAAAACAAAACTTTGGAGGCAGAGATATACCGAAATCATATGTGAACTCAGTACTTATTGAATATCTAAGTAAATATAAGAAGAAAAGCCAAACGGAACAGCCAATTAAATACACTGAAAAACGTCTAAAAAGAAATATTAAATTCGGTCACATAAAAGACACAAAAAGGTTTAAAAAGCCGACTAATAAAAAAGACGATGATGAACTTTATGTAGAAATTGAAACGCATTTCGATGATAAAGGCATGAAAGGTAAAAAAAAGAAGGAACTAATAAGACAGCTAATAGAGAAAATACAGAAAGCAATACATTCGAATCAAGAAATAGTAAACCAGAAGAAACCAGTTAAAGAAGGAAAAAATCAGGATATGCATATAAGAAAAAGAATACAAAGTTCACTCGCTCTGAAAAATGATACTCAACTATCATTTTTGACTAAAAATCATAAAAAATTACTATCATATGATCCTAATATGTATAGAGAACAAGCTCCTATCAGCAAAGTGTCGCCAGTTTCAAAACCTTTACCAAGAGTATCAGATGAGAATGGTCAAGACTGGAGAAAGAAAGAAATTGGTCCCAAATTCTTTTCTACATCAAAATCAATTAACTCAGCAGAGCTTAGTCAAGTAGATGTAGATTTCAGTAAAGTTTTGACTCTAACAGGTGTTCCACAAAGATTACAAATACCTTTAAATACAGACACAAATATTAGTGATGAAAGCCCTAACGCCTACCTTGATTTAGGCAACTTGCAGTTTATGATCAAGGATATAGAAGGAAGCGGTTTCTCTATTGGTTTAAATCAGTACGTGGATCATGCACCTGATCCTGAAAGTATTAAATTATTTACTGGAATAGAAAGTCTTGTTAACACTTATCATCAAACTTATGATAAAAATAATCCTGATTATCCACAAAGTATTGCTGTTTTGAAACATGAAATGAAAAAACGAGACATTGAAATCAGTAAAGTTGATGATGTAAAGAGAAAAGAAGATAAAAACCAACATGTTGTTAACAAGCGTTCAGTAGATCAAGGCATTCAAGGTTCTGATTACCATTCAAACGAATACAAGATCATATTCGACGACAAATTTCTACCATATGATAACTATCAAGAAATATATGAACATAAACAAAAGAAAGTTTCATTGCCAGTTCTTAAAATGAAGAAAAAGAATAATTCTGAAGCAAATGATAAAAACACGGATTTAACATCAGATTTGGACAATATTTTCAATCAAAAATTGAAGCCATCTGAAATATTCGATTTGGCAAGTTTCTTAGACAGAAAAAAGCGTTCGCACAGCGTTCAGAAAATTATGAATTTAAATACAAAAATACGGCTCAACAGGTTCATAAACACTAAAGCAATGCCTAAACAAAAGTATTTCCTCAAAAGCAAACGGAATAAGAGACAGATTGGCAAAATAAGAATAATAGCTAAAGATATGAAAGGACAAAGTGATTCTGATGAGAATATTTTCATAGTGTCCGATGAAAATATGTACGCTGATAGAGCAGTAGTAAGACGTACAGACGTAACTGAATCTCAAGAAGATAAAGCAGAAGGCACTGGAGATTACGAACCACTACTCTTTGAAGAAAAGCCAAAAGCAACAGTTTTTGCTTTAGAAGATAAAGTGCGACATAATACTTTAATGTCTAGATACCCACACGTTTTCGTCGAAGAAGCGGATGACGATGTTGCCACTCCTATATCAACTGGACGAGGAAAGGTTTTTGTTAATCCTGACAGACGCAATGCTGCAGCCGAAGTTTTCAATGATCAAGATGGTGTGATGGAAGAACGAATGCCTAAAGTACAAGACTTAGTTCATGCTCTCGTGCCATACCCTAAAACTAACTACAAAGTCACAGTCAAACTTTTACCTAAAGAGGAAAATGATACTAGCTCAGGATTCAAAGAGATACACACAAGTATAAATAAGACTTTTAACAAAAATGGTTTGCTGTATTCCTCGCTGGTTAATGTATCTGAGATATCTAAAATAGAAACAACCAATGGAACTAATGATAGTAATCAACCTAATGCTTACATAAATGCTTTACAAACAATTGGGCTCCCATATCATGAAATAAAATCTTTTGAGCATCATAACAACAGACATAACGACCTTCATTTAAGAGTAGCCACAACACCACCAGCTGTACAAACTAAACACGAGGATCTAACACACCTGCTACAAGCACAAAAACATAGTATCGACTGTCATTTTACTAATTTAAGGAATAAAATACACAAGATGACAGAAGCCCCTGTAGAACCTAAAAAAGATTTGATGGATATTATAGCGCCTCCACATCCTCCTGATAATTTACATATAAGCAAAGATTACATCAGTGAAATTCTTTGTCAGCATTTCAAAGAAAAAGAAAATCAAAAAGATACAACAACAACAACAACTGGAGCTACAACTACGACAACAACTAGTACTACAACAACAACAATGACACCAGAAGTAGTAGACGCACTCAAAGTGAAACTCCTGTCAGCAATATCTCAGAACGAACGCTTAACAAGTCGCATATTAAACAAAATAGATCAAAACACAGACATATTACAGACATTCTTAACAAAAATCACAGATAAAATGGAAAGAATTCCCGAATTAACCAAAGTGATAACTAAGCAAATAAAAGAAGATAACCATGAACACAGTGTAAACGCACTTCCAGTTTTTTTAAGACAACCAGACAATAATACGGACGTTCCTTTCATATATGCATATAAACCTTGCAGACCTACAACCTCAACTAAAGTAGAAACACCAGTAGCAAGTATAGTATACAGTGAAGTAGTACCAAAAACTACACACAAAAACGATAACGTTCATATCCATCCAGGAGCTCCAAAAACAGATTTTGATTTTGATTCATTAATACAGCAAGATAATACTAGATATTTTATAGATGAAGATTACTTCAAAACTTTCGTTTCCCCGAATAAACCAGGTGAAGGGATCAAAAAAGATGATCAACTGAAGATGATTAGTAAGAATCCAATGGTGATGCCTGGTTTACCAGGATCAGTTGATCATCATAATGATCATAATGTCCATGTTGATCATAATATTGTTCAGCCAATGAACAATAATGTAAATGTAATGCCGTTTAGATACAAAAGCAACGCTCCAGCGCCCAAGCCAAATTTTAATATGACCAAGGTTATGTGAATTTAATGTCACTATATTCAACAAAACTGTCACAGCCTTTTCGGTGGCAAATACAGGTTTAAATTTTTCACATGATAAAAAAAAATCTATCTATTTTGTCATCTTGGTTGGTGAAAAGTACATTATACAGCCATGAGAATAGAATAGAATAGAATTTATTTATTGTCAAACTGTGTACAAAAAAAAGAAAGAAAAAAAAGAGAAAAAAAAAAGAAAAAGAGACAAAGAAACTTTTGTGAGAAAGTAAGCTTCCTCGAATTGTACCAATTTCTTACCGTTCGTTTGGTACATTTTCCTCTATGGTCTTTAATTTCTTTGACAGGTTCGCCATGTATTACAATGATTTTTTGGTTCCTTATAAATACCCATCTCTAGTTGAACTATCACTTAATAAAACATACCTAACGTTACTGTTTTATACGTCTCGATTTACATATAGGTATTAGGGCCAATCAACTTTTTTACCGACACTAATCTGTCCGCGATATTTTTCAAACAATTGCAGATTTTTGTAAGTAAACATGTTTTTTTCTGTAATTTAATAGAGGGTGTACGTGAATACATGCCATCCTACGTAAGTTCAACCTATTAAACCGGGAAATATCTTGTTGGAAGTACGATTTTTTGGTAACGCCAGAGACAATATTGGTAACGCAGGAGACGCCCAAAGTGTCGGTAAAACAGTTGATTGGCCCATTAAATAGTATTCTTCAGACTTACGTCATACATAGGCGACATATGTCAGATTGCGGGTCCAAATCGAATTCCGTAGTAATAAGTCACGCATAAATTATGAAGAATTGTAATCCTCACAGAATAAAGTACAATTTGGACCACCTGCGTCAAAGTTTTCAAAATTAAAATGAAGTTCATTGTTGATTTTTTGTGATTAAATTTATCGCAATATATGTGTTAAAATTAAATAACGATTTAAAATACATTTATCTCGAAATGTTTGACTGGCAGAGATCCGGATGAGTCGGCCTTTGCACTCAGCCTAACCTTTTTGTATTTTTTGTACAATAAACAGTATAAACAAATAAACGGTTTTCGATTTTTTTTATCAAAATAAAAACTTGAATAAAAATCATTTAGGTATTATCAGGCGTTTAACGTCCATACATGACAACGGGGGATCACGAAATTTGTTAGTAACAAATATTCTTATAAACCATATTAGTAAAGATTTTGGAAAATGATTTGGTGAATCAACACAACCACTGAAACAATTAACATCAATTGAAAATTGAAAATGTCAATGGTATTTCACTATCATCATCATCATCACTACATAGTATAAAACAAAGTCGCTTTCTCTGTCCCTATATCCCTATGTATGCTTAAATCTTTAAAACTACGCAACGGATTTTGATGCGGTTTTTTTTAACAGATAGAGTTATTGAAGAGGAAGGTATATATGTATAATAACATCCATCATCATATTTAGTATCAGCGTTGCACCCGTGCGAAGCCGGGGCGGGTCGCTAGTATTAAAATAAAATTATAAATTTATATCCATTGTAAAAAAAACTTGTGGGTTAAATAAAACCAATGATTTTTGACTTGATTTATAAGACTTATGATAATTAAAATTCTCCTATAAATTAATTAGTAATTTTAATCTAGGTTTAAATAATTATTTTGTAATAAATTTTCTTAAATATCTGTGTTTTATTTATTTAAATTACGAATGTATTCCATGAAATTGGTCTTCTTGACCTAATTTAAAAAGCAGTTAAAATACTTATAGAAATATTTTGTACAAATTTTCCCTATGTTGAATAAGATTTGTAGGATCTGTATACGGAATTTCCTCTAAATCGGTTCATCAGTTTAAACGTGAAGAGATAACAAACAAACAGCAAATTTCGCATTTATAATATTAGTAGCTCTTGCTCGCGGCTTCGCCCGCGTAAAATTCAGCTATCGCGCGCTGTTCCCTCGGGAATTGTGCGTTTTTTTCGGGATAAAAAGTAGCCTATGTCACTCTCTGGCCCATAATTTTTGCTACTTTGGAAGCGATTATTTCCGGAAATCTTCACTTAATCAAAAAAGCTTCTGAGAAACCCTACTATCTTTTCAAAAGAGTTGTCGAACTATGTGCCACACGTTGATGCAAATTATTATTTTTTTAAATTTTTGTACGTGTATGGAGCACCCCTTATAAATATTTATTTTTGTAATTTCGCAACCAGCTTCGAATCGGGAATATTTTCCGCTTTCGAAACTAGTTACCAATTCTGGCTTCGAGATGAGACTACAGGAATTAGGTCACTTGTCGGAAATAGATTACGCATCTCTAATAGGTAGACAGGCGTCTTAATTCCATTATATTTATCAGAAATACTCATGACTAAAGCAATAATAAATACATTAATAGCATTTCTTTGTACCTATAATTTTGAGAAAGTAATTTCTAGTTCTATAACAAGCTGTTTCAAAATTAAACCTGAATAATTTTGATTAGATGATGACCTATGGGTCTGAAACATGGTCTTTGACTGTTGGCCTCTTGGAGAGGCTCAAAGTCACGACACGAGCTATGGAGAGACCTATGCTACGGAGATAGAATCTCAGATACGGATATTCGCCAAAGAAGTCATCGACATAGGTGTTAAAATATGCAAGTTGAAGTGGCCACATCGCTCGAAAAGATAACCGTTGGGGGAGAAAAGTCCTCGAGTGGCCACGAACCGGAAGACGAAGCGTTGGCAGGCCTCCACCAGGTGGACTGACGACATCGTGAGTTGCGGGCCGGTGGATGCAAGTGGCGAGTTGTTCATTGTGGCGTTCTTCCAGCAGTGGACGTCTTCCGGCTGATAATGATGACTATAGATAGTGGTTTTATGAGCTGTGTAGACATCTCGAGTTTTTTAGGGTTCCGTAGCCAAATTGGCAAAAACGGAGCCCTTACACTTTCGCCATGGCTGACTGTCTGTCTGTCCGTCCGCGGCTTTGCTCAGAGACTCTCAATGCTATAAAGCTGTAATTTTCCACGAATATATATGAAAACTAGGCGGTCAAAACAGTAGGTACAATCAATAAAATATTTAAAAAAATGTTTTTTTAGAGTACCTCCCACAGACGTAAAGTGGGGGTGATTTTTTTTTTCTCATCCAACCTTGTAGTGTGGGGTATCGTTGGATAGGTGTTTTAAAACCATTAGGGGGTTGCTAACACGACTTTTCTAATCAGTAGTATTTTTGCAAAATATTCAATTTTAAAGAGCTAATTTTCATAAAAATCGAGCGTCCCCCCCCCCTAAAATCTAAACCGATGGGTGAAAAAATTAAAAACAGATCAAGATAGTAGTAAGTGGGCCAATCACCTTTTTTACCGACACTTTGGTCCTCTCCTGCGTTACCAAAATTGTCTCTGGCGTTACCAAAACATCGTACTTCCAACAAGATATTTCAAGGTTATTAAACCTATTAAGGTTGAACTTACGTAGGATGGCATGTATTCATGTACACCATTTATTAAATTACAGAAAAAACATGTTTACTTACAAAAATCTGCAATTGTTTGAAAAATTTCGCGGACAGATTAGTGTCGGTAAAAAAGTTGATTGGAAAACTATAACGTTAAGTTTTCTTGAGAATTGTTAGTAGTTTAAGAGTAAATAGCACCCTAAGGTATAAAATATACCTAAACTTGGAATATTCCGTACCAAATGCCAAATCCTTAGAAAAATATTAGTTATTTTTTTCGTGACGGCTACCGAACCCTATTTCGGGCATGTCCGACGCGCTCTTGGCAGGTTTTAGTTCATTAAGTGATGTAATTACACACCTTACGCACAAAGTCCTTTTATGACAAATAATTCTCGTAATTGACCACTAGAATTGACTCATCAAATTGATGAATGACTGAGGGCAATTAATCGATAAGAAAAGGTGTTTAAGAAAATGAGATCTACGCTTCCTTTATTCCTAGAAAATTATGAATCAACTTTTAAAGAGGGTACTTTATACGAGTATATAAGTTTATTTATTGGGATAATAACACAAGATACAACAATATGATAGGAAACAAAATAAATAAAAACTATATAAATATACCCAACTATAAAAAGAAAACACCATCTAAGAGGCCCTCCTGCGGCATAGACCCCAACACACTGGCGGCATTACCTCTCTGTACAGTCAGAGAAATTCGCTGGGAGAGGTAAGCGCCAGCTCTGGGGTCTCCTGAGATCTATCAGTCTCTATCGAAAGAGGGTTATGTTTATTAAGTGTATTTTTTTTTATTCGACTGGATGGCGAACGAGCATGGGTCTCCTGATGGTAAGAGATCACCACCGCCCATACCTGCAACACCAGGGGGATTGCAGATGCGTTGCCAACCTAGAGGCCTAAGATGGGATACCTCAAGTGCCAGTAATTGCACCGGCTGTCTTACTCTCCACGCCGAAACAACAGTGCAAGCACAGCTGCTTCACGGCAGGATTAGCGAGCAAGATGGTGGTAGTAATTCGGGCGGACCTTGCACAAGGTCCTACCACCTGCAAAGATTGGTTTTTGGAATCTTTTTGTATTTTTTATTTCAATTCCGAATTTTTGTTACTCTTACGGTCATCCCGTAAAAAATACAAAAAGATTCCAAAAACCAATCTTAAATTGATTGCTTACCAACGATATCTCTTGTCCGGGTGAGCGGTTAGTTCCGATGGAGTGCCGAAAAGTTTCTCGATGAGGGCTACGGCATAGATGTCGCTAGTGCCGCTGCTTAAGTGGCTAAATAAGAAACAAACAAGCTGAGATATGTGGTGCATAGGGGAAATTCGTGTCTGTACCGTTGTCCAACGGTGGTGTGGCGGTATAGCAGGAGGCATGGAATCCCGAGGACCTGGGTTCGATTCCAAGCGCTGGTTTTATTTTTCTGGTTTTTCTGTGCATCTATATTTCAGTATGTATTTTCGATATAGCAATATTTTTGCCCGACTGCCTGAAAGAGGGTTATGTTTTTTGAGCGTATGTATGTTCTTTGGTAAATGGCTAGACTTTCAATATACGAGGTAACAATAGATTCGTCATAAATTAATAATCATAACTGTTGGAGTGACATAGGATATGTGATATAGCAAAATGGCGTCTACGAAATAAAATATGGAGCAACGTTTTTTAGGGTTCCGTAGCCAAAATGGCAAAAACGGAACCCTTATAGTTTGGCCATATCTGTCTGTCTGTCTGTCATTCCGCAGCTTTGCTCAGGGACTATCAATACCAGAAAGATGTAATTTTGCGCGAATATATATGTAAACTATGCCGATAAAATGGCATAATAAAGAATTAAAAAAAAAATTACAGCACCTCCAATAGACGTAAAGGGGGGTGATTTTCGCTCGCTCTGCTCGGGTGGCTATACATCTCGTGTCATTACGGCGTGTTTTAGTCCCTTGTTGAACAATCTACTATTAATGCCTTTTTATTTCATACTTCCAACTAATACGGATCTGAAGTACTGATCGGAAATACGTACAAATAATAATACCTAAAATATTTTAATGTGTGGTTTTGTATTCAAAACGAACAGGATTACTTTAATTGATATAATATGGAAATAACTATCACTTAAGATAAGGAGTCTAGACAGATAAAAACCTAATTAATCTTATATATAAAACCGATTTTGAAATTTAATCTCACAGTTAACGGACAGTTCGAGTGAAGAGGTCAACATGAAGATTTTACTGGTGAGTTACTACCAAAATAAATATTCAAATTAAGTAATAGTTATTTATTATTATTATTAATAAAAATAGTAAATCATAAATTTAATTTCTTTCTTTTGTTTTTTTTTTGTGTTAATTGAATTGTATTTTTATTTATTGAATAAATTTTGATTATTTTCTTTCTTCTTCTTTCTATAAAACATAACAATTTATTTCCATAATATCCGTGAAATAAAATTATTCAATTTGTGGTGAACAAATAATACATTTAGAAATGATTTAAACTATAAAAACTTAATAATAACAATTAAAAACTAATATAACTCTAATAAAAAACTAAAAAAACACGCTTTTAAAAGTAATTGAACTAAAAAGTCAAAAATAAAACTGTAATAATCAATTGAAAAATTCATATTATTGTACAAAAAGCGTGGGGTGCTTGTCATAATAACTACGGATATAATAAACTATCGATAAAATAATTTGCAACAATCAAAATTAAGCCGCTTTTTGTACAATAATATGAATTTTTCAATTGATTATTACAGTTTTATTTTTGACTTTTTAGTTCAATTACTTTTAAAAGCGTGTTTTTTTAGTTTTTTAAACTATAATTTTTTATTTTATACTTTTTAGTTTGAATGGGAAACTGTTATGAAATTATTGCATTGTCATCGGTCCTTGATACGTATGCAAAGTTTCAAATTAATCAGACTTCTGGAAACTGGTGAAAATTAAGTTCAAAGATTCCGTTACATACATAGTTAGTTACAACCCAAGCTAATAAAAGCGTGTTAAAAAAGGCCCCTGTGGCATGGTTCCAAGAATGCTGGCAGCATTTCCTCGCTGTATGGCGATGCTAATACGCTGTGCGAGGAAGCTGCCAGCCCTCTTGTCTCCGGTGGCGTCGACCAGTCTCTTAGCCAGTTGGCTGAAGAGATCCATTGCGCCAGGGCCCCACGGACCGAGCGTCTCAAAACAGCCCTTAAGCACATATTTTATTATGTTTCAGTTATCATGGACGCTGCTTGTGTTTGGGGTGACTCTGAATTCTGGACATTACATCTACAAAATTGAGGTATGGATATAATGCCTAAAGCCACAAAAGACAGATAGTTCAGAAGTCAATCTCCTGTATGTACTTCACTTTTCATACCTACGCTCGGCGGTCGCTCTAAGGTTGTCAACTATGACTTATGCAGCAAAAAAACTACCGTGGTAGTGGCACTCGTATCTAGTTGTTTGATTTATTGTTGAGAATGAAACGGGGAGAATGGAAACATAAAATTAATAACTAAAATATTTTAACTTTAATGTCATTGTTATATTACAAATTTGTCACAGAAAATATTTTGCGACGATTTGGTTATTGGCGAAATTCACGATTATTTAATTTAAACGACCGTCCACTGAATAACTTTTTTTTTGTTGCTCTATTATTGCACAAAAAAGTTCACACACGCGTGTCCCAAGCGGATGGCACTCGCGCTCGCAGTGGTCCCAACCGGGCCGAAATATCGTGTCCGTGAACAGTGTCTATGTGTGCGTTGCTCGAGCGCACTTGTATGGAGATTGAATTCTGTCATCTAAACTATCTGTGTTTTGTGCTAAAGCCAAGTTTAGACTCGCAAGAAAAATCGTGCAAATTGCATTATGTTACATTGCGAGGGCGTGAAGCTAACGATTTTGTAGTGGTCAATCAATTTCTAAACGCCTCAAATACATGTAACACCTGCATCAATGTTTTTTTAAGTAACTTTTCTTTAATTTGATACTTTAATTTTATGTATTTTTTATTGCTTTTATTTCATTAAAAAAAAAACTTTCTGCTAGAGTTCTTGCGACGCATTCTTCTTGAGTTGACAATGGTCTTTCTGAAAGCGTTGGTAGTTTAAAAAAGAATACCTACCAAAACAAACGATTTGAATTTGAACGATCGATTTGGTTTGGTATTATCTCTGGGAAAAAGCTCTTCGAGTTTTAGCACCAGGAAGCTCGGTCGTCCAGGTGCTGACTGTACTATAACTAGAATATTGTTGCAGAAACACGATGCTCCGGCTCATAAAGTCCAGTCTGACCTCAAGGGGTTGGTGCTGGTCAATAGCAAGTACGAGAACCCCTCGTTAAAAGACATCCTGTACCGCGGATTGCTTGGACGTCGTTATGGGAAAGAGGTAGGTGGAAAATGAAAACGAAAAATATTTATTTCGTTTTTATGGTTCCGTAGACAAAATGGCAAAAACGGAACCCTCATAGTTTCGCGATGTCTCTCTGTCTGTCTGTCCGCGGCTTTGCTCAGAGACTATCTAGCTATCTAGAGCTGCAGTTTTGCACGAATATAAATGTGAACTATGCCGACAAAACAGTACAATAAAATATAAAAAAAAAAATACAGTACTTCCCATAAACGCAAGAGAGGTGTTATAAGTTTAACCGCTATGTGTGTCTGTGTGTCTGTCTGTGGCATGGTAGGTAGCTTTTAAACAGGTTTAATTGCATTTTTTATTATAAATCAGGTTTTCTAGCGATGGTCCTTAGACAAGTTTTATCAAAATGGGTTCAGCTATTTTTGAGATAAGTATTGATTTTTTTTTTACCATAAGTAAACTAACACATTTCTTATTTTTAGGAACCTCTAATAACAGAAAGATCTTTTACCAATAGCCACGGGCTGCCATTTTTGGAGGATTTTGAAAAAGAACTTAACTCACAAAACGACGTATTGGACACTGACGACGGCTCGTTTAAGGTATGTACCTATAAGCATAAGCTATGGTATAAGATAAGTTAATAATTTCTATCCCAGTCTATAAACTTACGTCCCACTGCTGGGCTCAGGCCTCCTCTCAGAACAAGAGGGCTTGGGCCATCGTTCCGACGTGGGCCCAGTGCGGATTGGAAACATCACACGCACCATTGAATCGCTTCGCAGGTTTGTGCAGGTTTCCTCACTATGTTTTCCTTCCTCGCAAAGCTCGTGGTAATTCCGCACATGAAAAAAAATTCAGACAATCGAATTATTTGATTTTTTTGACCCCCGACGCAAAAAGGGGGTGTTATAAGTTTGACCGCTATGTGTGTCTGTCTGTAGCACCGTAGCTCTTAAACGGGTGTACCGACTTGAATGCGATTTTTTTATTTGATAGCAGGTTTTCTAGCGATGGTTCTTAGACAAGTTTCATCAAAATCGGCTCATCCATTTTTAAGATATTGAACTTTAAAGTGACAAAGTCGGGGGTTTTCCAACTTTTTGATGGTTAGGTTAGTAATTAAATTTTTTTTTCATTGTATGTTTTAGGAACCGAAACCTCTGACCGATGAAGCTGTCAAAATGGTAAGTTTAGTTTCATACAATTATGACACACCAGCTTTTGCCCGCGGCTCCGTCCGCGTGGTATTCGGTTATCGCGCGGGGATATATTTTTCCGGGATAAAAAGTAGGCTATATCACTCTCTGGCCCATAAGCCTCTATGCCAAAAATCAAGTCGATCCATCGCTTCGTTTTGACGTGAAAGACGGACAAATATACACACAAACACACACACTTTAGCGTTTATAATATTAGTAATGATTAATCGACTCGATTTCACAGCTCGATTATGAAGATTATGGAAAAGAGACAGTACTAAGTAAATTGTGTAGAGCAGTTTGAGTAATAATTATTATAGTATAGATGTCGCTAGCGTCACTACTTAAGTGGCTATATAAGAAACAAACAAGCTGAGATATGTGGTGCATAGGGGAAATTCGTGTCTGTACCGTTGTCCAGCAGTGGTGTAGCGGTATAGCACGCGGCACGGAATGCCGAGGACTTGAGTTCGATTCCCAGTGCTGGTCTTATTTTTCTGGTTTTTCTGTGCATCTATATTTCAGTTTGTATTTTCAATTTAGGTTTTACGGGATGACCGTAAAAGTAAAAAATTTGGAATTGAAATAAAAAATACAAAAAGATTCCCAAAAACTAATCTTAATTATTTCTGTTTCAGGCTTATAGATCAAATAGCTATCTCTTTGACCAGATGCGTCAAAGAAGTGATGTGGTAAGTCTACCTTCTAATATAAAGAAGAAAGTTTGTGACTTTAGTGCAGTGTTTTTTAAACTTTTTATAATGCAACCCCCTTAGTTATGAAAAACATTTAACGATCCCCCCCCCTACTCTTGTCGAATTCTTCTCAACAGAGGGTTTTTCGAACAAATGGTATATCGTCACTACTCTGAAAAAATCTGGTATCTCAAATCAATACAACTGCAAAATGTGCTCTTGAAATAATGTTCATAAAGTTTTCTCAGTAAAATTACAGACTTTGTGATACGGGCTTTTTTCAGAGATCCCGAAATATGTATTGTATAATTCCGAAATATAATATTTCTTCAGAGTTGATATTAAACTAACCTAACCTACTGCATTCTATATGATGGCATTTAAAAAAAATCCTGACAACAGCACGGTTCTATATATTTTATGGCAAACGTTGGTATGGCAAGTGAAATTCGGGCAAATGAAATTCGGGGAAGTAAAGGTGAACGATATTTTTGACTATCTACAGTTATCCGGCGATTATGACCGCATAAGGGAATCAAAAATGTACCTACTAAAAATGAAAATGTACTTGATGCTTTTGTTTCAGGCTTCCGAGGATTTTGTAGAAAGGAGAAAAAGGAGGGCAGAGATACCGGTAAGTTTCTGTTATATAAAATTTCTATGACTATGTAAATAAATTATAATTATAAATGACAGTAGCATTGAATTGCTTCGCAGGTTTCCTCGCGTTGTTTTCCTTCACCGTTTAGCTCGTGGTAAATTTTAGATGTAATTTCGCTGATTAATTTTGAAAAACTGAGATTCGTGTGGTCAAAGTCACCCTGTATAGCTTAAGTCGAAGAAATAGTTATTTTTGTCACAAGGGAGCAAAATGGTGTATTTACGTCGAGGGTGGTAATTGAGTCCAGAATGTACCGCTACAATACAATAGAATAAACTAGAACCCTGAGCGTAATGAGGGATTCAAGTGTTAACGACCAAGATGAAAATATATTTTTAGAGTGGCTCATACAACTGATCACACCGAAACTTGAAAAAAAAAAACACAAATTTTAAATTATATTAAAGGACAACCAGCGTAAAAAAGGCGTGGTTTTACAATTATCAACTTCAAAAAAATTGCATTTGCAAAAAAACAGTTAATAAAGCCTTGAACAGAAAAGTTGAAATTTGGTCCCTCTCATCAGGGGAGAAAAGTTACTTTTCTGAATGAGAGGTGTAAAAATAGGTATAAATTGAAAATACAAACTGAAATATAGAGCTCAGAAAAACCAGAAAAATAAGACCAGCACTGGGAATCGAACCCAGGTCCTCGGCATTCCGTGCCGCGTGCTATACCGCTACACCACCGCTGGACAACGGTACAGACACGAATTTTCCCTATGCACCATATATCTCAACTTGTTTGTTTCTTATTTAGCCACTTAAGCAGTGACGCTAGCGACATCTATGCAATCTTAAAATAGATATAGTGAGTTTTAAAGTAACTATCATGTCAGCCGAAAGACGTCCTGCACATACTTAGGCCTCCCCCAAGGCTCTCCACTCAGACCGGTCTTGTGCTTTTCGCATCCACCGCGATCGCGCGATCTTAGCCAGGTCGTCGCTCCATCTTGTTGGAGGCCTACCGACAGCTCGTCTCCCGGTTCGCGGACGCCATATAAAGTAACTAGTTCTAATAATCAATTTTCCTTTCAGTATTTTCCCCTGGCATCACAGATGAGCATGTACAGATCCCGCCGGGAGCCTTTCGCACCGCCCAATACTTACGGCATGAATCTGAACCAAAATGGCGGCTACGTATGGAACGTAAGTTAAAGCCATATTAAATTAGAACAAGTATGTTTGCATCCTATGTATGTATGTATGTATGTATTTAAGTATGTCCTATGTATTTTATCTGTGTACCTGTTTTTCTGTATCGCTTATTATTTCTGGTGTACAATAAGGAGTATTTGTATTGTATTGTATTGTATGTATCTATCTATATAATTATGTTTACCTATCCGTTGCTCAGTACCCATACCACAAGCTTTGCTAAGCTTACTTTGGGACTAGGTCAATTGGTGTGAATTGTCCCGTGATATTTATTTATTTATTTATTTATCCTTAATCCCGGCCGACCGAACTACCGGATGTTACTGCCAGCAGGGCTACTACGAAACTCGAAAGTTGACATTCGTGTCCTGCGGTCCCTCTTGCTCTCGTATTAAATAGTATAAGTTTCGGAGGGATAGCATGACACGTACTTCGTGTTTCGAGTTTCGTAGTATAGCCCTGCAGATTGTATTGTCGCATCATGTGATGCGAGTAATGTGTTTATCCTCGCATATGTCTAAACAGCCTTAATCTGTTCTAAAAAGCTTACGTAGTGTTCAATAAACAGTATTGTTTTATATTTTCAGAATCTCGACAACTCCCCATCACTTTATGAGCTCTCACCGCCATCCAATGCATTCGAAAATACAGTAAGTGCTAAATTCCATGGGCGTAAGCAGGGGGGGGCAGAGGAAAAAAAAAACAATATACTTACCATTTACATATATATTATACATACCGTCATATACCCTGCATGTTCATTTGTCTAATACTCTATAAGAAATTCTAAATTAGATTTTTTTTTGTAGAGCGATGACCCGCCACAGACTTCAGAAACTCCTGCATTCACGTCAGCACCAGGAGGAGCTCCTATCACATCATCAGCCCCAGAACCTGACTCTGATAGTTCCGAAGACATCTACGTCAATATCATCAGAACTACACCAGCAACTGAAGGATCAATTGAACTTAAAGAAGCCACTGAAGCAATTAAAGACAATAATGAAAATCCAAATGATTCCGATGCTTTTGAACCAAGAGAGTTTACAGAAGCTATTACAACTGAAGCTGGCCCTGTAGAGCCAGAGGGTAAAGCGATTGAGATTCCTGAGTCAACCGTAGCGTCTCTGAGTGAAGTCAGCAGTCAAGATTTCAAGACTGAAGAAGTGACACCAGAAGCTACTGTGAATGATGTAGTAGAACTGAAAACAGGAACTGAAAGCAGTTCAGTTGTACCTGATGAGGTTGTAACAAGTTCTGGAGATGATTCTGGTAATTCTGAAGGAGGCCAAGTTAAGGTATGAAAGATTTTGCTTTTTTTAAAGACGCTGTCATATCTACAAAAGCATGCGTCCAAGTCGTCCCGCTATCTCTTCCTCGGTCTGTCCACAGATATACTAGTAGATTACACTAGATAACGCAAACACCTCAATATCTATGAAAACCAACCGTGTCACTTTTTTATATCTACTGTAACGTCTCAAGAGCAAATTAGCGATGTGGATTCCCCGATGTCAGTGCAAAATCGAGTCAAATGCGCCGGCCGCCCGCGCCGTGGGGCTCGAGTCAGTCACTAGTCATGATTAGTCAGTTAGCGGTCAGTCTTTGTATGGAGCCAACCGCGACGTTGGGTCGGGGTTTGGACACGCGAAGTAGATGCATTTAGAAGAAGAAGAAGAAGAAGAAGAAAGACATTTATTCACATTCACAAAGACACACAAATACAACAAAAAAAAACAACAATAGACAACAAACACAAACAAAACAAAAAGGAAATATCAAAATAAAAATACACGATTTACGTAATCTAATGTAATCTATATCTGTGGATCTGCCTCTATTTCGATGACCTTCCCACAGAAATGAGTAGTCATTTAGGCCCATCGTTGTGGATACACTTAAGCTTAGCGGTCTTAGCTCCCACATCTGCAACGCGGGTTTCGGAATGCAGTTCGGTGTTTTTGATACGATAAAATCTATAAACACTCAAAATACTGCGCTCTATTTCTCGTTAGCAAACCGTGAGCCTGGACTTTTGGGCTTCAGCTTACATAAATTACAGATAATTCGTTTTTGTTTGCGTTCACGGAGAAGGGAACTGAATCTATACATACAACCAACCTTCCAAATCATTTTTTGATGTAATAAATCAGAAATATATTTACATCTAAAATCGATAGATCAATTTGTTATATGCCTCGTCATCATCATCATCATCATCATCTCAGTCGTAGGACGTCCACTGTTGGACATAGGCCTCCCTCATAGACTTCCATTCGCTTCAGTTGGCAGCGAACCCGCGGCATTAACCAGGTCATCCGTCCATCTCGTTGGTGGACGTCCTATGCTGCGCTTACCAATCCGCGGCTCGACTCGAGAACTTTTCGGCCCCAACAGTCATCTGTTCTCCATGCTATATGCCCTGCCCTTTGCCACTTCAACGAGCTAATTCGCTTGACTATGTCGGTGACCCTTGTAACCCTGGTAACCTAACACGAACACACTTGTGCCTCCTAAGACTTCTGATCACAAAAATAGTGATGAAAAGCCGTCTTCTTCTTCGATCGTCATGTCAGCAGTATCCTCCTCTGAAGTATTGCTGTCCACTGCTCTAATTGACATCTACAACCCACATAACAATAGAGTAAAAACAGTCAGGGCGCTGCTTGATAGCGGCAGTCAGTCTTCGTTCATCACTGTTGATTTAAAAACACGTCTTCACAGCTTCCTCAGCGCTCCAATGCCACAAGTATCCTGGGCATTGGAGACACATCTTTAAACACCGTCCCAGAACGCTGCTCAGCGATAATTAAATCAAGGCAGAGTACATTCGCCGCTAACAGCCAGACCGACCACACGCGTGCTTAATAATATTGTATATTTTTTCTCATTATAATCTTAAAAGTCATCGTTTAAATTACCCTTATGTACGCTCGTACATAAATTGGCTATGTACGTACGTACGTGGTCTATATATCTCCTCATTATGCCTTGTCACCGCAATGCAAATTATTTGAACATTAAATTCACTTTCAAGATAGTTCTTACATAGAATGGGGTAGTCGTGAATGGAGTAGACTAAGTTTGGTGTGGTATCGGATTAGAAACATTCTTAATGCGTTTCAGGAGATGCCTGAAGCTCCCACTCTTCCCCCCCTTAACTATGACGGTCTTCCTGACTACATTAGAGAGATTATATCAACGACAGAGAGAGTAAGTGGTAACAATTTAGATAATATAAGAATAAGAATCTAGGGGTAACAACATTCTCGTTTTTAACCGAGTTCAAAAAAGGAGGAGGATGTTCCAATGTTTCTATTTTTTTTTTAATAAGTTCACCGATTACTCAGTTAAGTGTAGACCGATTTTCAAAATTCACACTCTCGATTTTCAAATTTTGACTCGGCTCGACCCAGCAGGAGTAATGGGGGCTATCGCGAATGAATTTTCCGCTAGAGGCGCTAGTGTAGCGTGAGGTCAACGAAATGTCAAATCTCATAGTTTTTGGGTGAGCTACGCGGGTTTATTTATAATTAGAATAATTTTGTGAATATTTTGCATTATCTGAAATTAATTATGGCAATTATGCGATAAGGGGCAATGAACGTCTGTAATTTGAGACATTTTATCTTTCGAAAACTTTTGTCCTCCTTTTTTTCCGAACAAAACGGGATTATGCAATACTGTGGTTGCTCGATATGTTTATGGCACTGTTTTACAATGTATTAAATATGATTTTAGTCTAAACTTTGTTTTCACGGCCGTTATAACAGACTTTTAAAAACCTCACGCAACAGTGGCGCCATCTAGTGAGAGAAAAAACGATAGCCCTCAAACCCATTGGATATAGGTGAGGTAGGCGACTATTGCTCCACTCCTGCTGGCTGGTGCTGAGGCACCGTCTTCGAGCTAGTAGGTAGCTATAAAAAAATTTGCAAGGGTTTTGTAGTTGGTTCCATTTTTGTTATTTTTTATTTTTTTGGATTCGGTTTTACTTTTTTGCTAATAGTTTTTGTTTCCCGTAACCAGACGCCTTATATAATACACTTGGAAGGCTTGTTAGATCAATTTACCAAAATCATTTCCTAGTAGAAATATTTCCATTCGCATTTTTCCCCAAATGCTTTTCCCACGTAAATTGGTTTTTTACTGAAGTTTATTTTCAAAATCGCGTTTTTTCCCAATTTAATCGAATCAGAAATATAGGTAGGTTTAGATTAGGTATGTTAAGTTTGCGTGGGCTCGAAGGGCCGAAAACACATGAAAACTCTATCTGTGTCGGAAAAAAACGCTACTGTGAAAATAAGCTCCAGTAAAAAGGTTTATTTATTAACAATCACATATTTGGGATATATTACTTTAAGAATGCTATATACATACTTACTTAAAGGTATAAAAATAATAAACTAAACTAACACAGTATATACATCATAACTAAAATGACAAAATAATAGCAACTAAAAATTTAACACAGTAAAAAACCATAGTTAGAAAAAATATTTGGGAAAAAATACGAATGGAAATTTTGCTACTAGGAAATAACGATTCTGGTATTGATTGTCAAGCCAATTAATATGTATTTTCAGCAAAACGATCAAACCGACAATCCATTCCTTACCCCTCAGCCAGATTCTGAGGATAAGGAAATGGAAGGTATCATTGTCGCAGCTCAGCCTGAAAGCATTCCGAAGACATACGGCATGAACCTGACGTCTGGCAGCGGGAAGGTGTGGAACGTAAGTGTGACAATTTCTTGAGTACACCTATCATATCATGAACATAAACATATTTTATACAGGGGCGGATCTTGAATTTGGGTTTACTCATGTTTCGGCAAATAACGTTTGGCAACTTGTTTCATTTCACAACTTTTCATTTCCCAACTGTTTAATATTTCTAAAACTAACCTAACCTAACCTAACCTAGAGGGTGCTACCCGATGACCCTGAAATGAATCCTGATATATTTACAGTTTAAGAGTTTGCGAAATGAAAAGTTGCGGAATGAAATAGGTTGCCAAACGTTACTTTGCGAAAAGGCAATACCCGTGAATTTGTGGGGCCCTGGGCTAATACTGCTTAGGGACCCTACCTAATTACTCAAACTGTCTCAAACCTCATGATCGGATTTTTTTAAATTTGTCTATTGTTTTCAGTTCAGGTTGGGGGCCCTCTGTATCCACGGGGCCCTGGGCAGCAGCCCAAAAAGACTAAGTAGATCCGCCCCTGTTGTTATAGTTTTCCGTTAATTTTCGGGTCTAGTATCGAGTAAAAATGAGGGTTGTCAAAAATTATGATATACAAAATTGATTTGGGTTTAATGCCATATGGTATAATTACAAGATATAGTACAATTTCAAATGAAACTAGAAAAGACTTTCGTGGCGTGGTACCCAATAGGATGGCAACTCCTTCAGAGAGGTAGCTGCCAGCCTTGTCGTCACCAGAAGTGTCGATCTGGCGCTGGCACTTCTTTTATCAGTTTGTTTGCTCCGGGACTAATAGGCTAGACGACTAAAAAAACTGTTTAGTCCGTCAGGTGGATAATTTAAAAATATTGTGCACATATTTTTTCTTTTGTCTGACAAAGAAATAATGACGAGGCTACAGTGCTTAGAAGTTTCGAGTGACGTCACTATATGGTAGGATTTCTACCTTATAGTGACGTCACAAGCCCCCACTCCGGAAGTTTGATGATCTACCTTTGTCGATTTTTAATAAATATATAACTCAAAAAATACGTGTCCCATATTTTTCCATAATGTAACTGTCGGACTAAATAGAATGATATATTTTTAACCCAGTCGTCAGCCCTATTGAACTCAGGGTCCCAAAATCGACAGCAACGATTTGTATGATCAACAGAGACTGATATTTTATTACTTTCTTGCTCTCTGCCACCTGCATGTGTGAAGGGCTATAGGGAAAGGGTATCTTCACCCAAATTAATAGAAAAAATGTTTTTTCTCTTCTCATGCTCGTAAAGTTCATGTTTATGCTTGATCTAGGCGACATATTTTTTTATGCACTAGTGCGTAAAGTAAAATCTTCGTCTTAGACCAAGGTAATCAGATGTGTTGACAGCCACAAACAAAAAAGTTTCTACATATTTATAAAATAATTTCTAATTAATTTAAAACTAAAAATCAATCGAAATAAATCAATAAAACTAAAAAATATAATTATATAATAATTCATGAAAAATAAAAAGTACGTAGAAAGTGAACAATTGTTTCCACTGTTGCTATTCAATTTCCTCGTAATTTAAGTGAAAATTAGAGTGTAAAACTCGAGCATTAAACCCATTTTCCCCTCAACGTGTCTATCCACCCTCGCCGTGCCGGCTCGGGTGGCTATATAAATGTCTTGGGTAAAATGGCTTGTTTTATGCTCTTGTTGTACAATCTACTATTTTTTTGCCTTTGATTTATAAATATTTTCAGGATCTGGTGAACCCACCTGTATCTTTCGAGGTCGGATCAACGGACAGCAACCAATCACAGGTGATTAATAATTTAGATAAGTTCCAGGATTTGTGTGTACAGTCACCAACGTCAATATCTGACACAACAAAGCGTGCATAAAATAATGATACGACTCTATTTCCAGGGCCTGTAGGACATGTCAGATATTTTTGCACGTTCTTCTGTGATAGATATAACTCTAGGTGACTGTACCATTACAAAATCTCAAGAATCATGTATTTTTCAGGAACCGAAAGAAACCACTCAAGCAACAACTGTCACCGATGAACCAGTAACAGCAAAAGCAAAAACTGTAGCTCCTGTTGAGGAACTGGAGAATGACAAAGAATCTGCTATTCCTGAAGACAACACCACTCCTATCGATATCCCTGAAGTAACTGAACAACCAGAAAATGTTTCCGACGAACCTGATGTTACATTACCTGGAACTGAGAATAACGATGAAAGCATAACTGAGCTTCCAACAACAAGTGAAATACCTGTGATTTCCGATTCCACTGAACCCGATGTAAAATCACCAGAAACAGAAAACCCAGCAAGCGAAGCGCCTGTCACCGAAGAAATTGCAACTGTTACTGATCTTCCGGAAATTCTGAGTACTACTGCAGAACCAGTTACTTATGATAACACACCAAATGATGATATTGAGCCTGTGACTACTGTAATGCCTGATCAGGAAACTGTGGGTCCGGAAGTGGAGGAACCAGAGTTAGGAAGCGGAGAAACCGAAGATGAGGTAAGTTTAGAACAATTTATTACCGGTTCATCGTCACACACTATTTAATACAACTACATTTTTAACTCAGTACTTGAATACGCTAATAGGGTTGTTGATACCATTAAATTCAAATTCAAATTCAAATTCAAAATCTTTATTGCGCTAAATGTTGTGATAAGATCTTAGAAAGTAAAAAATAATTCGAAGACACGACTCCAGTAAAAAAACGCCATGAAAACCAGATAAATTTTCGATTTACTGCATAATAATTTTTTGTTGTTGCTTTGAGACAAATAAATAGTTAGTTGATTGAGTGTGCGGACAAGTCACGTTATAAATGTTATTTCTATTGAAACTCTATGGGAGAATTGTGTTTTGACAGCTCATAAAAAGTACGTCAGTTGATTGCTGGTGTCAACATCCCTATTGATAAGGAATTACCAATGTGTCAGAGTGCACTGGTACAACCGTAAACAGTTTTTAGGGTAAACGGAACCCTTATAGTTTCGCCATGTCTGTCTGTCTGTCTGTCCGTCCGTCCGCGGCTTTGCTCAGGGACTATCAATGCTACGGACGGAACTCTTCAACGCTTTATGACATGGAGTTGAAACTTTGTATCATTATGTAATACGAATGACAATGCCAGTACAGTTAATAAAAAATACAGTCGACAAAAAACTTTTAATAAAAATGATTGTTTTAACAAATATTTACAGATATCGGAGCCAGAAGATCCCATCAGTACCGATAAACTGGACATAATGAATGAACTGTTAAAAAGCGTAAGTATTATTAAGATTACTAAGTTAGTTCCAACGGAGTGCTGAAAGTTTCTCGATGAGGGCTACAGCATAGATGTCGCTAGTGTCGCTGCTTAAGTGACTAAATAAGAAACAAACAAGCTTAGATATGTGGTGCATTGGAGAAATTCGTGTCTGTACCGTTGTCCAGCGGAGGTGTAGCGGTATAGCACGCGGCACGGAATGCCGAGGACCTGGGTTTGATTCCAAGCGCTGGTCTTTTTCTGGTTTTTCTGTGCATCTGTTTCAGTTTGTATTTTCGATATAATACTAGTCTGTTACCCGTTACCCGTCATGATTAGTCAGTTAGCGGTCAGTCTTTGTATGGGTCAACCCCGACGTTTGGTCGGGGTTCGGACACGCGAAGTAGATGCATTTGCGTAATCTAGTGTAATCTATATCTGTGGCAAGATACGAAGTTCGAATTTCGCACTTCTCAGAGGGCCAGACCATTATCATCATCATGTCAGCTGAAAGACGTCCACTGCAGGTGCTAGGACCTTGTGCAAGGTCCGCCCGGATTGCTACCACCATCTTGCTCGCTAATCCTGCCGTGAAGCAGTAGTGCTTGCACTGTTGTGTTTCGGCGTGGAGAGTAAGACAGCCGGTGAAATTACTGGCACTTGAGGTATTCCATCTTAGGCCTCTGGGTTGGCGGCGCATCTGCAATGCCCCTGGTGTTGCAGATGTTTATGGGCGGTGGTGATCTCTTACCACCAGGAGACCCACTTGCTCGTTTTCCTTCCAATCGAAGAAAAAAAAACTGCTGGACATAGGCCTCCCCCAAGACTCCACTCAGTCTTGTGCTTTCCGCATCCTCCGCGATCCCGCGATCGTAACCAACCTCCAGCTCTTTAAGTTGGTTAGGTTATAAACATACCCCGCAACAGAGGTAGCAAAACGGTAGCATATGACAGTTTTATGTTAGGGTTGGCGATTGTGATGAATGATGTTGAGGTGAATGAGATAGGTACATTTGTATGATTTAAATTACATTGTACTTTTCTTTGCTCGTAGTACTTACACCCTGACATGTGTCAACTACACACTGTGACAACCCTGACATACAATTGCTACAGACATTCGATTTGTGGCATTCGAACATGGCGGATGTAGACAATATTTAATTTTGCTATTTCTGTTTCTTTGGCTAGTTGAAGTATAATTTTGATAGTGTTTTATGCGGCGATTAACCTTAACAGTGAACAGTGATCACAATATTCATTATTGCTCTCGTGTCTGACATTTTTAATGCGCAAGTTGTTTCCACGTGGTTTCTGGAATTTTACTATCAAGTTACAAAAACTACAATCACCGTACAACGTTGCCTCTCGAAAGAGAATACTTAGACACTGGCGAAATTGTCTTATTAATTAGGACAGAAGCCATATTTTAAAAGAGAAGAACATTAAAAAAAAACCATACAACCGAATAGATAACCTCCTCCTTTTTTTGAAGTCGGTTAAAAAAGATGATTGGCCCTTGTTTACAAATGTTTAATTGTTTAAATTAATAATATTACTTTTGATTCCAGGAACAGTTCTGGACGTGGTTAGGACAATGGATGTCAGCATACACTGAACTGATGGAAAAGGTAACTATCCATACTATCCATACTATCCATACTAATATTATAAATGCGAAAGTAACTCTGTCTCTCTGTCTGTTACGCTTTCACGCCAAAACCGCTGAACCGATTTGGATGAAATTTGGTACAGAGATAGAATAGACCTTGGGAAAGGACATAGGCTATCTTTTATCGCGAAAAAGAGGCTTTAAGGGGTTAAAATAGGGGGTGAAAGTTTATATGGTGGAAGTTCGTCGCTGTCGAAGATAAAACTATGAAACTTGGCATTTAGGCATTTAATATACTATCCATATCCATACTAATATTATAAATGTCAAAGTGTGTTTGTATGTCTGTATGTTTGTCCGTCTTTCACGCCGTAACGGGGCGACGGATCGACGTGATTTTTGGCATGGAGATAGATAGTTTATGGGCCCGAGAGTGATATAGGCTACTTTTTATCCCGGAAAAATGCACAGATCCCGAGGGAACAGCGCGCGATAACCGAACACCACGCGGGCGGAGCCGCGGGCAAAAGCTAGTCATTTTTATATTAGGGAAGCAAACCAGCAAGCAGGTCATCTGATCTAGGGTCGACTGGGTACGGTTGTAACAATTGCTTGTATGGGTCATATCATTGCTGTCAGTTCTATTACTCTGTGTATTTGTATTTTTATTTTTATGTGCAACTAGCTGTTGCCCGCGACTTCGCTCCCTTGTTTTTTTTCTGTATTTTCTTCCATGAAAACCTCCTGACAGTAATTAACACAACAAAAAAAGAATTAGCGAAATCGACCAGTCGTTCCCGAGTTTTGCGCTTAGCAACACATTTTACGATTCATTTTAATTTATGTGCAATAAATAGTTTACATACATACATACAATTTTGGCGAACTTATTATATACTAGCTTATGCCCGCGACTTAGTCTGCGCGGACCTAGGTTATCGCGCGGTGGCGCCCTCTACCGGAATAAAAAGTATCCTATGTTGATCCTTGGGGCTTAAACTATCTCTATACCAAATTTCATCGAAATCGGTTCAGCGGTTTGGACGTGAAAGCGTAACAGACAGACAGAGTTACTTTCGCATTTATAATATTAGTAAGGAAGTAGGGATGTAGGGATTTAGCTTTTCGGTATCCTGCTGCTAAACAATTATTATTGTAAATCCATGAGATTGCTGAATAACCTCTGCCTTCATAAGGTTTAACACAACTATTTATTTCACAGCACATAAGAAAAATCGCGATTGAAGAAATATGTAATGCAAGATATGGCGACATATGCCCTTTGGACAAACCAGACTCAGGGTCCATAATTAAAGATGGTAAAGTCACTATTAATGGCAAAGAAATAGATTTAAATGATTTAAACCAACTCAGAAGAGGTAATAAAGGCCATAGTGTCGATGCAACGACCATTTATGGCAATTCCGTTGGCAATGATAAAGTAACTAATGTATTTATATTTAATCCGAACAATGCGAAAGATATTATAGAAGGTCTAAAGCCTGAGAATAATTCTAATGTCAACATCATCATTGAAGAGAATAAGGAAGAAGAGAATAAGGAAGAAGAGAAAGGCAGAAGTAATGAAGTTACAGCAATTCCAGCAATCCCAGTCGAAAACAAGAATATAACAGAAGACGCGGGTATAGAAGATAGAAAGAATGGAGCAGGAGCGGAAGTTCCAAAAGAGGGTATTGAGGTAACAACTGAAAAACAAGTTGAGGCAGTAAGTACATCTGTAGCAAGTAAATTGGAAGATGTGAAAGAGGTTGAACCGGTCACAGAAGCTGTAGAGCCCAAAGACCAGAATGTAACAGTCGCAGATGTGGAAGCTGTAACACCAACATCTAGTGGATTGGTCGTAGAAAATGTAACAGAAGCGAAGCTTAAGTCAGAAATACGATAATTACTTTATTTTAGGAAAATTATTAAGCATAACTCAAGTATTCGTTAAAATTGTAGTGTAATGATAATACATTGATTTCTATATCTACCTGATATGATACCTCACATGATTATATAACTATTTTTTTAAAATATCTTCTTTACTCGAAAGCTACTTATTAAATATTGTAATCATTAAGCTACTTTAAATATTAATAAAACAAATTATAATAAAATTAAAAACAGATTTTATTAAAACCACGCATCTCCATATGGCACTATTTAATGAACAGTATAGGTAATTAAACTAATTACTTATTATTAATTATGAATTATCATTTGACAGCTTAAAGTTCAATGACCTTGAACTAAATATAATGGCTTAAAGGTGTTAAAAAAATTAAATCTTGTCAAATGGTCGAAATAGCAAGTGTTCTAAGAAGCAACTGGTCTAAGAAGGAAGTGGTCCAAAATTCTTTGACTCAAAGTCGATGGAGCTCCTATTCCGCGTGGCTGAGGTGTTTCGCGCCTTGACGCAACTCTATCTTAACCCATATTTTTCAAGTTTCCGACACGAATAGGTCAAGATCAGCTGCTTTTTACACTTGCTACTTCGATCAGCTTCTTTTTGAACCACTTGCTACACAGAACAGTTACTTCTTAGACCACTTGCTTCTTAGAACACTTGTTACTCAGACCCGTTGCTTCTTAGACCAGCAGCTTTTTAGACGAAGTGGTACTATAAAAATATATAAGAACTATGTTCATTGATAGCTATGTGAATTCATGGTGTAACCAAACAACAATTAAAAAATAAGTGATTTATAATAAAATTTGGACTAAAAAATAAAATAACAATGACACTTAAAATCTAAAATGGCAGTAATGAAAGCTAATTTGTGTTATAAATGACAACTCGCATTGATACCTTGATGTTTTAGTGACTGAAAGTATACAAATATATCAATCAATACTAATGATATAGCTAAAATTTTGGTCGTTTTTTTTTAACAAACACACAAGCAAGCCAACTTATCTCCTTATTGCACACACAACTACAGATGACATTTTTGTATCAAAATTTGGTGACAAAAAAACAACCAAGGTATCATGAATACAAGTTGTCTGTATTCAAAGAACGAACTAAAGTTCTGACAGAGGCAGCCATATTTGAAATAAGCTATAGCCATTTCGTTCTGAAACCTTTCTTAATTGAAATGAAAGACAAAAAATTCACTAGCGAATCAAGGATTTTAAAACATTTCCAGTTTTTTTTTCGATAGATGGCAACTCAGCTTCATACATTTGATGTATAAAACAAACTGCTATAAGGTAATAACGGAGAATATTATTAACCCCTTATTCATAAACGACAATCAAACCTATTTTAGTTAAAATGGCGCTAAAATTCGTTTGTGCTTATCTGTCACTTCGACATTTGTATTTGTTAGAAAGGGACAAAGCATTTGTTAGTTAACATAGGCTTGTTAAGTTTTATGAATAAGGGGGTTAGTCCATAATGCAAAATACACATTTTTGTTTGTATCTGTGCGATCTTTAGCTCATTTGCATCGCGTGATTTTTTTTTTTTATAGTTAAAGCTGACAGGTATTTTAATTGATCAAAGTTCCATTATAAATAAAGAATCTAAAATCTGTTCCTATACAGGCTCTGCCTTTGTTTGATGAAATAACTTAATTCACACTATTAACCGGTAATTACAAGATACAATTCCAGTAAAAAAAAAAACTTCATTTTAGACTTGAACACCAGGATAATGAAGTGGTAAATTTTATTTTTGATTGATTTGAAATAAATAATTATTTTGTCAACTGAGTTGACCAAGTGACGTCATAAAATACTATTAAACGATAGAAAATCTGTCAAAATAGCGTTTTTGCATCTCACAAAAAGTATATCAATTGATTGGTGCCAAATACCCTATGTTTTTCTGATTTCAATAATTTAGTTCGTTCTTGAATCAAAGCTACCTATTTAAAATACTTAATAAATTGTATCCACAACAGATACCAACTAAAGTATAAGGAAATTGATAAATTAATTTCACTTAGCTAAATATAAAAATATATTTTTAACAATTTTCAAAAAATCCAATGTAACATTTAAAAAAACCCTTGTACCGAATAAAAAATACAGATTAAAAGTGGGGGCTTGATAAAAGTCTAAAATATAAATAGTTCTTTTTGTGGATATTCAAAGTTGAAGATTTACAGACATTTAATAAGTATATAATATATTTTTTGTAAATATTTTATG
This sequence comes from Choristoneura rosaceana, assembly GCA_037349165.1. Classification (NCBI taxonomy): domain Eukaryota; kingdom Metazoa; phylum Arthropoda; class Insecta; order Lepidoptera; family Tortricidae; genus Choristoneura; species Choristoneura rosaceana. The sequence continues at coordinate 4,404,984 of JAZBNJ010000017.1, forward strand.
CGAGTGCCACCACAATCTTCATCAATTCGAATAACGAATAACTCGCTGGCCGAGTGTAACAGTGGCACAAGTCAAAATATTGAAATTTCGAGAAAAATCACACCAAAGTTTTGACAACTGGACTTGTACAAGTAATATGAGCATATTAAATTAATTTCAATATTTTGACTTGTGCCACTGTTACACTCGGCCAGCGAACTATAACCAAAGTTTCATCAAAAATCGGTTACTAACGACGACACTGAGAAAAAATGATACGATTAAAATATTGTCACTACTTTTAAAAATACTCGTATCTCAAAATAGATAATTTTCTGCGTGAACTCTATGAACATTATGTCAAGGTTCAATTTCGTTGACTTAGTATTTTAGATACAAGATTTTTTCAAAGTACACAGTGACGATATCATTTTGTTCAGTCGGAAGACGTCCATCTAAACAAAGGCCTCCCTAATGCAGGGTATCTCTGACCATGGAGCTTTAAATTCAAGTTTCCATTCTACTCATGAAACTAAGCAACTTTTGTTTTGTAACATTTTCAAAAATCTTAAATTTAGATCATTTATTGATCCTCAAAGTTTAATTATTAAATCAGTGTATCGAACATGGCGGTGTTATCGGTCTCTTGATACCTGGACTTGAAATAATTTTAGACATTTATTTGACATTTCCAAGATAAACATTTATCAAAGTGCTGTGAATTTAGTATTGTATCGCATGGGCGTTTTGAAAAAAAAAACCATTCCTTTTTTTTTATTTTAGAAAAAATATGCTTTTTCCTACTAAGAATCAAGAGCACAATCGATTCCGATCGTTTAAAAAAATGTCCCCAGTTTTTCATACAAATTTTTATGAGTCAGTTTTGTCACGTCCATACTGAGTGTATGAAAAAAAACGTCGCAAAACTGACATTTTTTGGGGACATTTTTTTTAACTATCGGAATCGATTGTGCTCTTGATTCTGAGTAGGAAAAACCATATTTTTTCTAAAATTTAAAAAAAAAGAAAGGGCACACATTTTTTAAAACATTTTTTTTAATACGTTAAAAATAACTTTTAATTTGTATGAAACAAATGAAGTTAAAAGTATGACCACTTACAACACTTTTTTAAATGTAGAAGAACAAAAGTAGCTTTAGACTAGAATCGAACCCTGGATTTAAAGCCCCATTGTCAGACTCCCTGTAAAACGCCACAATGAACGACAATTTGCCACCATCATTCACCGGTTGCCCGCAATCCGCTAAGTCGCTAATAAAATACACATAGATACCTACAGAATTATTATTTAAAAGTAAGTATATAGGAGAAATAAGGCACACTAAAGCTATGTAACGGAAACTACATAAAGGCAGGCCTAACTAACATACATCAGTGTTTAAAAAATAATAATTATCATCAAATAACGTCTTTTTAATATATTTGTTATCCACTTGACAGTCTGACGATACCATGGTATCCAAAACCAAAGTGCTTCAAACCGTCCGTGGATACTTTAGTATCGTGAAGTTTAACATTGATTTTGTGAATAAATCATAAATTACATGCTATCACTATCACTACATAGTATAAAACAAAGTCGCTTTCTCTGTCCCTATACCCTATGTATGCTTAAATCTTTTCATCTCTCCTGTTCGGAAAGTTTAATTTTCATGGGTAGATAGACGGGTGGAAAATTGCGTTTTCTCCTCTAGGGTGGAAAGTAATTTTTTTTTAATTTTTCGGCTAGCCACGACATCGAAGATAATTGAGTTACGTCATATTATTAAAATAAAAGCTTTTCAGTAATCTAAATTCAGCTATACATTAAACGACATGTTTATTACGATCTTAATAGGTTCACATTAAAAACATTCTACAATTGGTCTATTTTTTTCGAAATTACAAAATATCAACATTTAAAATTTTTCCTCTATTCTGCCCGTCATAATGCCATGATAGGCATTTTTTTCACGTTTCGGCATGGCCATCTAGATGTAAGTCGTGACCAAGAACATTATATACAACACGCCGTTTGAACGCCGAACATCCGTAATAAAAGTCAAACTTCTTGGTTCGGCGTGCAACCTCCAGTTTTGTATAGTTATAAGCTCTTTGGTCATGTCGTGGCCAACTCGATTACAGTCTAGTCGGCCGCGGCAAGTGGCCAGTATGCAAAGAGTAAAGTAATGTATGAAAAGGTTGGAGGTTGGATATAAATAAATTTAATTTATTTATATCTTATTAATTTATATCGTAATTATAACTTATATAATTTTGTACATTTATTTATACTAGCCACGACATAGAAGATAATTGAGTTACGTCAATGAGTTTTTTTTTCACGTTTCGGCATGGCCATCTAGATGCACGTCGTGACCAACTCGATTTTTTTTTTATAGTCGCCCATGGCAAGTGGCCAGTCGAAAAGGTACCGCTGGAGGTTGGATAGGTTTAAGCAAATTCAATTTATTATTATTCTCGTTTTTTTGTAGTATTTTAGTTTCCTCACAATCGAAATGAAAAGTAGAGTGTCTAACTCGGGTGAAATAACCCATTTCCCCTCGAACTATTGGCGCTCTCACTTCGTTCGAGCGCCAGAAATATCTCGGTGAAATGGGTCACTTTCCACCCTTGGTTATCAATCTACTATTAACTACGCAACGGATTTTGATGCGGTATTTTTTAATAGACAGAGTGATTGAAGAGGAAGGTTTATATGTATAATAACATCCACCATCATATTTAGTATCAGCATTGCACTCGTGCGAAGGCGGGGCCGGTTTGCTAGTTGTTTTATAAATAGTATTTGAATGGGTAAACATTAATTTTCATCTCTCCTGTTCGGAAAGTTAAATTTTCATGGGTAGATAGCCGGGTGGAAAATTGCGTTTTCTCCTCTAGGGTGGAAAGTATTTTTTTTTTAATTTTTCGGTTAGCCACGACATCGAAGATAATTGAGTTGACCAACTCGATTTTTTTTTATAATCGGCCATGGCAAGTGGCCAGTCGAAAAGGTACCGTTGGAGGTTGGATAGGTATAAGTAAATTCAATTTATTATTATTCTCGTTTTTTTGTAGTATTTTAGTTTCCTCACAGTCGAAATGAAAAGTAGAATGTCTAACTCGGGTGAAATAACCCATTTCCCCTCGAACTATTGGCGCTCTCACTTATCAATCTACTATTAACGTCTCAGAATTTCTTCTTTATTCAAAACCTTGTAGTTAAAAAATTGTAGACACACAGCGCATTTCCTCCGTTGATAAAAAACCCGGACGGTTAGAGGCATATTGGTCGCGCGGTCCGTATGTCAAGTGGTTATAGCATCCTTGGAACGGATACATTATGAACATTAAACATTTAAAATTTCGTATTTCCTATCAAGTACTCTTCGTAGAATGAAAATAATCAAATACACTTCAATACTTTCGCTGACGCTTTTTTTACACTTTCGTCGGCTCTTTATTTGTCAAATTTCAGTTAAAACAAATTAGGCAGTTGTCCAATTATGAAACATTTTTTCTGCACCGAAAATTACAGTAATTTTCAATTAAAAGTAACAATTGAAGTTGCTTTTGGATAAATAAATATAAATAGTTGGTCAACTGAGTTGACGAATAAATTACATCAAAATTTTATTGCCATAAAAAATTATTAGACGAAACGCGTCTTGCCAGCAATCGCAGCTAATAAAAAATATGTCAGCTCGTGGTGTCAACTACCCAATTTCCAATTCACTAAAATTTTACATTTATTAGCTTGAAATAATTAAATAGATAATCGTTTGAGTTAGCAAACAAGTGACGACACATCTCGCTATCGCCATACATAATTTATGTGGAGATTATCGTTTTGACAACTCATAAAAAGTGTGTCAACTGGTCAACTCGATAATCAAACTTCCGATATTTTATATAAATGAACCTAGTGTGATATATTGTATGTGTTTTAACGTAAACCCGTCATTGTGTGTATGTCTCTAATTGTCGGTTATCCTTAACTCTGCCAATTCCTTCTCCTCATCTACTTCGTCTTCATCATCAGAGCCATGTACTGATGCTGCGGGGGTCGTCGCTCCTGAAAGAAATATCTCTAGTTAAACCAATATAACAAGCTATATTGTTTCACCTGTCTCGGTGTGTGTAGCCTAGTTTAACCTACTTCTACTGATCGGATTGCTTGAAAAAAATAGTAGATTGTACAAAAAAAGTATACTTTTGGCGGTGACTTAAAACAATTCAACTGCACTCGATTGAACTGTTTAAGCCGGTGTTGCCATACAATTTAATCTTTTTTTATTTTTATTTTTAAGTTAGTTTTTAGATTGAGTTTTTTGGTTGACAACCGTATGGCTAAGTGGTTAGAGAACCTGACTACGAAGCTTGAGGTCCCGGGTTCGAATCCCGGCCGGGGCAGATATTTGTATGAATAATACGAATGTTTGTTCTCGGGTCTTGGATGTTTAATATGTATTTAAGTATTTATTTATCTATATAAGTATGTTTATCCGTTGCCTAGTATCCATAGTACAAGCTTTGCTTAGTTTGGGACTAGGTCAATTGGTGTCAAGTGTCCCGTGATATTTATTTATTTATTTATTTATTTTAGATAAGGTCCTCGCTGAAAATCAGCGCCACGGCTTGCCGTGGCATTATGCTGAGTGGGGACCTATTTAGCGTCATGTGTGTCTTTATTTGTTCTTTGTTTGTTTTATGGCGTTAAATAAATGTATTTTCATTCTTTCTTTCTTTCAATAAGAGCATAAAAAAGAGCCATTTCACCCAACACGTACTACGATATTTATTTCTTCGCAATCAAAGTGAAAAGCAGAGTGTATTCGAGCATTAAACTCATTTTCCCCTCGACGTGTTTCTCCACCCTCGCAGTACCGGCTCGGGTGGCTATATGAACGTCTTGGATAAAATGCCTCGTTTTATGCTCTTGTTGTACAATCTACTATTTCCTCTCTTTTTCTTCTATGCTCCTCTCTTTTCAAAGCTTAGGTTAGAGGGCCCCCTGGAGCACTGCACTAGCCCTACGATAGCTTCGCTACTGCTGGCAACGTTCCGCTAAGCCCTTATGCTATTCCAGTCTTTCATCATCATCATCATCATCCCAGCCTATATACGTCCCACTGCTGGACAAAGGCCTCCTCTCAAAAAAAGAGGGCTTGGCCCGTAGTTCCCACGCGGGCCCAGTGCGGATTGGAAACTTCACACGCACCATTGAATTGCTTCGCAGGTTTGTCCAGGTTTCCTCACGATGTTTTCCTTCACCGCAAAGCTCGTGGTAAATTTCAAATGTAATTCCGCACATGAATTTCTAAAAATTCAGAGGTGCGAACCGGGGTTCGAACCCACGATACTCTGCTTGAGAGGCGATCCCATCTTAGGCCTCTAGGTTGTCAACGCATCTGCAATACCCCTGGTGTTGCAGATGTTTATGGGAGGTGGTGATCTCTTACCATCAGGAGACACTTGCTCCTTTTCCATCCAGTCGAATAAAAAAACGTTGTGTCACTGGCACCGGAATGTACGTCTGTGACACGTATATGGGCCAATCAACTTTTTACCGACAATAATTTGTCCGCGACATTTTTCAAAAAATTGCACATTTTTGTAAGTAAACATGTTTTTTCTGTAATTTAATAGGCGGTGTACATGAACACATGCCATCCTACGTAACTTCAACCTATTAAACCGTGAAATATCTTGTTGGAAGTACGATTTTTTGGTATGCCGGAGACAATTTTGGTAACGCAGGAGACGCCCAAAATGTCGGTATAATAGTTGATTGGCCTATATGTGTCACAGGCATAGAAGTGACTGTTGTGGGATATGCGTAGGCATAGCATAAGAGCTTAGTGGATCTTTGCCGAGGCCGACCGTGTTAAAAATACTTAATAACTAACTATGGTGAAATAAAAATTAAGAAAAGAAAACAGTGTTATATAGTGTAGAAAAACCATGGAACTTATGATAAGAAAAATAGAAATGTCACATAAAAAAATTAAAAAATATATATATACTGTGTATAGTGGCTTTTCACTTCTTTATTTTCCGGTATTACTTAAAATGAAAAATATAGTATTTATCTGATGAAACACCTGTAAACAACGATACCCCGCTTGATAAGGTAGAACAAAAAAAAATATTTAATAAACATGAAAATAAATAAATGCATAATTTTTGAGATATTTAAAAATATATTCACCTTCATAAGTCGGCATTTTCATTAAAACACACAAACAAGTTGTCAGTTTTGTAACGATTTTCCCCTACAGTTAATATGGAATAAAACGTCACAAAACTCTTTTCCTCAACTATGCCGTTGCTAGTTAAATGTTTTATTGAAATGCATTACGTACGCCAAAAATGGGATGTTTTTTCAAAATCTTAAATTCTATTAAGTACATATATATTAGGTAAAAAAAACATTTCTATTTATCTTATCAAGTTCTGTGACAAAAACCAAAAACAAATGCAAAAAATAACGCCATTATTCTAGTGGAGAATGTTGCGATCGAAATATTTTATTGTAGGTGCCGTCCCCAAGCTTCTTACCCCCTTATTCATAAAACTTAACAAGCCTATGTTAACTAACAAATGCTTTGTCCCTTTCTAACAAATACAAATGTCGAAGTGACAGATAAGGACAAACGAATTTTAGCGGCATTTTAGCTAAAATAGGTTTGATTATCGTTTATGAATAAGGAGGTTAGTTATTAAATGTCTAAATCCATGTCTTAATCCATCCATTCATTAGTGTTCACTGACTGTTAAATGTGATGCCGTCTCAGTCTATTCGAAGAAAACAAATAGAGACGGCAACACATTTAACCGTCAGTTACTAATCAATCGATGGTTAAACAGCCCTAAGCCACCAATGTAACCCAACAACACACTCAGGAAGGCCTAACTATACTCATACACTCCGTGAGCTCTTAAAAAACCTTCGGATTTTAGAAGTATGCTTCGGGTATTGACGATGACACGCGATCGTGATATGCGGTTCTGTTCTGTTATCAACTTGCAAAACTTTTTAAAGTTACCGTAAAAAGTTATGTAAAGAATTACTATCAGTATGAACTAAACCTTGCTGCATACGAGTACATATTACGTTTCCTTATCTTTTTCTAATTTTAACACTATATGACTTTTTGTCATGATACAAATAAAACAAAATCAGCATTTTCAAACTCTTCCATCGTTAATTTAAATAAGGAACACTCCGCCTTAACACACTACTTTTATTTGGAAGTATATAGAGCTGTTGTTATACTGTATCTACTTTTCTTAGGTATGTCAAATGAATTTTTTTGGTCTGCTTTCGTTTAATATTTCTTTAATGTATTTTACGAAATCCCCGTTACTTCTATAACTCGGTGTTGAACCTGATTAATATTTACAATCAACAATTTTCTTGAACCTTTCAGCTTCTTTGCAAAATATTTATATACATTATAAACAATTTCCCGTGATTGGTCATTTACAGAAATACCCTGTTTAAATTGACTCCCACAGGAATCAACTTCCGAAAAATAACAAACTAAATAAATATGTAAGTGGTGGTTTTAACTGCTCTATATAAACACAACGAGTGCACTCTTCGCGTGATGGATTGCTACTAAGTTAAAAAGACAAGTGTCATTTTCTACTACACGAATCCTTCCGATTTCCCCCGAAACCCGAAGGGTTTTCTAAAAGCTCACGGATTGTACAGTGAGGTAAACCTATTTGTCTTCGACAGAATTCAGCTTCGATATCAACTCTTCGATCTGCTCTGACACAGCGTCACCAAGCGGCTCCAGAAAGTTCTCATTCGGCGACCGAAAGTTCTCGTTTGGCGTCCGAAAATGTTCATTCTCCGAATCATTCAGTTGCTCGAATTTGACATCGGTAGAGTCGACTTTTATATCGAGGAGTTCGTGTGATTTTTGAGTTATAGACGTCTGGGTATCGGTGTCTTTGGTGTTTTTTATAAACGTTGGCTGCGATTGGCGACGCACTGGGATGGAAATGATTAGGATGTGCTTTAACTACAGTACAAAAATGATTATATGATTTCATACATCATCATTTTGCCTCGTTTGCTTCCCTCTCATAATTAAAAAAAGGTTCTCTATCTTTCGCCCGAATTTCATATGCCCGAATGTATCGTTTTCTAGAATTAACAATTGTATGATATTGACCCATTTGCGAGTTCGCTTGTTACTCTCAAGAAATTGGTCAGGCAACATTTTGTATAGTGTTGTTTTTATCAAGTTTTATATTTCACCAAACCTAGTTTTGTTGATTTTTAATTTATTTAAGTACTCACATTAGTTTTAAATAACTTTTACTACCTATGTATATTTATGAACCTCGAGGTCTTTATATTGTTTTTGGTTTACTTGCATACTCATTAATATTATGACTGTTTGTGTTGTTTGTGTTCTGTATACTACTAAAAATGTAATATTGCTTGTGTGTAACAATAAAATTTTCATTTTCATTTTAATTTAAAATAAATATATTTTCATTTGCCATAAAGTAATTTATTTCTGAAATAGTAATTTCTTCGAGTTGATATTAAACTAACCTAACCTACTGCATTCTATATGACATTTTAAAAAAATCCTGAAAACAGCACGGTTCTATATATTTATGGCAAACGTTGGTATGGCAAGTGAAATTCGGGAAAATTAAATTCGGGCAAATAAAGGTAAACGTTAAAAATCTATTAATTATAATATTAATAATGGATGACATAGCAGAGCTCCTTAGAATTAAAACTATTTCGGTGAACATTCACTGTTTTTGGTGTCTAGTTACAATGTTTCGGCAGTAACTTTTTAGTGAAAAATGGGTGATTTTAAATAGGCTAGACGACTAAAAAAACTATTTAGTCCGTCAGGTGGATAATTTAATATTGTAAAATAAATATTGTGCACATATTTTTTCTTTTGTTTGACAAACAAAAAATGACGAGGATACAGTGCTTAGAAGTTTCGAGTGACGTCACTATATTATGGTACGATTTTTACTTTATAGTGACGTCAGAAGCCCCCACTCCGGAAGTTTGATGATCTATAGCTTTGTCGATTTTTAATAAATAGATAAACCAAAAAATACGTGTCCCATATTTTTCCATGATCTAACTGTCGGACTAAATAGAATGATATATTTTTAACCCAGTCGTCATCCCTATTCCCAGATTTGTTTAATAAGCGAGCGAATAATATGTTTATTATTCGCTCGCCGAAAAACTATAATTTTTATCGTATTTAAATATTAAAACATTCAGTTATTTTACAAAGTTCCTATTCCAGCAAAACATGCTATATTTAGCACATACGAATATTTATATTTACCGCTTGGAAACATAAATTTTTGCGAAACACCTGTAAAACAATAGTAGTTTATGCAACTGTTACGTAACAGGGGTCCTTAAAACACGAGTTCATGAGTAATGGAGCATATGAGTGTTTTAAGGCCTAATTACGTACAGTTGCATACAATATTTAATACATACGCATATTATACCTAAATTTATATATATATATATATATATATATATATATATATATATATATATATATTTTGTATTTTTTATTTCAGTTCCAAATTTTTGTTACGTAAAGGTCTAATAGTAGGTATAATATATCGAAAACACAAACTGAAATATATATGTACAGAAAAACCAGAAAAATAAGACCAGCGCTGGGAATCAAACCCAGGTCCTCGGCATTCCGTGCCGCGTGCTATTCCGCTACACCACCGCTATCCAGCGGTGCCGAAGACCTGGGTTCGATTCCCAGCGCTGGTCTTATTCTTCTGGTTTATCTGTACATCTATATTTCAGTTTGTATTTTCGATATATTATTCCTACTCTAAGATGGATTTAGAAACTGATAACAAATGACCCGCATTGCATTACTGATTTATTCTACCAGTAACATATCCCCCTTTGGGTGTCAGCGCCATATTTCAAAATTTGCTCTCAAATGCCGCGGCCATTTTGAAAAAATCTCCGTTGAGTGGCGGGCGACCGGCTCCCGGTGTTTGGTAGGTGTCGTATTTTACTAATAAATATAAACCGTAAAAACTATATCTGACTTGCTCATTCTTACAAAATGTGTTCGTAAATAGACAAGGATGCCATTTATTAACAGCCGCGACAGCACTATGTAATTCATTCTAACGTTACTCAAGTTTGACTGTGCGACCGCTGCCGTGCGCTAGTATTTTTGAAAACCTCGTTTTATATTATTATTTGATAGTGAGACTAAAAATTTTTGTAACAAAAAAGTAAAACCGCCTCAAAAAAAATAAAAAAATAAAAAAAAATGGAACCGACTACAAAACTCTTGAAAATACTTAGGTACCTACTAGCTCGAAGTCAGTGCCTCAGCACGACCCAGCAAGAGTGGAGCAATAGGCGTCTATTTCACCTACATACAATGGGTTTCGGTTTACAATATTATAACAACTTATCTAACCATATGTTCATTGTGAATAAATAAAAAATTCATCAAGATTACGATTTGGAGTCTTTTTTGTATTTTTTATTTTAACTCCAAATTTTTGTTTCTTTTACGGTCATCCCGTGAAAGTTTATATAAATTTCACACGAAAACACAAGCCGAAACATGAATGCACAGAAAAACCAGAAAAAATAGACCAGCGCTGGGAATCGAACCCAGGTCCTCAGCATTCCGTGCTGCGTGCTATTCCCCTACACCACCACTAGTGGTACGGAATGCTGAGGACCTGGGTTCGATTCCCAGCGCTGGTCTATTTTTTCTGGTTTTTCTGTGCATTCATGTTTCGGCTTGTGTTTTCGTGTGAAATTTATATAAAAAATTCATTTCAAATTTCATTTCATTCAATCACTCACCCAATTTTCAAACAATCACCCATGTTAGGAGGGTAAATACATGCTTCCGGATTGAAAGTTTCTTTGCGAACTTCTTTCCGCTGGCATATGTTTTTATGTTTTAGTTTTTAAATGGGCTCTCTCCCTCTCCCTCTCTCTCTCTCTCTCTCTCTCTCTCTCTCTCACACACACTCTCATAAAGATATTTTTACTTTGACTGACTTTGGTGTGGGGTCAATGAACTTACTCGAGTGCGTCGGGCTCGGGGGCTCAGATATGGGTCTCGGGTAGTTGAACCGCTTCCCGAGCTCTTGATCCATATGGTCCACGTAGTCCGGATACACTATCTTGAGGGCTTGCGCTCGCGCTTGACGGTAATACTGAAAAAAAAAACATTTTTCTATGATTGTTTTTTTAGTCTTTTTGTATTTTTAATTTCGACTCAATATTTGCAAATAGATGTCGCTAGTGTCGCTGCTTAAGTGGCTAGTAAAGCAAAAACCGGCCAAGAGCGTGTCGGACACGCCCGAGATAGGGTTCCGTAGCCATTACGATAAAATTAAGTCATAAGTAAGTAAAGTAAGTAAGTAGTAAGTTAGTCGCATCTGCAATACCCCTGGTGTTGCCTGGTGATGTGTATATATATATATATTTCTAAGAATTTCGTATTTTGTACGGAATATTTCAAGTTTAGGTATATTTTATACCTTAGGCTTCTATTTACTCTTAAGCTACTAATAATTCTCAAGGAAACTGAACCATTATAGTTTTCCTTGGAAAACAACTTGGAAGACATACATAAAATCACGCCTCTTTCCCAACGGGGTAGGCAGAGACTACATCCTTCCACTGGCTACGATTCTGGCATACAACTCTCGCTTCCTCTACGTTCATCAATCTTTTCATGCATACACGTCGGTTTAGAGTACTCCTGACCCGACCTTTCTTCAGAATGCCCCCGATTTGATCGTGGTACGTTCGTCTAGGCCTTCCTCTCCCAACGTTCCCATTCACGCTCGTCTTATAGGTTTCCCTTGTCAATCTATTTTCATTCATTCTCTTCACATGCCCAAACCATCCAAGCATAACTTGGAAGATTCGATGTAAAATACGAAATCCTTAAAAAAATATGACTTAATTTTATCGTAATGGCTACGGAACCCTATCTCGGGCGTATCCGACACACTCTTGGCCGGTTTTTCCTTGTGAAGTACATAACTCTAAAAATGTAAATGATATTTATTTAAGATTTTTTTTTTATCTTTTTGCATTTTTTATTTCAATTCCAAATTTTTACTTTGAGCTTTTTAGGTTAGTGCCGATGGAGTACTGAAGGCTTCTCGTTGAGAGCTAGACAGTATAGATGTCGCTAGTTTCACTGCTTAAGTGGCTATATAAGAAACAAACAACAGTTTTGTTTGTTTCTTATATAGCCACTGCACATATGTGATGCATAGGGGAAATTCGTGTCTGTACCGTTGACCAGCACGGAATGCCGAGGACCTGGGTTCGATTCCCAGAGTCGGTCTTATTTTTCTGGTTTTTCTGTGCATCTATATTTGAGTTTGTATTTTCAATTTTGATATTTATTTCTTTTTATTGATACTTACAATACCGAGATTCCTCCAGTCCATCATATCGGATAGACGCTCGGTTCTATTCCTCTGAATAATACGCTGCCTTCTAGACATCCTGAATAACAAACAAACAAACTTTACAGAAATCTGTCTAATTAATGTAATAATTATACGACGAAAATTAGTATAGACTATCTATACGTCATGCCAATTCAATTTATAGAAAGGGTAAGCACAGAATAAAGGTGCAGGTTTTGCAGGTGGTAGGACCTTGTGCAAGGTCCGCCCGGATTGCTACCACCGTCTTGCTCGCTAATCCTGCCGTGAAGCAGCAGTGCTTGCACTGTTGTGTTTCGGCGCGGAGAGTAAGACAGCCGGTGAAATTACTGGCACTTGAGGTATTCCAACTTAGGCCTCTAGGTTGGCAACGCATCTGCAATACCCCAGATGTTGCAGATGTTTATGGGCGGTGGTGGTCTCTTACCACCAGGAGACCCACTTGCTCGTTTGCCTTCCAGTCGAATAAAAAAAAAACAAAAAAAAGGTTTCCCGACCCGACCATAGGCATTAATGATGTACGCATAAAATTAATTGCCATAATATGAATTCGCATAACAGATTTTGCATATCATAATTATTGTGCATAAAATTGACCTGGCATAATAATAAAAAAATAGGCATAACACTTATTTAGCATAATAGAAAATCCGTATAATTGAAATATGCATAACATTATTAGCTATAACTTTATCTTATAATATAAAAATGAATCGCAAAATGTGTTGGTAAGCGCATAACTCGGGAACGACTGGTCCGATTTCGCTAATTCTTTTTTTATTGTGTTTGTTAATGTCAGGAGAAGGTTTTTATGGAAGAAAATACATAAAAAATACAACGGGGCCGAAGCCGCGGGCGAAGCCGCGGGCAACAGCTAGTTTGACATAAAATGAATTAGAATAATTTTATCAAGTGAGCGAATTACATGAGTCAGAGCAAAACCAACTCTGTTAGGTTAAATTGTTAGAGTTTTTTATAATAATTATGCGAAATAATAAAATTATGCGAAGTAAGACCCTACCTATCAGAGTGAACTTACTTGGTAAAGTCAAACATATACTGTGCCAGCTGCTGTACGGAGCCCTCGAGCGATATATATCTTCTATCAACGACATATATGCCGTAGGACATAGGATCAGCTATATGTTCTTGCATGAAACAACCGAAACCTGCAAAAAAAGAATTTATTAAGGTAATATAATTTTACTCAACGATGTGAGTATATATTTTATTAATAAAATATATACTCACATCGTCAATCAACTTTTTTACCGACACTAATCTGTCCGCGACATTTTTCAAACAATTGCAGATTTTTGTAAGCAAACATGTTTTTTCTGTAATTTAATAGATGGTGTACATGAATACATGCCATCCTACGTAAGTTCAACCTATTAAACCGTGAAATATCTTGTTGGAAGTACGATTTTTTGGTAACACCAGAGACAATTTTGGTAACGCAGGAGACGCCCAAAGTGTCGGTAAAATAGTTGATTGGCCCATTACTCAACAAGGTATACATTTTACTACTCAACGAAGTATATTTTAACACTCAACGCGGTATATATTTTACTACTTTTGCACACAATAGTTACAATACAATATACAAAACTACTGACTAAACTAAAAAAAAAATTGTATCGAAAGAGTTTGTCAACAATGTTTTTACTTATTCTCTATATATTTGTTTAATTAATAAACTTAGTTTAATGGGAATTTAAGAAAAAATATCCATATAAAACTTAACTATAAACTAACTACCTAACTTAAAACCTTAATACCTACTAAATTAAATCTAAAAAAGGCCCCCGTGGCATGGTGCCCAAGAGGCTGGCAGCATTCCCTCGTTGAATGGCGATGGCGATTCGTTGAGAGAGATAGCTGCCAGCCCTTTGGTCTCCAGTAGTGTCGACCAGGCGCTTTTGCACTTCTTTAATTAAATTTTGTGCGCCGGGACTCCAAGGACCCAGGGTCTCAAATCCGACAGCAACGAAATTATACGCTGAACCGAGACCCTGGTATTTTAATATTTTCCTGTCCTCGGCCGCTATATTTAGATTTCTTACTCAACAAGATATATATTTTTATTACTCAACGTGTTTAGGAAATATTGTTAATTTAGTCTGGCAACATCGGCCAATATCTCATACAGTAACTCACTCGTACATCCCTTAATTTTGTTCCATTCATTCAAAAGTTTTCAGTTCAGACCGATCTTACTCTCTCTTCCTAAAGTACCTCCTAGCACGTTGTGTTAAAACTTTTCCAAATGCTGTTATTTTCTCCAAATTATTGTGAGCTGTGTCTGCCTTCTGCATTTTTATTATTGTAATCAAAGTTGTGACATATAAACTGACGGACAAGGTGTACAACCAAAATTTACATCCTGAAGAAAAGCGGCGCCGCTCAACAATACAATACAATACAATAACTCTTTATTGCGCACCAAAATATAGCAAAAAAATTACAGAAAACAGGTATACACACAAAGACTTTCTGAGGTAAGCAATAGGCGGCCTTATCGCTTCAGAGCGATCTCTTCCAGGCAACCTTTACATGGGAACGTGGGAACCCTCTGATAAGTACCTACTGAATTCCCGAAGACAACACCTTACACCTGACTAGACGCAAGGTACGATTGTTTTTAATTCCTTGAGTCCAATGTTCTGTTCCTTAACACAACGAGATATGTTTTTTTACTCAACGAGATATATTTTTTTACTCAATTTTACTATATCTATTGATTCAATACCTGAAAGGTTAGTGGTGATGCTGGGTATACCCATGACGGTACACTCGGCAGGGGTGTACCCCCACGGCTCGTAGTAAGAGGGGAACACGCCGAGATGGCATCCCCGGACGAACTCCTCGTAATCCAGACCGAAGAGCGGGTTGGTTGACGTGAGGAATTCGGGGTGGAATATCACCTGGGATAAAGTAAAATGAAATGTATGAAAATTAATTATTATTTGTAGGTAAAGTCGAACAAATTGTATCATGACTAGAGATGAAACGGATACTGGTTTGACCGGATACCGGAAACCGGATATTCGGCGGGACCGTTGGCCGGATAGCCGGATATCCGGCCACCAGATATTCGGCCTAGTTTTACGTACAATTAAATTAAGCTGATTCGAACATGCGCATGACACTCCGTGCAGGTTGCAATTTGCAACTTGTAGAGTATAATTAATTAACTTAGGGACTGTTTCACAAGCCACTGATTAATTTTAACTGACGAACAAATATGACTGAATAGACGCGAAACGGTATCACATTTATTCGTCATTTAAAATTCATCGAAACATGCCCTTAGAACAATAAACTGATGTCAATAATTGATAAATTCATAAATAAATACCAGTTTTTAATCATAACTATAAGTTTTTTACTATCCGGTATTCGGCCGAATAGTAAAATAGTGGCCGGATAGGCCGGATACCGGATAGTGGCCGAATATCCGTTGCATCTCTAATCATGACTCTTCTTCTTCTTCTCTTTTAAAATAAGGCTTTCTGTCCTAATTAATAGGACAATTTCGCCAGTGTCTAAGTACTCTCTTGAGAGGGACGTTGTACGGTGATTGTAGTTTTTGCAACTTGATAGTAAAATTCCAGAAACCACGTGGAGACAACTTGCGCATTAAAAAATGTCAGACACGAGAGCAATATTGAATTTTGTGACCACTGTTCACTGCTAAGGTTAATCGCCGCATAAAACACTATCAAAATTATACTTCAACTAGCCAAAGAAACAGAAATAGCAAAATTAGATATTGTCTACATCCGCAATGTTCGAATGCTACAAATCGAATCCACGGGGACCTTTAAATACTTTTTGAAAGAGTGTCACCTGTCAAAACGATCGAGTCAAAGACATATAAATTATTTTTTAATATTTTTTATTCTGGACTATGGACCAATCCGTGACTGACCGGACTGTCATAATTTGGCGGTAAAGAAAACTCTTCAATTTTTAAAAATTAATTGATGCTACTTAAAAATCGGATAATTTTTCTGTTAATTAGAAAGGTTTATTCCTATTGATATAAAAAGATACAAGCGTTTAAAAAATTTTCAGACATTCCCCATTACGGGCTCTCTCATCAGAAGAGGCCTATGCCCAGCGGTGGAACGTATATCTGAGGTGTTGAGTGCGATAGCGATATCTCTTTACTCACTTTAACGCTGTCGTTGACAGTATTGAACATTTGACACCTCCGCACTGCGTTGAGGACAGGGTCGCTCCAATCGTCCACCTGAAAAAAATATAGAATAAAAAACCTGCCAAGAGCGTGTCGGACACTCCCAGGATAGGCTTCCGTAGTCATTACGAAAAAATTAATAATAATTTCTAAGGAGGTATACCTTATGCTGCTATTTACTCTTAAACTACTAATAATTCTCAAGAAAACTTAACTGCTATAGTTTTCCTTCTAAGTTTGATATACTTACTACCATCCTGAATTTTTTCAAATTTTTCCATCCGCCGGTTTTGATTTTAGACGGGGGAGACGCTCGATTTTAATGAAAATTTGCACTTTAAAGTTGAATATTTTGCAAACAAAAACAAAAGACCTATCCAACGATACCCCACACTACAAGGTAGGATGAGAAAAAAAAAATTACCCCCACTTTACGTCGGGAGATACCTACTCAAAAAAAAATATTTTTAATTTTTTTATTCTATTTTTGATTTTAGAGGATTTGCGTGTGTGTGTGTGTGTGTGTGTGTGGTACACACTTACCACATTGTGGGTGGTGACTGGCGGCAGTCCGTCTCTCTGTAACGCGTAGAGACACCTCTTTAGACGCACCGTGTCATCCTTATGCAGGAGGTCCGAGGGTTCCGGGAGGTGACCCCTAAAAAAAGATTAAAACATATTTTATCTACACCCAATGACATTTAAACCAGGACGCACATTGCCGAACAAAATCCCCTTCAAAGAATGTCAGAACTACTTATTTGTTTGCGTGACAAATAAAATCATCTCACACAAAATAGGTAATTAAAATAATACGAGACGAAATTTGAACCTAGTCTTTACTCTATTACGGGCGAATTTCGCTAGCGGCAAAACTCCACAACGCTTGACACTTGACAACAACGTACTGAGAAAAAAGAAGGCCACTTTTACCAAAGTGGCGCTCATTTGGCTCGGACATATTTGGGCGCGCGATTGTGAATCTACAGGTATAATTCATCAAAGTCTACACCCATATCATAAAATCCTCTATAATATGTTCAAAAACCGTTGGCAATGACCAGCATTGAGCGCGTATCTGAATATCGAAATTTAAAATATCTAAAGCTAAAACGTCGACGGCCAAAATTTCGAAAATCAGAATGTCGAACGATCATAAGGTCGAAATTCAAAATGTCGAAAGTATACATTATAACGGTACAATTATCGAATGCTAAAATTTCGAAAATCCTTATCGACGGATAAAATATCGAAAATTGAAATTTCGAACGATCCTAAGGTCGAAATTCTAAATTTCGAATGTCTATAATACCGAAGGGTACAATAGTCGATTACTGATACGAAATTTCACTTTGGCACTCGCTATTTTTTATGAGGAGCAAGTAAGTGAGCGAATACCATAGTGAGCGAATGGTGTAGTGACCTAGTGAGTGAGTTAGTGAGAATGAGCGTATGATTAAATTAATAAGAGAGCGAGTAATTAAGCATGTAAATTTATAACCGACCTTAGGCATATGTCGTACATCCTTTTGCCGACCTTCTGCTGTATGTCGCTGATAGTGTCTCCACGTTGAAGTTGTGAGTAGTGAGTAAGTAAGTGAGAAATTAATATGGCCACCGAGTGGTGTAGTGAGCGAATAAGTGAGTTAGTAACTAATTAAGTAACTAAGTGTGAGTGAGCGAATGAGAAAGTTACCAAGTGCGTCAGGAAGAAAGTTAGTGAGCGAGTGAGTAAGTTAGTGTGAGGGAGTGAGCGAGTGATTAAGTAAATAAGTTCGTAACTAACCTTAGGCATATGTCGTACATCCTTTTGCCGACCTTCTGCTGTATGTCGCTGATGGTGTCTCCACGTTGAAGTTGTGAGTAGTGAGTAAGTAAGATATGGTCACCGAGTGGTGTAGTGAGGGAATAAGTGAGTTAGTAACTGATTAAGTAAATTAGTGTTAGTGAGAGAATGAGAAAGTTACTAAGTGCGTCAGGAAGAAAGTGAGTGAGCGAGTGATTGAGTAAGTTAGTGTGAGTGAGCGAGTGATTAAGTAAATAATTTCGTAACTAACCTTAGGCATATGTCGTACATCCTTTTGCCGACCTTCTGCTGTATGTCGCTGATGGTGTCGCGCAGGGCTTTGGTGACGGCGTGCCCTAGCAGACTCTCCACGTTGAAGTTGTGAGTAGTGAGTAAGTAAGTGAGAAAGTAGTATGGTGACCGAGTGGTGTAGTGAGAGAATAAGTGAGTTAGTAACTAATTAAGTAAGTAAGTAAGTGTGAGTGAGCGAATGAGAAAGTTACCAAGTGCGTCAGGAAGAAAGTGAGTGAGCGAGTGATTGAGTAAGTTAGTGTGAGTGAGCGAGCGATTAAGTAAATAATTTCGTAACTAACCTTAGGCATATGTCGTACATCCTTTGGCCGACCTTTTGCTGTATGTCGCTGATGGTGTCTCGCAGGGCTTTAGTGATGAATACCATAGTGATCGAGTGGTGTAGTGGGCTAGAGAGTAAGTGAGTGAGTGAGTGAGTGAGTTAGTGTGAATGAGTGTAGTGATGGAGTGAGTGAGTAAATTAGTGTGAGTGAGCGAGTGATTAAGTAAATAATTTCGTAACTAACCTTAGGCATATGTCGTACATCCTTTTGCCGACCTTCTGCTGTATGTCGCTGATGGTGTCTCGCAGGGCTTTGGTGACGGCGTGCCCGTGCAGACTCTCCGCGTTGAAGTTGTGAGTAGTGAGTAAGTAAGTGAGAAAGTAGTATGGTCACCGAGTGGTGTAGTGAGCGAATTAGTGAGTTAGTAACTGATTAAGTAAGTTAGTAAGTGTTAGTGAGATAATGAGAAAGTTAATAAGTGCATCAGGAAGAAAGTGAGTGAGCGAATGGTATAGCGAGCGAATGGTATAGTGAGCGAATGGTGTAGTGAGCGAGTGGTGTAGTGAGCTAGTGAATGAGTTAGTGAATGAGTGAGTTAGTGAGTGAGCGAGGCAGTGTAAATGAGCGTATGATTAAATTAATAAGAGAGCGAGTAATTAAGCATGCAAATTTATAACCTACCTTAGGCATATGTCGTACATCCTTTTGCCGACCTTCTGCTGTATATCGCTGATAGTGTCTCGCAGGGCTTTATTGACGGCGTGCCCGCGGAGACTCTCCACGTTAAAGTTGTGAGTAGTGAGTAAGTAAGTGAGAAATTAATATGGTCACCGAGTGGTGTAGTGAGCGAATTAGTGAGTTAGTAACTGATTAAGTAAGTTAGTAAGTGTTAGTGAGCGAATGAGAAAGTTACCAAGTGCGTCAGGAAGAAAGTGAGTGAGTGAGTAAGTTAGTGTGAGTGAACGAGTGATTAAGTAAATAATTTCGTAACTAACCTTAGGCATATGTCGTACATCCTTTTGCCGACCTTCTGCTGTATGTCGGTGATGGTATCTCGCAGGGCTTTGGTGACGGCATGCCCGCGCAAACTCCACGTTCAATTTATGAGTAGTTAGTAAGTGAGCGAATACCATAGTGAGCGAGTGGTGTAGTGGGCTAGAGAGTAAGTTAGTGAGTGAGTGAGTTAGTGAGTGAGCGAGGTAGTGTAAATGAGCGTATGATTAAATTAATAAGAGAGCGAGTAATTAAGCATGTAAATTTATAACCGACCTTAGGCATATGTCGTACATCCTTTTGCCGACCTTCTGCTGTATATCGCTGATAGTGTCTCGCAGGGCTTTGGTGACGGCGTGCCCGCGCAAACTCTCCACGTTGAAGTTGTGAGTAGTGAGTAAGTGAGTGAGAAAGTAGTATGGTCACCGAGTAGTGTAGTGAGCGAATTAGTGAGTTAGTAACTGATTAAGTAAGTTAGTGTTAGTGAGAGAATGAGAAAGTTACTAAGTGCGTCAGGAAGAAAGTGAGTGAGCGAGTGGTGTAATGAGCTGGTGAATGAGTTAGTGAGTGAGTGAGTTAGTGAGTGAGCGAGGTAGTGTAAATGAGCGTATGATTAAATTAATAAGAGAGCGAGTAATTAAGCATGTAAATTTATAACTAACCTTAGGCATATGTCGTACATCCTTTTGCCGACCTTCTGCTGTATGTCGCTGATGGTATCTCGCAGGGCTTTGGTGACGGCGTGTCCACGGAGACTCTCCACGTTGAAGTTGTTCGTCTTCGCCGGGAAGATCAGGAATGCTACCACCGTCACGTCTGAGCCCGATGACTGCAATAAATCATTGCTTCATCATCATCATCATCATCATCAAATACGGCCTTATGCTGAGCACAGGTCTCATACGAGCCCAGTGCGGACTGGGAACTTCACACACACCATTGAATTACTTCACAAGTGTGTGCAAATTTCCTCAAAATATTCACAGAAACCCTTGAAATATAATAATAAAATTTATTTATACAACAGACAACTAGGATCCATCATTTTTTAGTATTATTCACCGAAGATTTCGTTGTTTATTTAGTTGTTTAGGCTTTTAAAAAAAAAATGTGCCCTTTCTTTTTTTTATTTTGGAATAAATATGGTTTTTCTTACTCAGAATCAAGAGCACAATCGATCCCGATCGTTTAAAAAAATGACCCCAAAAAAAATTACATTTTTGCGACTTTTTTTTTCATACACTCAGTATGGGCGTGACAAAACTGACTCATAAAATTTTGTATGAAAAACTGGGGACATTTTCTAAACGATCGGAATCGATTGTGCTCTTGATTCTAAGTAGGAAAAGCCATATTTTTTCCAAAAGTTTCAAAAGAATGGAAAGGGTCCACTTTTTTTTAAAAAGCCCATAATCACAATAAAAATTAATAAATATAATTAAAATGAAATAAACATTTTAGGGGGGGGGGCTCCTAAACAAACAAATTCCGTTTTTTTTCGCTGTGTTTGTAATGACAAATGTAACTTGACTAACCTTTAAGTAATGATTCAACCGCGCCAGAGCCTCTATGAAGATGTCAGCACCCTTGTTACCGAACTCGTATCGGCCGGCGGTGAAGAGATACAGCGTCTTGTCCAGGTCGAAGTTGAAGTGGCTGGAAAATTAGTGGTTGTTAGTTCCCCATCGTTGGTTCCAAAGTCAAAGTGCGGTTTGTGAGCGTGAGTGTGCATGCGTGCGTGAGTGAGTGAGTAAGTGAGTGAGTGAGTAAGTGAGTGAGTGAGTAAGTGAGTGGTTGATTAAGTGAGTGAGTGAGTTAGTAAGTGAGTGGGTGATGAAGTGAGTGACTGAGTGGGAGATTGAGTGAGTAAGTGCGTAAGTGAGTGAGTAAGTGAGTGAGTGACTGACTGAGTGAGTGAGTGACTACAGATATGCAAATTGCGGAAAGGTTCCAAAAAGTCGGAAAAGTTCTTCAAAATTTCTGGAAATTTACACAAGAAAGATAAGATATTAAAATTTAAGAAACGGAAAGTTTCAATCCCCATACAAAATTGTGAGAAGTTTCCGAAATTTTCCTATATGAAAATTTCCGCAATTTTTGAAAGTTTCCTTTGGCACATCAGCATGTGTGCGTGCACGCTAAAAGAACTGAACGCAATTTCATTTGTGAGAAAATAATTTTACTGTTTGATAAGTTACTTGAATATAAAATGTGACTGTAAAATTAATTTTAATTTTATTTCTGCGAAACATGTTTCATTCAAGTAAATACTGGTAAAATCGTCGTAAAGTCGTATTATATTCGAAATAAAAATACAAGGAGCCAAATATAGGATGGAAAACTTTCAGCGAAATGTAATTCTGTCCGAAACTGTCCGCGAAACAAGGGAACACACTTTAGTTCTGTGTCAGTAAATACTTTACATTCTTTGTTTTCTTTTTCACTTTTAAACGCAATATTGTGTCGGTTTTCACTGTGTTATTGATATTTATTTTAATGTGTGATTAGCAGATGGTCATAAAGGAAGAACAGCGCTGTTCGCAAGACCGGCAATTTTTGCTGATTTGGGACCATTTTGTGACATAACAATGTCGTACTTTTTAATATCTTTTTTTGTTATGCTATGCTAATTTGTCACGAATAAATGATTTCTTTCTTTCTTTCTACAGTTTTACCCCCTTATTCATAAACGACAATCAAACCTATTTTAGTTAAAATGCCGCTAAAATTCGTTTGTCCTTATCTGTCACTTCGACATTTGTATTTGTTAGAAAGGGACAAAGCATTTGTTAGTTAACATAGGCTTGTTAAGTTTTATGAATAAGGGGGTTAAAGTTTAGAACATGGCGTAGGCTTACCCATAGAAGTGTCCCCTCACGAACTCATGTATCTTATCTTTCGCCAAAGCGTGGAGGTTCTGGAACTCGTGCAGAGCCGAGAACTTTTTTACGTTCAAGCCGTTTGGCGTTATGATGTCGGCTTTCCGTTTCAACAGGTGCTCCGCTTCGTAGCCTGGAAAAGTTAATGTTATTTGAGTATCAAGAGAAAGAGAGGAAGGAAGAAAAGAGAACGCGAGACATATCTCGAGTTTCTCCCTTAGAGAATAGAGTTCCTCCATAGAGAAAGTGAGAAGAGGAGAGAGAAAAGGACAAAGAATGAATGAGTGAATGAAAGAAAGAAAGAGAGGAAGGGAGAAAGGAAGAGAAACACAGAAAGATAGAAAGAAAAGGGATAAAGAGAGGAAGGGAGGAAGGGAGAAAGAGAGACAGGGAGGAAGAGAGATAGAGAAAGCAAACAATAAATACATGGAGCATTTATTCGTGACCGCAAAATTGACCGCATGTCCAATCGTTTGAGAGCTACGAGGGCTGATCCGAAAATAGTTAGTCAACGGCGTGTTATTAATACTATTCATTTAATTTTATTGTAGCTTAAAGGCAAATTCTATTACAAACTTTTTTGTGTAATTTCACTGGCCAGTGACATTCAGTTATTTTTTTATGAATTTACAAAAAAAACATGTCTGTCACTTTTTATTTGCAACAATGGAGGTAACGCGGGAAGCATTTCGTGCTATGATATATTACAATTATAAACGAGGGTTAACATACAAGGATTCCCATGAAAATTTAACCAGTGCTTTTGGGGCATTATCCCCGTCTCTTGCCACCATCAATTACTGGTTCCGTGAATTTAAGCGTGGGCGGAGCGATGTCAAAGATGATCCTAGACCGGGGCGACCGGCAACGGCAGTCACTCTAGAAAACGTCATCAGGGTGGAGTGGCTAATCAAGGAATCTCGAAACATTACCCAGCGAGAGATACAGAACGAACTGAAGATTGGATCCCAGGCTGTTTCTACCATTTTACATGATCACCTTCAAGTTCGGAAGGTTGCCTCTCGATGGATACCACATTCTCTCACACAGGAGCAAAAAGATAGACGTGTCGATTGGTGCAAATTTATGCTCAATAAATTCGAAGGAGGCAATTCACAACAAGTGACCTACATTGTGACATCCGACGAATCTTGGATATACAGCTACGACCCATTTACAAAACAGCAATCAACAGAATGGGTCTTTGAAGAAGATGATTTACCCACTAAAGTAGTTCGCGGCCGAAGCGTCAACAAAAAAATGGTTGCTGTTTTTTTTCGACGTAGTGGGCCTGTAGCTGTAATTCCACTTGAAGATCAGAAAACAGTTACCAGCCAATGGTACAGCGAAGTTTGCTTGCCACAGGCCTTCCAGGAGCTGAGTGTCAGTCGTCCAAGTAGCGGAACGCGGGGCGTCATTTTTCATCAAGATAATGCTCCTGCTCATACGGCTGCCAAAACTATGGATTTTTTGAACAAGTCAGGAGTGCAAACTGTTACCACACCCTCCCTATAGCCCTGACCTGGCTCCGTGTGATTTTTTTCTGTTCCCCACGGTAAAAAAATCATTACGTGGACGTCGATTTTCGACGGCGGATGAAGCAGTGGATGAATTCAGGCGACTTTTTTTCGACCTTCCACAAGAGCAGTATTTTTCCTGTTTTGAAAGTTGGTTCGGTAGAATGCATAAGTGCATAAATGCAGCAGGGGAATACTTTGAAAAGTTGTAAATAAAGTTTTATTATATACCTTTTATTTTTTGTTTAACTAAAAATTTTCGGATTGGCCCTCGTACAATGACACAGATATAAAAAAAATAAAAAAACACTGTGGCTAGAAATAGATTATTAGAAGATATAGATAACACATTTACGTAATCTAGTGTGATCTATATCTGTGACAAACAACAATACGTACCGGTGATATCAGACACAGTTGTAAATATATGTGTCATGTGGGCTGCCGCGCGTTCCATGCAGTAGCGGTGGTATATCTGTCTCTTTCCCGCCTCCTCGTCCACGGCGAACTGAAAGAGATAGCATGTTTTTGACTGTCTCCAAGGTGTTCGTATTCAATATGACGTTTCGCGTTTTGTTCGGTTATCGTATAGGAAAATTCTGTCCACGGAACATCATTTTTACTAAAGAATGGTACGTGAAGCAGTTGAAATAAAACAACATAAAAATTTCAACCGGGACGATGGGTATAAGCTTTCATCTTCGTGGAATCCTGTTATTAATAAGTGTCGGCGTCGGGATGAATGTTCGAAGGGACGATCGGACGTTGTTAGTGTTGTGTGTCGGTGTGATGGGGTGACAAATGGAAATAATTCCGATCCGCACTAGCGATCCTTTCAAATACAAATACCTTTTGAACCTACTGTGTTAAAAATAAAATTGTGTTAAATACTTGTAATGTATAGTATATAGATTTATAAATATTGTGAATCTGTTTTTAAAAAAAAATACCTCGTTGAGTTTCTTGCCGGATTCTTCTCAACAGAGGTTTTTTCCGAACCGGTGGTAGATTTTTTGACATTCATAAGTGCTTATCATAGCCTAAATTGAATAAAGAGATTTTGGCTTTGACTTTTGACTTTGACTTTAACAAATAAAAATGACCAAGTGCGGGTAGTTCGTGATACGAGTGCCGGTACTATTAGTGATCAAGTGCGGGTAGTTCGAAGAACTCGCGCTGTTAGGCGGACTTGACACCCCACACTTCAGTCTACTCGTGACCACGGCAACTGTAACGTTGCCGAAACGTCAAGGTAAATATTACTTGTGTGTGTTAGCGTGATAAGTCCCGTTTGTGGTATTTTGACTAAAAGGGCCAAATACTGTGTTTCAATAATCGATATACTTCTTCTTCTTCTTCTCTTTTAAAATATGGCTTTCTGTCCTAATTAATAGGACAATTTCGCCAGTGTCCAAGTATTCTCGTTCGGAGAGGCAACGTTGTACGGTGATTGTAGTTTTTGCAACTTGATAGTAAAATTCCAGAAAACACGTGGAGACAACTTGCGCATTAAAAAATGTCAGATACGAGAGCAATATAGGATTTTGTGATCACTGTTCACTGTTAAGGTTAATCGCCGCATAAAACACTATCAAAATTATACTTCAACTAGCCAAAGAAACAGAAATAGCAAAATTAGATATTGTCTACATCTGCCATGTTCGAATGCCACAAATCGAATCAAAGTTTAAAACGTTGTGTCACAAAATGTCGTTTCAGTATTACCTTATCCAAGTTGTTATAGAAGTCGGTGTTGCCAGCGCAGAGATAGCGACCGAGAAGCGTTGCGTGCGTCGTAAAGACAGTAGCGACATCTATGTGCCGGACCCTGAAAACAAATTGGTCGTACTAATATTACAATACAATACAAATATTCTTTATTGCACACCATAAATCAGTACGAAAAACTTATAATATAAACACTTAGATTCAGGATAGACAATAGGCGGTCTTATCGCTTAAAAGCGATTTCTTCCAGACAACCATAATATACTTATATTATAATCCTTATCCTTATATCCATATCCTTATCCTTACCCTTACTATTATAAAGGGGAAAGTGAGTTTGTTTGTTTGTTTTTTTTTTATTCGACTAGAAGGCGAACGAGCAAGTGGGTCTCCTGGTGGTAAGAGATCACCACCGCCCATAAACATCTGCAACACCAGGGATATTGCAGATGCGTTGCCAACCTAGAGGCCTGAGTTGGAACACCTCAAGTGTCAGTAATTTCACCGGCTGTCTTACTCTCCGCGCCGAAACACAATAGTGCAGGCACTGCTGCTTCACGGCAGGATTAGCGAGCAAGATGGTGGTAGCAATCCGGGCGGACCTTGCACAAGGTCCTACCACCTGCTTGTTACGCTTTCACGCCGTAACGGAGCGACGGATCGTTATGATTTTTGGCATAGAGATAGTTCATGGGCCCGAGAGTGGCATAGGCTACTTTTTATCCCGGAAAATGCACAGTTCCCGAGGGAACAGCGCGCGATAACCGCATACCACGCGAGCGGAGCCGCGGGCAAAAGCTAGTAAAAAATAAAAAAACTTTCATGTGTTTTAAAATGCTAATTTTGCTTTAGTAAAATGTGTCTTACCTGAGCATGATAAGGCCTATTCCGGCTTGCCACTCGTGGAAGTGAGTTACGACTCTTGGCGGCGTGTCGCTGTAGTCCTCAGCTGCCTTCCTGAACTGAAACAATCATCATCATCACATCTGTAGGACGTCCACTGTTACGAATGCGGGTAACACTTTGCTTATTTCAAAACCGTGGCAAAAATAAAAATTTACTTCTCATGCTCGTAAAGTTCGTGCTTGTGCTGGATCTAAGCGACATAATCAGGTATAAACAGCCACAAACAAGAATCCACATATCTTTAAAAAAAAAAAGAAAAAATATATAAAACCAAAAATCAATTGAATCAATCAACAAATCCATACTAATATTATAAATGCGAAAGTGAAGAAAATAAAGTTTATGGGCCCGAGAGTGAGATAGGCTACTTTTTATCCTGGAAAAATGCACAGTTCCCGAAAGAAAAGCGTGCGATAACCGAATACCACGCGGACGGAGCCGCGGGCAAAAGCTAGCAAATTAATAAATGAATTAATAAAAATGAATAAATGGAAATGAACAAATTAATAAATGGAAATGAACAAATTAATAAATGGAAATGAACGAATGAATAAATGGAAATGAATGAATGAATAAAAATGAATAAATGGAAATGAACAAATGAATAAATGGATGAACAAATGGAAATGAACGAATGAATAAAAATTAATAAATGGAAATGAACAAATGAATAAATGGAAATGTACGAATGAATAAATGGAAATAAATGAATGAATAAAAATGAATAAATGGAAATGAACAAATGAATAAATGGAAATGTACGAATGAATAAATGGAAATGAATGAATGAATAAAAATGAATAAATGGAAATGAACAAATTAATAAATGGATGAACAAATGAACAAATGGAAATGAACGAATGAATAAAAATGAATAAATGGAAATAAAAAATGAATAAATGGAAATGAACGAATGAATAAAAATTAATAAATGGAAATGAACGAATGAAAGGGAATTAATGAATGGAAATTTAAAAAAATACCTCCGTAATGAACTCGGCCACCATGAACCCCAGTATGACGGCGTCGTTGGCCTCTATATCCAGATGCGGTATCCCCAGGGAACACGTCTCCCACAGCTGTTGCTTGTACCCGTCCAGCTGCCAAGCAGCAGAGCCGATGTCGAACAGGATTATCTGGGGGTTGCCGTCCACCAGCCACGTGCCGGTATGGAGCTGGGGACAATGTTACTTATTATACTCCAATTCAATAGAATCTGACAATCCTGTAGACACTTCCAGCCTACTAATATGAACACCGGGCTGCCTAAGGCTTTGTGATGTGACTATTATTCTTTTTTGATTCCTTTTAGATGATTATTGCAACAACAGGGACATATATAATCAAGCGTGCCCACGTTAGGGTGTGTTAAATGTGTTGAAAATTGTCAGATTCTATTGAATTGTATGTATGTATGTATGTAAACTCTTTATTGTACAAAACAAGTAAACTACTAAATAATACTTTGTAATTGTACTTTACAAGCTTTTATTTAGTTTAAACTGTTCCGTTATCTGTCTGTCTGACAGTCTGTCTGTAGTCAAATCTTGCAAGTTAAATTCGACCAACTTCCAGTTTTCGGATTCGAAAATACAAATTGAAATATAGATGCACAGAAAAACCAGAAAAATAAGACCAGCGCTGGGAATCGAAGCCAGGTCCTCGGCATTTCGTGCCGCGTGCTATATCGCTACACCACTGCTAGACAACGGTACAGAGACGAATTTCCCCTATGCACCACATTATCTATTATATATAGTGGTGTAGCGGTATAGCACGCGGCACGGAATGCTGAGGACCTGGGTTCGATTCCCAGTGCTGGTCTTATTTTTCTGGTTTTTCTGTGCATCTATATTTCAGTTTGTATTTTCAATTAAGGTTTTACGGGATGACCGTAAAAGTAAAATTTGGAATTGAAATAAAAAATACAAAAAGATTCCAAAAAAACTGATTGTCACTTTTTTCGAGTCGTCTACCATAGACAATACTAAGAACCGTATTTAGTTTAGAATTCGAATGGTCTTACGGCCAGATTATTGCAACATTAAAAAAAATATTTGCTAAAATTATTGCAAAACAATTTGACAATTTAAAATATAAAAAAAAACGAAGTTTCATGAAGCGTTGCAAATTTTTATGGCGTTAAATTGGGACATAGCTAAGTTTTAAAGATGTAAATAAAACGTTGGCTTACTTGAAACCTCTTTAGTCTGAAATGACGTACCTACTAACTTTTTAAAACTAAAGTCATAACTCCCATGGGAGGAAAACTATTTAAACGTAAATTCATTATTCCCGGAACAATTGAAACAATTGTCTTTAAGTATACAGGCATTGTTGCGGACAGCCACGCGGCACTACATAGTTTTAAGCAGTATAATATAAGTGAATTGTAAATATATAGGTTCTAGTTAGGTATAGGTGCTGTTAATAAATTGTTATGTATGTGCTAATAATAATAAATAAAAAATAAAAATAAAAAGTTAGATTTAAGTTAGAAATGTATATATAGTTCTAATTAGGTTTAATTAGGTTAAGATCGCGAAATAAAGCTGATTTGTAGTAGTTATTTGCGACCCTAGCCCTTATCAAATAATAAATGCGACAACTGCGATATGAATGGGCTAGGGCACAACAATTCCGACTAAATTAAATAAATTTGTATATAGTAGGATAATTAGTAGATACACAGCGATCGGTAATCCGAGATATCCATAGCGAAAGTGGCGATAATTCAGTGCGGTTTCTGAAACCCAGCGACCAATGAGACCGCCTGAATTATCGCCAATCAGAGGGAAGCCGTCGTCCCACCGCTCGGGTATAAATACTACGGCTTCTCTCCCAGCGATATTAATCATCCGAAGTAGTCATCCGCGAGCCATCCGATACGAAGCAAGTCAGAACCAAGCGATTACCCTGGACCCGAACCCCTCTCGAACCTGCGACCTTGGCATTCCAATTGGATTCTGGACTTGCGCTTTCTACGACCTGGCTATCGATGCCGGATTTCCGATCTGCGATATACGACCGAGAAATACAGTCCACTATACTGCGACCTGCGTTTTATTGATAAACGAGAACCCGAGGCTGTCGTGTCGACGAGAGGCATGGAATAACATCATTGACGAGCAAGTGTGATGAAAAATAAATAAATAAATACCTTGTAGCCCTTACTCCTCATGGCGTTAACGGCGATGGCGAGTGGCCCATTGGGGGGGAACTCAGTCTCCTCAACCTCTTGGCGAGCGCAGTGCTCCTTGTAAGGACCTGGGATAGAAGGATACTAGTTGAATACTGTTTTTTTAACCCCCCGATTCAAAAAGAGGGGTGTTAAGTTTGACCGCTATGTGTGTCTGTCTGTTTGTGGCACCGTAGCTCTTGAACGGGTGGACCGATTTGGATGGTTTTTTTTTTTTAATTGATAGCGGGTTTTCTTGTAATGGTTCTTAGAAATGTTTTTTTTTTAAATCGAACCGTTTTTGAGATATTGAACTTTGAAGTGACAAAGTCGGGGGTTTTCATGTTTTGTTGGTTAGGTTATTTTTTTTTCGAGTCCCGGGCGAAGCAAGCGAGTTTTAAAAAATCTTTGAATGTTTTGTTTGTTATTAAAAATGCCCGAAAAAAACTCCGCCAAGAAGACAACTAAAAAGTAAAAAAATAATTATGCACTACCTAGCTGTTGCCTGCGACTTCATCTGCGAAGAATTCGTTTATCCCTATCCCGCGGAGACTATGCTGATTTCCCGCAAAATTAGCTTAAGTTAATTTAGTATAAGTACCTAGTAATATTTTTTTGTAAGCCGTGGTGGCCTAGTGGTTTGACCTATCGCCTCTCAAGCAGAGGGTCGTGGGTTCAAATCCCGGCTCGCACCTCTGAGTTTTTCGAAATTCATGTGCGCAATTTACCACGAGCTTTGCGGTGAAGGAAAACATCGTGAGGAAACCTGCACAAACCTGCGAAGCAATTCAATGGTGCGTGTGAAGTTCCCAATCCGCACTGGGCCCGCGTGGGAACTATGGCCCAAGCCCTCTCATTCCGAGAGGAGGCCTGTGCCCAGCAGTGGGACGTATATAGGCTGAGATGATGAATATTTTTTTATCTAAGCGTCGTCGGTGTCGGGGGACCGCTAAGGTTAACAGGAAACTAAAGTACAATTATGTTGTAATTTTGAACATAAAACAACCGTGCGACACTCATCCATACTAATATTATAAATGCGAAAGTAACTCTGTCTGTCTGTCTGTCTGTTACGCTTTCACGCCAAAACCGCTGAACCGATTTTGATGAAATTTGGTACAGAGATAGAAGAGACCTTGGGAAAGAACATAGGCTACCTTTTATCGCAAAAAAGAGGCTTTAAGGGGTTGAAATAGGAGGTGAAAGTTTATATGGTGGAAGTTCGTCGCTGTCGAAAATAAAACCATGCAACTTGGCATTGAAGCACTTAATAAGAAATAAGTCGGTGTTTTCAACATAGAATACTTTTTGTAGAGGGCGCCACCGCGCGATAACCTAGATCCGCGCAGACGAAGTCGCGGGCATAAGCTAGTAATAAATATATTTTCCCGGATAACTCACGTCTTAAATCGATACTCGTGCTGCGTCATCGGTGTGTGTGAACGTACCTTTACAGAGCGATGTGGTTAGTGTTGTGTGCTACCCTACATTTGACAGTTATAATGAAAAAGATGATGAAAACGCGGGTAGTTGTGTGCCGGTGTCAGTTTCGTCGTGTAGCGCGCGGGTTGCAACAGCCGCCGAGTCGCGTTGCGAGGAGGAAGGTCTACGGATTAGCCCGAAACGTGTCGAGTTAAACTCGATTCAAGACGTGAGATTCATGTTGTATTTGTTAAAGTATTAACCTTGCTTCGCAGGTTTGTGCAGGTTTCCTCGCGATGTTTTCCTTCACTGCAAAGCTCGTGGTAAATTTCAAATGTAATTCTGCACATGAATTTCGAAAAACTCAGAGGTGCGAGCCGGGGTTCGAACCCATGATCCTCTGCTTGAGAGGCGATAGGCCAAACCACTAGGCCACCACGGCTTTTTATCGAACAATCCATATCCATACTAATATTATAAATGCGAAAGTGTGTTTGTATGTTTGTCCCTCTTTCACGCCGTAATGGAGCGACGGATCGAAGTGATTTTTGGCATAGAGATAGTTTATGGGCCCGAGAGTGACATAGGCTACTTTTTATCCCGGAAAATGCACAATTCCCGAGGGAACAGCGCGCGATAACCGAATACCACGCGGGCGGAGCCGCGGGCAAAAGCTAGTAATGAACATAAATGACTTACCAAGCAAGCAATAGTTGTCTCCCATCTCCTCGGTAGACACGTACGCCTTCGAGCGTATCACCGTATATATACCGCCAACTGAAAATATAATAAATGTGAATTATATCGGCAAGAGCGCCCTATAAAACCGGCTAAGAGCGTGTCGGACACGCCCGAGATAGGGTCCCGTAGCCAGTACGAAAAAATTTAGTCATTTTTCTAAAGATTTCGTATTTTGTACGGAATATTCCAAGTTTAGGTATATTTTATACCTTAGGCTGCTATTTACTCTTAAACTACTAATAATTCTCAAAAAAACTGAACCGCTATAATTTTCCTTGTTGTACTTACTAGCATCCTGATTTTTTTTTATTTTTGCACTCGCCGGTTTAGATTTTAGAGGGGGAACGCTCGACTTTAATGAAAATTTGCACTTTTAAGTTGAATATTTTGCAAACAAATCATCGAATCAAAAAATTGTTTTAGCAACCCCCTAATGATTTCAAAAGAGTTATCGAACGATACCCCACACTATAAGGTTGGATGAGAAAAAAAAAACACCCCCAATTTACGTCTATGGGAGGTACTTTAAAATTTTTTTTTTTATTTTTTTATTGAGCAAAGCCGCGGACGAATGGACAGACTTGCCGAAACTCATGAAAAAACTCGTCTAGATTGTTTACCTTTTTTCAAATGCAAAAAAAAAAAAGTATAAAGTACAGTTCAATAGAATCTGACAATTTTCTACACATTTAAGACACCCTAACGTGGGCACGCTTGATTATACATGTCCCTGTTGTTGTGATTATCATCTAAAAGCAAAAAAAAAAGAATAATAGTCACATCACAAAGCCTTAGGCAGCCCGGTGTTCATATTAGTAGGCTGGAAATGTCTACAGGATTGTCAGATTCTATTGAATTGCCCCCTTATTCATAAACGACAATCAAACCTATTTTAGTTAAAATGCCGCTAAAATTCGTTTGTCCTTATCTGTCACTTCGACATTTGTATTTGTTAGAAAGGGACAAAGCATTTGTTAGTTAACATAGGCTTGTTAAGTTTTATGAATAAGGGGGTTGGAGTTTAGATAGATGTGCATCTCCACTGCGTCTCTAAAGTGCATCTTCACGTTCCATTTCCTGTGACATGACAATAACAGAACGCCTCATTATTATAACGCAAGATGCAGAACTGAAGATGTTTGTAAGAACGTCCGGTTTCCTATTGTTTAAGAACTAGACGCGACACTGAGTGTCTGATGTGCAAGTTGCGGAAAGTTGGAAAAGTTCTCGGAAATTTCTGGAAATTTTCACAAGAAATATAGGTGTAAAACTGGGTGCCCAGAATGAGAGATGGTTGAGTTTTTAGGGTTCCGTAGCCAAAATGGCAAAAACGGAACCCTTATAGTTTGGCCGTGTCTGTCTGTCTGTCCGTCCGCGGCTTTGCTCAGGGACTATCAATGCTATAAGGCTGTAATTTTGCACGAATATATATGCAAACTATGCTGAAAAAACAGTACAATAAAATATTTCAAAAAAAACTTTTTTTTTTAGATTACCTGCCGTAGACGTAAAGAGGGGGTGAGTTTTTTTTTCTCATCCAACCTTGTAGTGCGGGGTATCGTTGGATAGGTGTTTTAAAACCATTATTAAGGGGTTGCTAAAACGATTATCTAAATGGAGTAGTCTTTTGGCTGTTGGTTAACTTTGTTGGCAGCCCAGGCACATTCGAAGGTCCACCGGTTCTCATCGCTCGCAGCCTGCCCTCTGGTCTGGTCTTCTCGAGGAGCTACAGGGTTGGTCTTACTTTTGTTGTTTGCTTGATATTGCTTACCTTTGTTGGCAGCCTCCCAGGCGCATTCGAAGGTCCATCGGTTCTCGTCGCTCGCTGCCTGCTGGTCTGGTCTTCTCGAGGAGCTACAGGGTTGGTCTTACTTTTGTTGTTTGCTTGATATTGCTTACCTTTGTTGGCGGCCTCCCAGGCGCATTCGAAGATCCACCGGTTCTCGTCGCTCGCTGCCTCTAGTCTGGTCTTCTCGAGGAGCTACAGGGTTGGTCTTACTTTTGTTGTTTGCTTGATATTGCTTACCTTTGTTGGCGGCCTCCCAGGCGCATTCGAAGGTCCATCGGTTCTCGTCGCTCGCTGCCTGCTGGTCTGGTCTTCTCGAGGCGCTACAGGGTTGGCCTTACTTTTGTTGTTTGCTTGATATTGCTTACCTTTGTTGGCGGCCTCCCAGGCGCATTCGAAGATCCACCGGTTCTCGTCGCTCGCTGCCTCTAGTCTGGTCTTCTCGAGGAGCTACAGGGTTGGTCTTACTTTTGTTGTTTGCTTGATATTGCTTACCTTTGTTGGCGGCCTCCCAGGCGCATTCGAAGGTCCATCGGTTCTCGTCGCTCGCTGCCTGCTGGTCTGGTCTTCTCGAGGCGCTACAGGGTTGGTCTTACTTTTGTTGTTTGCTTGATATTGCTTACCTTTGTTGGCGGCCTCCCAGGCGCATTCGAAGATCCACCGGTTCTCGTCGCTCGCTGCCTCTAGTCTGGTCTTCTCGAGGAGCTACAGGGTTGGTCTTACTTTTGTTGTTTGCTTGATATTGCTTACCTTTGTTGGCGGCCTCCCAGGCGCATTCGAAGGTCCATCGGTTCTCGTCGCTCGCTGCCTGCTGGTCTGGTCTTCTCGAGGCGCTACAGGGTTGGTCTTACTTTTGTTGTTTGCTTGACATTGTTTACCTTTGTTGGCGGCCTCCCAGGCGCATTCGAAGGTCCATCGGTTCTCATCGCTCGCAGCCTGCCCTCTGGTCTGGTCTTCTCGAGGAGCTACAGGGTTGGTCTTACTTTTGTTGTTTGCTTGATATTGCTTACCTTTGTTGGCAGCCTCCCAGGCGCATTCGAAGGTCCATCGGTTCTCGTCGCTCGCTGCCTGCTGGTCTGGTCTTCTCGAGGAGCTACAGGGTTGGTCTTACTTTTGTTGTTTGCTTGATATTGCTTACCTTTGTTGGCGGCCTCCCAGGCGCATTCGAAGATCCACCGGTTCTCGTCGCTCGCTGCCTCTAGTCTGGTCTTCACGAGGAGCTACAGGGTTGGTCTTACTTTTGTTGTTTGCTTGATATTGCTTACCTTTGTTGGCGGCCTCCCAGGCGCATTCGAAGGTCCATCGGTTCTCGTCGCTCGCTGCCTGCTGGTCTGGTCTTCTCGAGGCGCTACAGGGTTGGCCTTACTTTTGTTGTTTGCTTGATATTGCTTACCTTTGTTGGCAGCCTTCCAGCCGCTGTTAAAGGTCGATCGGTTCTCATCGCTCACAGCCTGCACTCTGGTCTGGTCTTCTCGGGGCGCTACAAAGTTGGTCTAACTTATGTTGTTTGCTTGATATTGCTTACCTTTGTTGGCAGCCTCCCAGGCGCATTCGAAGGTCCACCGGTTCTCGCCGCTCGCTGCCTGCTGGTCTGGTCTTCTCGAGGCGCTACGGGGTTGGTCTTACTTTTGTTGTTGGCTTGATATTGCTTACCTTTGCTGGCAGCCTCCCAGGCGCATTCGAAGGTCCAGCGGTTCTCGTCGCTCGCTGCCTGCTGGTCTGGTTTTCTCGAGGCGCTACAGGGTTGGTCTTACTTTTGTTGTTTACTTGATATTGCTTACCTTTGTTGGCAGCCTCCCAGGCGCATTCGAAGGTCCACCGGTTCTCGCCGCTCGCTGCCTGCTGGTCTGGTCTTCTCGAGGAGCTACAGGGTTGGTCTTACTTTTGTTGTTTGCTTGATATTGCTTACCTTTCTTGGCAGCCTCCCAGGCGCATTCGAAGGTCCACCGGTTCTCGTCGCTCGCTGCCTGCTGGTCTGGTCTTCTCGGGGCGCTACAGGGTTGGTCTTACTTTTGTTGTTTGCTTGATATTGCTTACCTTTGTTGGCAGCCTCCCAGGCGCATTCGAAGGTCCACCGGTTCTCGCCGCTCGCAGCCTGGTCTCTAGTCCTCTTCTCGAAGGTTGGTCTTCTTATTTTTGTTGTTTGCTTGACATTGTTTACCTTTGTTGGCGGCCTCCCAGGCGCATTCGAAAGTCCACCGGTTCTCGTCGCTCGCTGCCTGCTGGTCTGGTCTTCTCGAGGAGCTACAGGGTCGGCCTTATTTTTGTTGTTTGCTTGATATTGCTTACCTTTGTTGGCGGCCTCCCAGGCGCATTCGAAGGTCCATCGGTTCTCGTCGCTCGCTGCCTGCTGGTCTGGTCTTCTCGAGGAGCTACAGGGTTGGTCTTACTTTTGTTGTTTGCTTGATATTGCTTACCTTTGTTGGCGGCCTCCCAGGCGCATTCGAAGATCCACCGGTTCTCGTCGCTCGCTGCCTCTAGTCTGGTCTTCTCGAGGAGCTACAGGGTTGGTCTTACTTTTGTTGTTTGCTTGATATTGCTTACCTTTGTTGGCGGCCTCCCAGGCGCATTCGAAGGTCCATCGGTTCTCGTCGCTCGCTGCCTGCTGGTCTGGTCTTCTCGAGGCGCTACAGGGTTGGCCTTACTTTTGTTGTTTGCTTGATATTGCTTACCTTTGTTGGCGGCCTCCCAGGCGCATTCGAAGATCCACCGGTTCTCGTCGCTCGCTGCCTCTAGTCTGGTCTTCTCGAGGAGCTACAGGGTTGGTCTTACTTTTGTTGTTTGCTTGATATTGCTTACCTTTCTTGGCAGCCTCCCAGGCGCATTCGAAGGTCCACCGGTTCTCGTCGCTCGCTGCCTGCTGGTCTGGTCTTCTCGGGGCGCTACAGGGTTGGTCTTACTTTTGTTGTTTGCTTGATATTGCTTACCTTTGTTGGCAGCCTCCCAGGCGCATTCGAAGGTCCACCGGTTCTCGCCGCTCGCAGCCTGGTCTCTAGTCCTCTTCTCGAAGGTTGGTCTTCTTATTTTTGTTGTTTGCTTGACATTGTTTACCTTTGTTGGCGGCCTCCCAGGCGCATTCGAAAGTCCACCGGTTCTCGTCGCTCGCTGCCTGCTGGTCTGGTCTTCTCGAGGAGCTACAGGGTCGGCCTTATTTTTGTTGTTTGCTTGATATTGCTTACCTTTGTTGGCGGCCTCCCAGGCGCATTCGAAGGTCCACCGGTTCTCGTCGCTCGCAGCCTGCCCTCTATCCATGAAGGACAGCAGGTCGTGAGTGGACTCAGCGCGGTAGAAGCGACGGGAGGAGCGGTCGCGAGACATGGTGCTGGAAAAAGAGGGCAATTTATAGACATCGGTTACATGCTTGGTCTGGCGTCAATTCTTCTTCTCTTTTAAAATATGGCTTTCTATCCTAATTAATAGGACAATTTCGCCAGTGTCAAAGTATTCTCTTTCGACAGGCAACGTTGTACGGTGATTGTAGTTTTTGCAACTTGATATTAAAATTCCAGAAACCACGTGGAAACAGCTTGCGCATTAAAAAATGTCAGACACGAGAGCAATATAGAATTTTGTGATCACTGTTCACTGTTAAGGTTAATCGCCGCATAAAACACTATCAACATTATACTTCAACTAGCCAAAGAAACAGAAATAGCAAAATTAGATATTGACTTCATCCGCCATGTTCGAATGCTACAAACCGAATCTGGCGTCAATTCAGTTCTTAAATCAGTTTTTAACAGACTTCAAAAAAAGAGGTTATTTATTTATTTATTTATTCCAAGAAAATTTTACAGCATTACAGTTAGAGACCAATGCGCTGTAAAATTAAAAGTATACAAAACAAAAATATTTAAAGAAAATAACTATCTATAGTTAGGGATTTTTGAACGTCTTCGTCGTCGCTACCCTAAAACGACGGAACACCACACCCTCCGGCCAGAAGTCGGAGCGCAGGAACATCTGCTGGTGCTTGGCAGGCACTTGGAGTCTAAATGAGCTGAAATTGTTAGCCCTTTGAGACTCGAGCGGGATGATGGATATCTCTAGCTGGGCTCCTTGTAACCGGGCCTTTACTGCCGCGCGGACGTGCTCGAACACCTTGTCAGGCGTCGTCTTCTCGTCCAACCGAGACAGGTAGATGTTCACCATCGGTACTGCAGCTTGGATACAGGACGACGCTGCAGGAACGGTCCCACGCTGATTGCGATTGCGCTTTAAACGGCGTTTCCGATTCACTACTGGAGTGAAGCCATCATCGCGCAAAATAACTTTCGGCGCTGGTCGATCGGCGGCCGCAGGCTGCTCTTGCGTTCCCTTTACAGAGTTCAGGGGGCGCGAGCGGCGCGGCGGGCGGCGAGATGCCTGAGCGTAGGTCCCTTTTTGCACCCGAGATGAATTGGGAGCATCGGGAGCCGGCGCAGGCGACACAGGGTGGGGCGGCAAGTTGACAATGCGCGCCATAGCAGATACGGGTTCACTAACCTGCGACTGATTGCAATGAGTTGCCTTCGTGCCGTTCGACGAGTGAACATTTTGCGCAATAGCTCGGCCGCGGCGACGCGGTGTCACGTTTCGCTGATGCGACCATGCCCGAGCCGCCTCGGCCGATGCGTCGCGCAATGAGGTCAACTCTCCTCGTAAATCGGCATTCTCACGTTCCGACGTCTCCAACCTCTTCTGGATGGCAGTTACATCTGCTCGCAGAAGGACGATTTCCTTAAGAAGCCGCGTAACGTCGACGTGTTCAAACGTCACTCGCGGCATCTTGCTAGGGTCTTTCGGTATAAAAGTTGGGACTTCATCCGGATCTGTTTCAGTAAACACACGAAAGATGTCCTGAACATGTTTCTTAACACAGCCGCTTCTACGCGCCGCCAGGCGCACGGAGGTCAGGCCAGTAGTGTTGCTGAGCAGCCCCTTGGCGGCGACCACCTCAGCCTCCGTGTAATTGGAGGAGCAGATCTCCGCTAAGTAGGGCTCGTCGATGATACCACAGTGCCCCTGGACAAACGCCAGGATATTGCTGTACACTTGTATCTCAGAGCGCTTCGCCATAGTCAATAGGTAAACTAGGTCACACGTGTAAATAAATACTGTTCGTAAGCCGGCGACGGTCGCTACAAGAAGCGTCCGACCGCGCCGGAATCACAATTGTTATCAATTCGGTTGTATTTTTTTTATGTTTGTTACCTCAGAATACGTCATTTATGATCCGATTTCATTTTTTTATTTACTGGTCTACAAATGCTTTCAATTAGGTCCCATAAGCACTAAATCAGGATGTGATGATTGGATCCTAAGGAAATCGAGGGAACTCTTCAAATGTTGTAGGGACACCAATGGTAATTTTGATATATTTAGTAGTAACTCGTGCATTTGCTCAAAATCATCATTTGGTGAAGTGGAACTGATGATGAAGACCATATTTGACCAACAGAGCGACTACTCAATAACAAGTACCTCACGGGTTGAATTTTAATTACATTAACACAGTAGCAATTTAAGCTCATCGTAATACAGTTTTTTGAAGTTGGTTAAAAAGTCAGTTGAAAAATATGATTGATGATGAAAAGTAACAGAAATAAAGACAAATGTCACACTCTTATTGCACTTGAAGATTGGCTGGCATCCAAATGTATGGATAATGGGTTTTACGTCAACACATTATATATGTTAATGTATGTAAAAGATCATACATTATACATATTCAGTATGCTTACTGTATTTTCCTGTTCATAAAATACGTCTCGATCGCGTTCGCGTTAAAATCTCAATTCGTATGGAAACACGGACAGCGCCTCTAGCGGAAAGTTTGCGCAACGAATTTAGTGAGTATAGGTTTGCTACGTAAATTATTTCGTCCGCGTATCGTAACGAAAACGGGTGATGACGCCGCACCGTGGACATGTGGCGGCTACGTATCGACGATCGAACGCTCGATTTACGTCTTCGAATTTCGAATAGTAAACGAATGTTTTGTGAAAACGTCACACTAGAGGCACTGTTGTGTGCAAGTACTTGTATGTAGACAGTTCTTGACACAACCTCAATGAAGACCACGATCAAAATTTTGGGAATTCCCAGGGGAATTTTCAGGGTTCCGTAGCCAAAATGGCAAAAACGGAACATTTATAGTTTCGCCATGTCTGTCTGTCTGTCTCTCGTATGTCTGTCCGTCCGCGGCTTTGCTCAGGGACTATCAATGTTAGAAAGCAGTAATTTTGCATGAATATATTTTTTTTTTTATTCGACTGGAAAGCAAACGAGCAAGTGGGTTTCCTGGTGGTAAGAGATCACCACCGCCCATAAACATCTGCAACACCAGGGGTATTGCAGATGCGTTGCCAACCTAGAGATATGTAAACTATGCCGACAAAACATTACAACAAAAAATTCAAAAAAAATTTTTTTCATTGTTATACCATTTTGTCGGCATAGTTTACATACATATATATTCATATATATTCGTGCAAAAGCTTTCTAGCAGTGATAGTCCCTGAGAAAAGCCGCGGACAGACAGCGCAAAACTATAAGGGTTGTTCCGTTTTTGCCACTTTGGCTACGGAACCCTAAAAAAGCGTTTCAACTGACTCGCTTGCCCGAGTTATTCATTAACACCCAAGCGATAAAATCAAACAGATTATTTTACGTGTTTATTTTCTTATAAACGTGTTAACAATACCTAAATATTTTCATAAGCTAGTTATCTATATGATAAACATACATGGTTAGCACGCCGGTCCTAACACGCTTATGTCACACGTGATAAGGTTCAAAGTGGAATGGCACAAGGCTTACACCTACGCCTTTTTGAAGATGAAAAGAGTGTAGTAAGAATACAAAATATTATCTCATATTCATAGCTGAAGACCGAAGAGTAAATTGATTTAAACGTAAAATAAATTGTAATAGAGTTTAGCTCGACATGTTTCGGGCTAATTCGCAGCCCTTCTTCCTAGGAGCAACGACTCATGTCACATAAACATGTAAATAAATAAATAAATAAATAAATGTCATGGGACACTTGACACCAATCTCCAATGACACTAGACCTAGTCCCAAACTAAGCAAATCTTGTACTATGGACACTAAACATTAAACTCGATTTAAGATGCGAGTTATCCGTTACAATCCATACTAATATTATAAATGCGAAAGTGTGTGTTTTTATCTTTGTCCGTCTTTCAAGTCGAAACGGAGCGACGGATCGACGTGATTTTTAGCAAAGAGATAGTTTATGGGCCAGAGAGTGTCATAGGATACTTTTTATCCCGGAAAAATGCAGTTTCCGAGGGAACAGCGCGCGATAACCGAATACCACGCGGGCGGAGCCGCGGGCAAAAGCTAACCTATAAATACATGTATACACACACACAAACATCACGCATGTATTCCCAAATGGGTTAAGCAGAGCACACGAAACGTTACCGCTTCGGAGCCACTTTTAGCAATTTTAGGTTTTAAGTTTGACAAAAACGGTACAATAGTGACAGGTTGCTAGCCTGTCGCCTGCGGTACACCTTAACCTATATCCTCAGTCGCCTCTTACGACATACACGGAAGAAATGGAGAGCTGTAATTCTAATCCGACACCACACGGGGCAGCTATAAATAGAAATGTTTATACGCTGTTCGCAAGTGCAGAGAACATAACTTAACGAACAAAAAGTTGGAAAATACCCGACTTTGTCACTTCTAGGGTTGCCAACTATACTGTTTTTCACAACATTGTACTGTTATTTTTACCCGACTGCGAAGAAGGAGGGTTATGTGTTTGACGCGTATGCATTTTATTGTTGGACAAAAATAAAGTACACAATATACAAGCAATATACTGTTTTCAGCATCAAAATGCCTGGCAATGTAAATTCTAAAAATACCATAACGCTACGAATAAATATTCTCATAATATTTATTTGTAGCCATAACATTACACCCCACACTTTAGTCTACTCGTGACCACGCCGACTGTAATGTTGCCGAAACGTCGAGGTAAATATTACTTGTGTAAAAATAGCGTGATAAGTCCCGTTATGGTATTTTGACTGAGTGAGAATCACGAAAGTTTAAAACGTTATAATGTAAATGCTTATGTAAATCGCGTGAAAATATAATAATCTAGTAGTGACATCCTGGTAGTCCAGCCAGGATCGTCTCCGCAGGACGGAACTCTTCAACGGTTAAGAGAAGTTTCCCTGCCGGCCGCGCGGCCGCGTTAGGTATTCGTTTGGGATATTGCTGTCTTTATCGCTCGTGACATAAGCGCTCGCAGCTGTCCCCCCATGCACATACCCTCCCGCTTCTCCGCTTCCCGCAAAAATATATCGAGATAGCTGTAGGCTTTTCAAGATTTGGCCGGTTGAATTTTGGATTTCGTTGTCCTCATATTATACGAAAAGTATAGCACAGAAATCAATGATAGGTATTTTACAATCAAGATCTTCATTATATTTTCTATGCCTGTGGTTTTTTCGATTTTTGAAAAAATGCTTTAATAGTCTGTAAATCTCGTCTAAAGTTGAAAACTTTTTTGTCGACTTTTGAGCTCCTGTAATTCTGATATTACACATTTATATGAAAATGTGAAAAACCACAGGCATACATAATTACGTCTAGTCCATACTTACAAAATTTGATCTACTTCTGTTGCCTAGTTTTCAAATGAGACCGGGACTACGTTTGTATGGAGAATGGACCAAAGAGAATAGACTTCTCTTAATAGCATCGACTTGAAATTTGGTATGAAAATGTAGTTTGGGGTGACAATGCAAGTACAGTGAACAAAAAGCACAGTTAGAATGAGTTAGCATTAGAAATGAAATTTTTATAGTTAGGTTACTGTCAATTCAGTTTTGGATTTTTTATAAAATGGCGTAACCATATAGATTAAAAATGTAAAAGACAG
This sequence comes from Choristoneura rosaceana, assembly GCA_037349165.1. Lineage (NCBI taxonomy): Eukaryota > Metazoa > Arthropoda > Insecta > Lepidoptera > Tortricidae > Choristoneura > Choristoneura rosaceana. Next base: position 4,448,078 of record JAZBNJ010000017.1, read on the forward strand.
ACATGCGAACTCTGTAGTTTTCACAAAGCCAATAATTATTAGGATTCTAAAGCAGCCGTATAGCCGTCTTTGTTATCTTTACGTAATATTTGTTATCACTTTGTCATTTAAACCACGCGGGTTCAAGATTATCGAGAAGTAGGTCCATAGACCTACTACGACATATCGTGATATCGCTGTTGCCACATACTATTATGATAGTGATAGTACTAGCACAGTATATAAGTCGGCGGCCGATCGTAAATTCTGCCAGATCACGAAATGAAACATCAGATAATACCATGGTTGTAATTAAATGAATAAATGAATGAATTAAATTCCTAGGCACATCGTGAAATGGCGCCATTTCATGACAGATATGCCTAAAAGTTGCCCAGGTATATCACGATGTGCCTGAGAAACAATACGGCAGATCGATTAGAGCAACGCATTCGTCGATATTCATAGCTCTATATCGGGCACATCGTGACATGCTGAAAATAATAAAAATTTAGGTACGACGAGCGAAGCGAGGAGTGGTTAGTATGAATTGTGACAACTAAGCACGAGCCGAGCGAGCGAAGCGAGCGTGCCGCGGCAGCGGCCTGCGAAGTGCCAGAAACGATATGGCGGCGTTTCATAATATGCCTAGGAATTTCCTGATTTGTCTAAACGTCACTAGCCAAATCGTTAAACGGTGAGTTTTGGACGATATGGCGGATGTCCCTTAGCCAATTCATGAATGGCGCCATTTCATGATATGCCTAGGAATTTCGAGATCTGGCGGAGTTTACGATCGGCCGCCGACATATACATACAACTCAACTATAAGTGGATAGTGTAACAAAAAGCTGGAAAACCCCCGACTTTGTCACATTAAAATGCAATATCTCAAAAACGGCTGGACCGATTTTGATGAAACATGTCTAAGAAACATTGCTATCAAATTCGATGAGGAACTTGATATCAGTTTGACAGCTCTTTTCAAAAGATAGTAAGGTTTCTCAAAAACTATTTTGATTAAGTAAAGATTTCCGGAAATAATCGCTCCCAAAGTAGCAAAAATGGTATCCTCCCCCTCTATCTTGTAAACCGTTTGTCCAAAAAAATATGCAAAAAATATGGAAAGGTAACGCTTAATAAATACTTTCAACGAAAATTGGTTTTAATATGATCGGATATACCGTTTTTGAGTAATTGCCGAAAAACTGCGCTTCTCAACAAAAGGACATAAGTAAGTGCTGTGAAGATACGCTCTTTTTTCTGGTAATAGATTTTAAGACTGTAGTAAATGTTTTAATCCCTTCCCTACTATCCCTACTAATATTATAAATGTGAAAATAACTCTGTCTGTCTGTCTGTCTGTATGTCTGTTACGCTTTCACGTAGAAACCACTTCACCGATTTTGATGAAATTCGGTATGTAGGTAGTTTAAACCCCAAAGATCAACATAGGATACCTTTTATTCCGGTAGAGGGCGCCACCACGCGATAACCTAGATCCACGCAGACGAAGTCGCGGGCATAAGCTAGTTGTGTTATAACGCACATAATATTACTTGATTTTTTTCGTAATGCCTACGGAACCCTATCTTGGGCGTGTTCAACACGCTCTTAGCCGGTTTTTTTTCTATTTTTTTTTTACTCTTAATATGCCAACTATGCCAACCTCATTGAAAGACTCAATGGCCACATTCATCAAACACTTCTATTGCAATGTCCAGATTATCTGGCTACAAAGGAATGCTTGATGAACCTGTAAATTCGTAATGCATCTTCCGATACTGGACAACTCAAAATAATATTCACTGCACCATTGAACAGGTCCAAATCACTCAAATACCTCTCACGGCTATCCTTAGTCAATACAGACTCCACCAAAAAATCCTCAATCCTATTAAAATCCATGTACATTGGGGATTGAACTACTTTCATCATATTTAAAATTTATTCAATGGAACATGACCTGACCACACTCGAAACGCCCACACAAGTAAATCCCTGGGGAAGCTGGCACAATCAAAGAGGTATGCATCTTAGACAACTTAGGTGGTAAGTTTCCAGCTTTTTAATTTCTGCTTTGCTGTGTCTACAAAGCAGACATGTAATGTAATTATAATTGTGCACTAGAATTCAAACTGCTTTTAATTAGGTACTGCCTGATATGACTTTTTTTTGCTTGAGTAAATAAATATTTAATTAAAAAAGGTCTGCATTATTTTAATTTTTTATTTTCTAATAATTATTATTCCAAGAAGTTACTGCAATGTATTTCGCCTATTTAATTAATTAAATTACTAAAAATTATTAAACTTAAACTAAAAATATCCCAGAAGTTATCATAATCTTGGTATATTAAAACAAGCCTGCAATCGACTGATCAAAGCCACTTAAAAAAAAAAACTTTAAAAAGTTAAAAGTTACTCGAATAAAATATCGACAGCGAGTTTTATTTCCCAAATTACGTAGAGAAACCGGAAGATATCCAAGACTATTTTTAACCACGCCGCTTGAATGAAAAGCAGCTACGCACGAGAGAATTATTTCAATAAAAATTTACTCACAGATTTAATAAAACACGTACGTATTCAGCGAAAACAAAACGGTGTTATTTCACGGTATTATCACTGAAAACACTTATTACAACGTGACGGAAACCCAGTTGGCACTGAAAATGTAATTACGGAATATATTTACGTAAATTCATGTACGTAATACATGACTTAGCGGGTAGAATATTGGAATGAAAATAGTTTTTGTAGGTTAACTAACGTCAAACCAGTTTGAGTGCAAGGTCACCTTGGTGTGACAGTCGTGAGACGTTTTTCATGATGAAAATAGATGCGTGTTTGTGTTGCGTTGAGCGTCAATTTTTTTAAAACAAAGCTTATAAATATTTGTATGGTTTTAATGATTTTAATCCTCAGTTAGTTAGATCGTTATGTATATGCTTATATCTGTCTGTGACATCACAGCGCTCAAAATAGATGGATGTGTTTTTTTTAATCGATAGCTAGTTTAATCGATATAGTAGATGGTTCTTAGCCGTTTCACTAAAATCAGTTAAGATGATTTTGCCATACCATAACGTTTCCAGCCTGTGTTTCTACTAATAAAACAAATAAATGCAACAGGAACTTTAATATCATATACAGTATATATAAAAACAAACTGATTATTAATAGGAAATAACAAAAACAAGGAACAAATTAAGGCACTTCTAGAATCAGTAAAATATTATTTTCACCTTAGAGTTTACAAGTTTTTTCTTACATTATAAAACAACATCAGAATCTAGACTCAAAGGCGGACTGGCTTCAAACTCATCCGCAAATTGGTCAACACTGTCATTCAAATCATTTTCTATGGCAACACTGTTCGAAAAATTCAATCTTATTGGATGCACTCTTTTCACAAACGTTCTATTTAAACCAACCGGGCTTGCCTCATTTCGTAAGTTTTTTTTTCCTACGCTGGTAACATTTATGGGAGTATTTTCACTATTGGCAACTTTGTCGTTCGATATCAAAGGGCTTTTATATGTTGCAGAGGCGTTTTTCGACTTGTTAATAATATGTATGGAACTTAGAGGAGGTGGTTCTCCATACATTTTTAATTTTTCTATTTTTTCTTGTACTCTCTTCTTTCTAAGCAACTGTTCAGGTGACATTTGCGTGGTAAAACTCGACTCGAAGTCCAAGCCAGTAAGATTCAAATTCATATCACAGTTCATAGGCGATTCCAACCTTTTAGGCGTAATGGTACCAAATCTGTATGGTGACACATTCTCAACGTTCCTAGTTTTGAAAGTTGAATAATTATTTTTTAAAACTACGCAATCTTCGCAGAACTTTTCTTTGATTTTTGACAGCTTATCTGACAGTTCGCATGTCAGTTCCGAAGCGCGTTTGTCCTTAGGCGTTTTAGTAAAATACGTAAACTCAGTGACTCTGTACTGTGGTATACTTTTTCTAGAGTTGCCAGCTCTTTTCTGTAAATTCACGCAGGTTACTAACTGGCCAGTATCTAGGATGTTTTCGAAGCCGAATTTTTTTAATCCGCCCCAGAAATTGACGCAGATCATGTTTTTATCAGCATCGGCCAGGAAGACATTTTGGAAGTTTTGTTTTTTTTCATCGAAATCTTTAGTCGATGGTTCTATTTCGAATATAATACCGACTGTATCTATTTCGTTGTAGTCTGTGCTTATATTCGGGTTTTGGGTCAATTCCTTTATTTCGTAGCATTTTCGTTTTAGAGTGTTAGCAAAGAGTTTGTATTTTTCGTTTTTCTGTGTGTATGGCTTGAAAACAGTCTGTCTGCCTGCAGATAATTGAATTTCGGAGTTTCTGAAAAAATAAAAGAGTTTTTTAAAAACCGACACTAATAAAATAACCAATAACAAATATTATCTTTTTTTTTAATTCGATTAGTCCTTTATTTTGTTACTAGGGCTTTGTGACTCCCATATATATTTTACGGCCTACACGGTAACACACATAGTAACTCTGTAACACACAGAGTAACTCTGTAACACAAGAGTAATTTGGTAACACACAGAGTAAATGAGCGGCCACACCGCTGCTTAAAAAACGGTGTCGGTACGGAATCGCAGTAACGCATCGTAAGCGCACCGTTTTTATTGCATGCTCTCCACACCGCTGCTTAACATACGCAGACGGTGCGGAATCGCAGTGACTTGCCGTAAACGTCATGACTTTTGGTTGGTCAATTTGACGTTTACGGCACCGGCACTTACGATTCTGCGCTGTTTTAGTAACTCGGCCGGCGATAAGATAGAATTAGATAACATTATTATAAATGTGGCTATACCCTACCCCTAGTAGTCCTTATTAGAATAAGGCCTTATGTATTTTTATGTTTTATGCCAAATAAATAGATACTAAATACTAGAGTAATTCGGTAACACACAGGGTAACTCAGTAACACACAGGGTATCTCGATAACACGCAGAGTAACTCGGTAACATAAGGTTAGCTCGCTTGTAAGTAAACAAATGCTTACCTCATTCCAGTTGGTATGAAATTTAGTATCTCTATCCAAGCTCCCTCTGTCATCAGCTCCATGACAGCCCCTGAAGGGTTCCATATTGAGAGATAACCTAAAAAACACCATGAAACTACCGTGAGACTCACTCATATTAAATGATATTGTAACGGATAACTCACGTCTTAAATCGAGTTTAGCTGCGCGTGTTGCGGCAGCCGCCGAGTCGCGTGCTCCGTAGAAGAAGGGTTTCGAAATAGCCCGAAACATGTCGAGCTAAACTCGATTTAAGACGATTCATTTAATATTAAAAAAAACACACTTAAAATAACTAAAAAAAACTAACTAAATTGGCACAGCGACCCAAAGAGGGCGTAACAAAATCGCACAGACTTCGCTGGTTCGGCCACCTACTACGAATGGGAGAGGATCGGGCTGCCAAGAGAGCGTACGTGGGACGACCGATCGGTCGCCGCCCGGTTGGGCGAGCCAGGTACCGCTGGGAGGACAGTGTCCAAGCGGATCTGCGACGCCTTGAAGTCGACACTTAAAATACATGACATCAAATCACAATCATAAGAAAAAAATAATAATGAAAATAGCATTCACAAGATATATTTTTTTGTATTGAATTTGGCGATACTTTCCGGAGATCCACATCAAAATACTATAAACACCCGCGATCTTACTTAAAAGTGTGTTCATGCGGTTCCTCCATCTCCACACTGTAAGAACACACAAATCACACTGTTTACTGAACCGTTGTGTTCTGAGGATGAATTATGATTGAGTTCGAAACACTGACGTGTTGTTTGGTGGTGAAATTTGGGTTTGTGTTCTTACTCCGTGGAGGTATAAGAACTGCATGAATGTCAAATTGTATAGACTTAGCTATCGTAAGGTCAAGAGTGAACAAAGTGATTGTTTTTATTTTATTGATATGGACGTCCACAAAGTACAAATCAACGCACGTAAAAAGTGCTCCTGGCGACATACCTGCGCAGTGAGCAAAATGTATGCGTAGCCAAGGCTCGGATACCGGTTAAATTTCCAAACCGTTATCATGTACTTGGCGCAAAACCTTTTTAGTTTGGTTTCGTTCGCGAAACCGTTATTTTCAAACCGGTTTTTAGGGAACATTTCCATAAATAAAGTTCTTGTCAGATTAACCGGTTTAGAACAATTAAAACCGGTTTATTCCGGCGCAGGATAAACGTCGCCGCCCGCCGCCGGCTGGCCAGCTGTCACTCGTCGAATAAACCGGTTTATTTAGGTTATAGTTAAGTTCTTAAAACGTTCGCGTTCTTATGAAAGTTCGGAGTTAAATCGAAATAAACCGGTATTCATCGCTATTTTATAAACCGGTTCCGAGCCTTGTGCGTAGCGCCATTGGCTTGTTAGTTGACAGATGCGCAAACATATCCCCTCTACTAGCCATCCAGAGCTCTTTTTACATGCGTTTGACTTGTAACGCTTGATTTAATGAACTAGTATTTACCTCTATTCACTTCAACACCGCTTCCTGTTTCTCTATAATCAACCAATCTCACTTTCAGTACGTGAGCGACATTTTCTTTTTTCATTCCACATTTCTCCAGTTTCTCTTGAAACTTGGCTCTTATTTCTTCCATCTTCTTCTCTCGCTTTCTCTGATTATACTCTTCTAGTAGTACGTTTTGTGAGGCAGTTAGATGCGACTGGAAAAAAATGGGGAAACCGTCTAGCCGTTTAAGCTATAGAGAGAACCAAAGCAATAGACATACATATTATACGCTCAAAAAACATAACAACCCCTCCTCAGGTAGTTGGACAAAAAAAAACTTTTTTTTCATATGATGAGAAGCAGGTGGTAGGACCTTGTGCAAGGTCCGCCCAGATTGCTACCACCATCTTGCTCGCTAATCCTGCCGTGAACAGTGCTTGCACTGTTGTGTTTCGGCGTGGAGAGTAAGACAGCCGGTGAAATTACTGGCACTTGAGGTATCCCATTTTAGGCCTCTAGGTTGGCAAAGCATCTGTAATACACCTGGTGTTGCAGATGTTTATGGGCGGTGGTGATCTCTTACCATCAGGAGACCCAGTTGCTCGTTTGCCATCCAGTCGAATAAAAAAAAAGCAATCACCGCTGCCCATGGACACCTGACACGAGGGGTATCACAGGTGCGTTACCGACCCTTTGAGAGACTGACAACTTATCTAACTTACCCTATACTCGTCAGGGTCCCGGCTTCGCTTGACCATCTTAGATATTTGTGAGCCGCTGTCAAAACAATTTGATTTGTCATTCGTATAGCTTTCTGAATCTTGAGATTCCTGTAAAAAAAGAAAATTAACACGTCTATGATTTGTTTCTGATATCATACATTTTTGATACTGATTGTAAAATTGTCTAAATTTTAGGAAGGCTTACTTAGCAAAACGTCTAGGTCGTGAAATGCACAAGTAGGCAGAATGACTAAATTATGTAAGGTCTTGATTGTGTTAAATAGTTTTACAAGACCAGACCAGACCATTTACCTACTTAAACATTATCCCCCTTATTCATAAAACTTAACAAGCCTGTGTTAACTAACAAATGCTTTGTCCCTTTCTAACAAATACAAATGTCGAAGTGACAGATAAGGACAAACGAATTTTAGCGGCATTTTAACTAAAATAGGTTTGATTGTCGTTTATGAATAAGGGGGTATGACATTAAGTCGTTTTACAGCCAAGTCATTCCGTCTACTATGCCTTATAGCAATGAGCGCGTTTTACACCAATGCATTTTGCTACCCGCACAAAATACAACTAAGGTGCTCTGCTCGCCAAGGCTAAATGCAAGTAAGGCCAACGGGACCCGACCCCAAAAAATACCTGATCAGCCAACTCCTTCTCCAATTCCTCGTACAGTTTCTCCATGAGCGCCTGCTGTTCTTCCTCCTGTTTCATCAGACGAATCTGCTCCAGTCTCTCTGATAGTATTACTGGAATTAAGAACATTTATACTTTTTAAGTTCCCATACCGCACTGGGCCCGCGTGGGAACTATGGCCCAAGCCCTCTTGTTCTGAGAGCCCTGTGCCCAGCGGTGGGACGTATATAGGCTGGGATAGATACTTTTAGAGAATAAAAGCACTAATTTAATCTAATACTTTGTTTTTGTGTGTTACTGTGTTACTGATGTTACGCGTGTGTGTCTTACTGTGTGTTACCGATACTCTCAGTTTTATTAATGAAAAAATGGAACTGGAACACTCACCGGCTCCCCCCTCCCCTTTGAGCACAGCCAGCCGCGGGTACACCCTGGCCAGTACGACGGCGGTGGCGTGTATGACCCCTCACCCATCTAACTTACTGTTACTGTTATTGTGTGTTACTGTGTTACTGATGTTACGCGTGTGTCTTACTGTGCGTGTTACTGATAGTTTCAGTTTTGTCAACGCGCGCGCCGGGGCGGAGCCAACGCACGCGCCGCGTGTATGACCCCTCGCCCATCTAACTTACTGTTACTGTTATTGTGTGTTACTGTGTTACTGATGTTACGCGTGTGTCTTACTGTGTGTTACTGATAGTAAGGTAGATGATAGAACTATACTCACCGGCGCCCCCTTCCCCCTTAAGTACAGCCAGCCTTGGGTACACCCTGGCCAGCACAGCAGTAGCAGCGCCGCGTCCCCCGCCCGCCCGCGCCCGCAGCCCGCACGCGACGGCGCCGGCGCACGCGCCGAGGGTTCGGAGCATGCGCGCACGCCGCGTGCATGACCCCTTGCCCATCTAACTTACTCTATTGTCGGTGTAGGTAGTTTAAACACACATTGGCGCTTGAATGTGTCGTCCTAACGGAGCCGGGGGAGGGGGTTGAATAAAACATGCTAAGGAGCAAGCTTGTCGGGGGTCTGTCGGTAGTCACTAATAACATTATTAGTGTCAAAAAATAAAACGTCACCATGACGGCTCGTCATCTTAAACAATAATTTGTTTTAACGATATAACTTATATTTGGATTTTACTGTTACTGTTGTTGTGTGTTACTGTGTTACTGATGTTACGCGTGTGTCTTAACTGTCCGTGTTACTGATAGTTTCAGTTTTGTTAACGCACGCAACGCGTGTATGACCCCTCGCCCATCGAACTTACTGTTACTGTTATTGTGTGTTACTGTGTTACTGATGTTACGCGTGTGTTTTACCGTGTTACTGATAGTTTCAGTTTTATTAATGAAAAGATGTTGGACTCACCGGCGCCCCCTTCCCCCTTAAGTACAGCCAGCCTTGGGTACACCCTGGCCAGCACGGCGACGGCGGCACCGCGTCCCCCTCCCGCGCGCGCCCGCAGCCCGCACGCGACGGCGCCGGCGCACGCGCTGAGCGGGCGGAGCCAGCGCGCGCGCCGCGTGTATGACCACTTGCCCATCTAACTTAATCTATTGTCTGTGTAGGTAGTTTAAACACACATTCGCGCTTGAATGTGTCTTCCTAACGTGGCCGGGGGAGGGGGTTGAATAAAACATACTAAGGAGCAATTTTGTCGGGGGTCTGTCGGTAGTCACTAATAACATTATTAGTGTCAAAAAATAATACTATGACGGCTCGTCATCTTAAACAATAATTTGTTTAAACGATATAAATGATATTGGGATTATACTGTTACTGTTGTTGTGTGTTACTGTGTTATTGATGTTACGCGTGTGTCTTACTGTGCGTGTTACTGATAGTTTCAGTTTTGTTAACGTACACGCCGAGGGGGCAGAGACAACGCGCGCGCCGCGTGTATGACCTCTCGCCCATCTAACTTACTGTTACTGTTATTGTGTGTTACTGTGTTACTGATGTTACGCGTGTCTTACTGTGTGTTACTGATACTCTCAGTTTTATTAATGAAAAAATGGAACTGTACACTCACCGGCGCCCCCTTCCCCCTTAAGTACAGCCAGCCTTGGGTACACCCTGGCCAGCACGGCAGCAGCAGCGCCGCGTCCCCCGCCCGCCCGTGCCCGCAGCCCGCACGCGACGGCGCCGGCGCACGCGCCTAGCGGGCGGATCCAGCGCGCGCGCCGCGTATATGACCCCTTGCCCATTACTGTTGCAACCTTGCAACTTACTCTTATACTTATATGTGACGTCTTTACGTTACTCCCGGATTGTAATTATATCTTTATAGTGTTTATGTTTTGTGGAACTAGCCGTGGCAATGAACTTTAAGTCAAAGTTAGGAGGCGAATGGTATACTGTTGTTGTGTGTTACTGTGTTACTGATGTTACGCGTGTGTCTTACTGTGTGTTACTGATACTCTCAGTTTTATTAATGAAAATATGGAACTGTCCACTCACCGGCTCCCCCCTCTCCCTTAAGCACAGCCAGCCTTGGGTACACCCTGGCCAGCACGACGGCGGTGGCGAGTATGACCCCGCGCCCATCTAATTTACCTACTGTTATTGTGTGTTACTGTGTTACTAATGTTACACGTGTGTGTTACCGTGTGTTACTGATAGTTTCAGTTTTTATTAATAAAAAGATGGTAGTCCACTCACCGGCTCCCCCTTCCCCCTTAAGCACAGCCAGCCTTGGGTACACCCTGGCCAGCACGGCAGCAGCAGCGCCGCGTCCCCCGCCCGCGCGCGCCCGCAGCCCGCACGCGACGGCGCCGGCGCACGCGCCGAGCGGGCGGAGCCAGCGCGCGCGCCGCGTGTATGACCCCTCACCCATCTAACTTACTCTATTGTCGGTGTAGGTAGTTTAAACACACATTCGCGCTTGAATGTGTCGTCCTAACGGGGCCGGGGGAGGGGGTTGAATAAAACATGCTAAGGAGCAAGCTTGTCGGGGGTCTGTCGGTAGTCATTAATAACATTATTAGTGTCAAAAAATAAAACGTCACCATGACGGCTCGTCATCTTAAACAATAATATTTTTTAACGATATAAATGATATTTGGATTTTACTGTTACTGTTGTTGTGTGTTACTGTGTTACTGATGTTGCGCGTGTATGTGTTTTAGGTACTGTGTGTTACTGTTAGTAAGGTAAATGGAACTGTATACTCACCGGCGCCCCCTTCCCCTTTAAGCACAGCCAGCCTTGGGTACACCCTGGCCAGCACGGCAGCAGCAGCGCCGCGCCCGCCTCCCGCCCGCGCCCGCAGCCCGCACGCGACGGCGCCGGCGCACGCTCCGAGCGGGCGGAGCCAGCGCGCGCGCCGCGTGTATGATCCCTTGCCCATCTACCTTACTCTATTGTCGGTGTAGGTAGTTAAAAGACACATTTGCGCTTGAATGTGTCGTCCTAACGGGGCCGGGGGAGGGGGGTTGAATAAAACATGCTAAGGATTTATCAAGCTTGTCGGGGGTCAGTCGGTAGTCACTAATAACATTATTAGTATCAAAAAATAAAACGTCACCATGACGGCTCGTCATCTTAAACAATAATTTGTTTTAACGATATAAATGATATTTTGATTTTACTGTTACTGTTGTTGTGTTACTGTGTTACTGATGTTACGCGTGTGTGTTACTGATAGTTTCAGTTTTGTTAACGCGCGCGCCGCGTGTGTGTCCCCTCACCCATCTAACTTACTGTTACTGATGTTGTGTGTTACTGTGTTACTAATGTTACGCGTGTGTGTTACCGTGTGTTACTGATAGTTTCAGTTTTATTAATGAAAATATAGAACTGTACACTCACCGGCTCCCCCTTCTCCTTTAAGCACAGCCAGCCGAGGGTACACCCTGGCCAGCACGGCGACAGCAGCGCCGCGTCCCCCTCCCGCCCGCGCCCGCAGCCCGCACGCGACGGCGCCGGCGCATGCGCCGAGCGGGCGGAGCCAGCGCGCGCGCCGCGTGCTGTTGCCGTGGAGCTTGAGACGGACTGATGATGTGTCCTGGGGAGATGGGATTGCTGGTGTGATCATGAAAGGCATTTCTAATTATTTTTTCACTTCTCATGCTTGTAAAGTTGATATTTATCAAGGCTCCGAACCGGTTTATAAAATATCGGTAAATACCGGTTTATTTCGGTTTACCTCCGAACTTTCATAAGAACGCGAACGTTTTTAAGAACTTATCTATAACCTAAATAAACGGTTTATTCGACGAGTGACAAAGTTTGTTAAAGAAGTGTCGGACAAGCTCTTCGGCGTCTCAGGAGACCATAGGGCCGGTAGCTTCTTTGGCCAGCGCCTAAGTTTGGCGGTGCAGAGAGGCAATGCGGCCTCCGTCCTGGGGACGATGCCCCAAGTGAGCGATCTCCAGGGCATTTTTTATTTGTAATTATAATTTTTGTAAGATTTTGGTTTGTTTGAATATATACTTCAAGTTAAATAGTCAAATACCGTATACAGTTGGTTTAGTTGTACAGTTGTCAAGTCACTTACCTCCCATGGAGCTACGCCCTGTTCACAATTGATCAGCTCAGCGTTACTAGTGGCAATTTTACATCCAACAACTATAGAACCATTGCACACTAACTGGGCAAGCATGCGGTCTATGACAGCGCGAACGCAGTACCACCCGTCTGTTAGAAGCAGCTCAATATTGCTTGACTGAGTTGGTACACTGAAAAAAAAATTTTTTTTTTTCATTTCTCGAGGTCGAAAAGTGAGAGCTATGTAATTACATGTGTAGATATTCATATGGATACACCAGGAAAATACTTGTTTTTATAACTATACCTAATAAAAAATTAAAAAGCAAAAAAAAAACCGGTCAAGAGCGTGTCGGACACGCACGGAATAAGGTTCCGTAGCCATTACGAAAAAATTAAGAAATATTTTTCTAAGGATTTCGTATTTTGTACGGAATATTCCAAGTTTAGGTAAAATTTTCACTTTAAAGTTGAATATTTTGCAAACAAATCATTAAATCGAAAAATCGTTTTAGCAAAACCTAAATATTTTAAAAGACCTATCCAACGATACACTATAAGGTTGTATGAGAAAAAAAAAAACCCACTTTACGTCTATGGGAAGTAATCTAAAATTTTCTTTAGATTTTTTTATTATACTGTTTTGTTTACTTAAATATTCGTATTCGTGCTAAATTCCAGCTTTCTAGCATTGATAGTCTCTGAGCAAGGCCGCGGACGGACAGACAGACAGACAGACAGACATGGCGAAACTATAAGGGTTCCGTTTTTGCCATTTTGGCTACGGAAACCTAAAAATAACTGATTGCAGAAAAGGAGAATGAACGAAATGAATGACTAGGTAAATTTCATAATCCCGCTACAACACCATATGTTCTTGTATGCGTAAGTAACCTCAACGTTGTAGCTCTGGTGACACTAACTATAACAGCTAGAGTTAATGTAACGGCAAAACTACTAGACACTGGCAAAATTGTCCTCCTATGGACAGAGCCATATTTTTTTAAAGAAACAACAACATACCTCGTAACGCTGACATCGTCCACGTATATAGCTGCAACGCATAACACCATAGTTTTAGATGGAACATCATCTTTTTCCAAAATCTTCCTCAAAATAGGTCTCTGTACGTTATATAGTTCTCTATCATACCTATATTTCAACTGATCCATGATATTTTTAACAGAGCATACATTTTTCATTACAGTAGGAAATTTTACTTCATAAGAAAGCAGTTTCCAGATGATTAATTTAATATGATTGTCTAACCAACCATCTGGTACTATTTTTTTATTCACAGCATCTAAGAAAAGTTTTTTAATTTCATTCACATTGAATTTTCCATTGGTATAGTCATTTCTTGAACCGAAAAATTCAAATTTTAACATAGTGTCAAAGTTAAAATTTGTTATGTATGGATCTATGTCAATTCCAGCATCTTTCTGAAGTTTTTGTAGATCTTTGAGTGTGTACACTTTGTTCTTTTTATAATCTTCCTTGAACTGATATGTGTTTGCTACTTTTGGAGGTATAAAAGTATTGGCTGGTTGTATTTTCTTGTCATTTCTGTATGGTGCTTCGAACTTTCTTTTTTTGGCTCTCGGGCATGATAAAATAGGGCTTCCAGATCTTTTGGATTTTGGTGTATTTTTGCAAAAATCTTCTGTGTTAAGACTGTCTTGGAAATCGTTTAAAACTTGCGTATCTATAATGTCTTTATTTAAGTCTGTTTTATCTACTTTTACATCAGTTGACGTGTATTTAGTTACTTTCGTAGCTTTACCTAATTTAAAATCTGCTGTGACAGTACTTTTTATAGGCTCATTTAGTTCTTCATTAAATATTGCTTTAGTTTTTGCTATAGCCTGTTCAGATACAACAACTTTTTTATTACTAGCTGTCTGAAATCCTTTAAAACCTTTTTCAGCATCATCTGAATTGTCATCTTCAATTTTCTTTTTAAAGGCGCTATGAAATCCGTCATTCGACAATTCTTTTTGACTGAACTCTATACCATCAAATAGTTTTTTAGTCATTGCTATAGCTTCTTCAGAAATTTTAACTTTCTTGTTACTAGCTGTTTGAAAGCCACTAAAAACCTTTATGTTTTCATTCCCTGTGTCTTCATTTTCATTATTTTCGCATACATCTATATCTTGAAATAGTTTTCTGGATTTTTCTAAAGCTTTTTCAGATACTTTTACCTGTTTATTACTTGCTGTTTGGAAACCTTTGAATAATGGAGTTTTATCTGTTATTTCAACTGCTTTAACATAATTTCCACCTTCATTTATATCTTTGAAAATTGCTTCACTTTTAGCCAAAGCCTCATCTGATATTTTAACTTTTTTATTGCTGGCTGTTTTGAAACCAACAAATTTCCTTAATTCTGGTTCTTCTTTAAGATTTTTAAATTCAATGTCATTAAAAATTTGCTTACTTTCATCTAAAGCATACTTTGATATCCGAACTTCATTGTTGTTAGCTATTTTAAAACCACCGATAACATCCTCTGTTGCTTTATCACTGATATTGTCTTTGTTTAATTCAAAATCATTAAAGAATTGTTTACTCTTAACCAAAGCGTCTTTTGAAATTTTTACCTTTTTGTTATTAGCTGTTTTGAAGCCAACAAAGTCACCTTCTGCTTGTTTATCCTTATTAACATCGTTATATTCCACATCATTTAAAATTTGTTTACTTTTAGTCAAGGCCTTTTCTGATATTTTAATTTCTTTATTACTAGCTGTATGAAAACCAACAAACTTAGTTGGTAAGTCGGAAGTTTGTCTTTTAACATGATCATTATCATGGGTAATGTCTTCAAAATCAATATCCTTGAATACTGACTTACTTTTAACTAAAGCGTCAGTTGAAATACTTACAGGCTTAGAACTGGCAGTTTTAAAACCAAAAAAATTATTGGTATCATTATTTTTACCAAATTTTTGTATTACATTTTCATTCGAATTTTCAGTTACAGTAACGATATCATTATTATCTTGACTTAAATTCATATCTTGAAATAGTTTTTTACTTTTAGCCAGTGATTCATCTGATATCAAAACTTTTTTGTTACTAGCAGTTCTGAAACCTTTAAACACAGGTGTTTCTTTATGCACATTACCAGCGTCAGTGTTCCTTATTTCTAGCAGTCTCTTATTTAGTGATTTATCTTCAAGGTTATTAGTTGTAGTCAAAGGAATAGATGATTCGACGTTATCTTTGTTATTTAATTCGTCTTTTTGTTTCTCGGTTTTTTTCCCATCGTTACTAGGTCTTTTTATATTTTGATGTTCAATATCATCGGTTAAATTTTCAACATTGGTAATATCTTCAAACAACTTTTTACTCATTTGAAGAGCCTTTT
Source organism: Choristoneura rosaceana (assembly GCA_037349165.1). NCBI lineage: Eukaryota > Metazoa > Arthropoda > Insecta > Lepidoptera > Tortricidae > Choristoneura > Choristoneura rosaceana. The sequence continues at coordinate 4,463,773 of JAZBNJ010000017.1, forward strand.
CGGATATTTTAATTGCTTTGTTGTTTGCTGTTTGAAAACCTTTAAATACAGGAATTTCTATCTTTTTACTTTCAAGGTCTTTAGTTGTAGTAAAAGGAATAGACGCTTCAACGTTATCTTTATTATTTAATTCGTCTTTTTGTATCGCAATTTTGTTGCCAGCGTTACCAGGTCTTCGTATATTTTGATCATCAGTAATACTATCTTCGGTTAAATTTTCAACACTAGTAATATCTTCAAATAACATTTTACTCATTTGAAGAGCCTTTTCGGATATTTTGATAGCTTTTTTGTTTGCTGTTTGAAAACCTTTAAATACAGGAATTTCTGTATCTTTACTTTCAATAACACTGTCCTTAAAAAAGTCTTCATTTAAAACTAATTCTTCTGCAAACAAGTCTTCTGTATTTGTAGGTGTTTTTTCTACGTTAAAGCCTATTTCTTCAACGTTAGGGTTAATTTCCTTAGTTTGTTTAAGATTAACATTATTTACGTCTGTATTGAAATCTGTGTCTATTTCTCTGTAAAAGTCTTTTACTTTTTTTAAAGCTTGCGAAGATATTTTAATATCTTTGTTTGCTGCCGTTTTAAATCCAAGAAATTTACTAGTTGAAGGTTTGGCAAAATCAAAATTATCTAAATCAAGCTCACGTTTTTCAACATCTAGCGGTGATTCTTTAGGTTTAATTAAAGCATTTTTCGATACTTTGGGTCTTTTAAATTGATTTTCATCTTCGTTGTTAAGTTTATTATACGTTTTACTTTCTTCTGGCAATACTATAATATCATGAAATATTTTTTTTGCTTTTGCTATGGGACTGTTTGATAAATCAATATTCGTTTTTTCGAATGGCATTTCGTTATCTTCAAATTCTTCTAAAAATTCCTGTTCGCTAATATGAAAATCTTCAAAAACTTCTTTCTTACATTCTAGCTTGTCACAGATAGGATCTTTAACACCGATGACTTCTTTTACTTCGAAAATATCTTGGCTTACATTTATATTATCTGTTTGATTTTCGATTGCAATATTAACATTGTCCTGATCAAAATCTGTTTCACAATTAGTATCATCAAAATTAATATCTTGGAAGACCTTTTTATATCGAGCTAAAGCTTTATCAGAGAGTTTTATTCTTTTATTACTTGCTGTTTTAAACCCTTCTAGCTTACGTTTAGTGTTGATCACTGACTCTTCAAATATATCACTGAGGCTTTTGTTAAGTTTTGACGTCGCGATACTTTTAAATGGAATAACTTGACTTATCAGAATATCATCATTACTATCTTTGACTTCTTCTAATTCTGTCACACATTCATTTTTAAACGTAACTCCAATCTCTTCTTCAATTTGATTACAATTAGTTGAATTAATGTTTCCTTTACTGGTACAATTATCTTTGTCCGCTCGGCTACTTAAATCCGTAAGTAAACTTATGCCTTTCTCCCTATCAGTGTCAAATATCGCAACAAGATCTTGTAGACTTGTTTCATCATTAACAACAGCACCCAATATGCTTTTAGCTTTACTAAAAGAATCAGTGCTGATTTGTATTGACTTATTGCTAGCAGTTTGAAACCCAACATACATAGTTTTATCGAGTACATCAGATGTCTCATAAAATGAGGTCTCTAAGGCACATGTTAAAGGCAACTCTTGCTCTTTTTTATGTAAATATTCATCTTCTTCATCACTGCTAAATAATATTTCATCTTTAAATTCTGTTTTTATAACTACTTGTGGCTGTGTAGGGTTTTCATCATCATTTTCAGCTACATCAAAGATTTCAGGCGAGTTAGGTATTACTTTTTCATCTAATTTTATGGTATCTTTCTCTGCTATGTTTTCATTATTATTCAAAGAAATATTTTCAATATTATTTAACACTGGACCATCTTTATCATCGCTTTCATTAATATGATTTGGTATAAACAACTCACTTCCAACAATTTGAGAATTAATTATATTTTTTGCTGTCTGTAAGTCTGTGTGTTCTTCAATGATTGGGTGAGCAAGATTTTCAAATTTCTCAAATGTGTATAAACTAAATACTAGAGGTGGTGTTATTCTTTTGGCATTTAATACTGGACTTGTGCTTCTACCTGTGTCATGATCACATTTAGGGTCATCATTTTTAATTTCATGATGATCATTCGATGATGATTTTGGTGTTGAGTCATCCCTAGTTATTATATCATATTCAATACATGTCAAAGTATCCATTTCACTTGTGTCATCTTTATTTACTTTCTTATTAGTAGAATTGGCATCTACATCATCTAAAATAGCATTTCCTCTCTCATATGGCTTTACATCTACAATTTTATTGTTTGACATTTGTTTTTCCTTACCACTGTCACTGTCATCACTTTTTTGACAGAAAGTAGTGTCAAATTCCTGAGTGACTCCTCTATTATTATCTATTATTTCAGCATTTTCTATGATATTGAGCAGTTGTGTGTCTGAGACACATTGTGTTTCAAATTTCGTGTGCTTGTGTTGATGTTCCTTAAAAGAAAAATAATATGAGATTATAAGTTTTCAATGGGCCAATCTGGGAAACTATGGCCCAAGCCCTCTCATTCTGAGAGGAGGCCTGTGCCCAGCAGTGGGACGTATAGGCTGGGATGATGATGATGAATGGGCCAATCAACTTTTTTACCCACACTAATCTGTCCATGACATTTTTCAAACAATTGCAGATTTTTATAAGTAAACATATTTTTTCTGTATATTTAATAGATGCTATACATGAATACATGCCATCCTACGTAAGTTCAACCTATTAAACCATGAAATATCTTGTTGGAGGTTCGATTTTTTGGTAACGCCAGAGACAATTTTGGTAATGCTGGAGACGCCCAAAGTATCAGTAAAATAGTTGATTGGCATAACAGTGGCATGTGGTGATGGTATAGGTTTATTTTCTCTGAATGCACTTTAACTGTACAAAAAAAAAAAAGGTGGCAACCAATAAAAATGACTAACAAGTTTACAAAGTATGGTATAGCTTACCTCGTTGTTAACAGGCATCATATCAACAGTTAAGAATTCTTTATTTTTATATTTATACAGAATACTACTTCGTTTAGAGCTCGGTACATCAGCATTTTGCATAGCTTTAATCTGTTTACTAACATTTATTAAAACGTCTTTAACACTGTACGTATCGTGAGTTCTAGGTTTATTTTGTGTCTCACTACTAGAATATAGTCTGAGGGGCTTTTTTAATGTCTGTTTTTTAAGCAGAATTTCGAAATTATCAATATCTTGCGATTTATTTTGGTCCATTTTGCGTCACAAAATATTTTTCTTAGTAATGGTGTAAAAGCAAATATGGCTTTATTTGAAGCTGCTTATTGATAAAATATGAAATTTTTATATTTACTACATTAAATACTATTGTTTTACACTACTTTGTTGCAATATTATTACAAATGCAAAAAAATGAGATTTGCGCATTGTTTTGACTTTTGACAGATTTGTTGACGTTTTGCCCGCCTTGTCAAAAACGTTCCATTCCCTTCAGTTTTGTATGTTTTTTTTTTATATGAATAATGAATTTAATTGTGTTAAATAAATCTTCAATACAATGATGAAATTAAAAAGCCTCTTGTGGATTTTCGATGAGTTATTTGAGTACAAAATTTTGCTTTCTACTAAAATAACAGTGAACAAAAAATATCTCTCAAAGTAGCGTAGCTAAACAGTAAACATCTGCGTAGAACGTAATGACTTGTACTCGTTTAGAAACTTAATTTATTTTTAGCCTGAGTTGCTGATTTTATTTGGGTTCATATTTAATGATTAAATATATTTTACCAAAATACTTTGCGAATTCTGTGTTCAAATTCAATTTCTTTTTGTAATAAGTAATAACTGATATATATATGATTTGTTTTAACTAAGGATGCATATGATTAATTTAATTGAGGTGCGGCCACATACAAGTCGTTCGACGCTCGTTTCCAGTGATAAAGCTGAAGGGCTAATACGAAATTCGTAAATCGAAGTTCGGTCGTACCATCCCTCTCATTCTCGTAATAAATAATATTAGCGTCAGCGGAACGGTACGACGCGAACTTTAATTTACGAATTTCTTAGTAGCCTCTCTGGTTGTGACCCTATTTTGAATTTCCCACCACTCAAAGAAGTAGCGTCATGCTACAATTACACACTTGCCAAGCAAGCAAGCCTTCGGCAAGCTCTCACAAGCACAATCGTGTAATTGGACCGTTTGAATAGGCTTGCCAATGATCCGGGCCGGTGTCGGTTTTTCAACATAGATCAAAGGACTGCATCAAGCGCTTGATAGCTTATCTGCTTGGATTACCGAAGATATTTTTTTTTTCTTTAAACAAAAATATGTCAAGTTCAACACAATAACTGAAGTAACTTTGAGATCCACGTTTCATCCTTGCCTGTCCCGAATACACTGACGCGCACTGGAGTTTGTAGATGCTTGGCAAACCTTGGCAAGGGTGTAAATGCAGCATTAAGTCGCCGCGTTGAACAACAACGTCAAGATGGCTTGAAAGCTAATTTTTAACATTCTTTAGTTGCAGTCGTGGCAGCAGTACAAATAAAAGAAATTGGAGTGAATAAAAAAAGCGTTTATTTAAGAAGTTTTAGTTTTTTGTTTTTCTGGCGATAAAGCAAATATTTTATTTTTTAGCTTTATCGCTATATCACGTGACCAGATTTGACGCTGTAAAGTGGAAACGAGAACGACCGTCGAGTGACTGCATGTGACCGCACCTTAATAAACACCAAACAAGCAAGCGATGCGTTTAGCTTAGCGTTACAGACAGACAATTCAGTTCCTAAACGAAACTCAGAGAGTACACGATTTGTTGAGGGAAATATTTTTTGTCTAATAGACTGTTATTCAACAATTTTCATCTAAATCTCTCGTTTACAGCGCAATATTCAATAAATACCTGTCCTTGAGCATCATTTCACTTGAAAATGGTAAGTAAAATCAATGTTTTACTGATAAAATTGTTTTGGTGAAAAAAATGGCGGCAAATGAGGTTATGTTTTTTCCAGTCTCACACGATATTGCTGGTGCAGCCAGGCCCTAGGCCAGAAACTCGGACCTACTCCGACTATGAGAGCGTAAATGAGTGCATGGAAGGAGTATGCAAAATATACGAGGAGCATTTGAAGAGGCGAAATCCCAATTCGCCGACTATCACGTACGATATTTCACAGCTCTTCGACTTCGTTGATCAGGTAAATTTATCAATTACTATAGTTCATCCGCAGCTTCGCTAAATCATTCGATACATTAATTGAAATAAAATTTAAATTTCGGGACTTTTTTGAACATAAAACTACCGTGAGACTCACTCATAGGTATTAAATATATTGACCCGGATAACTCACGTCTTAAATCGAGTTTATGTTGTTGTTGTTGGTGTTGTTGTTGTATACACAGATTAGCCTGAAACATTCGAGCTAAACTCGATTTAAGACATGAGTTATCTGGGTATCAATATAATAATACTAGCTTATGCCCGCGACTTCGTCTGCGCGGACCTAGGTTATCGCGCGGTGGCACCCTCTACCGGAATAAAAAGTATCCTATGTTGATCCTTGGGGCTTAAACTATCTCTATACCAAATTTCATCAAAATCGGTTCAGCGGTTTCGACGTGAAAGCGTAACAGACAGACAGAGTTACTTTCGCATTTATAATATTAGTAGGGATTTCGGGACTATCAAAAATTACCTTATGGTCTTTATTGACTTTGCTAAACAAGGGTCTTATTATATGACTATACATGAATGCAATTTCTAGGATTGATCCCTTGGGAAATACGGAATAAAAAGTATCCTAGGTATGTTATTATTTCAAATGTCCAGATATAAGCCAAATTTCATTGAAATCTGTCGAGCTGTTTTAACATGGATAGATTTATAAACATACACACACACAATCGCTTACTTCTGCATTTATAATATTATAAAGGATTTGCCACTTATGTATGAAACCCTACACCTATCAGTTGCTTGCAACTGCATGCCTGATAATTTATATAATAATAATAATAAGTTTAGCTGAAAAAGAGGGTCATTTAACGCTGGTGGTTAAAATTATTACAAAGGGTCAATCAACTTTTTCTTGTACCTCGTTGCCATGGTTACATTCGTTAGATTGTTTGCAGGTGGTAGGACCTTGTGCAAGATCCGCCCAGATTTTTACCACCATTTTGCTCGCTAATCCTGCTGTGTAAGACAGCCGGTGATATTACTGGCATTTGAGGTATTCCATCTTAGGCCTCTAGGTTGGCAATGCATCTGCAATACCCCTGGTGTTGCAGATGTTTATGTGCGGTGGTGATCTCATTCCACCAGGAGACCCACTTGCTTGTTTGCCTTCCAGTTGAATAAAAAAAGACTGATACAACTATTTCTAGGGCTGAAAGGACATGTCAGATTTTAGCAGAGATTATGGCAGATATTAATGCCGGTGACTGCACATTAGCAAAAAGCTTTTGTATTAAAAAATATATTTTTAACAAAAACTTATTTAGGTATATTATTCTTCCAGCTTGCCGACCTCAGTTGTCTGGTGTATCAAAAGTCCACGAACACCTACGCTCCATACAACAAAGATTGGATCAAAGAGAAGATCTATGTTTTACTACGCCAAGCAGCTGGGCAAAGTGATTAAGTATAATATGTAATCACATATCTAAAGTCTTCAATTTAAATTAAACTAGTATTTTAACGAGAATTTATTACACCAAATGTGACTATGTCAGCCTCATGGGGAGCCTCAGTTATATACACCACATTACAGATATTACACTCCCTTGCACTGAAACCACGTCTCTGGATGCAAAGGCCTGTCTAATGAACCTGTAAAGCATTGCTTCTTCTGATAGTGGTCGACTTAGAATTACATTTACACCTCCATTGAACAAGTCCACTGACAGATCAAAAATGCCGTGAGAATTCCGATCTCTGGTAATGATTGCTATTAAAAGTTATGCTATGCCTACCAATGAGTATAATGTTCCATTTTTCTAAAAATATAAATTAAATTGAAGACTTTAGTTACGGTATTATTGTAAGTTTTTTATTGAGAATTGAACATAGTATATAATTTTAGATGATACATGCAAATACATAAATAAATCACTTTCATATTAACATATTTTCTGTGACTCAAAACTGAACATATATTATGTAGTGGCATTTTTGTTTTAATAAAACTACAACTTTGATATGTTCATGTCATCGGAAATTTCAGAAATAGTATTTTTTTATTTACTTAATGTAAATTACGATCTGATTTGCGGACTAAATCATCTATGTATACAAACAGATGTGGTGCTCGGAAAAATCTTGCGTTTCATGTATCATTTTATACATATGTTCAATTTTTAATACATTTTGACAGGGATGTTTGTTAAAAAAAACTCATTATCTAAGTCAGTGTAATGATGTAGCTGTTAAATAGAACTCCATTGGACCACTATGGCAACCAGGGATGTAACGGATGTGGTTTTAACAGAACCAGAATCAGAATCGAAGCCTGAGTGATAAGTGGAGCATGTGGCAAGCCGGGCGATGTGTGAATTACTGGTATAAGGCCAATCAACTTTTTTATCTACACTGGGCGTCTCCTGCGTTACAAAAATTGTCTCTGGCGTTACCAAAAAAATCGTACCTCCAACAATATATTTCCCGGTTTAATAGGTTGAACTTACGTAGAATGGCATGTATTAATGTACAGTGGGGGTAGAAAAACCTTCGTCAGTTATTAAATTGATTCCTTTACGAAGTCATAGACTCTTAGTACGTTTAGAAACCAAAGTACTGAGTAGACAAGTGCATATCAAATTATACTTACTTGACATGATAACAAGGATCAAAATAGTATACACCTCTGACGTATGTCTAGTTTCATATCAATACAAAACCTTTTTTTAATAAACAACTACGTAAAAGTTTCAATTAAATAATGTTCTATTTAATTGTCAGTGTTTGTCAGTGCCAAGGTGTAGTTGTAGGGTGTCTATGGTCACCTGATTATGTTTAGCAGGTTGACAGGTTGACGCAGTATGTCCTTCTCAATCGGTAAAGCAGATAGCACTCATACTGAGCAAAAGAAAATAGATCTTAAGGTGACGAACCTTTTTTTACTCCGACTGTACACCATCTATTAAATTACAGAAAAAGCATGTTTACATACAAAAATCTGCAATTGTTTGAAAAATGTCACGGACAGATTAGTGTCGGTAAAAAGGTTTGGCCCATAAACCTGTTTGTTTTTGATGCCTCTCCCTGCCTTGCCTAACCATCGACATCCGGAAAAGTCCGTTTCAAAAGTAACGGAACCGAAACGGATGCGTGATACCAAACTGAAGTTCCGATTTAACAGAAACGTAGTTCCGTAATATCTCTGGCAACAGCAATAATTACGTGTTGTGATTGTGGCACTTGTCCCACCAAGAGCGAGTAAGCGATTAGCTATCGGCGATTTTCTCGCCCAAGAAACGAACAAAAAGCCCCTTTGAAACCAAAGTGAAATAATGTGTTTTTTTTCTCATTTTAAAATTCAACCAGATAGTGCTTTATTTAAAGTTCAATTTGGAAATGTGAATTTATAAAATTGTTTCACTTTAGTATTAAAGGTGCGTAAAAGATAAGGATCCTGTTAGTAAAAGAGACACATATATTATTAGTTCATCAATGGCTGTTCACACTGCCGGCGAGAGCACTCGCTCTACTAGTTTGTCGCCGCGACAAGAGCTATAAAACTCGCTGAGCTATAAAAACTAGCTCAGCGATGTTAGCTTGAGCGAGTGGAGCGAGTAATCGCCCGTCGCACTCGAACACTCGCTTGCAGCCGAGCGACAAAACTACACTCTTCTCGCTGCTCGCCCGCTCGCATCTAGTTACTCGCTCTACTCGCTTCTCGCTCATCGTCGGCGGTGGGACAAGTGCCTGTGGCATGGTAACTGCCACACTCTGAAACATATTACGCATTTAATTTTGTAAATTTTGACAAACATCCTTCTGAGCAGCGTACAAGATTTACTGACACTATATAAGTTTAGTTTTATAATTATCCAATCTTATTTTCTTAAACTTACGAGAGCGTCACTTTTATTTGTGTTGCATCAGCGTTTTGAGAATGTTTCTCAATCAATGCCAGTTCCTAAAACATCCATTTTGCAAGAAACATCCATGTTGTATACATCCAATTCGTTTTCTAATATGCAAGTTGTTTTAGTAGATTTTTTAAGTCAACTTTTTCTTGTACCTCGCCAGGCGTTCTCCATTCTCTGGAGGAACGAGGGTTTTCACAGAGGCAAAGTATTCCTAGATGGCGTTAGTGTCCTAAGGTCCGTTTGACGTTTGCTTGCGATTGGCTCATTTAGTTATTCAACCAATCACGAGCAAACGTCAAACGTACCTCACGATACTAACGCCATCTAGCGATATTTTGCCTCTGTTTAAACCATCATTGCATGAACATGCATTTCTTGCATGTAGCTATCATAAGGTCGCGAGTGAGCACAGTAATTGTTTCAGTTGATTGATAATGGATATGCAAAGGAACGACCGATTCAATAAATTACATCGGCCAATACGCTGATGGACCAATACGCATATGCGTATAGGTCCTAATGCGTATGGGTCCAAATGCGTATGGGTCCGAATGCGTAAGGGTACAAATGCGTAAGGGTCCAAATGCGTAAGGGTCCAAATGAGTATGGGTCCGAATGCGTACGGGTCCAAATGCGTATGGGTCCGAATTCGTACGGGTCCAAATGAGTATTGGTCATTACATCCATTACGATGTTGATATTATATTCTGTTTTACGCTTTAAACACGTCTTTGAAATGTTTTCGAATTCAGAATGAATATTGATCTGCTAAGATTTGGATGAAAAGTGGACCATTTTGGATGTTTTAGGAAACAAATCTATCATACATAAGACTTATGTCGCATGTTCGTATGGAGATGCGTATTTACGAACTAACGACTTCGTACAGCTTGCTTTCCTTAAACGCATATAAGCGTGAATACTTCCTCATAGTCCAGCAATGTTATATATGTTATAACTTTTATAGGGTCAGAAATTATCAAGATAATTATGTCAAGAAGAATTCTCACCCGATTATTTTGATAATTAAATTATCTTGATGATTATAAAATAATTATCTCATGCTTGCTTATAATTTAAGGCAGTGCGAGCCAGCAAACGCTTATATGCGTTCAAAGCAGTTGGAATAGCAAGATTATTGGCTAAAGTCAAACATTTATATGATAATTATTTATCTTTTATAATTATCTCAAGAAGTTTTTTTTTAAATGCAAAATGTGACCATTGATTTTGCCTTCATACTATGACAGATAGTATTTCTATGTTGATTTGATTCTAAGTTTAAATAGTTCTTTGTAAGTATTAATTGTAAGGATTAAAAAGTTTTTTCAGAATTAAATTTTGTTGTTTTCATTATAATTGATTGTTTGAAAAATTCGCTCGTGCCTAAAATGCTTAAAAACGATAGTATAAAACCGCCCTTACTATGTTCAGGCTGAATATCGTCACTACTTTGAAAAAAAAATCACGTATCTCAAATCAATACGTCAACAAAATTGAACCTTGACGTAATGGTCATAAAGTGCACTCGGAAAAATTATCCATTTTGAGATACGAGTTTTTTAAAAAGTAATGACAATATGTAGTACAGTGTCATTTGAACTTTTTTATTGAGTATTTGAGTTGAGAAACTTCGATTTTGCTGTAAATAATACAGCAGCTTCTCTATTAGATACCCAGAGGGGCTACCACGAAATTTGAAGTTCGTATCGTACCGTCCCTCTCACTCTATTAAATAATATAAGCATAAGCGGGATGGCAATCTTCAAGTTTGAATTTTACACTTCGTATAGGTTCAGATGCCATATTGTCTAACGCGCAGATGTTGACGGTAGCAATCACATCTTTCTACCCTCATCTACGCCCTGTGACAGAAAGAGTGAAAAAGATTGTGATTACAACAGTGTTTGTTAGACAAAAGGCCTCGGGTGGCACTAGGGTAGCTACGAAATAAAATAAAGTCTAAAAGCACTTTATATATTTGGATACATACAAAATTTCATACACAATTCAATACAAAAAAAATAAATGCAAGTAAATGAGAGTGAACAAGTTTCAATTTTTCTCGACTTAAAATAAATCAGACTTAAATCAATTTGAGATTCTTAAATTCAAAGTCATCAGAGAAATAAATAACTACATTACACCAGAACATATAACGCACTTGGCCGATTTTTGACCTCATTCCACAGAACCAAGAATTGCATTACAACGAATAATAATTCGATGAACTAAGAATTCGACGAACAAAGTGTTCGATGAACTAAAAATTCGACGAATTAAAACTAATCATCTCAACGTGGTAATAATATTCAAAAACAAGTCATGGTTTATCAGCTATATATAATATTTGGCAAGCAGTAATACTAATATAAATTATAATACATCAAAAATACTAATTATAGGATATATTCATACTAAAATGAACCTTACTAAGATTGTGCCAAGGTCCAATTTAGTTTACATACCGATTTGACATACGAGCTTTTCATAGTATTAGAGTTCAGGGCCAGATTTAGGGATTGGCACGCAGAGCTATAGCCTCAGCCTCATTTGAAAGAGAACCCCAAAATAGGGGTTAAAAAAATGATTTTTATTTCTTTTATTAACAGTCTTTTCGCTATAGAGGTCTCTGCTAATTGCCAAAAACTTGCACACCTCTAAATCCGGCCCTGGCGGAGTTTGGCTTAAAATAAGTTTTTTCTCTAAATTTTATAAAAATATTACATTTTAACTAAAACATAAAGTGTTAAGAGTCCGCAGCAAGTAGCGCTCAACTCCGCGTTGAGATCACGCGCTAACGCTTTAAAATGTTGTTGTTTCACCTAGAGTAAGACAGGGCGCTAGAAAGAAAGCAAGAGCGCGCTAGCGGGAAGGCGGAGCTAGAGACATGTCACAGTAACAATATTGCAGTAAAATATCTTCATACAATGGTGAAATTATTGCAGTATCTAAGTAGAATATAACAGTAGAACATCTCCAGACCAAGATTATAATATATACAGCGCGGGAGGGCAGCTACCGGCTAGGATATTATTTGGCGTTCCAAAAACGTAAATGTACATTACACTACACATTACGCTGTAAAACTTTTTTACTGCCCATGGTGAGTACACAATTTTACGTCTTCACCTTGCCAGAAAGTGGGTTTTACCATACGCATAGCGGGCGGTAAAACTCACATTATGGCCAGGTGTGGCGTAATAGTACATTATGTCTTAAGGGCGGTTAATAAGAAATTACGAACGAGAGTATTAGAAGCTCAAAGTCAAAGACTGAGGACTAGGTCGATGTTCATAATTATAGTACCGCCCGTGCGACTTACAATGTTTTCATCACATTTGCGAGTAAAATTGTATATGTGTAAAAGAAAAATATTATTGTTACAAAAATTGCCGATACCGCTGGTGCAGTTCTTGGCAGCGCCAGCTACCAGCCGCCCTCCGCCTCCCGCAGCATGTGCCTGACATGCGTGCACGAGGTCCTCCTGCTAGTCGTGCAGAACCTGCGCGCGCAGCAGTATTAGTACGCGCAACAACTCATAACGCCAAAAAAAGGCCCTTAGGTTTTATTAAGGACTGCAACCAAGTTAGCCTGCAGCTTACGACACTGTTTACGAGCAAGTGTGATGAAATAGTATATTGTACAACAAAAGCATAAAACGAGCAATTTTACCCGAGACGTTCATATAGCCACCCGAGCCACGGCGAGGGTGGATAGAAACGTCGAGGGGAAAATGGGCTCAATGCTAGAGTTTTACACTCTGCTTTTCACTTCGCTTGCGAAGAAATGAAATAGCAATAGTAAAAATAAATGTTCACTTATTTTGTACCTTTTATTTTTCATGCTTTACTATATTAGTTTTATTGATTTATTTTCATCGATTTGATTGATTTTTAGGTGTAAAAAAATAAAAAAATATGTAGAAACTCTTTTGTTTGTGGTTTCACACCTTGATTGCCTTGACCTTAGACGAAGATTCTACTTTATGCACTAGAGCATAAAAAGTTATTGTATGTTGCCTAGATGCAGCATGAACACGCACTTTACGAGCATGAGAAGTGAAATAGTCGATTGTACAACAAGAGCATAAAACGAGCCATTTTACGACGTTTACGATTTTAAGACGTTCGTTCCGGTACGGCGAGGGTGGATAGACACGTCGAGGGAAAAATGGGTTTAATGCTCGAGTTTTACACTGCTTTTTACTTCGATTAATTCGAGGAAATAGCAACAGTGGAAACAATGGTTCACTTACTATGTTTCTTTTATTTTTCATGAATTACTATATACATAATTCTATTTTTTTATTTTATTGATTTATTTTGATTGATTTGGTTAATTTTTAGTTTTATATAAATAAATAAAAAAGTTAAAAACTTTCTGTTTGTGGCTGGTTGACACCTGATTAGCTTGGTCTTAGACAAAGATTTTATTTTATGCACTAGAGCATAAAAAGTCATTTTATGTCGCTTAATCTCAGCATAAAAACGAACTTTACGAGCATGAGAAGTGAAAAGTATAATATCTATAGACTACAACATCAACTTGATTGGACACATTGAAGATTGGGTGTATTGAATAAAATAAAAAAAGTCATACAATATTGTGTTTTATTTTTTAATACATACAAGTATGAAAATTCGCTTATTTTTAAGAACTCTCTCGTATCGGTAACTTTCTAGGTAGACGCGGATCTATAATTTCAGGTAGTATGCATTCCATGTAAAATTTTCTCAATTTATTTAATATGCTCTCCCAGAATCCTGTATCCTTTTCGATTTTTTCGAATAATATGCCTTTTGGAGTCCACACCACGAAGATACAGTATCTTTTTTTTGTAATATTTAACTGACCTTGTACTTGATAAAAGTAGTTGTGATTTTGCTTCAGTTTTATTTTCTGAGGATCACTTTCGTCCAACACACAGAAAGTAATTTTTTTCTTTAAAATAGCTTCTGTTGGCGTCATATTTGCCGCCGAAGCTGGGCATTTGATCTCCACAATTGTTTCTTCGTCTATGACTCCGTCGGGACTCGCGCCTAAATACTGGTGTTCCTCGAGGATGTATAACCCACAAGGTGATACTTGCACTCCTAGTGCAGCTTCAGTCTCTTTTAAAGCGATGGGCTCATTCTCATTGCCGTATCTAGTAGCATCGCTACCTTTAAAATTGCTATATAAGAGTGTTTTTATAATATTTTTACACGACGTGGCAGCTCTTCTCTTACATATTTGACCAAACACTGACGCAGTAAGGCGTATTTTTCGTTGTTTGATCCATTCAGGGTTCGTTGCCTGCCCAACGGTATCTTTTTGGATATTTTCAAGTTCTATTTTACTTTTTGAAAAGTCTGCTAAGAGTGCTTGTTTTCTTTTTTCGTAGTGCTCAACTTCCATATCTGGTTCTTTTTCGATATCACCGTAATGTTCATCGGGTCCTGCGATACGTTTTCTTCGTTTTGATTTTTTGTCTTGGCTTGATTTTCTTTTCGCCTTTTCTGCCTGCCTCTTCTCATACTTCTGCGTGTAAGTCCCCAGTTCTTCATTTTTTGTTAATACTTTACTCATGGTTGCTACAAGACTCCCGGTGTTTCTTTTTGTAGCAGCTGCGTAGCAACGGGACTCATAAGATCCACGAAGGGAGTAATTTATTCGTTTGCCTCCTATAAATTTTGCGATTAGTGCATTAAACTGCTCAACAATATTGTTTGTTTGCCCCATAAGGAGACTTTCGGCATTGTTTAAAATAGGACTTATAGCGGTGTATATGTCATACCACAAGCCACAATCTTTCATTTGGCCTATGAAGTTTTCTTCGCCTGGTTTCGGGCCATTACAAAAATATGTTTTGCAGTTGGCATGCTCACCAAAAACGTGGCAAGGCCCGTTTCGTAGGTCTTTTTTTAATTCATTTACTTTCTCAGTAAAAGTTTTCCCTTCCATTTTCGAAGAAAAGTCTATTGCTCCTTTAATTGCCTTTCGTAGTCGCAATATGTTATCATTTAGGCATTTCCTCATGATAATAGGGACAGGTCCTTGTTTATTTTCAGTTTTTTTTGTCAAATTTCTCAATTTAGTGCAATAATTTCGTAATAAATGATTACTGCATTCTATTTTGTGTATAGCAGTGGAGTGGCCATATGGCAATGCTTCGTTTAAAGCACTCATGACACTGCTATCGCCATCACCAATAAGTTTGGTGTATTTCAAGCCATGCATATTTATGCTGCATTTAAAACCTTCTACTACACCGTCGGCTTCCATTGCTGTGGAGCTACCAGACCAGTTTTTAAAACATTTATGTTTCTTGACCTCAATCTTTTTATTACTTGCAACAGCGCATACAGAGCAATAAGAATTCCGTATTCCTAAAAAGAGAACCTTTTTAGTTTCATACCCAATAATGCACGCTACCCCGGATAATGAATTATAATTGCTGGTACGATATGATCTTTTTCCCCACGATGCGTCCGCTACTACTGTGATGTAGGGAACGCCATCAGCGTCTACGTTTCCTTTTTCAATTGCCATTTGTTTTTCTTCGAGTCCTGCCTCAAACATGCTCTTCAAAGAGATATCTTTTAAAACATCCCCAAGCAACAAATTCTCTTTCCCAAATGTTTTCTCCGCTATACATGGCATATCTAAATGAGCGCAAAGCTCATCTAATTGGGAAAAGCCACTACCCGAACATACGACTGCTTGAACAACATTTTTATTAATTTTAGACTCTAGTTTTTCATTATTAAATGCTTCTTTTTTGCCACACATTTTGCATTTGAAAAGAAAAGTTGACTGGAATCCGATTCTCGACTCCTTCACAAAATCCATATCTTTAAAGCTGCAATTAAATGGACTATGATCCACAGCCTTCATTTGTTCAAATAAATATTGAACATTGAAAATTCGTCGACCTGTCATTTTACGTACGACTTCCTCATTGCTATCATGATCAAGTTCAATTTGTAATGATGGTGTCGAGGACGGAGTACTCGGACTCAAATTTCTGAAAGGAAAAAAAAAGTTACGTTATATTTATACCATGCAAGGTTAAATCAGAGTATACGGTGAAATAAAAATATTTGATACTGCATTATGAGGCGTACACTACTACAGAAAACTTCTAACGCCGGTGACGCTATGCAAAAAATACGTTTCGATTTTCGGTGCCATATTGTGCGCGCGACTACATTTTTAATACAAGCTTTTTGCTGACTGTACTTGCATTTTCATCCAAACTACTTTTCCGTACCAAATGTGGAAGAAGTGGGTCAAATTCAACTCGCAAGATTTTACCTGCACATACATTCATAGGTACATACATTGCAACTATTGCAAGGTAAAAGCTTGTAAAAATAATAATAAAAACACCAACCTGCTAAAATTTTGAAATTGAGGCGGAGGATCGGTATTGTTATCACTATCAGACTGCTCACTGGCATGCTCTCCGGTGCCAAGCGTACTGCACATGTAAAAAATACATACATAGTGAAATGACGTCAGTCGCCATTAGTCAAAGTAATAACAGAGACTACCAGAGGTAATACTTCGTTCGTAATACCTTACTTATCGCCCTTAATGAACAATGGGATATTATAGTGCTATGACCTGTATAAGTGAAATAACAGAAGTGCGGTGTACATCGATCAAGATAATAAACTGAAATCATCTTTAATAGCCGTGTCAATATAGGTACGAGTAGGTACTAGTCTCAGTGCAGTTGCAGTCAAGAGCGAAAATAAAACTACAAGTGAAAAACGTAAGTAGCTGTGAAATAAGTTTTTGGTAAAAAAAAAAATCTGTTCAAGCTTTTTTTTTTGCTGACTGTACTTTTTGTCGACTTTACTAGCATTGTTACCTATTAAACTACATCATACGAAATTTCAAGTCGATGCCATTAACCGTTGAAGAATTCCGTCCTGCGGAGACGATCCTGGCCGGACTACCAGGATGTCAGCTACCAGATTATTGTATTGTCACGCAATTCACATAAGTATACCAAATTTCAAGTCAATTCGACCACTGAAACTGAGTCAAATTCAACTCGCAGGATTTGAGCCTCACATACATACATACGAGTACATAGGTACATACATTGCAAGTTAAATAAAAGATTGTAAACTAGTAAAAATAATAATAAAAACACTAACCTGCTTAAATTTAGAGGTTGAGGTGGAGGATCGGTATTGTTATCACTATCAGACTGCTCACTGGCATGCTCTCCGGTGCCAAGCGTACTGCACATGTGAAAAATACATACATGGTGAAATGACGTCAGTCGCCATTAGTCAAAGTAATAACAGAGACTACCAGAGGTAATACTTCGTTCGTAATACCTTACTTACCGCCCTAATACACAATGTGCTATTACAGTGCTATGACCTGTATAAGTGAAATAACAAGTTTGTGTGGTGTACCTACGTCGTACAAAAATAATAAATAAAGGTACGAGTACGAAAATTCATTTTTAATACAAGCTTTTTTGCTGACTGTACTTTTTGTCGACTTTACTAGCATTGTTACCCAAACTACATTTATTTTGTACCTATACCAAAAACAAGTCGATAACATTGTAACAGTTGAAGAGTTCCGTCCTTCGGAGACGATTCTGGCCGGACTACCAGGATGTCAGCTACCAGATTATTGTATTGTCACGCAATTTACATAATTATGCAAAATTTCAAGTCAATCCGACTGCTAGAAGTTGGTCGAATGCAAGATTTGATTACAGACAAATATCGGGACAGGTGAAACTAAATAAAAGCTTGTAATAGAGGACAAGGAAGAAAAATCTTACGCTACTGTCCTAGTTATAACTTACCTATTAGGATTAATGTTTTCTTTTTTATGACGAGCCGGTCCTTTTTTTTTCCTACGAGCCGATAACCATAATCTTATCTTCGATGATCTTTTCACTTCTGGAAACAAGAACATTAATAATTATTTTTTATGGGAGCGCCATAGTTCGCATAGGTACTCTTTTCTCTTTTCTAGTAAAACCATAATTATTTTTTGTCCAAATCATCGTTTGTCAGTATGCGAGCCGATATATGGACCCATTTTTTATAAGTACTTGGTAATATTGACTAAAATGCATCTAGGTAGGTACTTACCCTGTTTATCCATTTTTGTAACATAAAAATGCAAAGTCCATATAAGAAAGCCAAGGTCGTCGAACAGTATGTGCACACACACCACCAGTATCACCAAGAAATATCAAATCCGTTATCAGTCCAAGTCGTAAGTAGTTAGATCGCGTTTATGATACGAAGAGAATTCACCAAAATAATATTACGTAACTCTCGCGCACAGCTGACGAGTCACTACTAACGAGCGACGCACGCACACGCAGGGCCAGCGTAAACCAAGGACAAAGGGCGGCGCGTACCGCCCTCCCCCGTACCGTTCCCCCGCGCTAGAGTGATTCGCTGCAGATTCGCATAAAAAATGTATAGTTTTTTTACTGATTTTCGTAGTTTCGTTCTCATTTGAAAACCACAAAATCATTTCGGAAAAATGCTTTTTCTTATGAAACTACATAGTTTAGTCGATGCCGGAAATAGGTTTTGACTTCAATCTGAACTATATTTTGGCCGTAGTATTTAACCGAACTGCACAGGGTTTTTGGCTCTTAAAATGCAAAACTTGTACTCGTTCTATTTTCTTTGTAATACCATTTCAAGAGTCATAAACTAATTTCAGGCCTAGATATGCCTTATCTCATTGTATTTACAAAAAATCATGATGATGCTACTTGTTATTTTAAAATAAGGACGTAACTACGATTTGTATGGAGAATCAAGCTTGCTGCGGACTCTTAAGTCTAATATATTGACTGCAATAAAAGTAAAGTTCCAAACCTATACTTGGTTAGGAAAAGTATTCAACTAAATGTAAACAAAACATCGTCGATGGGGGCTATTGCGTATGAATTCGCCGCTAGAGGCGCTAGTGTAGCGTGAGGTCAACGAAATGTCAAATCTCATAGTTTTTGGGTGAGCTACGCGGGTTTATTAATAATTAGAGTAATTTTGTGAATATTTTGCATTACCTGAAATTAATTATGGCAATTATGCGGTAAGGGGCAATGAACGTCTGTAATTTGAGACAGTTTTGGCTTTCGAAAACTTTTGTCCTCCCTTTTTTTCGAACAAAACCGGATTACGCAATACTGTTGTGGTTGCTCGATATTTTTATGGTACTGTTTTAAGATGTATTAAATATGATTTTAATCTAAACTTTGTTTTCACGCCCGTTGTAACAGACTTTTAAAAACCTCACGCAACAGTGGCGCCATCTAGTGAGATAAAAAGCGATAGCCCTCATTGGTGTCTTAAATACTGAAATTCCCCTAAAGTATCCAAACATTTACATTTCTGTATAGAAATACAGTCTAGTTTGTATTACAATGCTAGGTAAGTAAAATGTTTAAAATCCTTGAATGTACCAAATTTGACAGCTGGAGTTTGTTTACATTTAGTTTATTAGCTAAACGTTTCAAGTATAGCGTTTGTCATAATCTCATAAACGGTGCAACTTCAAGGAAAATACAATGATTCTTTGAAGAACACTGTTCTTCAGTACAAATGTGACTATTTTGAATTCGGATCAAAGTTAGTACCGTCCAAATTGAATTTTATCACAAATGTCTTAAAAAATATACCTAGAGTAGACAGCACCTAAATCAAACCTTTCACACCCGTATTTATAAACGAGTCATTACTTGTTGCTAAGTAAATGCTTAAGTAAAGAAAATGGCTATGACTTGGCTAAGCAATCTAACATTTGACAGTTCAATTTTCAAGCAAAAGCTCAACTATAGAATAAAAATCGTTACTTGAGTAATTACTTTTACTAAGTAATGGCCTTTACTTCTCTATAAATACGAGTGTTAGTGTGACATAGTAAGAAAAATTATGACTATTAAAATTAGGAACAAATTAATGAATAAGACAGAGATAGCTATAATGAGTTTGACTTTCTTTTTACTCGTGAGCTGTATTTAGACGATTCGACAAATATCATCAATTTATCATCATCCCATCTTATATACGTCCCACTGCTGGGCACAGACCTCTCAGAATGAGAGCGCTTGGGTCGTAATTGCCACGTGGGCCTAGTGCGGTTTGGGAACTTCACGCAACATCGAATTGCTCGCAAGTTTGTGCACGCCTCGCGGTACATTTTTCGAAAAACTCAAGAGCTCCGAGCACGGGTTTGAACCCACTAGCCACTGTTTGAGGCCATAGTTCACACCACTAGGCCACCACGGCTTTTTTACCAAATTATAATTATTTTTACTAAAAATAATTAATCAGTAAAAAAGGGCCTACCAGTGATTTTAGTAATAAATAATAACAAGAATACCCAAATAATACATTAAAGAACATTCCAGAACGGAATGCCAATATACCGCAGCATCCGCTCGCCCGCCCGGCCTGTTTGACAACAACTGCGTACCTGGTACCACGAAACTCAGTACGGGCGGTGACAAGCAACGCACGTCATAGTTTGCGATACGCTATTCCGATACATTATCATAATATTCATTCCCCGAAATTATTTTTCCCGAATTTCATTTAACTTATTTTTGTTTTCGATGACTTTACAAAGCCGCAGTTTCGTTTAATATTAATACCGTTTAGCAGAAATTCAAAATTTCGATTACAATATAGATTTTTTAATACGATCACTTGCTTTCATAAAGTTATACTAAATGGGTCAATGAACTTTTTCTTGTTTGTTGTCCGAGACACAACATTGACAGTTTCTCACAAAAACTGTCATAATAAATCCTAAAAGCTGACCAGAATTAATAAAAATCTCGCCATATTGCGGAAAATGGCAACACTAAATCCAAATGTCATCTGTCCATTGCTGTCAAAGTTTAACGTTGTTTTCGCGTGGTATTTTGTGTTTTTGTGCGTTAAAATGCCGACGATTATCCATAGCCTTGGAAGAATATAACAATGTATAAAAGTATTTTTCATAGAAAAAGTCTGAGGGATTAGGAAATATTCCTTGAAATGACATCACCGTCACCGTTGTCTTTATGACTGGTAGGTATCGTATAGTAAGTGTAAAGAATGTTGCAATATAAAACGTAGAAGTGCTGCACTCGCGTCAGGTTTTTTATAGGTATTCCTGGTCAACCTTTAACCATAACAAAAACCTATACAAACTCATGGTTTTAAAGAGTTTTCCAGGAGAAGTAACAATGGCAACAAGGACCAAGAAAAATTTTATCAACACAAATAAAAGAAATATTATTATGTAGAATAGAGGAAAGACTAAGGAAGTAAATAGGCTGAGATAGGTAAAGTCACAGTTGGTTAAGGTGCAAAGTCCCATGCGCGGAATAGGAGCTCCGCGAGGCGCGGCCCGCGCACGAGTTTTCATAGAAAACTCGCAAGTGATTAGTGATCCTTCGAGTTGAGAAAAAGTTGTATATATGGAATCGATAATGAAAAATGTTTTACTTTCAAAAAAACATCTGTCAACTAAAATTACGCTAGGTAATCAGTAGGCCCAATATCTGTCACGACAATGCTTGTATATACCATCCACTGGGGCGGATACGAGCAGAGCGGTGGCGCGTAGTGCGCGTTGCGGCAGCCGCCGAGTCGCGTGCTCCCTTGAAGAAGGGCTACGAAATAGCCCGAAACATGTCGAGCTAAACTCGATTTAAGTGAGTTATCCGTTACAATATCATTTAATATGAGATTTAATGCTGTACACGAATATTTGGAAGAATAATTTCGGACTGAAAAAGGACGTCCCATATGTATAAAAGTTTATAACAGTTTCCTTAGCGCTCTTTTTACTAGAACTGTACGGTACCATTACCAATTATCCAAAAAGTCATAACCCGACTTTGGTACGGAGTCGGTTAGCGTTTCTGTGGACTGGAAATCTGTCCCCGACGATGCTAGGCTGGAGGAGAGCAGGCCGCGGTTTTCTTCTGACAAATCTGAAAAAAAAAAAATATTACTTTTTAGCGAATAGGGAATATTATTGCAATTTTCTCCCGTCAGAGTGCAGCACTAGCACAAAACAGTAAACAGTTTTTAGGGTTCCGTAGCCAGAATGGCAAAAATGGAACCCTTATATCTTCGCTGTCTGTCTGTCTGTCTGTCCGCGGCTTTGCTCAGAGACTTCAATGCTAGAAAAGCTGTAATTTTGCGCGAATATATATGTAAACTATGCCGACAAAACAGTACAATAAAAAAATCCAAAAAAAATTTTTTTTAGAGTACCTCCCATAGACGTAATGTGGGATGATTTTTTTTTCTCATCCAACCTTGTAGTGTGGGGTATCGTTAGATAGGTCTTTTGAAATCATGCGGGGTTTGTTCGAAAAAATTCAGAATGGTAGTAAGTATATCAAACTTATAAGGAAAACTATAACGGTTCAGTTTTTTTGAGAATTATTAGTAGTTTAAGAGTAAATAGCAGCCTAAGGTATAAAATATACCTAAACTTGAATATTCCGCACAAAATACGAAATCCTTAGAAAAATATCGGCTTATCGATATGGTTTTCACGGGATACCCGTAAAAGTAAAAAATTTGGAGATGAAATAAAAAATACAAAAAGACTCCAAAAACCTCAAAAATAGTCGTGTTCAGATATTTTTGATAAAAATTTTGCTCACAAATTTATAAACTCGACTGTACCAGTAAACCCGCTTGCTTGTTTGCCGTTAACCGTATCTCCGTAGGAAATGACCCACATCTACTTCTAAGAAATAACAGTCACTCTTTGGTATGTCAAGTCATTAGTCATTAATTACAGCACTTAATGGCAGGCTTATCATTGTAAATAACTATTACAACTATTACAAGGAATGTTGTCAGTGTTGGTCTTATTTTTCTGGTTTTTCTGTGCATCTATGTTTCGGTTTTTTTTTTTCAATTTAGGTTTCACGGGATGACCGTAAAAGTAAAAAAATAAGAATTTGGAATTGAAATAAAAAAAAATACAAAAAGATTCCAAAAAACCAATCATAATTTGATTGCTTAATAGCGACATCTCTTGTCCGGGTGAACGGTTAGTTCCGATGGAGGTATTGAAGGCTTCTCGTCGAGAGCTAGACAGTATAGATGGCGCTAGGCCACTGCTTAAGTGACGATGTAAACAGACTGAGATATGTGATGCATAGGGAAAATTCGTGTCTGTGCCGTTGACCAGCAGTGGTGTAGCGGTATAGCACGCGGCACGGAATGCCGAGGACCTGGGTTCGATTCCCAGTGTTGGTCTTATTTTTCTGGTTTTTCTGTGCATCTATGTTTCGGTTTGTATTTTCAATTTACAAGGAATGTGTTTTTCTTGAACCAATAGAAACGTTTCATTTACGCCCTCAAACAGTTTGTCTTTGGTGGAAACAGCTGAGCGGAGCGAGGCGACGTAATGACGCGATTCTATTTGTTAACTAGCTTTTGCCTGCGGCTTCGCCCGCGTGGAATTCGGCTATCACGCGCTTTTTTACCCCTTTAGAGGGAAATTTTATCCATTCCACCTACACAGATATTTTTTAAATGTAATCAAGAACTTATACACCTATTTTCATACTTCTAAGTCCAGAAATTAGAAAATTTCCATACAAAGTTTACCCCCTATTTTACCCCTTTAGGGGAAAATTTTATCCATTTCACCTACACAGATAATTTTTAATGATAATCGAGAACTTATACACCTATTTTCATACTTCTAAGTCCAGAAATGAGAAAGTTCCATATAAGCTTCACCCCCCCATTTCACCCCCTTAGGGGATGAATTTCTAAAAATGCTTTCTTAGTGCTCACTTACATCATAACAAGAACCTTTGTACCAAATTTCAAGTTTCTAGGCCCAGCGGTTTGGGCTGTGCGTTGATATGTAACCCAGTCAGGTTTGCCTTTTATATATATAGATATCTAAACCATAAAAAAATAATTATCAATACAAGCTTTTTTTGCTGACTATACTTTTTGTTGACTGTACTTGCATTGTCACCCAAACTACATTCGCATACCAAAGTTCAAGTCAATTCTATTAACCGTTGAAGAGTTTCGTCCTGCGGAGACGATCCTGGCTGGACTACCAGGATGTCACTACTAGATTATTGTATTGTAACGCGATTTACGTAAATATTCCAAATCTCAAGTCAATCCGACTACTGGAAGTTGGTCAAATTTAACTTGCAAGACTTGATTACAGACAGACAGACAACGGGAGAGGTATATATCACGGGACAATTCACACCAATTGACCTAGTCCCAAAGTAAGCTTAGCAAAGCTTGTGTTATGGGTACTAACTTAGCATACATATTAAACACCCAAGACCAAAGAACAAACATTCGTATTTTTCATACAAATATCTGCCCCGACACGGGAATCGAACCTGGGACCTCAAGCTTCGTAGTCAGGTTCTCTAACCACTAGGTCATCTGGTCGTCTGGTCGTTAAGTGAAACTAAATATAATTAATTAATGTAATTAATTTTAAAATTGCCGCGCCCCAACAGGGCATCATTTTTTATATCTTCTGTAAAAGGTGTTGCAATAAAATACTGAATACTGAATACTAAATAAAAACTTGCAAAAAATATACCCAAGTACTTGGAAAATTCCGTACAAAATGTAAAATACATCCATACTAATATTATAAATGCGAAAGTGTGTTTGTGTTTGTGCGTTTGTATGTTTGTCCCTCTTTCACGCCGTAACGGAGCGACGGATCGACGTGATTTTTGGAATAGAAATAGTTTATGGGCCCGAAAGTGACATAGGCTACATTTTATCCCGGATAAATGCACAGTTCCCGAGGGAACAGCGCGCGATAACCGAATACCGCGCGGACGGAGCCACGGGCAAAAGCTATTAGAAAAATATTTTTTCTTGATTTTTTCATAAAGGCTTCGGAACCTTATCTTGGGCGTGTCCGACGCGCTCTTGGCCAGTAATTTTTTTATTTTTTTTATTCGATTGGATGGCAAACGAGCAAGAGGGTCTTCTGATGGTAAGAGATCACCACCGCCCATAAACATCTGCAACACCAGTGGTATTGCAGAAGCGTTGCCAACCTAGAGGTCTAAGATGGGATACCTCAAGTGCCAGTAATTTCACCGGCTGTCTTACTCTCCGCGCCGAAACACAACAGTGCAAGCACTGCTTCACGGCAGGATTAGCGAGCAAGATGGTGGTAGCAATCCGGGCGGACCTTGCACAAGGTCCTACCACCTGCAGTCATATACTTACACGAGCTTAGTACATATTAGTAAAACATTTATGCCACATACATTGTTTAGTTTATTAGTTTCAACACGCGTTGCATACATAATGATAAGGCACGTCTTGGCATTAATAACAACATTGGCTAACGCGACCTCTGTGTTAAATTAAGATGAATATCCAGTGATCGTACTTTTTCCAGCGTTTTTTTTGACCGATGGCCGAGTGGTTAGAGAACCTGACTACGAAGCTTGAGGTCCCGCGTTCGAATACCGGCCGGGGCAGATATTTGTATGAATAATAGAAATGTTTGTTCTCGGGTCTTGGATGTTTAATATGTATTTAAGTATGTATTTATCTACATAAGTATGTTTATCCGTTGCCTAGTGTCCATAGTACAAGCTTTGCTTAGTTTGGGACTAGGTCAAGTGGTGTCAAGTGTCCCATGATTATTTATTTATTTACTAGCTTTATACCCGCGACTTTGTCTGCGCGGACCTAGGTTATTGCGCGGTGGCGCCCTCTACCGGAATAAAAAGTATCCTATGTTGATTCTTGGGGTTTAAGCTATCTCTATACCAAATTTCATCTAAATCGGTTCAGCGGTTTCGACGTGAAAGCGTAACAGACAGACAGTTACTTTCGCATTTATAATATTAGTATGGATATAACAGTCATGACATAGTTTTTGGAATCCTTATGATGAGCTCTTGACTTTGGTACTCATATTAGTCATAATAGAAAAAAAAAATTGTTGACCCCCAATTATTTGCATCTCACAGCCGGCATCTTTTTTTTTTAACGTCACCTATCTAAGGACACTTGGTTTGCTGGGACGATTCTAATGATACCTTAATCGTCTAAATCCGTCCAGCGGTTTGAGAGATATGCTGTAATAAAGAATACTATACATACAAGATACGCGCGAAAAACAATACCTGTCCTTGAAGTCGGGTAATAAAATCAAAAATAAAAATAAAATAGCGTATTAAACAAATAGGAAATACAGAAAATATTATCAGAACATTTAAACCCAATATGCATAATAATTAAATCAAGGGTTAATTTACTACGAGTTTATGAGAAAATGTAACACAGTTGCAATATCCTGTTATACACAATTATGATAACTATAACCCCTAGGTACCCTAAAAACCGCATCCAAATCGGTTCACCCGTTTAAGAGCGACGATGCCACAGACACAGACAACACAGCAATCAAAATTACAACACCCTTTTTTCATCAGTGGTTAAAAATAACTCACCGCTACTGCTTTTAACCACGCTGCTCCTGTAATCCTTCTCAAACTTGGAGTCGGTGTTTGGGCTCTTGAAGTTTGTTCTGAAGAAGTTATCGCTAGAAGCCACAATCTGGGCCTGGCCGCCAGCCACTAGGCACTCTCGTTCCTCATCTTTGGCTTTGAAATTACCTGAAATAAAAAAAAAATGGATAAGTACCAAGGCTCGGATACCGGTTAAATTTCCAAACCGTTATCATGTACTTGGCGCATAACCTTTTCATTTTGGTTTCGTTCGGGAAACCGTTATTTTTAAACCGGTTTTTAAGGGAACATTTTCATAAAGCTCATGTCAGATTAACTGGTTTAGAACCAAGTTTACCGACAAATTTGGGCGTCTCCTGCGTTCCCAAAATTGTCTCTGGAGTTACCAAAAAGTCGTACTTCCACCAAGATATTTCACGGTTTAATAGGTTGAACTTACGTAGGACGGCCTGTATTCATATACACCATTTATTAAATTACAGAAAAAACACGTTTACTTACAAAAATCTGCAATTGTTTGAAAAATATCGCGGACAGATTAGTGTCGGTAAAAAAAGTTGATTGGCACAAATAACAATAGGTACTAATCAGACGAAAAACATAAACTCACCCATAAATTTACTAATGAACCCAGCCCCGCCGTCCCTGTCCTGGACGTCCTTATGTTTAAGCACGTCATGAGACTTGAGAGCGTTCTTCAGTTCGCAGACAACTTTGGAGTGAGAGATAGCCAGCTCTGACAGCACGGGGGGCGGCGACGTTGGCGCTTCCTTTGGTGGCCTGGGGACATAGTTAAAGATGAAAATCGGACTAGCCCACCGAGGATACCGTACAGATTTTTATGGTTCCGTAGCCAAAATGGCAAAAACGGAACCCTTATACCCTGTCTGTTTGTCCGCGGCTTTGCTCAGACTATCAATGCTAGAAAGCTGTAATTTTGCACGAGATCTTATCTATATATATAAAAGGCATCTTAATATAATGTCTAACCTAGTGATGTAACGAATGTCATTTTTCGAACATTCGCGAATGCGAATATCTGCTACCGATATTCGCGAATGCGAATGCGAATATGCAGTTTTTCGTTCTGGCGCCAAATTGTCTATGGCAGTCTCGTTCGAACGAAGTGCGTTCTGTTTATATTTTATCCCGAGAATTTCCGAGTTTATACGAAGCATCACGAAGTAAATAAATAAATACTTAATACCAAATGATTAAGTGAAGACTGATAATGTAATTACAAGTTTAAGGTATTTTTTTTTGTATAAAAAACATAAGAAATGAACGTATTTCGATTTTATTAACCTACTATTATCTTAGTAATAATTGTATTTTTTTCTGATATTCATATTCGCAAAACATTCTCAGAAATTTTGCGAATGCGAATACGCAAAAATATGCGAATATTCGTTACATCACTAGTCCAACCCCGCTTTCAGTCAAATTTAGAGCATACCTATGTTCACTGAGCACACACAGGTTCAGCTGACTCTTCGTCTGGTACAAGAATGGAGCAGAATGCTCATCCCGGTACGTGGTATGCTCATCCTGGACAAGTCTCTGCCCGTGTTCCCTCCCGAAGAAGGACATCAGGTCGTCCTGGCGTACCGGGGGATTGTCCAGGTCAAACTCAAGAGTATCAAGGAGAGCATACTTCAAAGATATTTCTGGTTTTATTATGGACTCGTTAATTATTTCAGTCTGGAACAAAATAAAATGATACTAAGGAGCTGTTTCACTACCCATTGATTAATTTTAACTGACGGATAAATATGACGCCGTCTCCGTCTATCTGAACTAAATAAACAGAGACGGCATCACATTTATCCATCATGTAACTGTAATCAATGAATTGTGAAACAAGGGGTAAAAATTTCGGATTTTACTTTGACTATTTATCTAGAATATACCCACATTACCCACACTTTGAGCAACTCCTGTGTTACCAAAATTGTCTCTGACGTTACCAAAAAATTGTACTTCCAAGAAGATATTTCACATTTTAATAAGTTGAACTTACGTAGGATGGCATGTATTCATGTACACCATCTATTAAATTACAGAAAAAAACATGTTTACTTACAAAAATCTGCAATTGTTTGAAAAATGTCGCGGACAGATTAGTGTGGGTAAAAAAGTTGATTGGCTCACGTAATCTTACTTTGTACGAGTATTACAAGCCATATAAAACAATGAGTCACCCATGACTCTATTATGTATGAGACCCTTCTAACAATGAACTAATGATGCTTTGTTTTTGATTTGTTATAACTCTTTATGATTATATGTAGTTAGTTTTTTATAAACATAACTAGATTTTATCTGCGGTTTTGCAATTTTCGAGTTGTCAGAAGAAAGTATTTATACTTAATATTTTTTCTAAATGTTTGACAGTCAATATGTTGAAAAATAAAATATGCATCAATCAGTTCATCCGATTGTGAGCTAGACAGACAGACATTGGCATAGTAAACTTTTTTTTTTTTAACTTTTATTGGTCTATAAATATTTCTATAATTTTATTCAAATTGTGTGTATGTATTTATGTATTTTTATTTTTAACCTTTCATTTAGAAACTTAAAAAAAAACTTCATTCTAGTTTCGTTTATGTCAATTATAATTATTTTTTTAAATAATACAAACAAACAAAATGTAAAAAGATAGCTGTTAATTTTCACTCTATTTACATAAAACTTTTTAACTCGGGAATAATCGATGCAAATTAAATTATCAAGCGTGTGCATTAGATAATGACAATTTCACATTTTCATTATTTACGGTAGATGAATTCCACACGATCGACACGATCGTTTCAGTTGGGTTGGAATAGTCTATAATTAGCAAGAGTTCATTGGCCTATACAAACAAACAGCCGTATCTTACATGATTATTATTTAACTGTGTAATCAGTTGTTCAATAAGTGAAAACAGGCAAAGGGGAAGCAAGAAAACTCACTTTTTCCTTCTCGGACAGTGTATCCCAGATGTTTTCGTACGAATTTTTTGCTTCACAAATGTCTTCGTGTATTTTTGACGCCAAAGGATTCATTGAACGGAAGTAATCTTCCGCTATAGCGCTCAACGCCATTTCTGGACACTTTAATTGAGTTTTTATAAGGAGTAAAGTTATTGATAAATGAATCACGCAAATAATTTTTTTTTTTTTTTAATTCGTCCGTTCGGACAGGCTAAAGTCAGGGACCATATCGCCTCGTCATTAGTTAATACTTATATTATTATTTCAGTTTCTGTATATTAGTTCCATGTCAATTCAATAAAACTTCTTCAGTATTTTCCTTTCCCAACGTTGTCATATCCAATAAAACTTCTTCAGTGTTTCTTTCAATGTTGTCATATCCAATTAAACTTCTTTAGTATTCTTTCTTTTATTGTCTTATCCAGTTAAACTTCTTCAGTGATTGCTTTCTATGTTGTCA
The DNA here is from genome assembly GCA_037349165.1 of Choristoneura rosaceana. Taxonomy (NCBI): domain Eukaryota; kingdom Metazoa; phylum Arthropoda; class Insecta; order Lepidoptera; family Tortricidae; genus Choristoneura; species Choristoneura rosaceana. Next base: position 4,493,836 of record JAZBNJ010000017.1, read on the forward strand.
CATCCAATAAAACTTCTTCAGTTATAGTCAAGTCCGGTGTTTAAATATTCAATCCAGAGAATACAAGATAATTATTAGAAACTTCTATGTAACCTGCTTAAGATCCTTTTAAAATCCCTGTAAGGAAATAGTCTGACAGCTCTGATTTGACGCCTGTCAGTTGTTTTTTTTTTTAAGCTAACCTATACTATACTACACTGAAACGATAGAAAATTAGAAATATACAAAGAATGAAGCAATGTTATTTATAACTTTGTACAATAATGAGACCAATTATATTTCTTTTACTGTTGATACAATGAAGTTGTACAGTGGTTCATATGTAGAATGATTCTTTAACAGCTCTTGAACAGAGAGCGGGACCAGATGTGGTTCTCCGTAAATGCGGATTAATTCGTCCATCAACACAAGGCGCTGAATGCCGAAAGACGAACAATGATAAATTATATGATCTATTGTTTGATCCTCATTTGACTGACACAATTCACAACGAGGATCATTTACAATTTTCATACGATGCAAATGATGATTGAGACGAAAATGACCTAACCTAAGACGACAAATTGTGCTGTAAAAGCTTATATTACGATAGATATTACTTTTACGTAACCACGATACAGATTGTAAGTTCACATTTAAGGCAGCATACCAAGAACCCTCGTTTTCTACTTGCACCACATGATCCCATTGTTTCTTCCACTGAACATACATTCTTTGTTTCAGTATTGGAATAACATCAGTATATGGGAGTAGGACATCAAAACTAACGTCAATAGATGGAGGAGAATTTGCAATTGACTGAGCCAAGAAATCTACATTTTCGTTACCAGATACACCTATATGTGAAGGAGTCCACATGAATTCGATAACAAATTTGTTTTTTAAGTGAAGTTCAGACCAAAGATCTTTAATTAGAAAAATTAAATAATTTGTATTAGATTTTACTTTATTATTTTTTATAGCTTTTAATACACTCATACTATCACTGACAATTAGCCATTTACATGCCTCTTTTTGCCTTGATATGTGCTTCAGTGCACAGAGAATAGCGAATGCCTCAGCTGTGAAAATACTAGCATGTTTGTCTATTTTGAAACCAAGACCCATTTTGTTTTCGGAGTTATATATAGCTGAAGATACACTAGACTCATTCTTTGATCCATCTGTATAAATTAATTTAAAACCATTCCATGAAGCCAATTTTTCATATACTTGTTCCTTTCTGGAGAGACCATTATCAATCACAACATTTATAGGACTAAATTTACTTTCATAAGGCCCATCAAAGCAAGGTAAGTGGTTATTGCTTTTATGTATACTAATTTGATTTAAAAAACTGCTAAATTCAGATAGGCCCTGCAAAACATAAAAAGATTTTTGGATAGGCAATAGATTAATATTCAAGATTTCTTTTAGAAGGTGGTTGTCATATTCAGCATGTAGTTTTAAAACAAATCTTTCCTTCAAATATGCAAGTCTTATTGTTACTGGAGGGAGATTACACTCTACTTGTAATGAAACAATAGGAGTGGTTTTAAATGCTCCAGTCACAACACGCATGCACTTATTTTGAATTTTTTCTAAACTCTGTATAATTTTATGATCTGAAGCAAAACACATAAACCCATATTCAAAATGACTGCGAACTAAAGATTTATAAAGCATAAGTAATATTTTGGGGTCAGCCCCCCATTTTGTACCACGCAATGACTTAAGGATATTAAAAGCTTTATTGGCTTTGACTTCTATATGTTCAGCATATTTTTTCCAGGACAAATTGTGACAAAATATGACACCCAAAAACTTAGTATCTATGACTATTGGCAGAGGTGTATTATTATACAATAAAGAGGACAAAGTAGCTGCAGATTTTTGACCAAAAACAACAACTTTAGACTTAGATGGATTAACTGCGAGATTTAAATAGGAGAGGTAATTATGGAGTTTTGTTAATGCTAAGTTTAAGTTATTTATTATTGTATTAGAATTATTTCCTGATAAATATACAACAAGGTCATCGGCAAATTGTAAATTTTTGATATTAGGGCCCATTACCAAATTTAAGCGACGTATATACAGAATGAAGATCAGAGGGGATAAAATTCCACCCTGACAAACTCCTATGGAAGATAGTCGTGGACCAAACAATCCACCATCATACTTCACAAACACTTTTCTACAAGATAGAAATTTTTGAATCCACTGTACAACTTTAACTGGAATACATATATTTAAAAGTTCTGTACACAAAATATCAATATTTACATTGTTAAAAGCACCAGTAATATCAAAAAACACTGAAATAAGTTTGTTGTTAGTTTTGATGCTTTTCAGTATATCTAAATGGAGCAAAGATATGCTTTCACGTGCTGAACGACCTCTACGAAAACCATACTGATTGTTCGAAAGCAATCCATTATGTTCTACATAATATTCAAGACGCTGCTTAAGTAACTGTTCAAAGACTTTTCCTGCGCATGATGTCAATGTTATAGGACGATAAGAGTCTGGATTAAACCTAGGCTTGTCAGATTTTAATATAGGAATGATGCAATCAGTTGTCCATTCAGGTGGTATGTCATTTCTTGTCCAAAGCGCATTGTAAATATTTAATAAAATAATCAGACAACTCTCTGGCAGTTTCTTGAACATCATATATGGGATTCCATCTAAACCAAACGAAGTGTCCCTGCGTGAATATATTGCAGATTTCAATTCTTCAAGGGTAAATAAGTTTATGAGATAATCATTGTGCGGGCTAGAAGGGGAATCAAGAGACAAACTACCTACATTTTCCACACTATCAGGAGTATATTTTTGTAAGAAATCTAGAATCCATTCATGATTACTATTAGAGTGCCGAGGAACATAAGTTTTATTGAATTTGCGCATGAAGCGCCAAATTACTGACAATGGAGTAAACCGATTAAAAGAAGTGCATAGATCAGCCCAAGAATTTTGTCTTTCTGTTTTAATAACAAGTTTTTTCTTAGCTTGGAGTTTCTTAAATTCTAGGTAATTTTCTAAAGTACAATTTTGTTTAAAATTGATATACGCCTGTTTAGAGTTTTGAACAGCTGTGGAACATTTATCGTTCCACCATGGAAGATTAGATTTTTTTTTAGATTTTCTATTAGTGCAAGAACGATTTGGACTATTTGTCATGGGACTGGGACCTTTATGATTCGGTATGGACTCTGTGACAGCACACATTAGGATTTTCGTGAACAAATTGTAGGCCTCAAGAGGCGCGTAGGAGTCGAACTGATAGTTATTTAACTTACACTCCACCTTCTCGGCATACATTTGCCAATTCACCATTTTAAAATTGGGGTGAGTGGGCAAATGTACTCCACTTACATTATTATTTACAAAATTATTTACATTGTTATTTAGAACCAAATTGATTATTCCAGGTAGATGATAACTACCCAGAGGATCGTCGTGGACTGACCAAGTACAAAGAGGAGCCAACGATGGAGAAACTATGGCTAGATCCAACGCATTAGGACGCCAAGTCGTAGAGCCCACAGTAGTGGGCGTCCCATCATTTAAAAGTACCAGAAAATTATCATCAACAACATCTAACACAGTACGACCACGTGATGAAGTAGAACAACAACCCCAAGACGTGTGATGAGCATTAAAATCTCCTGCGATTATCATGGGTTCGGGTACAGATTTAATGAAATTTTCAAATTTTGTTTTTTCAAAAACTGGGTTGCAATTTGTAGGGCTATAAAAGCTTACTATACTAATTTGTTTACTATTAACAGATATTTGTATACAAATATTTTGAAGAGAGTCATCAAAAAATGTGTTAATTTTGTTATATGTAATACTATTATGTATCAGAATACATACACCATTATGTTTGTTACCACAATCATTGCGCTCTATGTTGAACCCAGGGACCTTAAGCCTCAGATGAGGCTTTAACCAGGTTTCGCAAATGATCGCAATATCTATATGTTCTTGATATAAAAAGTTTGTAAATTCGTGCCTATTGTGGAGTATACTCTGAGCGTTCCAATGTACGATTTTGAGAGCGTTCATTATGCTTTAGATTGAGCGTTCCCTCTTATCGTACCTTGGAACGCTGCACGTATTGTTTCTGTATTTATAGGGGATTCGTTTTTATTAGCAACTAGTTTTATGATCACTTGCGTGATCATATTTAAAAATGATTGGGATTTTAACATGTTTTCTAAATAGGTTTCGGCTGTCCTAGCGGCTAGTTGAGGGAAAGCCTTTTCATTAAAGAGATCGGAATAGGCTGCAGTTCGGGATTTAATTTTGCTTTCTTCTATTTTGTTTTTTTTTATAGGACAAGACGCGGAAATTGCTATATGATTACCCTTGCAGTTGGCGCAAACAGGGTTTTGTTTGTCGGCGCCACAGACCTTATAATTATGATTATCAGAACAGATGGAACAAACCTCATTGTTTTTACAAAATTTAGCAATATGTCCGAACTGTTGGCACTTTAAACATTGTTTAACTGGGGGGACATATTGCGTCACCTCGTGTCTCCATGAGTCCAGGTACACGTACTCAGGCAGCTGGGTAGAGGCAAACGTTACTGCGACAGTCTGCGTGGGAATATACGCGACCTCGCCATCATCTGCCCTCACCCTGCGCATGAATCGCCGCACCTGGATGACGTTTCGTGAGCTGCCGATCATTGAAAATATATTTTTGTTCGATAAGCCGACTGGGACAGATTTTACAACTCCAGTTACTTCTGTGTCTGCTGCGGGGATTGAGGCGTTAAGCCCCAATTCGTCTAGGAATTTGTTATGACCTAAAAACGTGTTGGCATTGTTTGACAAATCGAAAGTTATGGCCACTTTGTACTTATTCATTGGCCTCAGATGTAGCACCCCCGATATGGCGTATTTTCTAATGGCCTGAGACAGGTTTACTTTATCCCCGTCTGAAAACGGCTTATCGGCGCATTGGTGTGAGAGGAACACCACGAAGTCTCGCCGCTGTGAATTTTCTGGGTATTTACGAGAGTAATTTGTTACCTTATATGGCCTGTACTTATCTGCCTCGTTTTCATAATCGGAGTCCTCTGCGGAGGACCCTCTATCTTCAGCGCCTTCTTTTTTTTTTCGTTTTTTATATTTCTCCCGTCCCATTTTAGCTTATGTAATATTTACACACTTATCCGTAAGTATGTACAGATATTTACACCTAAAAATAAACAATATATACAGAATTATTAATAATTACAAATATTTTTTTGTAAATTCGCGCCTTTCACTCTCGAAGGTTCCCGCCTTTTTTCATCACGCAAATAAATAATCACTCATTGCGATGCAACCATCTTTGACAAACGTCAAAGCTGTAATGAAAACCGGAAAGGAAAATCAATGAAGGACAACATTGTCATAGGGTTGAACGTGTCAAAATACCGGTTTAATAGGGCTCATTTAAAGCTCCCCATGCATGAGCACGGAGAAACGACTAAATCAAAACAAATTAATAAACGTTTCGTTCTTTGTAAAACCTTAATTGTATTTTCATTTAATTTTAAGCAGATTTATTGTGAATAAAAATAAAAAAGGTGCGTTTTTTTAATACTTTGGACATAATAATCGAATGAATCGATTGAAGTGAACCGTAAATTGCGCACATAAAACAATCTATGTCTCCCGTATCACCGGTTTTTGGGTGGACGATATTAACGTCAAAATTAAATGGCTTCATACAGCCGTGTTTACTTTTAATTTTTAACACCAAAAATGGGTTTAAATCCAATTAGACTGTGAATTTCAGTGTTTGATTAACTATGTTACATAACAGTGGGCTGTTTGGGCCGAACGACGTGCCAATAAACATGGGGGCGCCTGTAAACATGACCCCTATACCAAACGCAATGACTATAGGCAATAACATAAATAATTTGGCTAAAATGCCTCAACAGACACCGCAGACAACTGTCCCGCACTTTAGTATGCCGGATTATTCGTCGTTCGGCCATCCTCCGTTAAATTTAGGGCATTCTATGAGTCCTTTTACGAATTACCACAGCTTGAACTTTCAACAAAGTTATGGTCATCCGAACGCTACATTATCCCATCAATCCAACTTAAACAACACTCAGAACGGTATGTTGCCTATGAATTTGAATATACAAAACGATCAACGCTCTACATTGGCTAATTATCACAGTTTTGAGACCAAAACTACTGAAGCAAACACCCCGCATTACAGAGAAAGTTACAGTCGAAAAATGCCAATAAATATTCCCCAAATACACACGAAGGCATTTCACAAGCACATAGGTATAGATAACTACCCCCAGTATAATAATTTCCAAGAAAACCCGTTTTATAGTCAAGATTTATCTAAGATACCAGAAAAATCTCTTATGGATAGTGATCGGAGAAAAAGCCTAGAAAATACTGTTAAACTCATTGAAAACATTCTTATCAATAACTCGTCTAAAGAAAAGTTAAAAAATGTACAAACAGAAGTAAGCACAAACGCTAATGTAAATAAAAAAAACAGTACAAGTGACAACAGTAAATCAAAAACATTCGAAAGTCCAAAAGCAAAAAAGGATAGTATGGACGAGGATCCCTTAAGAACGGAAGTAACAAACATACCCAATGAATCAGAAACTATGAAAAATAAAGACACTGACATAAAGATTCAAAGCAAAATATACTGTGAACCGTTGAAAAGAAGTTTATTACAAAGTAGACTTGAAAGACCTTTGCACGTAACAAAAACAGATAATAATGAAGTGGAAGTTAAACACGAGATGGAATTGGTTTCTGTGAAGATAGAACCCGTAGCAACGTGGACAGATGTTGATAATTTGCAACCGTTCTTACGGGATAGTAATTCTACTGATAAAGATTCCCTTGAAGATGACGCAGTGATTGTAGATGGAGATAATCTGGGAGATGCAATAAGTGCTATACTAAATGGTGGTAAGTACCTTTCTGAGAGCTGAACTGGTAGCTATGTACAGTCAGCTGCAGAGAAAAGGTACCCCCCTGTAACGGCGGTATCCATACTACCGCCATTACAGGGGGGTAACCTTTCTCTGCAGCTGACTGTACGTATGTGCAGGAAATGTGGAAAACCAGGTTGTATGGAATATTCCAAGTTTAGGTATATTTTATACATTAGGCTGCTATTTATTCTTAAACTGCTAATAATTCTCAAGAAAACTAAACCTTTATAGTTTTTCTTGTAAGTTTGATATACTTACTACAATCCTGAATTTTTTAAATTTCTCCACCCACCTGTTTTGATTTTAGAGGAGGGTAGACAATCGATTTTAATGAAAATTTTCACTATAAAGTTGAATATTTTGCAAACAAATCACGGAATCGAAAAATCGTCTTACCAACCCTCTAATGGTTTTAAAAGACCTATCCAATGATACGCCACACTGCAAAAATAAATGAGAAAAAAAAATCACCCCCACTTCACGTGTATGGGAGGTATTAAAAAAATAATTGTATTATACAATTTCGTCGGCATAGTTTACCGTGCCTATATTCGTGTTTATATTCCTGAAAAGTTACAGTTTTCTAGCATTGATAGTCCCTGAGCAAAGCCACGGACGGACAGACAGACAAACATGGCGAAACTATAAGGGTTCCGTTTTTGCCATTTTGGCTATGGAAACCTAAAAAGATTGATGCATGTAATTCAATCACCTTTAAGGCGGAAAAATACTGTTAAAACGCGATGCCACGCTACGTCGTGCGATGCATGTACACCTGAACATGTTCCTCATATTCTTACTTTCTCATATTTCTTCATATTCTCTTTCAGATACCGAATCAAACACATACTACGAATGCTGCCACTGCAATCTGCTCTTCAAACACCCGAAGAGGTTCCTCATACATACAAAATGGCATTCGTTCGGTCTGACAAATGAAAAGAGACAAGAGGTGTTGAGGGAGAAGGAAATGAGGAAGAATATGAAGAGGGAAGCTAGGATCATTGAGAGGTTAGACTAATAGGCTAGACGACTAAAAAAAAACTGTTTAGTCCGTCAGGTGGATAATTTAAAAATATTGTGCACATATTTTTTCTTTTGTTTGACAAACAAAAAATGACGAGGATACAGTGCTTAGGAGTTTCGAGGGACGTCACTATATGGTACGATTTTTACCTTGTAGTGATGTCACAAGCCCCCACTCCGGAAGTTTGATGATTTTTTAATAAATAGATAAAAACACTGAAATTGTTTTTCCCAGGTTAAATTCCAAGGAGGTGAAAGAGAAAGAAATAGAAGGCGACTTTCATCCGTGCAAGGACTGCGATAAGGTGTTTAAAGTGAAGAGCAGTTTGAAGAACCATCGGCAGAGGTAAGGAACAAAACCTACTAAGTGTGAGACAGACTAGTGCACTGAGAGTTCCCTAAAAATTTTCAGAACTGTGTCTTTGCAAGCTGTAGGCCTTGTGCGGTACCCTCATGTAACCCTGCTGAGTTGCCTGCTGAGAATGCCGAAAGTTTCTCGATGAGGGCTACGGTATAGATGTCGCTAGCGTCGCTGCTTAAGTGGCTAAATAAGAGACAAACAAGCTGAGATATGTGGTGCATAGGGGAAATTCGTGTCTGTACCGTTGTCCAGCGATGGTGTAGCGGTATAGCACGCGGCACGGAATGCCGAGGACCTGGGTTTGATTCCCAGTGCTGGTCTTATTTTTCTGTGCACCTATATTTCATATTAAATGATATTGACCGGATTACGTCTTAAATCGAGTTTAGTTCGACATGTTTCGGGTTGGGGTTGTGTTCTGTGCGCGTGTTGCGTCAGCCGCCGAGTCGCGTGCTCCAGTGATGAAGGGTTTCGAAATAACCCGAAACATGTCGAGCTAAACTCGATTTAAGACGTGAGTTATCCGTTACAATATCATTTAATATGAGTGAGTCTCACGGTAGTTTCATGATCACCTATATTTCAGTTTGTATTTTCAATTTTCGATGATTGATGAGGTTATTAAAGGTTGAAGTTATTTCCAGGTACCATCCGACGCGCGTGCGCGAGTGTAAGATATGCCACGCCACAGTCGTTGGTTGGATGGCGCTCCGAGAACATCTGAACACACATACAGGGGGAGGTGGGTACCAATGCAGTGAGTGCCCAAAGAGATTCAAGTACTCACATTCGTTGGCCAAACACAAGGATACACATTTGGTGAGTTAGTTTTATTATATTGACGATTTATGTACAGGTTTTGCCCGCGTGGAGTTCGGTTGTCGCGCGCTGCTCCCTCGGGAACTGCGTTTTTCCGGGATAAAAAGTAGCCTATATCACTCTCTGGCCTATAAATTAGCTCTATGCAGTGATAGTAACATATAATATCATTGGCTCTATGCCAAAAATCACGTCGATCCCACGTTCCGATTTGACGTGAAAGACGGATAAATATACAAATACACAATTTCGTATTTATAATATTAGTGTGGATGGTTGTTGAGATGTTGTGGGTATCACACACAATCGAGTGTTGAGTAGTAGTAGGGTTTACAATCGATTGTTGAGAAGTTGTGGGGTTTACAATCGGTTCTTGAGAAGTTGTGGGGTTTACAATCGGTTCTTGAGAAGTTGTGGGGTTTACAATTGGTTCTTGAGAAGTTGTGGAGTTTACAATCGGTTCTTGAGAAGTTGTGGGGTTTACAATCGTTTCTTGAGAAATTGTGGGGTTTACAATTTTTTTTTTGTCTCTCACTCTTGCCGTGATAGCAAGACGTATATTGCCAATGTCGGCGAGAGAGAGACACACGTGAGGAGAATGTTGGGTTTATGAAATTTTGATCTTGGGGAAGGAACAAAGAGGAGACCTATGTAAAACAAATAACATGTTATCGACGGCACATAGACAATTACATTTTTTTTTTTTATCTTAAGGTTGGTTGGTTGTTAACAGAAGTGGGGGACATTACAATCGGTTGTTAACAGAAATGGTGGATATTACAATGGTTGGTTTGTTGTTTAAATGTGAGGTTTACAATTGGTTGTTAACAGATGTGGCGGACATTACAATCGGTTGTTGATAGAAGTGGCGGAGATAACAATCTGTTGTTGTTTAAATGTGGGTTTTACAATTGGTTGTTGAGGTTATGGGATTTACAATCAGTTGTTCATACAAATGGTGTGTGTTACAATCGGTTGTTCATAGAAGTGATGGGTATAACAATTGGTTGTTGAGAAGTTGTGGGTATTACAGTCGAGTGTTGAGAAGTTGTGGCTTTTACAATAGGTTGTTGGGAGGTTGTGGGTTTTACAATCAGTTGTTGATAGAAATGGTCGAAATTTCAATTGGCTGTCGAGAAATTATGGGTTTTACAATCGGTACTTGATAGAAAATCGTGGGTATTACAATCGATTGTTGATAGAAATGATCGGGTCGGGTCCCGTTGGCCTTACTTGCATTTAGCCTTGGCGAGCAGAGCACCTTAGTTGTATTTTGTGCGGGTAGCAAGATGCCTTGGTCTGTAAAACGCCCTCATTGCTATAAGGCATATAGTAGACGGAATGACTTGGCTGTAAAACGACTTAATGTCATATTTAGTAGGTAAATGGTCTGGTATGGTCTTGTAAAACTTTTTAATACAATCAAGACCTTACATAATTGAGTCATTATGCCTACTTGTGCATTTTACGACTTAGACGTTTTGCTAAGTAAGTCTTCCTAAAACTTAGACAATATTGTAATCATGGCATTATATAAACAAGTCATTTTGCATACTTGGTCAGTGTACTACTGAGCCGTTTTGCTCGCCAAGACTAAATGCAAGGAAGGCCAACGGAACCCGACCCAGATAATGGTATATTATAATGGGTTGTTGATAAAGTTGCGATTTTTACAACCGTTTCTTTATAGAAGTGTAAAACTTTTCAAGGAAAAAACCCATGGGTGCGAGCAGTGCGAGAAGAAGTTTGGGTCCCAGGCGCTCTTGAAGATGCATATGAAGTGTCATGAGCGTACTGCGCGCGGTGCAACGTTCCGATGCACTTACTGCGGGAAGGGATTCTTTGAGAGCTACAATCTTCAGGTAAGCTATAATACTATCATCAAAGTCAAAGTCAAAGTCAAAATCTCTTTATTCAATTTAGGCTATGATAAGCACTTATGAACGTCAAAAAATCTACCACCGGTTCTGAAAAAACCTCTGTTGAGAAGAATCCGGCAAGAAACTCAACGAGGTTTTTTTTTTTTGTTTAAAACAGATTCACAATATTTGTAAATGATATCTATATACTATACATTACAAGTATTTAACACAATTTTATTTTTAACACAGTAGTTTCACTATTTGAAGGGATCGCTAGTGCGGATCGGAATTATTTCCAAATATCCCTGTCCATGATATAATCGTTAACTTTATAATAAGCCTTAGATATTAACGTCTTTTTGACAGTACATTTAAATTTTGTATCAGTTTCTTCAGTAATATTTTTTGGAATTTTATTATAAAAACGTATGCAACTTCCCAAAAACGACTTTTTGGTTTTAGCCAGTCTGTAAGATGGAACTTTAGGCTTCCCTGTGTTTCTAGTAGCCTTTGGCTTATCGACGTTAGTGGGAAAATCACATATGTTTTTCCTAACGTACATGATTATTTCAAAAACATAAAGCGACGGCAGGGTTAGGATACCAGTTTCCTTAAAAAATGATCTTAAAGATTCACGCGTCTTCAAATTATAAATTGCTCTAACTGCTCTCTTTTGCAAGATAAAAATTGATTCGATGTCTGCAGCAGATCCCCATAAAATAAGCCCGTACGAAATGATGCTATTTTAGTGTAATAATAACACTTAGTAATATAAGTAGTAACAATAATAATAATAATATAATTTAAAGATCACTTATAACGACCTGTAACACCTATTACCAATAAAAAAAATCATTTTAAATTTCATTTCATTTCATCATCAACTATTATATATTAGATGAACATTATAATGTTCTAGTTTTCACCCGCGGCTTCGTGCACGTAAATCATTAGATCCAACAGCTGAATTGAAATTTTGGGATTATCGAAAAATTCCCGTGGGAATTCCCAAAAATTAAATCGTGATTTTCATTGACGGTACATTAAAAACAATCATGTCAAATTTCATGACTCTAAGCCCAGTGGTTGTTGTTTCGAGAGTTTATCCCTATCTGGTGGGAATATCGGAATAAAAATTAGCCTTAGGAAGGATATGCCCGTTTGAATTGCGATCTGTACCTATTTTAACATGATCTTCTGTAAAACACACACAAACGCATAAATCACTAATACATGTACGCACGTACACACAAACACACACACACACACACACACACACACACACACACACACACGCACGCATGCACGCACGCACGCACGCACGCACGCGCATACTAAAATAAAAATAGAGGGGGGGGGGAGGGATTCCCTGAGATAAACCCAAAGTAACATCCGTTTAATAAATCCGTTATTATTTTGTAGGTGCACGAGCGTACGCATAGGAATGAACGGCCGTTCTTGTGCGACATATGCAACACCAGTTTCGGGACCAACTCAAGCCTCAAGAGGCATTTGAAAGTGGTAAGTGTGATCTGTGTGTGTGGTGTGTGTGACCACGTCCCCAATTCTGAAATTCGGAAACGGACTGGAGTTGTGGATGTGGGTAAGAGGATAACACAATTGAAGTGGAAATGGGCGGGTCACTTGGCTAGGCGCACTGACAATAGGTGGTCAAAAGCAGTTACGGAGTGGTGGCCAAGACTGGGTCGAAGAACGGTGGGCAGGCCACCGGCCCGTTGGTCGGATGACATCTGGCAGGCGGTTGGTAAACTGTGGATGAGACTAGCACAGGACCGGGCAAAGTGGCGTGAAAATGAAGAGGCCTTTACCCAGTAGTGTGGATATGGGCTGATTTGATTGAATTGATTGAAGTGTGATCTCTATAAAGATCTGGGTGAAAGAGCTTTGCTATTTGCTTTTTTCAACCCCCGACTTCTTAAGATACGGGTACGATCTATGTTCTAATAGGGATGTTGACCCCATTAAAAAATAATTTGAAGGCACAAATCCAGTAAAAAAACACTTTTAGTCCTGAAAACCAGATTAATTTTCGATTTACTGTAAAATTAGATTTTTTGTTGCTTTAAAACAAATAAATAGTTAGTTGATTGAGTTGTCGGATAATGACGTCATAAGTCGCTATTGCCATTGAAACTCCATGGGAGAATTGTGTTTTGACAGCTCATAAAAAGTACTTCAGTTGATTGGTGGTGTCAACATCCCTATTATATGCGCCTGTCTGTACTTGTACTATTACTTATTCTATGGTGATACCATCTGCATTTTTTTTAATTTGCCGCGGTTTTGCAGGTTCATCTTTCACTAGCCAGACTATATCTCCAAAGTACATTAGTAGCACCTCTAACAGTTTTTTAAGAAACTGTCACTGTTGTCCCTTGGACAACGGGAACCCTGTCACTGTTGTCTCTTGGACAACGAGAACTCTGTTACTATTGTCTGTGTGTTATATACCAGTTTGCTGTACTGCTTGCTATGTGTTGGTGTGCAATAAAGAGTTTTTAATGGCTTTTACTCTTGCCTTGATAGCAAGACGTATTTTGCCTATGTCGGCGTTTGAGACATTACACTACACACGTAAGGAGAATGTTCGGATTATGAAATTTTGATCTTGGAGAAGGAACAGACAGGAGATCTAAAACAAATAACATATGTTATGGACGGCACAAAGACAACAAAGACAATTACATTTTTTTTTATCTTAGGGTATTGAAAGGGTGTTAAGCATGCTAGCATAAAAGGAAGATTTGAAAAGGAAACAAAAAATATTATAATAATAAGCATGCTGCAGATACTACAACTTAATGTTCTGGCACTAGAGAGTTATTGTATTGTCTCTTTTAGACAACGGGAACTCTGGCACTGTTGACTTTTGAACAACGAAAACTGTCACTGTTGTCTCTTAGACAACGAAAACTGTGACTGTTGTCTCTTGCACAACAGGAACTCTGTTACTGTTGTCTCTTAGACAACGAAAACTGTCACTGTTATCTCTTAGAGAACGAAAACTGTCCCTATTGTCTCTTGGACAACGGGAACTCTGTCACTGTTGTCTCTTGGATAACGAGACAGAATAACAAACAAGATAAATTTGATTGACCCACGTAGTATAGCCCGCCGTATTGTATCTCTCTTTCAGTCCCACAGCGCGTCCAAACCGTTCCCTTGCCCGACGTGCCACCGCTGTTTCGTGTCGTCGGCGACGCGCGCGCGGCACACGGCGCGCGTGCACGCAGACCCTGCGTCGTGCCCGCACGCGTGCGTGCAGTGCCCGCGCCGCTATAGGAGCTGCAAGGATCTACAGAGGCATGTGCACAAGGCACACCCTAAGAAAAAGAGGGAGAAGAAGCAAGAGTAAAGAATGTTGGGTTAGTGTCTACACTCGCCTGTGGTGCCGTTACATTTGAAGTGGGTCCGTATCGGTTCGCATGCTCGTTAGTCCGAATGTATGTTTCGCAGAATGATCGTTTGTTAGAACTCTTCTTTCGCAGAATCCAATAATTGACAAGATTTAATTTTTTTGACACATTAGTACAGGAATCGAAAGAGTTTTGCCTCCTGAGCGTAGGAAAATATTCATTATAATTTATTTCACCATATTTAAAAAAAAAACTGAATTTGCCAAAACTACCACAGAATAGATATGTTTCCTTTGCCTTTTTCACAAGAAAAAGGAGCTGTCATAATTTTGAAAACGTCTACGTCAGATTAACTGATCTTTTTTTTAAATAGAGACTAGACAAAAATAATGGATCTATTGTGTGGTAGTTTTGGAGTTGTGCCCTTTTAGAATAAGCATATTAACAAAAAAAAATTAACAATCGTAGTGAAATTAAAAAAAAAATCAGCGTTTCTCTTTCCAAACAGAATACAGAGAACGAATCAAATTATAGTCTTAGAAATATGAAATCTTGTCAATTGTTATAACCAAACCTAACCTATAGTTTGATATAGGATAACCATTTAAAAAAATTCGGAAAATTTTAAGGTTTCAGTGGGGAAAAAATTATGACAAACGATGATTCGGACAATCGTTTCGGTATGACTAGCGAAGAGTATGCGAACTTTTTCGCTCTCTCTCAAGTATTACTTACTACAAAGGCTGGTGCACAAAGCTTAAGAGGGAGAAGAAAGAATTAATGTGCACAAAGCTCACCTGTAAAGAAAGAGAAGAAGCAAGAATAGAAAAAGAAACATACGGTATATGAATAGAGTTTATAAAAAGTGTAAACAATCCGATGTCATAAAAATTCTTGTGTAATAATCCACTGGATCGAGTCAATAACACATTCATCTATAATTCGTGTCCTAACTAGACGTCTCATCATTTTTTTTCACCAAAATTCACTTGATTTCAATATTTAATTTTCATTTGAAAAATCTTTGTCAAAATCTGACGTTAGTTCTTGAATGAAACTCGTGTATAATCTGTAGTAGCATTTAGCGTAGAGATGGTGGAAAATTTGACATTTTAAAAATTGATTAATGCCCGATTTAATAAGCGATTATTTACTTACCTTAAAATTTAAAAATAGTTACTGCTTTTATAATTGAATAAACAGTCTTTGGAATTAAATCAAGTATTGTAAATAATAAAATAGACAAAAATATTTTGATCTATTCAGTTAAAAAATTAATCGATTTACTGAACAGATTATTTTGCAATAGGTTCTAGATTTTCACAGCACTATAATAAATGTCTATGGTCGGGTTTATGGCGTCTTTGTTTACACTTTTTCATAAATTGGATTGAAAAACAAAATGGCGTCTAACATTTGCCGCCCCGGGTACCATAGGTTATCGGTGTGCCAAGGACAAGGGCTACTCCGAAACACGAAATTCGCAGTTCGTATCGTACCGTCCCTCTCACTCTCGTATTAAATAACATAAGCGTAGGCGGGACGGTACGATACGAACTTCGATTTTCGAATTTCGTGGTAGCCTTGCAGGACTAAAAAGGGGTCAGTCATAAATTAGGGGGGCGGAGAAGGGGGGAAGCGGTTTAACAAAATAGTTATTGCAATTTTCATAGAAATGCACGTGACAGGGGGGTGTAAATAATAAAATAATGACTAGAAACACAATTGCTATGTTAATAGCATTGTATATACATGTTTTTCATTAATGTAACTTTGTATGTAACATAGTCCGAAATTAAGTTTCTTTTCATGAAAATCTTGTAACTCCTTTTTTATATGATTGCCACGACTTTTTTTATATTATATATTATTCGTAATAATTTTAATTAATGTAATAATATTAACCCTTTATAAGGCCCCATTTATTGGAGCATACTACCACAGAACCAAAGCAGCTATCGAATACATATCCGGCAAAGGATATTTTTAA
The DNA here is from genome assembly GCA_037349165.1 of Choristoneura rosaceana. NCBI lineage: Eukaryota > Metazoa > Arthropoda > Insecta > Lepidoptera > Tortricidae > Choristoneura > Choristoneura rosaceana. Next base: position 4,510,244 of record JAZBNJ010000017.1, read on the forward strand.
AGCTAGTAGTATTTTCAATAATTACAATGAATATTGTAACTTATTACTAAAACAATAAGGTTGAATTTGTAAATCAATGCATGTGGTCGCTAAATCGCCTCTGCCTTATAAAGGGTTAAAAAAAAACCTTCATACAAAATTTTAGACGGTAATTTTTTTGTTTCTCCTGTAAAATTTGATTTAATGGAGTTACGAGGTCTGACTTAAGCCTACGAATGAATTGAAACAGGTTTATCTCAATATATCTCAAATGAATCTCGTCCAAGTAACTTAAACGAGTTAATGGATAGCTATAATTAAGTTTAAGAGTTCCCAGTATTTTAATTTTTAAAGTCAAACTTCTGAATTTTCTGGGTTTTTTTCCCACTTGCCGGCAGTGCAAACAAAGGATTATGGAGAAGTGGCAATACGGTATTTGACAACTTTTGATTATCATATCTTAATATTATTATCTATACAAATAAAAATGAATTGTAAAATGTGTTGGTAAGCGCAAAACTCGGGAACGACTGGTCCGATTTCGGTAATTCTTTTTTTGTTGTGTTCGTTACTGTCAGGAGAAGGTTTTTATGGAATAAAATACAGAAAAAATACAACGGGGGCGAAGCCGCGGGCAGCAGCTAGTGATAATATAGATATACAGCCAGTGTTTAGCGAAGAGAAAACTTAAATCGGTTGAAAATTGAGTTTATAGCGATTTTTTTTAAATCTATACCTGTCTCTTTCTCAAACGCGTTTCTCTATGCAGCAAGTATGGCAGTACTGGCGTGTCACGTCACATGCCAGTATGTCTTTCTCTATCTAACCTTGAATTTCAAACCTTTATAACTTTGTTATTTGTAAAGGTAGCTTAAAAATTGTTTCTCTGTTGAATAACAGGCATTGTGTAGTTTTAATTTATAAAACACATACAAAATAGTCAAATACCGTATTCCTACCATAGGTAGTGCCACTAGAGTTGAGGTCACGCTACAAGAACATGTCAGACATTCATTTCATTCATTATCCTTTTAAGGTACAATTCAATAGAATCTGTCAATTTTCTACACATTTAACACACCCTAACGTGGGCACGCTTGATTGTATATGTCCCTGTTATTGTGATTATCATCTAAAAGGAATCAAAAAATAATAATAGTCACATCACAAAGCCTTAGGCAGCTCGGTATTCATATTAGTAGGCTGGAAACCTCTACAGGATTGTCAGATTCTATTGAATTGGAGTATATGCAATCAGTTTTTCATGTAGCTGTGTGTCACAACTCTCGTGGCACTACCTGTAAATACTGGGATTAATTCCCACTTTTCCTTGTTCGACAATGCAGTACGAGCAATGAATCGATGCGGACAATCGGTTCCCGAAAGATAATCCGCCTAGGAATAGGAGCTCCGCTCTGCGGAGCAGTCGGGTCGGCGGATCAAAAGAATCTGTATTAATGCAGAAGTACAGTCGTCTGCTAAAATATCGATATGGCCAAAGTTATAAATATATGTACGACCTTATTTAGCTAAAGTCCAATGTACATATTTTTGTAACTTTTGCCATGTCGTCCGTTATCTTTGTAGACTGTACCTACAAGTGTCCAATTTGTTAAATTTCTTTGGCAACTATGATGGGACAGACAGAATAAATACTGGGTGATTCCGGGGTCATGAGCAGGAGTGAAAGGGGTGATGGGGACATTCACACTGAGCAACTTTTACTATGGGACCAGCCACGAAATGGCAGAAAAAAATCTGCTATCCCCTTTGATGAATTACCTACCTGTAGATACCTGTAGATTCACAATCGCGCGCCCAAATATGTCCGAGCCAAATGAGCGCCACTTTGGTAATCACTGGCCTAAAATCACTGGTTCAGATCACCGGGATAGGTTAGGTCGATAGGTTGGTCGATAGGTCGATCGGTAGGTCGATAGTAGGTAGATAGGTTGGTAGAATGCTCGCCTGCCACTTTGGTAAAAGTGGCCTTCTTTTTTCTCAGTACGTTGTTGTCAAGTGTCAAGCGTTGTGGAGTTTTGCCGCTAGCGAAATTCGCCCGTAATAGAGTAAAGACTAGGTTCAAATTTCGTCTCGTATTATTTTAATTATTTTGTGTGAGATGATTTTATTTGTCACGCAAACAAATCAATAGTTCTGACATTCTTTGAAGGGGATTTTGTTCGGCAATGTGCGTCCTGGTTTAAATGTCATTGGCTATCCCATACATTTCGGATAGTTTGCGATCGATTATCTCTTGATTAGATGGTTTTTTTTTTCGCGATTTCGTGGCTGTTCCCATAGTAGAAGTTGCTCAGTGTGAATGTCCTCATCACCCCTTTTACTCCTGCTCATGACCCAGGAATGACCCAGTATATTAAATGTAAGTATAGATCTTTCTTTATATGAGGAGGGTTAGAAATAAATATATAGTAAATTATTAATTCCTAGGATGATTAGCGTTAACAATGTATGTATATTTTGGATCTTTTAGTGTACTAAGTAACATGTAAAGTTTTTTCTATAGATGTATTTTACTAAGTATTTTAAGCGATTCCAAAGGACTTTTAAAATGGTACGCCTATTTTTGATTTTTTTTTTAAAAGACAGGTATTTTTAAGCGAATATGTTTTAATATGTTTATTTTAACTTTTTCGCCGCCACGTCGAATGCTAAAGGCATCACCCATACAGGCTTCTATGCAATGCCTAAAATTGAACCTTAACATAATGGAGTGAAGGTTTCTTTTGCATTGAAGTAATTTACGTATTTTAGGTCGTTGGCTGCGAAAAGGTTAAAGTTATGCGAAAGATTTCAGTTCCGGAAAGAACCATTTGAGAATTGTGTACAGGACAAAAAGTACCAAATTATGATTGTTTCTGTGACAGCCTAGTAGTGATGTGCCGAGTCGCTATTTTGGTGTATCCAGTCGACTTGAGTCATTTTATGTGGTATTCGAATCCTGACTCAATTCCGCGCTTCGAGTCCAGTGAATACCTACTCGAGTCTATCTATAGAGTCAAAAAATTAGTCTAGAAATAGAGTTGAAAAAGCTGAAACATGGATGCACAGAAAAACCAGAAAAATAGACCAGCGCTGGGAATCGAACCCAGGTCCTCAGCAATCCGTGCTGCGTGCTATTCCCCTACACCACCGCTGGATAGGAGACTAGACACGAATTTCTCCTATGCACCAACATTTCAACTTGCATTCTTTTCATTAGTCACTTTAGCAGCGACACTAACGCCATCTATGTTATTAGTTTCTCATCGGGATACATCAAACATTCCCCTCGGAACTATCCTCACCAGGGACAAGAGATGTCGCTATTAAGCAATCAAATTAAGATTACTTTTTGGAGCCTTTTTGTATTTTTTATTTCAACTTCAAATTTTCGTTACTTTTAGTTGAAATAAAAAATACAAAAAGACTTTAAAAAGTAATCTTAATTTGATTGCTTAATAGCGACATCTCTTGTCCCGACGATAAAAGGGCAGGTGGTCTAATGTAAATATATTTTAAGACTTCATCGAATTATTTTTTGTAGTTGTTGTATGTAATCGTTATGAAATGATAGTATTATGATATGAAGAAATTATGGTAAGAGATTAAATGTGGTCACATATCTGGAAGACTTTATTTCATTGCACCCTCATCATCATCATGTCAGCCGAAAGACGTCCACTGCTGGACAAAGGCTCTCCACTCAGACCGGTCTTGTGCTTTTCGCATCCACTGCGATCCCGCGATCTTAACCAGGTCGTCGCTCCATCTTGTTGGAGGCACCGACAGCTCGTCTCCCGGTCTGCGGACGCCATTAGAGAACCTTCTGACCCCATCGGCCATCAGGCTACGCAGACTACTTTTTTCGGCATATCACGATGTGCCCGGTATAGAGCTAGGAATATCGACGAATGCGTTGCTCTAATCGATCTGCCGTATTGTTTCTCAGGCACATCGTGATATGCCTACTTCATCTACACGAAATAAAACACTTTCTAGATATAAATATTTATTCGACAACTTTAGAATCCCATTTTATCAATATATTCGATATTATGCTTGAAATAAACTCGTTTCAATGTAATCCCATTACATAAACAAAAACCTTTATGGCATAACTTATGTTTATTTTGTGTATTCTTCAATATATAATTGCACTATTTCTGTCCGTTCGTAGATTTGATGATTCGGTTAAAAATATCTTTGTCGACTATCATATCGATGAGCTTTCCCCATTTAGCAACATGGACTTCACAGATATAGATTACGCTAGATTACGCAAATGCATCTACTTCGTGTCCGAACCTCGACCAAACGTCGGTGTTGGCCCCATACAAAGACTGATCGCTAACTGACTAATCACGACTAGTGACTAGGGTTGCCACCTTTTTTTAGGGCGAATAAAGTATTTTTTCATTTTGGAAGGACAAAAATAAAGTACACAGAATAAAATCGGTCAAGTGCGAGTGCGAGCGACTCGCGCATGAAGGGTTCCGCACCTCCGTACAATGTTATACAAGCTTTTTTGCTGGCGGCACTTTTTGTCCCTGATTACTGCGGAAGTGCCTACCGACTTGCGCGTGCAAATAAAATAAGTTTATTCGAATAAAAAAATAATAATAATTTTAATCGAAAATGTCTTTCGGAAAACTAATGAACTTTAATGTAACAACGGGTAATTGGACATTATACGTGGAACGGGCCGAAATGTGTTTCAAAGCGAATGATGTGCAACAAGAATTGTGGCTACCTACATTAATCGCGGCAATGGGGGATGAGGCTTATGAATTGTTAAGCAATTTGACGAGCCCGAAGAAACCAAGTGATTTAACTTATAAAGAAGTTGTAAAAATATTACAAGATCACTTACAACCAAAAACATCATTTATGGCAGAAAGATATCGTTTCAGACAGAGAAGGCAGATCATGGGTGAAAGTATATCGACGTATATTACCGAACTAAAGAAATTATCGAAAAACTGCGAATTTAAGAACACACTCGAAGATAATCTGCGTGATCAGCTGGTATGTGGACTGCGGTGCGATGTAATAAGGCAACGCCTTTTCGCGAAAGACGACTTGAATTACGCCGAAGCCGTGAAGCTAGCATGTGCCATGGAGGCGGCAGAGCGGGATGCGGCGGCGGTGGAACAAGGCAAGCCTGGCGAGGCTGACGGCGCCGGCGCGCTGCACGCGGTGGGGGCCGCGCGCGCCGGCCCGCGGGCGCCCGCTCGCGCGCAGCGGCGGAGCGGCGCCCGGCAAGATGGCGGCTGGACCAACGCAAAAACAGAGTGCAGGGTGTGCGGCGCGTCGGATCATCGGGGTGATGAGTGTCGATATCGCAAATACATTTGTGGAAAATGTCGACAAAGCGGTCATCTGCGACGGGTGTGTCCTATGCGGTCGGGCGGGCCGCGGCAGAGGGCGGACGCCGCAGGCAGGAAGTTGTTAGCCCACGTGCAAGCGGCGGAACACAGCCGGACGTCCGACGAGGACGAACCACTGGAACGCGCGTGGCAGCTGGAGTCGTCGGACGACGACGTGAACCCGTGCTCGGGAACATCTTCCGAAGTTGAAGAGGACATGCATCAATTGTGTTTAAACGGCTACAAGCCGGTAAGCGTAACACTGTTTATTGATAATATTCCAATACCGATGGAATTAGATACAGGTTCAGTAGTGTCTTGTATTAGTAAAAAGACTTACAAGAAATATTTTAGCTCAAGACCGCTGGTACCGTCCAATTTAGTATTAAATTTTTACGATGGCACAAAAGTAAAACCAATCGGTTTGATTAAGCCTCAAATTAAATACGGCCAGCGATCAAAGACCTTAGAACTATTTGTGATAGAGGGCGGAACTACGTCCCTGTTAGGTAGGCAATGGCTTTCTGAACTACAGATAGAGGTGCCGATGTTACATGCTACGGCAACATCTCGAGATGAGATAATAGGTAAAAAGTTAACTTTATTACTCGACAGATATAACGAGTTATTCACGGCGGGGCTGGGCCGGTTTGCGGGCGGCACGGCGCGGCTGCGCGTACGCGAGGGCGCGGTGCCGGTGTTCTGTCGCGCGCGACCGCTGCCGTACGCGCTGCGGGCGCGCGTCGACGCGGAGCTGGAGGCGATGCTTGATGCCGGAGTCATCGAACCCGTCAGCAGCTCGGACTGGGCCACACCATTAGTGCCGGTACGCAAGGCGGACGGTGGACTCCGAATATGCGCCGATTATAAGGTTACACTGAATCCAGTTTTACATGTAGACAGGTATCCTCTGCCGCGTATCGACGATCTTTTGGTAGGTCTCCAGGGGGCTAAAGTGTTCTCAAAAATAGATTTATCACAAGCTTATAATCAGATTCTGCTAGACGACCCGGATAACCTAACGGTTATTAACACTCACCGGGGACTATTCAAATACAAAAGATTAGTGTACGGCCTATCTTCTAGTCCGGGGATTTTTCAACGAATTATGTCGAATTTATTTAATGGTATTCCGAATGTCGCCGTATTTTTAGATGACGTCATTGTGGGGTCCCCAAATGAAGCAGAACATTTGGAAACGTTAACAAAGGTTTTAGATCGCTTATATACCAATGGAATGAAATTAAAAAGAAATAAGTGCACATTTTTGACAGATGAGGTTAAATACTTGGGTTACATAATCTCTAAAGAGGGTCTCAAGGCAGACCCCGAGAAAATAGAAGCGATCACAAAAATACCGCGGCCTAGCGACGTCACGCAATTAAGGTCATTTTTAGGTTTAATCAATTTTTACGCGAAATTTGTTAAAAACATGAGTACCATAATTGCTCCCCTGTATAATTTATTGAGGAAAGGAGTAGTTTGGCGGTGGGACATGGAATGTGAAAAAGCATTTAAAAACGTGAAAAATATTTTAACTAGTTCCGATGTCCTTACGCATTACGACCCCAATAAATATTTATTTTTAACTTGCGATGCAAGTAGCCTGGGAATAGGTGGAGTGCTAAGTCAGGCGAGCGAGCGGAGCGGCGCGGGCGCAGGGGAGCGCGCAGTTGTTTACGTATCGCGTGCATTGACTAGCGCCGAGAAACATTATTCACAAATCGAGAGGGAGGCTTTAGCAATCGTATTTTGTATGGAAAAGCTACATCAGTACTTATACGGAAGACGATTCGTGTTGCGTACAGACCATAAGCCGCTAGTCACTATTTTTGGATCCAAGCAAGGCATACCTACTATGGCGGCTAGCAGGCTACAGCGGTGGGCAATTAAATTAGCTGCTTATACGTACGACATCGAATTCGTTCGATCAGAACATAACGGCGCGGATGGGTTATCACGTTTACCGATACGCCAAGGAGATAAATGTAAACAAATACCGGAACAAACTTTCATGCATTTTGCGGAAACCGCTTTATTAATGGATTATCGGGAAATTAAAAAACAAACAAATTGCGACCCAATTTTGGGCAGAGTTATATGCTATCTTAAGGATGGCTGGCCATCGGTAAATGAGATGACTACACTCCAACCGTATTTTAATCGTAGAAAAGAACTTTATGAGGAGTTAGGTTGCATTATGTGGGGGCACCGAGTGGTCGTGCCAACTAATTGTAGGAATAGGGTTTTAGAGGAGTTACACGAAGCTCATATGGGCATTGTCAAAACAAAAGCGATCGCCCGTAGTTATGTTTGGTGGCCCGGCGTGGACGAGGCTGTGGAGGCGATGTGCCGCGAGTGCCGCGTTTGCGCGGCCGAAGCTGACGCACCGCCGCGACAGGCGCCGTGTCCGTGGCCGTGGCCAGACAGGCCGTGGGCGAGGGTTCATTTAGATTTTTTAGGCCCCATTGCGAATAGGATATTTTTAGTTATTATTGACGCCCGCACTAAATGGTTAGAGGTAGACGTGGTCCCTAGCACAGCGGCATGTCATTCCATTAAGAAATTAAGTGAACTTTTCGCGCGATGGGGTGTACCCAAGCAAATAGTATCAGACAATGGCCCTCCTTTCACAAGTCAAGAATTTTCAGATTTCCTGAAATCATTCGGTGTGCAGCACCTATTTTCAGCACCTTATCATCCCGCCTCCAACGGGGCCATTGAGAACGGGGTGCGTACTATTAAAAGGGCTATTAAAAAAGCACTAAGGGAAGGAAGGGACCTAAATTTATTCCTAAATAACTTTTTGCTTCATTACCGAAATACGGAACACTGTACGACGGGTGAAACCCCAGCAACGCTAATGCTAGGCCGTAGGTTACGCACTAAACTTGATGCACTGAGACCAGACAGAGAGGCTAAGGTTAGGAACTGTCAAGAACGTCAAATAGATCAGGGCCCGAGTGGTGTACGCCAATTAACGCCAGGCGATAGGGTTTGGTTACGTCAATACAGGGGATCGGATAAATGGGTTCCGGGAAACGTTACGCAGAAATTAGGTGCCGTAGATTACAAGGTAGTCGATACGTCAGGCAGAGAGACACACAAACACATAGATCAGTTGAAAAATAGATCTCGGAGTTCATTAGTTTGCCCTAGCAGCCCGCCTAGACTCGAGACACCGATAAGGGAAGAGACGTGTGGAGGTGTGCCCAGTGCGAGCAGTTCAATAAGTCAGGAAGAGCGACCCGAAGTAGTAATTAGTGCCAACAGCGACAAGGATGATTTCCAAGACTGCATAGAGCCGAGTAGGGTCGAAACAGAAGGTTCACCGCAGCCGAGATCTCCCGCAAGCCCGCCCCAACCCCGCCAAATACGCCAGTGTCGTCTGAACAAACCTAAATATAAGTATTAATAGACTAAAGATTTAAGTAATTATAACTGGCAAAGTGAGTCAATAAGTAGTAAATTTAGAAGGTTGTGATGTACTCTTATTTAAGATAGAATAAGGAAATTTAATATATAAACAGGAGTCATGTTGTCTTTAAGGACTCGTTTAACTTTTTATTTAGTCTTGTTCATATTATTTACAATAGACATAGAACTATGGTGTTATCTAAATAGTCCATATCTGTTTGTATCAATACTTACCTACTGTAGGGAGGTTTTGGATTAAGGGTGGAGGTATGCGGTGTATGCATGTGTGCGTGCGCCGCAGTTAGTTTTATTAAGTTCAGTTGTCAATATACCGCTGCAACAGCTGACGCGTTTCATTCGTGACACCTCAATTACCAAAGTAGGTAGTCGTCAAGCCGAATCAAATGAGAATTAATCGATGCGGTCATGTCGTTTTATTACAGAGTTCCTATGGCCAACATAGATCTAACTTCATCATCAGATCAACTCTATGTCATAATAATATTGCATTGTCATCGGATTTATACATGCGTGTAAAATTTCAGCTCAACCGGTTGAAGATATCCACTTCTAATTTGAGTTGAAAGATTCCACCCGAGCAAAGTACCTAGTTACATCACACTGCAAATAAATATAATGCTTGTAATAAGTTTTTGTTAAAAATTTAATTTTTATTACAAGCTTTTTTTGCTGAATATATTTTTTGTTGACTGTACTTGCATTGTCATCTAAACTACATAATTCTGTACCAAATTTCAAGTCGGTACTATTAACTATTGAGGAGTTCCCTCCTGCAGAGGCGATCCTGGCAGGACCACCACGATGTTACTACCAGATTATTATATTGTCACCAAATTTACATAAGTATGCCAAATTTCAAGTTAATCGGACTACTGGAAGTGGATGAAATTTAGCTTCCAAGATCTGACCCAAACAAACGATAAATAAATAAATAAACAAACAGAGCAAGCTAAAGAAAAGCTTCTAAAAAATATCGCTGACATGTACCTAACCACTTGTTCAAGTATTTCGAATAAAAAACAATTTGAATTCTCAACCTTTTTGGTTCTGGCTGTTTGCTTCTGAAACCTTTGCCCGGTCAGCGCAGCGCGCGGCTCGAAAAAATTTTTGTGTCAAACTGAGTTTCATTCGCGGGAAATTTGGCCGACTTCGTATGTTGTGTAATTAAATAATAAGAAGCTCGATTAGAGTGAATAAATTTTAAAACGTATTATGAACCTTGTAAATAGTGTTAAATACTTAGTATGATTTTTTTTTAGTGTAAAAAAACAATAGGTAAACTGTGATTAGTACGATGCGGATTTGACGAGCGCTTTATCCAAGTTGGCTTCATTGAGGTTTGTGGTTCATAAATTGCTTCATTAATTTTGCACAAAAAATAATAAATCAGATAGTCACTAATTATATTATCGAAACTTTTATAAAACATCATTAAAATTGCAAACCTAAAGGTAAATATTCAAACGATATAGCTAGCGTTGCTAGGCTATTCGGCCGCCTTAGCAACGGCTAATAACGGCTAGCAACCAAAAAACGCTCAAAAAAACACGTTTCTTGTATGACGACTCCCTTTAATTTGTAACTTTATTTAATTTTTAGTATTTGTTGTTATAGCGGCCACAGTAATACATAATCTGTGAAAATATCAAGTGTCTAACTTTTACGGCTTAAGAGATAGAGCCCTGTGACAGACGGACGGACGGACAGACAGACAGACAGACAGACAGACAGACAGACAGCGGAGTCTCAGTAATAGGGTCCCGTTGGCACCCTTTGGGTACGGAACCCTAATAAAAAAGAGTATCGCCAAAATTTGGTGGCTGTGGATACCAGTTTACTTAGTCTCATAAGTACTCATAACCAGTAACGAGCCGGTAAGAATAAGTTTTACGTAAATAGAGTATTTTAGCGTACTTGATTGGTGTCGTAGATTATAAAGTACGCCTACATGAAAAACGGGTCCGTTGCCTAATAGGGAATCAGTACCTGTCCAGCTGACCTAATTAGGCAGACAATCCGATGACTTCTACAGGAAGTAAGACGTGTCAAACGAATGTCAGAAGACTCAAACAAAAAAGAGGACAATACTCTATTTTAGAGTACGGGTGGTAACCCTACTAGTGACTGACTCGAGCCCCACGGCGCGGGCGGGCGGCGCATTTGAATCGATTTTGCGCGATCGGTGAATTCACATCGCTAATTCGCTCTTGAGACGTCACAGTATAAAAAATGACACGGTTTTCATACAGATTGAGGTGTTTGCGTTATCTAGTGTAATCTATATCTGTGACTCCCTACTATAATGCTCTGAGTGTGGTAATTATGAGATTTAATAACCGCTTATAATCATTCCCTTTTCGACGGCGTCTGCCTTTTCCTTGCCAGCCAGGAGTTGTATCAGGGACAGCCCAAACCAGTAGGCGGTTCCAGGACCCTGAAAAAAAGATTAGTCGAAAATACAAACTGAAATATGGATGCACGAAAAAATGTGACCGAAGAGGTACGAGGGGCGGCTGAAAAGTAATCTACCTAAGTGTGAAGTAAAAGACTGCCATGGCTAGTTTTTTTTTATTTTTCAATATAGTCTCCTCCAATAGAAATGCACTTACTGCATTTGTCATAAAGTGACATTAGACCAGTAAAAAAATATTCCTTTGTTTTACTGTCAAAATGATCGTTTACTGCGGACTTCATTTCTTCATCAGTCGAAAATCGCCGCCCTCTTAGATCCTTTTTTAAAAGCCTGAATAAAAAGTAGTCGCAGGGGGCTAAATCTGGACTGTAGGGTGGGTGATCCAGCTGCTCGAAGCCATTTGCACTCATAGCTGCCTTCACTACGCGAGCAGTGTGCACTGAGGCGTTGTCGTGCAATATTAGAACTCCTTTGCCCAATTTGCCTCGTCGTTTCTCTTTTATTTTTTCTCGGAGCTGAATTAACAAGTTAGCATAATAATTAGCATTCATCGTAGTATTTTTAGGTAAATAATCTATAAACAAAATTCCGTCGGCATCCCAAAAAATTGTGGCCATGAGTTTGCCTGCCGACGGACGGACTTTAAATTTGCGAGGAGGCTTCTCTCCCTTAATTATCCATTGCATAGACTCTTGTTTGCTTTCGGGATCCCACTGGCGAATCCATGTTTCGTCACAAGTCACTATTTTAGAAATAGTTTCTTCCTCCATACCTTTGCTCATCTTTAAAAATGCCTTGCAACACTGGACACGTCGATCCTTATCAAAGGGAGTCAGCATTCTGGGCACCCAACGAGCACTGACCTTTGACATTCCCAAATACGCGTGAATAATTTGGTGCACTCTTTCTTTACTTATGCCAATGTCTCGTGCAATCTCCCACTGTTTTATACGTCGGTCTTCCATAATAAGTTTTTTAATACTGACTACATTTTCATCAGTAACCGCTGAAACAGGCCTTCCACTGCGATGATCATCTTCAAGGCTCTCGCGGCCATTTTTAAATTGCTTTGACCAAAACTTTACAACAAATTCAGAAGGGCAAGAGTCACCGAACACTGCTAACATGCGCTGTCTGATCTGCGATGGAGTATTACCCTCTTTTGTGAGGAATTTAATAACCGCACGTTGCTCAATTTTGACCATTTTACTTTCTTCTTCCGACATGTTCACTACTAAGAGCTGCCAATTCAAAGCGAAACGTATTAAACAAAAGAATGGCAGCAATTTAAAAAAATAAATAAAAAACGAATACGATACCATAGTGGCCAGTAACATTTTTTAATTATATATAGTCTAAGGAGATTACTTTTCAGCCGCCCCTCGTATCGAACCTAGGTCTCGGCATTCCGTGCCGCATGCTATACCGCTACACCACCGCTGGACAACGGTACAGACACGAATTTCTCCTATGCACCACTTAGCTTGTTTGTTTCTTTATTTAGCCACATAAGCAGCGACACCAGCGACATCTATGCCTAGGGGCTGGTAGGTCATACAAAGCTACTAACAATAGTCAATAAGTGATTATGTATTACTAACAAAACCCCCGACTTTATCACTTTAAATTTCAATATCTCAAAAACAGCTAAACCGATTTTGACGAAACATGTCTAAGAACCATCGCTAGAAAACCAGCTGTCAAAAAAAAAAACCGCATTCAAATCGGTCCACCCGCTTAAGAGCTACGGTGCCACAGACAGACACACATAGCGGTCAAACTTATAACACCCCTTTTTTGCTTCAGGGGTTAAAAATGGATTGAAAAGTCTGAATAAATTATTATTATTATTATTATAAAGTCAATGTCAAAGTCAAAATCTCTTTATTCAATTTTGGCTATGACAAGCACTTATGAACGTCAAAAAAATCTACCACAGGTTCGGAAAAAGCCTCTGTTGAGAAGAATCTGGCAAGAAACTCAACGAGGTAATTTTTTTATTGCCTATAGGCACACCCTGCTCACTTACAAATAGGCTCAGAGTTTCTCAGCGAGCTATGGAGAGAGCTATGCTCCGGGTTTCTCTACGGGATCGAATCAGAAATGAGGAGATACGTAGAAGAACAAGGGTCACCGACATAGCCAAAGGAATTAGCTCGTTGAAGTGGCAATGGGCGGGCCATATAGCACAGAGCAGATGGCCGTTGGGGCCGAAAAGTTCTCGAGTGGAGATCGGCAAGCGCAGCGTGGGACGTCCACCAACGAGATGGACGGATGACCTGGTTAAAGCCGCGGGTTCACGGTGGATGCAGGCCATTCCCAACCGAAGCAACTGGAGGTCTATGGGCCCGCCTATGTCCAACAGTGGACGTCCTATGGCTGAGATGATGATGATGACTCACCCTGCTAGTAACAACATTGCCGTCCACGACGACCCTCTCTCCTTCCACGTAGGTGTAGTCTCCTGTGATCTGATCCTTGGTGGTCGGATAGGACGTCACTTTCTTGCCGCGACCGATGCCATGCGCCACGAATGCTGTGGGGGCTGGAACAGTACACATACCTTTTCACTTCTCATGCTCGTAATCTAAGTCTTTATGGATCTAGAGCATGTCTTACTTAGACCAAGGTGTCAACAGCCACACACAAAAAAGTTTATTTTTTTGGTAGATTTTAATTTATACAAAACTATAAATCAATCAAAAGAAATCAATAAAATTAAAATTTTCTAATTTATAGCAATAAATGGAATAAAAAACCCGGCAAGTGCGAATCGGACTTTTTTTTTTTATTGTGTTTTTTTTTTTTTGCTGTGCTGAATTTTATTATTATTATTATTATTATATAAATTATCAGGCAGGCAGTTGCAACTTGCAAGCACAGATTTACAGGTTCATCAGACAGTCCTTTGCATCCAGAGACTAGGTTTCGGCGCAAGAGAGTGTAACATGTATCTGAGGCCCCCCATGAGGCTGGCATAGTCACATTTAGTGTACTAAAGCCTCGTTAAAATATAAGATTAAAGAAAAAAAAAAAAACTTGCAAGCAACTGATAGGTGCCTGTATCTAGCAATTCCTTGGTCAAGTATTCTTAGTATTGTTAATGTGTTGGTCTAGTCGGTTCTTAAATTGGTTAACATTCAGTGCTGAGACTACATGTTCTGGTAGTTTGTTCCGTGTCTTGATCACTCTATTACATAAGAAATGTCTGCGAGGATTGTTGTGCGATCGTTCGGTAGCTAGCTTAAATTGGTGACCCCGCAGACGTGTGTTGTTACTAAGTTCGAACAAGTCATGAAACTCCGGCAGGTCGTAATACCCGGTAAGTATTTTGTAAGTCTCTATTAAATCGCCACGCTCTTAAATCTCTCTTAATTTTGCCAAATAAATTTATTCTTTCTTTCTGCTTGTAGCTACGTAGTACAGCAAGGGCAAAAATATGTATACACTTTAGTACCTTATCTATTTTCGTCATATTTAAACTGCAATATATGAACTGCCGCAGTGGTTAAAGTGACAAGGTAAAGTGTATACATATTCTTGCCCTTGACTCTACTAATCACTGTTTACCAGCACAAATGGCCGCGACGATCTTGCCAGCTTTCTCGTGTTCCTTCAGCAGCGTGCCGACGACGGACGACTTGGAGAGGCGTTCGGATCCCTCCAGGCCCCCGGGGAGGATCACCTGACACATACAAATAGAAATAAAATAATATGTAACTATGTACATACTACTAATATTATAAATTAATCCTACTGTCCTACTAAGATAGAGTATAAGTCCGCCTTTGTACTTAACATTTTACTTCTTTTTCTATAACGTTTTTGTTTTTCCTTTTGGTACAATAAAGAGTACAAACAAACCACAGATATAGATTACACTAGATAACGCAAATGTGCGTGCGTGCGTGCGTGCGTAATGGGTCCCGACTGTTGAACTTTGAATTAGCTACTTAACAGACTTCTAGACCACTAACTAGACTTATTTTCTTCTTTTAGTTTTGGCAGTGGTGTTTTTTGATTTTTTAACCCCTGACGCATTAAGAGGGGTGTTATAATTTAATTTAATGTTCTATTTATAATTCTAGTCAGCCTTTACAATGATGCTCTATCTCTCTTTCACCATGCTACTAAGATAGTTCATTCATTCTTACATTATTTACTTACCGCATCATACTCGGGTTTGTTCGCCAGTGCATCAGCTAAGGACTGATCAGGCACTAAGGTGACCTGACGGGAGCAGAGCACTGGGGTGCTGCCGTCCAAACCTGCCAGTATTACAGACACCTGAAAGAATCAGACAGGTTGCGTTTAAAAACAAGTGATAAAGCTGTGTATAAAGAGAGGGCGACATTTTTAACCTTCTGCCGAAGGAGGGTTGATGAGCTTGCTCTAAGCGAGGATAAGTAGATAATTAGAAATAAAAAAAATTAAAATGAAAAAAATTTATTATCACAATACCATCTCAGGCCTCTAGGTTGGCAACGTCCCTGGTGTTGCAGATGTTTATGGCCGGTGGTAATCTCTTACCATCAGGAGACCCACTTGCTTGTTTGGCATCCAGTCGAATAAAAAAAAATGCAAAAGGAAATTAACATTTAATGAAAGTTTAAAATGTGGTCCGATAGAACTCTTTTTAATATATATAAGTTAATGAGTTCCTCGCACAGATCCGGGAGGCCGACGTATTTGCAGATAGCTGGCCAACCCTCCTATGAAAATTCAGCCGCTTTTTAAATTGTCGTAAGCCTCTAGTGTAAGTTTATTTTTATTATTATATTTTTTATTTTTGTAAGTTACTATTTTTCATTTGTATTTTGTAGTTATAAGTTTACTTGCTTGTGGACGTTTTGGTTTTTACTGTAAGTCCACAAGATAATCTTTTTTTTTTTTAAATAAATAAATAAAATGTGTCTATTCCAATAATTATTTGATACACTTTTATTTTCTTTAAAAACCATTACTTTAATTCATTTTATAAAGAATACAAAGGTCTAAGTCATTTTCCCTTTCAGACCAAAAACTGCATGGATTTGTTGCAAACAAAAGTGACCTGTACCTAAATTTTGAGTGTAGAATACGAATCTGATGTGAATTTTCCATTTTCCGGCCGCCATCTTAGAGAAAATTGACACAGCCAATTGTGTAATAGGTAATCGAGAAAAACTACTACGTTGCCAGCTCAGCAGGTATGAATGCTCTTAACAGTAAATAAAAAAAACTATTGGTTCATGACAAACATTCCTCACCAAGCATCAACAACTATTTCTGGTGAAGAGGCATATTTTTAAGAACTTCTTCTCTTTTAAAAAATGGCTTTCTGTCCTTATTAGGACAATTTTGCCAGTGTCAAGGTACTCTCTTTGAGAGGGACGTTGTTCGGTAGCCGTAGTTTTTGCAACTTGATAGTAAAATTCCAGAAACCACGTGGAGACAACTTGCACATTAAAAAATGTCAGACACGAGAGCAATATAGAATTTTATGATCACTGTTCACTGTTAAGCTTAATCGCCGCATAAAACACTATCAAAATTATACTTCAACCAGCCAAAAAAACAGAAATAGCAAAATTATATATTGACTACATCCGCCATTTTCGAATCCCTTAAGAATCTTTTGAGAACTTACTCCAGCTCTTCGCAGCATATCGACAGTTATAATGGTTTCCATCTCTTCGGCGCCTTGAGCCAAGATTACCAGCGCTGACTTCGACATTTTAGATGTTAGCGTCCTGGAGGAAGATAAAGAATTTAAATTTAGAAGAAAATGGTACAAAGAATTATTATTTGAAATATCTTTTAATTAACACCTCTTGTACCGTATTTCAAGCGAAATAAAGTTATTTGTATTTGTATTTGTAATAAAAAACCGGTGGAAGAAAATATTTTTGGGTTATAATTTTTTTAATTACTTGGTACAGCTTAGAGCGATGAAAATGCTGGTATAAAGCCAGAAAATAGTTTTACCTTATTTGAAAGTTGCAAAATCCTAGCGGATTAAGTATTTCGCGATTAGCCTCCGAGAGTTTTGGTAGAAAATAAGTTGTTTTGACCAGAATTCTCCGCAATAACATTAAAATTTTTGACAGCCGTAACTTTTTAAATATTTGCTTAGCTGCAGGCAGTGGATGCCGGGCGAAGCTAATTTTGTTTATCTGGATAGAAACTTCTCTTTAAATAACGATTACATCATTAAAGGTCACTTCATCACTTTGACCTTTATATACTGTGATAATTTTAATTTCATGTAACGAATCGGAATGCAATATTATGTTTCATTTTGTTGATGAAAGAAATTTGACAAATTTGGCTTTATTTCTGGGCGAAATGATTTATTTTCTGTTCTTGGTTTCTGAACGTAAACCTCCATTGTCTATGGTTTTGTGTTGCCATGTGTCATAGTGTTCCAATAAATTTACGGAATGATATTGTTACGGGATTCGATTTGTGGCATTCGAACATGGCGGTTGTGAACAGTGTATAATTCTGCTATTTCTGTTTCTTTGGCTGGTTGAAGTATAATTTTGATAGCGTTTTATGCGGTGATTAACCTTAACAGTGAACAGTGATCACAAAATTCTATACTGCTCTCGTGTCTGACATTTTTTAATGCGCAAGTTGTTTCCACGTGGTTTCTGGAATTTTACTATCAAGTTGCAGAAACTACAATCACCGTACAACGTTGCCTCTCGAAAGAGAATACATAGACACTGGCGAAATTGTCTTATTAATTAGGACAGAAGCCATATTTTAAAGAAGAATAAGAATAAGAAGATATTGTTACAATAGAGTACACAAAATGCAAACAATTTAATCAAAAGTACCTTATAATGAATTTAAGCTATAGGAACGATCGACAAAGAGTCGTGAGAAAAGAAAATGAACGTGAATTCACTAACGGTTAAACAAATATATAGATTCCATTCCATGCTCTATCTCAATTGTTACAATTCTATTCAGTTTATTTCTTTAACAATTTACATTATGTCGGGTATTAAAAACTATGAAATCAAGTCTACTTTTTAAATGGAGAGTAAGACAGCCGGTGAAATTACTGGCACTTGAGGTAACCCATCTTAGGCCTCTAGGTTGGCAACGCATCTGCAATACCCCTGATGTTGCAGGTGTTTATGGGTGGTGGTGTTCTCTTACCATCAGGAGAGCCACTTGCTCGTTTGCCATCCATTTGAATAAAAAAACAAAAAACAATAATGCATCCTTTTTTTTTAAGATTGAGAAGGTATGCAGGAAAATATTTTTATCTATGATCAAAATCCATTTCATAACTAGACGATTTATGATATGGGTTAACGTTAAAAAAAAGTTAGCAATGACCAGCATTATACAATCTATTCTATTTTACTATGACAACTTTCTTGTCTATGATAATAGGTTCACATATCAATGGTAACGTTAATATTCATTACAATATCAAATATGCTTAGATTATATACAACACTAGATGGACCGTCGGCGGCATGGAAACGTCCCCAAAAAATATAAGCCAACTGTTGGCTTATAAGTCATTTTCCCCCCCTCAGTCTGCATTGTGACACCGTAGGTGACGTATGCGGAGCGCGCAATACAAAAGTGCCGAAATATGACCAAATGTGCTATAAAAGTGTGCCGCAATTATAAAGGCAGGATTAAAAATCCTAATAACGTGACTTTCCATCGGTAAGTACTCCAGAATCCATAAAATTTCGTAAGAAAAGATTAAATTATTTAGGTTAGAATTGTGTGACATTTTTTATAGGTGATACCAGTTTCCAGTGCAAAATTCCCCACAATTCAGTCAAAATCGTACTGATAAGTTTGTATTGGGCACAAAGTCGAAATATATCGATTTCACGTGAACGATTGAATTAATAATTTATAGAAAGTCGATAACTTATTTACTATGTTAAATTAAAGATTAACATTAAACTGTCGTGGCGCTAGGTGCTACTTATTCAAATCGATTGTTTGGAAAATAATCTTTAGTACTAAGAATTCATGTAATATTATTGAGTTTAATATTCACGAATAAAGCATAATACTGTCTGAGCGGTAAAAAATTCGGCTCTCAAATGTATGCCTAAATAGGTAATTTTGTAACACAGAGGGATAAACAGTTTATAGTTTCGCCATGTCTGTCTGTTTTAGTTTTATTAATTCATTTTTTATTTGATTACTGTACGTTACATTGGGCAGATATAATTAGTAATATGTGCATTAAAACCTCCTGCACATATCAAAAACATACTGGCTGAATGAACATTCCGCTTTCTCCCGCACGGCGGCGCCACCAGTCAGTTGCGCAAATTTGACAGCTCGAAATGAATGCCGGCCGGCGCGTGCTCTTTTAAATTATTCATAAAAACTCTGAAAGTGCTGTGATTGTGTCTTAAATGTGTCCCTGGGACTGAGGAAAAGAGCCAGAACAAACTGTAAGTGAAACCTATATCTTGCCCAATTCGGTTTTGCTAATTATTTTCAATATTCAAATGTCGTAGTTCAAACATTTTGGTCCTTCGAACCGGATCCTCAGTTTGCAAACTAAATACACATTCATACACATAAAACACACATTTCACGCAGTTTTAAGGTAACAGGCTTATTTCTAATCTAAGTTATTTACCTAGAATAATACGTATAAAATAAACGTTTTCAATTTTCGTTCTTTGCAACGCGTCGCGCGCGTCTTTTGTTTTGAATTCGAAATGGACGAGAAAGAATTTGATGTCGAACAACTTATTAACAAAAAAGAACTGCTTTTTATACGATGTCAAACGTTATTTGAACTATCCAAATCAACTCCACCAGAGCGTTTGCCCGAAT
Organism: Choristoneura rosaceana; assembly: GCA_037349165.1. Classification (NCBI taxonomy): domain Eukaryota; kingdom Metazoa; phylum Arthropoda; class Insecta; order Lepidoptera; family Tortricidae; genus Choristoneura; species Choristoneura rosaceana. The sequence goes on from JAZBNJ010000017.1 coordinate 4,530,263, forward strand.
TTAATTTGCGACTCAAAGAACTTCATTCGACTCGGGAATGTTTCGAACAATGCATATTCGAGTTAAATTCTTATAATAAGAAACAAAACCCGAAATTTAAACCAAATTATCAGGAAATTCAAACCTTTGACGACATGTATTTCCGTATTCTGAGTGTAGCGGAGGCTAATAGCGACACTTGGCAATCGTGTGACGGCAGCGGTAGCGGACCTTCGTCGCGCTCCGCGGGCCGCGGCCCGGGCGCTGCCGGGCCAGACTCGCGGTCGGCTAAGCCGCGGCTGCCTAAACTAGAATTGTTCCATTTCGATAGCAAATTAGAAAACTGGCAAACATTCTATGACACGTTTACGAGTTTAATTCATAACAACAATGATATTACGAACATTGAGAAGTTTTATTACCTGCTCTCCGCAGTCAGCGGTTCGGCATTGACTGTGGTCAAAGGGATGCCAGTGACGGCCGATAATTATCCGATAGTATGGGCTTTGCTAGTCAAAAAATTTGAGAACACTCGTGCCTTAGCTACGAGCTATTTAGATCGGCTGTTTCAATTTAAGCCTTTGTCAACAGAGTCGGCTACTGGTCTAAACACATTTTTACAAACGTATCAAGAGTGTGTTAAAGCATTGAAACTTTTGAAAATCAGTAACCTATCGAGTTTCATACTGTTTTATATGGGATTGCGAAATTTAGACCCCGTCACTAGGCGCGAATTCGAACAATCAGTAGATCAAACCGATATACCTACTTACGAACAGCTGATTAATTTCGTAGAGAAACAGGCGCGTGTTTTGGAAATGTCTGAGGTTAAAATTAGTACATCAAAAATTCAGTTTACGCCTAAGAGTGTTCCTAACACCTCTGCAAAGCCGAATTTTGTTCGAACAAATAATAATAATGCTGCTAATTACAGTAGTGCACCGAGGCAGTTCCAAAAGCCGTGCTTATCAGCTGTGAGTAAGAATAATAACGAACGATCAAATAGATGTCTATTTTGCGACAAACTGCATTCAACTTATCGATGTTTCGAGTTTTTTGATTTAACACCAGTGCAGCGTCTTGACAAAGTGAAACAGCTTCAATTATGCGAAAATTGCTTTCGTCAGCATTCGTTGTCCGAGTGTACTTCAAAAGTGCGTTGTGTGCTGTGTAAACAACCGCACCATCACAGTATTCACTTAGATACAGTTTCAACTGTTCAAAATTCGTCAATTAATCAAAACGATTCAAGTAGTCAAAACATTTCAAGTGGTCAAAACATTTCAAGTATTCAAAATGTTTCAAATGGTCAAAATCAAAGTCAAAAGTCAATGCCAAACGTCGGCTTGACTTGTTCGTCAAATTCAACCGTGCTGTTAGGCACTGCCATGGTGCACGTCGCAGATCGATGGGGAACTTACCACGCCGTACGTGCAGTCATTGACAGCGGTGCCATGTCCGGTTATATGACAAAAGAGTGTGCCCAGCGCCTGGGTTTGCCTCGACGCAAGTGTCAGTTTGAACCCATGGGTCTGGGAGGTGCGCCAGTGCAAGATTTCGGTCTGGTTACATGTTCAATTAAACCACGAAACTCATCTGGTCCGGTGCTTAGCACTGATACTGTTGTCGTAAGTAACATAACTAGCAACTTACCTACAGTAAACTTGTCAAACAAAGTTATCAATAATTTCAAAAATCTCGAGTTAGCTGACCCGAACTACTTTTCGGCGGCTCCAGTTGACTTGTTGATCGCAGGTGACTTATTTTCCTACATTTATGACGGTCAAAATATACTACCGCGTGACCCGGGTTTGCCCGTCACGATGCATTCCATATTCGGATATGTCATTACTGGTCAGACAGTACTGAGTGACGATTGTGAGTCAAATACAGCCTCGCTCAACTTGTTCTCTGCTAATAAAACTAGTAGTATCGATAAAATCATGAACTCTTTCTGGGAGACTGAAAACGTGCCGTATGACGTCACTAAAAAACCAGAAGATTTGTATGTCGAACAATTGTTCCAAAACGAACACAGTCGCGATACTACGGGACGTTATACAGTGAAGTACCCGTTCAAACCCAGTTTTGATCTCGGCGATTCGACTCCACAAGCGTTACGTCGTTTCAACAATTTAGAAACAAAGCTGAATCGTCTTCCGGAACTTAAGGAAGAATATAATAAATTCATGTCCGAATATGAAAGCCTTGGTCACATGACTTGCGTAGGTGATTTTGGTACTGTGGATTCTAAGTACATAATTCCTCACTTTTGTATTCTCCGACCGTCAAGTACCACGACAAAACTCCGAGTAGTTTTTGACGCCTCATGCAAAACGACAAATAATAATTCTTTAAATTCAGTCGTTTACGCCGGTCCTAAGCTTCAAGCAGATATTAATGAGATTTTAATAAATTTTCGTATACATGAAATTTGCTTGTCAAGTGACATTTGTAAAATGTTTCGAATGACCTTGATCGAAAAATCTCAACGCAATTACCAACACATCTTGTGGAGGTTTCAACCTGATCAACCTTTAAAGGTGTATGAGTTAAACACGATCACATACGGCGTTGCTAGCAGTCCGTACCTAGCGATCCGAGTCCTGCATCAACTGGCTGACGACGACTGCGAGAAGTATCCTTTAGCGAGCAAGGTTCTAAAAAAGGGTTTCTTCGTCGATGACCTTCTGTGGTCAGTGAGCAGCTATGATGAAGCAGCTAGGCTACAGGATGAACTATTAGAGTTGCTGAGTGGAGGAGGATTTCTGCTTCGTAAGTGGGCCAGCAACTGTCCCCAGGTACTGGCTCGGGTTCCAGCTGATCACCGCGAAACGCCCATTGCATTCGAGGATGACAAGGACCTGTCCATAAAAGTTTTAGGTCTGCAGTGGCGACCCGCCGAAGATGTGTTTTCCTTCATATTCCATCCACTTCCAGCTTCACAGGCGATCACCAAGCGTAGTGTTTTGTCACAGATTGGTCGTCAGTATGATCCCTTAGGTTTCGTGGCTCCTTGCATATTCTACGCGAAATGCTTCATGCAGAAACTCTGGCTCCAACAGCTGGGTTGGGATGAGCGGCTGCCTCCGGAACTAGAAAAGGAGTGGCTCACCTACATGTCAGAGCTCCCGCTATTGTCGAATTTTAGCCACGAGCGCCAGGTTACTGTCAAACAGCACAGCTACTACCAGATACTAGGATTCTGCGATGCTTCAGTTCAAGGAATAGCTGCGGTCATCTATTTGCGTAGTTTTAACAATCAAGGTGATTCGAAGGTCAGTCTGGTCATTGCAAATCCAAGGTTGCACCCTTGAAGACAGTGACCATTCCACGTCTCGAGCTAATGGCTGCGCATTTGTTAGTCAAGTTAGTCAAATATACGAAGTCAATATTGTCTGAACGAATTTCTGTTCATGAAATACTCTTGTTTACCGATTCCTCTGTGGTGCTGAGTTGGTTGAATACACCCAGTTACAATATCAAAACTTTTGTGGCTTCGCGCGTCTCCAAAATTTTGGAGACCGTACAAAGCGATTGTTGGTTTCACGTGAGCGGCGCGTCCAACCCCGCTGACGTGTGCTCGCGCGGAGCACTGCCCTCCGTGCTGCTAGCGACAGCGGAGTGGCTCGGGGGACCGAACTGGCTACACGCACCAAGAGAGAATTGGCCAGTAAAATCAATTGATCAATTTAAATCGGCAAATGTGCCAGAACTTAAAATTCCATGCGCGACTTTGGCTCAAACTAGCGTGCAGGACACAACACGTGATTCAAATCTTGTTTATAATTTAACTGAAAAATATTCGAGTTTTAGCAAACTTCAAAATGTCTTAGCTCGTTGTTTTCAATTTATTAACAATTGTAGATCGACGAAGTCTAATAGGAACACAGGTCCTTCGTCTCTATCAGATTTAAAGAACGCACACGATGTGCTCATTAAATCCGTTCAGCGAGAGCATTTTGCAGCTGATATCCAAGCAATTTCCAATGGTTACAGCTGTAGTTCTTCACTTAAAAGGTTAGCACCTTATGTCGACCCCCTCGGTTTTCTCAGGGTGGGGGGTAGGTTGTCTTTCGCCGAACTACCGTATCAAAAGAAGTATCCATTATTGCTTCCTAAAAAGTGCAACTTTACAAAAATTCTTATCGACTATTTTCATAAAATTTATTTACATATCGGTCCGCGTACATTGCAATTAAACGATTATTTGCACACGCTGCAGCAGCGACAAAATGGCATAGGAATTGTCGTAATATTCAAGTTGATGAACTCGTTCTTATGCATGCTGACGCTCCTCCGCTTCAATGGCATCTCGGTCATGTGACGGAACTTTATCCAGGAGCTGATGGAGTTGTACGGGTGGTAAAAGTAAAAATCCAGAATGGCGAATACACGCGACCCGTTGTAAAGCTTAGACCACTTCCAATGGAATTAGATTCAGCATAATTTTTATTTTCCTTTGTTTCTTTGCATGAATTTGACGCAAGAAGGTGTCAAGTTTATGACAATTTTAGGTTCGAAATAAGTCATTTATTTTACTCAATTTACAGCTACACGTGTTTAGTTCACTAAGTCAACAAATACTTACACTATACAGTCCACTTACCTTATTCAATACCATCCCTGGTTTTGTTTGTAAACTGGGGAATCTGGGGTAGATTCCCGGTGGGGGGTTTATGTACGTTACATTGGGCAGATATAATTAGTAATATGTGCATTAAAACCTCCTGCACATATCAAAAACATACTGGCTGAATGAACATTCCGCTTTCTCCCGCACGGCGGCGCCACCAGTCAGTTGCGCAAATTTGACAGCTCGAAATGAATGCCGGCCGGCGCGTGCTCTTTTAAATTATTCATAAAAACTCTGAAAGTGCTGTGATTGTGTCTTAAATGTGTCCCTGGGACTGAGGAAAAGAGCCAGAACAAACTGTAAGTGAAACCTATATCTTGCCCAATTCGGTTTTGCTAATTATTTTCAATATTCAAATGTCGTAGTTCAAACAATTACATTCGCCATTACTTTTACTAGCGTCTAATTTTCGTCGTGTCGTAATAATTTTCCCCCAAATTTTGGGGGATTTGACATTACGTGGTATCATTTAGCACGCACACAGTGACAACCGGATTGACGTAACTCGAGTGTAAAGACGAAGCTGTCACGTGGTCGCCACGCACACAAACAAGAAAAAGAGTGGACGTTTTCAATCGCATTGTTTCTTACTGAGGCTCGGTCTAGTGTTGTATATAGTCTAAGCAAATATGGTACTGATAGGAGTTTCAAATTTGGAACAGCTGTCAAAATCAACACAATTTAAATGGATCTCTATTCTAATATGCATACCATACATACAGCGTATTCTCGATTTAAAATGTTACTTTGGTATGTTTTTAACCCCTAACGCAAAAAGAGGGGTGTTATAAGTTTGACCCCTATGTGTGTCTGTCTGTGGCACCGTTACTCTTAAACGGATGAACCAATTTGAATACGGATTTTTGTTTAAAAGTAAGATTGCTAGTGATGGAGTTTAGATATATTTTATCAGAATTGGATCAGCCGTTTTTGAGATATTAAACTTTGAACTGACAATGTCGGGGTTTTTACAACTTTTTGTTGCTTAGGTTATCAAACATAAAACGCACGACAATTTTATCTCGAGCGACATAAGAAAACCATTATATATTAATATGTGTGTAGATAAAATAATGTAAGCAATCGTACATAATTAGGCTTTAAAACACTCATGTGATCGTTTTATGAATCTCGGCTAAGCCTCGTTTGATAAAACCACACGTGCTTTAAGGACACTTATTACGTAACAGTTGCATAAACTATTATTATGACTACTATCATTGGCGTCGGGGTTTCTAGGATTTGACATGGCAGTCCCACAGTCAAGGCCTATTTTTTTCTACGTCGAAAGTGCAAGTTTTGTCATTCGAATTTCGTATCGTGCGCTCTCTCACACGCTCTCCCGTATGATTTAAGAGGAGAATGACAGAGACGGAACTACACCAGCGACGGTTTTGGCAAAAAGTAGCCCCCTTGGTGAGGCACAAGGCGGACAGATGTTCGTTGATGTGAATTCTATATTGTCTATGATCAGCTTCCTTTCTTTCGCTCGGTAGATTTTTATTAGACAACGAATTTTGTAGTTTAATGTATTTTGCTATAAAATGTAGAATAAAATAATTTTACATACCAAAGTAAATCACCTCGTAACATTGTTTTTTAAAGGACTTTATAGAGTTATTTTTAACAGTCTGAAGGGTGTTAGAGGTTAGAATTTGATTGTTCGGAAAAAACTGTTTTCTGTTACTAATTTCCCTGTTTCATGTAAGAAAAAGCATGGATTTCGTGAAACGTGAGGAACAAGCGGTAATTGATGATGAACACTACAAGACATACTTGGAAAACGTAAGTAAAGTATTGAATTTATTTAACGTAAGTAAGAATATCGCGTAGTTTTAACAAAGCCACAATATCACTCATTCAATGCCCTTTTTATCTTCTCCATTGGAATAATTAAAATATTGTGCCAATATTTAATACAAGTATCAAATGAGAAAAAAAACCACGCGCGAAGTTTGTAATTATTTAATTAAGTGTTTACACTGGCACGTTTTTAGCACCCGATATTTATTTGACAGACGCATTTTAACTGGGTGGTGCTTTGTATACAAAGTCCAAAAGATTCATTTTGAATTAGAATTGGCACCATTTTCTTTCCTTTTAAACCCCTAACACAAAGTCAAAGTCAAAATCTCTTTATTCAATTTAGGCTATGACAAGCACTTATGAACGTCAAAAAATCTACCACCAGTTCGGAAAAAATCTCTGTTGAGAAGAATCCGGCAAGAAACTCAACGAGGTATTTTTTTTTTCAAAGAGGTGTGTTATAAGTTTGACCACTACATGTGCTGTGTATGTGTGTCTGTCTGTGGCACCGTAGCTCTGAAATTTAAATCACCAATTCACCAATTTAAATGCGTTTTCGTTGTTCATTAAGTCACCAGGAGAATAGAATATATTGTAAATATAAAACATCTATTCTCACAGCTGAAATAAATAAAAAATAAACATGTATTATCTATGTCCACTTGCTTGGATTAAAAAAAAATCTCTACCCGGCCCCTATACTCCGAAGTGTAAAATTTGAACTTTGTATCTTGCCATCCCGTTGATACTTATATAGTGTAATTCAAGAGTGAGAGGGATGGTACGATACAAACTTTGATTTTCGAATTTCGTCGTAGCCCCACAGTAAAAAATCCTGCTAAGTCAATGTTGGAATACTTATGTTAATCGCGTGATAATACAATAATCTAGTAGTGACATCCTGGTATTCCAGCCCGGATCGTCTCCGCAGGATGGAACTAGGGATTGCTCCCGGGAATTCCCGGTACTGAAATTCCCGGGAATTCCCGGGAAATTTCATCACCCTCAGTACCGGGAAATGAAACTCATTTCCCGGGAATTCCGGTACTACAAAAATATATACTAATTTTAATATTTTTAACTTTTATTAAGCTGTAAATGCTGCTTTAGTCGCCGGTGACTTGAAACATAACTTTTTATTTAAGGAAATAACACCCATGTGAATGTAAATGTACCAATGAACATGTATAATGTTTGTTACCGTAGCCCAATTTCTTTAAACTTTTGATTTGTATTTATTAATATTTTAGTTTTTAAACTGACAATATTTTAATACAAATTTAGCTACAATCATAAAGCCAACCAACCAAAATTGCCAACTTAGTAATGTGACTAGGCCGATGCGAGAGCGATATGTTCGCCCACAGCCCACAGGCCTGACAAGAGAAGTCTGCGGATGTTGGTGCAGAACCGCCTTGATGTCGATTCTGTCTCTTGTCATGTCAGCAAGTACCTCAAGGTATACCTTCTCGCTTGCCTACCTCGCTTGATACCTTCATAAACTCCGCTAATACTTATTTCCCCACAAATTTGAATGGTGCGACCGAGATTAGAGCAGTACGTATTGGCAAAGTACCGCACACTTCACTGGAGGACTGCTTTGCTATTGCGAAGCGCTATTCCGGTGTCGGGATTGGGATGAATACGGTATGTAAGGGCAGCTTCGCGCTTTGAGTCAGGCAAGGGTTTAAGATGCTCAATAATTTTATTGAATCACAGAGGGAAGGTAATTTCCAGTGTTTCATATTTTATTAGACTTCTATAAAACTATTTTCAACGTTTTATTTAACGCACAACAAGCATTTAACACATTTTTCCTCTAGTACCGAAAGTATCGAATTTCCCGGTATTTCCCGGTACTGGATCTACTCCAGTACCGGGATATACAAAGTCGGTTTCAGTACCGGTTCTGCAATCCCTAGATGGAACTCTTCAACGGTTAATAGCATCAACTTGAAATTTGGTATGCAAATGTAGTTTGGGCAACAATGCAAGTACAGTCAACAAAAAGTACAGTCAGCAAAAACAGTTGTATTAAAAATGAAATTTTTATGATTTAGGTTAAGTTTAGGTTAGGTTATTGGTATTTTCCATCAAAAATTCAATTATTAACAAAAAAACACTAAGTTTACATACTTAACTAGAAACTGATTTAAGATTTAGATAATGCTGTAATTAAGATTTAATCAATCATTAGGGATTATTAGAGTATTTATGTGTGTGACATTGTTGTTGCTAAGGTCAGCAGAAATCCCTACTAATATTATAAATGCGAAAGTAACTCTGTCTGTCTGTTACGCTTTCACGTCGAAACCACTTAGCCGATTTTGATGAAATTTGGTATATTGGTAGTTTGAACCTCAAGGATCAACATAGGATACCTTTTATTCCGGTAGTGGGCGTCACAGCGCGATAACCTAGATTCGCGCAGACAAAGTCGCGGGCATAAACTAGTAAAAGATTATTGGTTTATTCAGGCCTTTCAGGCATTACTTCTGTTATATCTAATCCCACCAAAAACATAAATGTAAAAAGGAGCACCAAGTTCAATACAAAAATTATGCTTGGCTGTGGGCTTCGCCACAAAAGGAATGGAGATCTAAATAAGTGCCAAGTTGTATGCAATATCCAAATATGTATTTATAGGAACAAAATAACATGGTGGGTCTCCTGATGGTAAGAGATCACCACCGCCCGTAAACATCTGCAACACCAGGGGTATTGCAAATGCGTTGCCAACCTAGAGGCTTAAGATGGGATACCTCAAGTGCCAGTAATTTCACCGGCTGTCTTACTATCCACGCCGAAACAACAGTGCAAGGACTGCTGCTTCACGGCAGGATTAGCAAGCAAGATGGTGGTAGCAATCCGGGCAGACCTTGCACAAGGTCCTGTGGGAGATAGGTGTCGTGACGGTGGAAACGAGGCAAAGCAGTATTTACAGTTTATTATTTACAATTACAAACATATTATGTACAGCAAATTAAATATTTTACAAGAATTGATATGGAGCTTTTTTCTCGTAGCTAGATATTAGACAGCTCTGTTGATCTCCGTTGTACAGCAACGATGCGTCGCATCGCGCAGGCGCGTGGACTTAAGCAGTGGCGGTCGAGCAGGCCGCCACATGTTCCCCCTGGCCAGACCGTAACTACGGTCGAAGTCTGCTGGGGAATCTCACGAGCCTTCCACTTCTGGTCCGCTTCTCTGTAGCTGCGTTACCATCTATAGTGTCAGGCAGTTTAGGCGACACTTCACGCATGATATAAGCGGGTTTGAGTCTATCGACGGTCACGTTGTTGATCTTGCCCTTGATGTCGATAGAGTAGTACTTAGGCTGTCGTTTGACGACTCTGTACGGGCCTTCGTAAGGTGGTTCTAGTGATCTGCGGACACGATCGACTCGGAGAAAAACATGGGAACAGGTCTCTAATCCTCGTGGGATGTAGAATGGTGAAGATGAGGTATGCCACGATGCGGGTCTTGGAGTGAGTTTTGCCATGTGCGAGCGTAGGCGTGTGGCGTATTCTGTGATATCTGCCACTTTGTAGTCAGGTAAAGGTGAGAGGAACTGGCCGGGTAAACGAAGGGTTTCGCCATAGACGAGCTCTGCCGGGGTAGCTTGTAAGTCTTCCTTAACAGCGCTCCGAATACCAAGCAGGATGAGAGGGAGAGCTTCGGTCCACGTGGATGATGAGGAATGGCACATGATGGCAGATTTAAGCTGGCGATGGAGTCTCTCTATGATCCCGTTGGCGGCAGGATGATAAGCGGTGGTGCAGAGGTGGTGTGCACCGATCATCGTGGTCAGAGCCTTGAAGAGCTGACTCTCGAACTGGCGACCACGGTCTGTAGTCACTCGTAGAGGACATCCGAATCTGGCAAACCAGCCAGACACAAGAGCAGAAGCGCAAGATTCAGCAGTGATATCTCTGAGTGGAAACACCTCAGGCCATCGTGTGAATCTGTCGATGACGGTGAGGCAATACCTGTAATCGGAAGATGGGGTTAAGGGTCCAACGAGGTCGAGATGAATATGAGCGAACCTCGAGGATGGAGTGGTGAAAGTGGAAAGTGGTGAAATGGTATGACGAATGATTTTGCTCTGTTGGCATTTCAAACAATGTTTAGCCCACTCTCTACAGTCTCTGCGAATCCCTGGCCAAACAAATCTTTCAGAGACCAGTCGCGCGGTAGCTGAGCATCCTGGATGATGAAGTTGATGAAGCTGGTCAAAAACTTGCTTCCGGAACTCTGGAGTGACATAAGGACGAGGTTGTCCAGTAGAAGTATCGCAAAAGATGGATATGGTAGAGTCAAGCATAGGCATCTTATTTAGCTTAAGTGAGGAGCCGTGGAGGATCAGGTCTTGCAGCTCTGGATCAGCTTCCTGAGATCGTGCAAGTGCCTGGTAGTCAAGAGGAACGGCAATTTCCTCGATGCGAGACAAGGCGTCAGCGACAACGTTGAGAGTTCCAGGTAAGTACCTTAGATCCGTAGTAAATTGCGAGATAAAGTCAAGGTATCTGAATTGCCTTGGTGAACATTTATCTCGGTTGGTGGAGAAAGCGAAGGTAAGTGGTTTGTGGTCAGTATACACTATAAAGTCTCTGGCTTCGACCATATGCCTGAAGTACCTGATGGCCTCGTACACAGCTAGGAGTTCTCGGTCGTACGGGCTGTACTTCTTCTGTGGCTTGGTAAGTTTGTGTGAATAGAATGCCAAAGGTTGCCAGGTGTTATCAACGGATTGCTGAAGAACGGCGCCGAGAGAAGTGTCAGATGCGTCAGTGAAGATGGCGAGCTGAGCAGAAGGATCCGGGTGAGCCAAGAGCGTTGCTTTAGACAGTGATGATTTGCAGTCTTCAAAGGCTTGAAGCAGTTCTGAAGTCATGCTAACTGGGTGAGATCCTTTGATCTTCGGTCCTGACAAACAAGAGTGAAGCGGTGCCTGTACTTGAGCAGCGTTTGGTATGAAGCGACGGTAGAAATTGATCATACCGAGGAATCGTCTGAGCTCCTTGACGGTTTTCGGAACGGCGTAGTCCTGGATGGCTTGCACTTTAGATTCCAAAGGTTTTGTTCCTGAAGCTGTCACACGGTAGCCTAGAAAGGTGACTTCTGGTTGGCCAAACAAACATTTGGAGGTGTTGATCCATACGCCGTACTGCGTCAAACGCTCAAACAGCTGGCGAATGTGGGCTTTATGCTGTTCCAGGGACGAGGAAAAAATCAAGATGTCATCCAGGTAACCGTAACAGAAATCCAGACCGAGCAAAACCTCATCAATGAACCTCTGAAAGGTCTGCGCCGCGTTCCTTAGTCCGAATGTCATAAACGGGAACTCAAACAATCCGAACGGTGTGATTATCGCAGTCTTGGGGATATCTTCAGGGTTCACAGCTATCTGGTTGTATGCCTTGACCAGATCAATGGTTGAAAAGATGGTGCAACCTGAGAGTTGGTAGGAGAAGTCGTGAATATGACGTATGGGGTAGCGATCAGGAATGGTTCTGGCGTTGAGGGCTCTGTAATCACCGCAAGGTCTCCAGGAGTCGTCCTTCTTCTTCACCAGATGGAGAGCACTAGCCCACGGACTCTCTGATCGTCGAGCTATACCTGATGCTAGCATATCTTCAAACTCTTTCTTAGCGGCTTGCATACGCATAGGGTCAAGGCGGCGAGGCTTGCAGGATACTGGAGGTCCAGGTGTAGTCTTGATGAAATGCAGAGTATTGTGCTTCGATGGAGAGTGTCTACCTGGTGGTCTGGTAAGTGCAGGGTACTCACGTAAAATGTCATCGAATTCAGTTTCACCTGTGACGATTTTGACAGAATCTATATTTTCCGACGACATATAGCGTACCGCGTCTACTGACGATTCTGTAAGATTATCAAGTAGACGATGGTTCTTACAGTCAACGAGTAGGTCGTAAAAAGCTAGAAAATCGACTCCTATTATGGGTTTGACACGTCGGCAATGGTGAATCTCCACGTAAATGCTCTTCGTAATCCCAAGTTGACTGTTATCGTTGTCTGTCCATAAGTATGGATGACGGTATTATTAGCAGCAACAAGGTCAAACTTGGATCGGTGGCATGGCGTCTTGATAGCCGATCGAGGGAAAACGCATAAATCCGAACCTGTATCTACGAGGTATCTTATTTTGCTGTGAAGATCGGTTATAAAAAGACGGCCAGATGGTGAGGGGCAGTCGTTGGCCGCTATTTCCGACCGCCCGGGAAGTTTTCCGCGTTGTAGTTGCACGGCTGTTTGCATTTACGCGCTTTTTGATTAAAGTTGTAGTGGTAGAAGCAATGCGGGTGATTAGGCGGCGGCTGGGGCATCCTCGAACGGGAGCGGCTGCTGTACCTTCTTGACGACGACGCGGGGCGTGAGCGAGAGGGTGTGCGTCCTCTTCGGTAGTTACTCGTCAACAAAGCAACTTGCCTGGTAAGTTCGTTGACTTGCTGCATCAAGGCATCTGAAGGCGAGGCGGACGCGAAAGAAACTTGTGGTACTGGTGCGTAGTTGACAGCGGAGCCTGAGGTAGTTGTGACATGGTGAGTCCGGGGAGCAAGTTCGAACACCCTATCAGCTAAGTCCGCAAGTTTCTCGAGAGGAAGGTCCGACTGCGACGCAAGTATAGTTTGGACATTATGCGGCAAACGGTCAATCCAAATTGTCTTGAGCAGATCGGACGTGGCGGAGGTACCGGCTAAGTTTTGTAAATGCCGTAGAAATTGTGACGGTCTGCGGTCGCCGAGCTCTTCGTGTACGAGAAGTTGCCGCGTGCGTTTTTCTTGAGACGCCGAGAGGCGTTTAATTAATTCAGTTTTAATTTTTATATACTTATCGGCAGCGGGAGGGTTAGTTATAACGTCCTTTACCTCGAGAGCATAACGCGCCTCTAGCTGGCCGGCGACGTAATAGAATTTCGTTTCGTCAACCGTTATTTTCGACAGTTGGAACTGCGCCTCTATCTGCGCGAACCAAAGCGCCGGCTCGTCCGCGTTGAACGGCGGCACGCGGACACCGACACGACATACCTGCCCATCGGCTGCGGAGGCATCAGCGAAGTCTTCTTGTAAATTTTCTCGCGACATTTTAGTTCTTTTCAGTCGGCGGTCACCACTGTGGGAGATAGGTGTCGTGACGGTGGAAACGAGGCAAAGCAGTATTTACAGTTTATTATTTACAATTACAAACATATTATGTACAGCAAATTAAATATTTTACAAGAATTGATATGGAGCTTTTTTCTCGTAGCTAGATATTAGACAGCTCTGTTGATCTCCGTTGTACAGCAACGATGCGTCGCATCGCGCAGGCGCGTGGACTTAAGCAGTGGCGGTCGAGCAGGCCGCCACAGTCCTACCAACTGCAAACTTTAAATTGATGTGATTTTATTTTGTTACATTGAATATGAACGAAAACTTGAGATCTGCTTGAGAGGTCATAGATCAAACCACTCGGCCGCCACGGCTTGTTGGGGTGATACATATCAGGGTTGTTGCGAATATCAGCATCAGCATCAGCATCCGTGGATAATCAGCATGGTTTTTTATATCAGCATCCGCATCAGCATCAGCAACAATCGATGCTGATTTTTAATGCTGATATTCAAGTCGTAACGTGTTTGTTGAAGGCGGGACTTACCGCCAACCGACGTTACGACCAATCACAGACAGTTATACAATAAAAGCTGTCACTTGTTCCCTCATTTGATTGTTTTGTCAACAATTAGTTGAAAGTGTTTTCTTTATGTATAACTTGCCTTTTATTGTTTTACTATTAATTTCCTAGTAGGATATGATTTATTGAAGTAATTTATTAATATCAGCATCAGCATCAGCATCCGCTGATATTGGTCTGAGAAAATCAGCATTAGCATCAGCATCCGCTGATATAGTAAAAACCTGCATCAGCAACAACCCTGATACATATGGAATACCTATTTTTAGGGTTCCGTAGCCAAAATGGCAAAAACGTAACCCAGTTTCGCCATGTCTCGTCTGTCTGTCTGTCCGCGGCTTTGCTCAGGGACTATCAATGCTAGAAAGCTGTAATTTTGCTCGAATATATATGTAAGCTATGCCGACAAAATGGTACAACAAAAATTCAAAAAAATTTTTTTTTTGTTTATTTTCCATAGATAAAGTGGGGGTGATTTTTTTTCCTATACAACCTTGTAGTGTGGGGTATCTTTGGATAGGTCTCTTAAAATCATTATGGGTTTGATAAAACGGTTTTTCGATTTAGTGATTTGTTTGCAAAATATTCAACTTTAAAGTGCAAATTTAATTAAAATCGAGGGTCCCCCCCTCTAAAATCAAAACGGGTTTGTGGAAAAATTTGAAAAAATTCAGGGTGGTAGTAAGTATATTAAACGTACAAGGAAAACTATAACGTATTAAATGATATTGACCGGATTACTCACGTCTTAAATCGAGTTTAGCTCGACATGTTTCGGGTTATTTCGAAACCCTTCATCACTGGAGCACGCGACTCGGCGGCTGCCGCAACACGCGCACTACGCGCCACCGCTCTCTGCGGTGATGAAGGGTTTCGAAATAACCCGAAACATGTCGAGCTAAACTCGATTTAAGACGTGAGTAATCCGGTCAATATCATTTAATATGAGTGAGTCTCACGGTAGTTTCATGATCAAAACTATAACGGTTAAGTTTTCTTGAGAATTATTAGTAGTTTAAGAGTAAATAGCAGCCTAAGGTATAAATAAAGTATACTTATGGCTACTTGCTGGAAACACGTAAAACGTTAGCGTTAAGCTCAGTTTAGTAGTGTCAAAATGTATGGAACTGTCAAGTTTAAGCCAGGTTTAACTGCTAAATCTAGATTTATTTTTTCCTGGAAGACGGCCTTAAACTTGGAATACTCTGTACAAAATACGAAATCTTTAGAAAAATATTAAGTACTTAAATTTTTTCGTAATGGCTACGGAACCCTATTTCGGGCGTGTCCGACACGCTCTTGGCCGGTTTTATATACGTCCCACTGCTGTGCACAAGCCACCTCTCAGAACGACTTGTTTTAATTTAAAATTTCTATTAATTAATACAAATTATGTACCTCGTTTTGTGAAAATTATGTTCGTAAATACATCGTTTTGTGAGTTATTCCTTTTCAAAATACTTAATTTTTTCATAATGGCTACGGAACCCTATTTCGGGCGGGTCCGACACGCTCTTGGCCGGTTTTTTTAATAAAATTAAATGTGAAAAACCTTAAATGCTATCAGTATCAGTATAAATTGGAAATAAATTCAAATAGATAAAGATAACTTATCTTAACACTGATGATGGATTATTTTGTAAATAATGTAAGCAAACACCAAGCATTTTATGCGTCATTACAAGCTTTTAATTAACATGTAAATGTTATAATGTATAGTCACCTTTTTTTTGCGGTGGAAAATTTTATGGAAATAGCCTGAATGGCTTCGAGAAAAGTATGGTACGGCCGTGCCTTTGTTTTTTTTTGCTCGACTTGGCGAGGGCACTGCCGTGCCCCCAGATACGCGGAAGGTATGTGGGACCACAACAAGGCGGCCACGCCGTATAAAATACGCGTTCTTGAATCTACATAGACACGACGACGTCTGTACACGCGTCAATGTGTACAGACGTACAGAATGGCCACGCTCCGCCCCGCACCGGTTCGAGTTACCCCACCCCTCAAGCGCAGATTGCAGGAAACCCGCAGGAAAGCAGTCGGGTGCGCGACGCGATGTATGTCACATGCACGGCACTAAGTTCGAGAGCAATAATTTTGCGAAATGGTAACGGTACCCTACCTAATTCCTTTTTCTAAATAAATCGTGATTTCTGAAATTATCGCGATTAATACATGAAATAACTACGTACCGAATAATTCGTTTAAGTTTGTAGTCGTATATCTATTGTAATTGAAAATAATAATGCTTAAATACACAAATTGAAAATACAAACTGAAATATAGATGCACGGAAAAACCAGAAAAATAAGACCAACACTGGGAATCGAACCCAGGCTGGTCAACGGTACAGACACGAATTTTCCCCTATGCATAACATATCTCAGTTTGTTTTGTTTCTTATATCAGCCACTTAAGCAGTGACACTAGCGCCATCTATACCATCTAGCTCTCAATGAGAAGCCTTCAGTACTCCATTGGAACTAACCGCTCACCCGGACAAGAGATGTCGCTATTAAGCAATCAAATTAAGATTGGTTTTTTGAAATCTTTTTGTATTTTTTATTTCAATTCCAAATTTTTACTTTTACGGTCATCCCGTAAAACCTCTCCGTGCGCAGTGTCTATGTGTGCGTTGCTCGAGCGCACTTGTATAGAGATTGACTTCTGAACTATCTGTTTTGTGTACAGGCTGAGATTCAGATTTTAATCACCCAATGTTTTGTTGCAGCTCCAGAAATCGCATCAAATTGATACAACGGATTACCAGCATGCCATATCCATGGAACAGCTTCACCAAGCCATGCAAACCTCCATCAACACGACAATAGCCCACAACTTTCAGCTGCCTCTTTCGCCCCGCCAAATATCCACTCTCATGCTGAAAACGAATCATTTCAACAGAAATTTCAATGAAATCCCCGCCCACTTACAAAGGAACTTGTCAGAGATTGACCTGGTTCAGAATTTGACCAATGACTTGTCCCAGAATCTGAGGAATGAGGATATAATCAATCAGAATCTTAATTTACGTTTGAACGAGATAGAATTGCAGAATACTCTAGTGCAGAATATACAGTTGAATGAGCAGGAGCTTTCTAGAATTAATCATGATTTGAGGATGAATGATTTGCCACAGAATCTGGGGAGGGATATGGAGTTGAATGATTTGAGTGTCGCTCATTTGGGCGATGATCGGAGGTTGGTGGATAGCATGTTGGAGCCAAGGTTGGACCAAAGGATGGTCGGGTTGGAAGATCCGAGGCAGTTGGACGATCATCTTATACCGATGCCGTTTCATATAAAAGCAGAGCAAGAAGACGACGGTTATTTCTATGATAATGTCAATCATGGAATAGCCAATGTTAATGGGTTGAATGGTAAGTTTTTTTTTTCTTTTCCTGAAAGATAAAATCTTTGTCACTATTATCTATGCTTGAGGAGCACTATCTGCCATCTTGTAATAATTAGCTTTATGACAATTTATTTATTTATTAGCTTTTGCCTCCCGCTCCGCCCGCGTGGTATTCGGTTATCGCGCGCTGTTCCCTCGGGAACTGTGCATTTTTCCGGGATAAAAAGTAGCCTCTGTCACTCTTGGCCCCATAAACTATCTCTATGCCAAAAATCACTTCGATTCGTCGCTCCGTTACGGCGTGAAAGACGGAAAAACACAACCACACACAAAAATCCAAACACACTTTTACGTTTATAATATTAGTATGGATAGGTCTTATTGCAATGCGAAATCGAACTTTTTCATAAACCAAAAACCTAACCATAAAAATTTCATTTTTAATAAAAGCTTTTTTGGCTGAACATCCATGCAAATTTCATGTCTAAACTTAGCGGTTGAGATTACAGGATATAAAAGTAGCTTTGTGTTATCACAGAGGCCCATATGTACATTATTTATCTTTATTTTATGTAATCCTTATATTTTTCAGGCCATACGTCAGTTCATGCAGACCCCGCCCAAACCATGCATCAAGAACAAATGTACGCAGTATACAACAATCATTTACCCAGCATACCAGCATTGAATTCACTAGACTTGTATACTCGACCCCAGAACTATGTACAAAACTATGTAACAACCAGAGACAACCCTGAAAACTTAGTAGTACATAAACAATTCGATAACTCTAGCCCATATAATGAGGAATTTAAAAAGTTACGGGATGAAACTAAGGAACGTAAGACCGAAGAGCCTAAAGAAAATTTGAAACCTACAGATCAGAATAAAATGCTGTATGCTAATTACCCTAATGAATTCGGAGCTGAAAAGGAAACTCAAGTAGAACCCAATAAGGTACAGGAAGAACTATCAATGAATATAAAAGGGGAATACTCTTGTTATAAATGCAGTGATGTGTTTTCATCCAAACGTGGCCTGAAACAGCATGCAAAGACTTGCACGGAGCCAACTGAGAATGCTGAAGCTGTAGAGAAACTAGGCAAATTCAGTTGTACGCAATGTGTATATAGATGCCAGTCGCCGGCCATTTTGAAAATCCACGAGCGCACGCATACAGGCGAAAAACCATTTTCCTGTACTTTCTGCGACTACAAATCGGGGCAGAAGAACAATGTAGCCAAACATATACTTGTACACATGAAGGAGAAACCGTTCCGCTGTCAATATTGTGAATATAGGTGCGCTCAAAAAAATAATCTTGTGGTCCATGAGCGTACACACACAGGTTACAAACCGTTCGCATGTCCTTATTGTGATTATAGAACAGTGCAGAAGCCTAATTTGGTGAAGCATATGTATTTGCACACGGATCAGAAACCGTTCTCATGTGATATGTGTAGCTATCGCTGTGTTCAGAAGACAAATCTCACCAAGCACAAGCAACGGCATTTGAACGAGAAGAACGGGGAGAAAGTGGATTTAAAAAGTCAAGTGAAACCGTACAGGCCTCGGCAGAAATCTGTGAAGTGTCCACAGTGTCCATATAAGTGTGTGCAGAAATCTAGTCTCGATAAACACATGCAGTTCAAGCATTGTGATGTCCAGTTGGACTATGTTAGGACTGAGGGTGATGTGATACAGAATTTGAGTGTTAAAAAGGATTTCGAGTGTCAAGATAAAGATATGGAGGTGTCATAGTGATGTGTTTAGTTATAAGTTTCAAACTTGCGCTGGTTGTCGTGAGCTTAGTTTATAGTCTTTACGAAAAGCATGGAGTGATTCTAAAATTGGCGTTAAGCGAACATTGTTACACAAATTAACGCACGTAAAAAGAGCTCCTAGCTACCTGCTCAGTCGTAAAACTACCGTGAGACTCACTCATATTAAATGATATTGTAACAGATAACTCACGTCTTAAATCGAATCCGATGAAGGGTTTTGTTTTAATGTTTTAAAACAGCTCAGTGAGTGAAATACGGACCAAATAGGGATGTTGACGCCATTTAAAAATAATTTGAAGCCACGCCTTTAGTAAAAAAACGCTTTATTGTAGCCCCGAAAACCAGATTAATTTTTGATTTACTGTAAAATTAGATTTTTTGTTGCTTTAAAACAAATAAATAGTTAGTTGATCGAGTTGCCGGATAATGACGTCATAAGTCGCTATTACCATTGAAACTATGGGAGATTTGTTTTGACAGCTCATAAAAAGTACGTCAGTTGATTGTTGGTGTCAACATCCCTATTGGCGGCGGATCAGTGAGGGCGTAGGAGCGCGGCTGTCACGCCATTGGCTTGTTAATTGACAGATGTGCAAACGTATCCCTTCCACTAGCCACCCAGAGCTCTTTTTACGTGCGTTGACTTATATCGGTATGACTAAGGATATTTAGCTTTTCGAGTGGAGTTATGATTCCGAAAGCGACTGCAGACTGCAGCAGTAGACCGAAGGCGACAGTATTGGTTTTTATTAATATTACTAGCTTTTGCCCGCTGCTGCCGTGCTGTTCCCTCGGGAACTCTGCATTTTCCGGGATAAAAAGTAGCCTATGTCACTCTCGGGCCCATAAACTATCTCTATGCCAAAAATCACGTCGATCCGTCGCTCCGTTATGGCGTGAAAGACGGACAAACACACAAACATACAAACATACTTTCGCATTTATAATATTAGTATGGATTATTTAAATTATCAGGCGGGCAAATATGTTTTTTCCTACTCAGAATCAAGAGCACAATTTATTCCGATCGTTTAAAAAAAAAATCCCCAGTTTCTCATACAAAATTTTGTCAGTCAGTTTTGGCACGCCCATACTGAGTGTATGAAAAAAACGTCACAAAATGACATTTTTTTTGGAGACTTTTTTTTAAACTATCGGAATCGTTTGTGCTCTTGATTCTGAGTAGGAAAAACCATATTTTATCAAAAATTTCAAAAAAAAAGAAAGGGTAGACTTTTTTTTTAAACGGCTGGTACGCAATAAAGCTTTGGTTTCGTCACCTTTCGAATGTGTTGTAAAATTTGTAAACGTAAACAAATTCATAGAAATCAGTAACTGTCCCGTGCGTTGCGGTTTGCGGTCGACATCGGAATGATACATCGTGCCAGACGTGACGTCATCGTTTATGAAATTTTCAGATTTTGGGAAACCTTGCTAATGTTTAAAAATGTACTAAGAATTTTGCACAAACTGCACATTAGTTTCCGATTTGTCGGATTTTTGTTTCGCCGGATTATTGTTTCGTCGGAAATATTTATATGCAATAAAATCAGTTACATGAAAGCATTCGGTTATGTTGATCTATGGCTTAGATTGCTTAGAAATCGGTTAGATTCCCAATTTTAAGAATTAAGCACAATTTTCCAAAAATGCTACACCAGTCCTTTTAAAATACGGCCACAATGTTTCCGTAGTTTTGTAAAACTAATTTTTCGACGAAACAAGTATCCGGCGAAATAAGAATCCGACGAAATAACAATTCGGTGAATCGGGAACTAATCCATGCTGCATTATGGTCACTCAATTGTAACTTAAGACCCTGTTTTTTTGTGATATAATTTAGTTTATAATGAATTAAGCATACCTCTTAATTCGTTCCTAGTACTGTTAATATTGTATATGTAAAAATTGTAAATAAGGTTCTTTGGGTAAGTTTTAATTTGTGGATTGCTAGTTTTTTTTACAAAGATACAATGGGTGTGGTAGAATATAACTATACCTATTTAACTCTACACTTAATATAATGTTTTTAAAATCAAAACCATCACTTAATAATATTGTTTGAGGATTTTTTTGACACATGAACAATCAAGGGCAAAAATATGTATACACTTTAGACGACTAGATGGCCTAGTGGTTAGAGAACCTGACTACGACGCTTGAGGTCCCGGGTTCGATTCCCGTGTCGGGGCAGATATTTGTATGAAAAATACGAATGTTTGTTCTCAGGTCTTTGGTGTTTTATATGTATTTATGTATTTATCTATCTGTATAATTATATTTATCCGTTGCTTAGTACCCTTAATACAAGCTTTGCTAAGCTTACTTTGGGACTAGGTCAATTGGTGTGAATTGTCTCGTGATATTTATTTATTTATTATTTAGTACCCTGTCACTTTGACTGTGACAGTGGTTAAAGTCATATATGGCAGTTCAAATATGACGAAAATAGACAAGGTACTAAAGTACATACATAATTTGCCTTTGACTAAACATGACAACACATCTCGCTGCTTAAGTGACCAAATAAGAAAACAAACAAGCTGATATATGTGGTGCATAGGAGAAATTTGTGTCTGTACTCCTGTCCAGTGGTGGTGTAGAGGTGTAACGCGCAGCACGGAATGCTGAGGACCTGGGTTCGATTTCCAGCGCTGGTCTCTTTCTGGTTTTTCTGTGCATCTATGTTTCAATTTGTATTTTTAACACGTCTCGAATCTAATAGACGAGAACGACAACTTAGGGGCGAGCCCTGCGCGCCTTCACCACAAAAAAAAAAGAAGAAAAAAATAATTTAATTTCTGAAACAATCTGGTAAAGTTTAGTTCTTTAAATCGCATTTCATCAAAGCATTATAGTAAGTGTTAAAGTTAAATATTTCATTACACACCCTGATACAACAGTGGGTTTACTCTGAAAGTAGAAATTTGTCATGCCATCCCTCATGCTCCTATTAAATGCTATTAGCGAGAGCGGGACGACGCGATACGAAATTCCAATTTCGTTAGTATAAGGCTAGGTTCAATCAAATGCTTGCACGCACGGTCTTGACACATACAGCCGTCTCCTTCCCTCGTTAGGGGTAGAACGAAACGGCTGTATGTTTGTGGTGGCCTTCCAAACAAATTTTCCGAGCAAACTAATTGTGATTGCATTATAAAGTTCTTGTCAAATGTAATTTAATTTTCTAATTATTTGGGATGTTCTTGTGTTTTAAAATTAAGATTGTTCTGTAATAGAGGATATTAAAGTTTAAAATGTAATAACTACTCTCACGGGATTCGATCAGCCACATTATATCGGCCGTGGTCAGGAATAAGTCAAATAGGGCTGACGACGCCATTAAAGAATAATTTGAAGGCACAACTCCAGTAAAAAAAATGCTTTATTTAAGCCCTGAAAACCAAATCAATTTTCGATTTACTGTAAAATTTGATTTTTTGTTGCTTTAAAACAAATAAATAGTTGATTGAGTTGCCGGATTATGACGTCATAAGTCGCTATTGCCGTTGAAACTATGGGAGAATTGTGTTTTGACAGCTCATAAAAAGTGCGTCAGTTGATTGGTGGTGTCAACATCCCTATTATTGTAGGGTATTACGTTCGTTTGGCCGTTCGACTGTCGAACTACCCGCATTTGATTTTAATTTAGAACCAGCACGGACGCAATTGTACCATAAGCCAAATATGTAGTCTACCACCCTAAAGTTAATAATCGTTGCCATGTCATAAAACAATAGCCCCAAGCAGCCTGAAATTTGGCAGGGGCAAAAATTTTTTAGAACATTTTCAACTTGACGTGTACAATACGGTATTTGACTATTTTGTATGTGTTTTATAAATTAGAACTACACAATGCCTGTTATCGAACAGAGAAACAATTTTTAAGCTACCTTTACAAATAACAAAGTTATAAAGGTTTGAAATTCAAGATTAGACAGAGAGACATACTGGCATGTTACGTCACACGCCAGTACCGCCATACTTGCTGCATAGAGAAAAGCGTTTGAGAAATAGATTTTTCAAAAATTCGCTATAATTCCAATTTTAAACCGATTTCGGGTTAAAGATACTTTATTCTCAAAAGAATTACATTAAATTCACTTATATGAGAATATTTAAATAATTTGAATTAATATTAGACTTAGAGCATGCAGCACACGACAATAAATAAGTATATTAAGAAAAAAAAACAACATAAAGCAAACAGGTGCAAAATGCCGAATACCTTTACTTGCCCGAATTTCATTTGCCCGAATTTCACTTTCCATACCAACGTTTGCCATAAAATATATAGAACCGTACTGTTTTCAAGATTTTTTTATTATGTCATTTTATAGAATGCGTAGGTTAGGTTAGGTTAGTTTAATATCAACTCTGAAGAAAATACCATTTCAGAAATAAATTACTTTATGGCAAATGAAAATTCTAGAAAATGATACATTCGGGCATATGAAGTTCGGGCAAACATTAGACAACCGCAAAATGCGAATGAATTGTACAAAGAAGGTAGATTTACACGGTGATCTAGTGAGTACAATGATTGCTTCGGCCAGCGCCGGCGCCCGCAGGCGGGTAGTTCGGCCGGCCGGCACTAGGAGCCTAGGATTTAAGTTTTCTCTTCGCTAAACACTGTCTGTATAAATATATTTTCATAATAATACTAAGATATGGCAAATCCAGGAGTTGTCAAATACCGTATTTGCCTTCCCCCCCCCCCCCCTTCGGACCGCGCCTGATAGATGTGTCTGTCTTGAATGTTCGACTTTAGCGACATTGTCATTTGATAGGAACTTATTTGAAAATATGGTATTTGACAAATCAACTTTGACAATTTGCCATATCTTAATATTATTATGAAAATATAGATATACAGATAGTGTTTAGCGAAGAGAAAACTTAAATCGGTTGAAAATTGGATTTATAGTGATTTTTTGAAAAATCTATATACCTGTCTCTTTCTTAAACGCTTTTCTCTATGCATCAAGTATGGCGTTACTGGCGTGTGACATCACATGCCAGTATATCTTTCTCTGTCTAATCTTGAATTTCAAACCTTCATAACTTTGTTATTTGTAAAGATAGCTTAAAAATTGTTTCTTTATTCGATAACAGGCATTGTGTTGTTTTAATTTATAAAATATATACAAAACAGTCAAATACCGTATTGATAGACCACTTATTTGGCTGACGGTACTTATGTCTGAAGATTGGTCTGAAACCGAAACGTCTAGGTAATGACTTCGAATAAGCATTTATTGTGAGAATAAATTCCGTGAGTGTAGTTATGCATGAAATTGGCAATTAACCTCTTCATCTTTACAAATAAACAAAGTGACAGTGATGTGCCGAGTCGCTTTTGGAGTCATTTTATGTGATATTCGAACCCTGACTCTATTTCGCGACTCGAGTCAGTTAATATGGTATTCGAATCCTGACTCGATTCCGCGATTCGTGTCCAGTGAATATATACTCGAGTCTATCTATCGTCAGAAATTCGAGTCTAGAAATCGAGTCCGTTACCAATTTTATAACAAAAAGGAAAAGGAACAGAAACTAACCCGCACCTCCCCCCAAAGTTTAGATAAGTGTGCAACAGTTACTAAAATGCACCTTCTGTCAACTCGATAGTGTGTGTTTTAGTAATTAAAATAATAAAAAATAAATAAAAGAATATTTATTCACAAAGCCAAAAATATAACAACAAAGTACGATGAAAGAAACGGATAAAACATACCTAATTTGTGAAGAGGTAAAGGACTCAGCAAAGCTGCTGGTTTTCAGTCCTCACCTTGATGAAGGAAATGGCAGTGTGGCTGACAATAAGCAAAACACTACCTTAAACATAATTTAAAAAAAAGGAAAAACAGTTCAATATCTACTACCTACCTATTTTAGTACAGTACATTTATATCTAAGATTATATATATATATATATATATATATATATATATATATATATATATATTACTAGCTTTTACCCGCGGCTTCGCACGCGTAAACTAATAAAATGGGGATGTATTCGGTCCCTTAGTTATAAAACTATCCCGTGGGAATATCCGGATAAAAAGTAGCCTATGTGTTATTTCAGACGTTCAACTACCTACATACCAAATTTCATGACTCTAAGCCCAGCAGTTGTTATTTCGAGATTTTATCCATATCCCGTGGGAATATCGGGATAAAAAATAGCCTATGTATTATTTCAAAGGTCCAGCTACCTACACACCGAATTTCATGGCTCTAAGCACAGTGGTTGTTATTTCGAGATTTCATCCCCAGGTATCCCGTGGGAATATTGGATCAAAAAGTCGCTTATGTGTTATTCCAGACTTCCGGCTACCTACATTCCAAATTTTATGACTCTAAGCCCAACGGTTATTATTCCAAGATTTTATCCCTATCCCGTGGGAATATCGAGATAAAAAGTAGCCTATCTATTATTCCAGAGGTCCAGCTATCTACATACTAAATTTCATGGCTCTAAGCACAGCGGTTGCTATTTCTAGATTTTATCCCTAGGTATCCCGTGGGAATATTGGGTCGAAAAGTGGCCTATGTGTTATTACAGACGGCTAACTACCTACATACCAAATTTCATGACTCTAAGCCCAGCGGTCATTATTTCAAGATTTGATCCCTATCCCGTGGGAATATCGGGTTAAAAAATAGCATATGTAGTATTTTAGAGGTCCAGCTACCTATATACCGAATTTCATGGCTCTAGTCCCAGTGGTTGTTATTTCGAGATTTCATCCCTAGGTATCCCGTGGGAATATCGGGTCAAAAAGTCACCTATGAGTAATTCCAAACGTCCAACTACCTACATACTAAATTTCATGACTCCAAGCCCAGCGGTTGCTATTTCGAGATTTTATCCCTATCCCGTGGGAATATCGGGATAAAAAGTATCCTATGTCCGTCTCCTGGCTCTAAGCTACCTCCCTACCAATTTTCAGCCAAATCTGTTCTGCCGTTCTTGAGTTATAAGTGGTGTAACTAACACGACTTTCTTTTATATATATAGATAAAACAAAGTCGTGTTAGTTACACCATTTATAACTCGAGAACAGCTGGAACA
This sequence comes from Choristoneura rosaceana, assembly GCA_037349165.1. Classification (NCBI taxonomy): domain Eukaryota; kingdom Metazoa; phylum Arthropoda; class Insecta; order Lepidoptera; family Tortricidae; genus Choristoneura; species Choristoneura rosaceana. The sequence continues at coordinate 4,556,599 of JAZBNJ010000017.1, forward strand.
ATTTTTTTACATATTTTTTGTGCCTTTGAATTTGTCTTCGTCAGGAATAGGATAATTTGTCGCATCTCAATTTTAGGGGGAGGTGTGTGTTGGTTCCTGTTTGCATTACGTCATCAAAAATAAGCACTGGTTCGGAATGCTTAGCTCCTTGGTCAAGCTATATACGCTTAGGCTGTGATTTTTTTTTTTACAATTTTAAAAACATTTATTAGATAGAAAAGGTAACAGTCATTGCATAAAAAGATGAATAATTAAAAACATAAAAATATTTAGCCCTATGCTTCATCAAATGAGATGTTTTATGAATTGATCTACTACTTATTTTAGTTAAGCGGGACTGCCAAAAGATACTTTTTCTTAGACTCCAGTTTCATCAAAACTTGTAGGTAAAAAAAGATATCTACCCATTAGATAGTGTTGTACTAAAAAAAAACCGTGATAGTTCTAATGAAGGGAGATATTTAACTGAAAATGAAATATAGTCGTATTCTAACCCGTGGCGCGACCGACTACTTTTTTTGGGTAATTTTGGACTAGTACCTTATGCACCACTACCACGAGTTTACAGTAACCGTACTCGATAGCGACAGCGTGAATTATTTGTATGGAGAATTGTACAGCGCCTCTACAAATAATTTACGCCGTCGCTATCGAGTACGGTCACTGTAAACTCATGGTAGTGGTATAGGTAACCGTTGGAGAGAAAAGTCCTCAAGGGGGAGAAAAGTGGCGAGTTGTCGTTCATGGTGGCGCTGGCGTTTTAAGGGTTCTTTTACCAGCAGTGTAAACCCTCAATGCATTTATGCACAGTATATATATAAGCTAAAGCAGTATGGCAGCTACGAAGCTATGATCGAAACGAACACACACAGACGCGCGCTCTTCACGGCCTTTTAGGGGGTCTCGCGGTACTGCGGTGTGTGTGTTCGTTTCGGTCGATTTGTTCGTAGCTTCCATACTGCTTTAGCTTATATATACACTGTGATTAATGGCAGCCCCTTTTAAAATATAAATTTGAAGCCCTGTGTTTGTTAATAAATCGATGAAATAATGTAGTTCATGTAATTGTTACCAAGAGATTTTTTTTAAGTACTTGTGTCATCACAGCGATCCGTTCACTTAGACAAAAAATTGAAAGTTACTTGCGTAATCTTGTTTTTATGAATTTGTTTTTATGTAAATCATTTCATTATATACCCGACAATACAAGGGTCTCAGTGACAGGCTAGGTGGCGCTGGTGTCGTGAGGTTTGTTCGACAAGTTTGAAAATTTGCTTCGTTGTCAAACGGACCTCACGATAATAACGCCATCTAGCGTTATTTCGTCTGTCAAGATAATTAATACTTTGCCCTTAGTGTAAGTTTTCGGTTACAAAACACGTCTCGATCGCGTTCGCGTTAAAATCTCAATTTATATAGAAACACGAACAGCGCCTCTAGCGGAACGCTTGCGATGTTCCTGTTTCCATACAAATTGAGATTAACGCGAACGCGATCGAGACGTATTTTGTAACCGAAAACTTACACTAAGGGCACTGGTCGTTTTTATGAAATTCGACCATTTTTTTAAATGCCCTAAACTGTCAGAATTCGGTGTTAAGTGAACGGATTGAAAATAGTTTTAAGTTTTTAGTGATATTTTTGTGTAATCTTTATTTTACGTATTTTTTCTAATAACATGCCGCTTACCAAAGTGATACTTGTTTTTTATTCTGACTCAGCCTATCTATTCCTATTTAATTTTTAGAGAAAATAGGTAAAAATGGCAAATGGAACCATGACTTCGCGATCCCAAAGCGTCGATATAATCATAGTAAAAGTGTATAAGTGCGCGCACTCCGGCCCTTTAGGAGACTAACCTGCCTACTTCGGCGCGGACGCTTAGGGTTGTCAATGTCTACTTTAGATTAATTAGCTACGTGCTTTGTGCTTGTGCGCGTGCGCGTGTTTGTGCGCGTGCGCGTGCTTGTGCGCGTGCGCGTGCTTGTACGCGTGCTTGTGCGTGCGTAATCTATTTAATCTTCACCAGCTAGTAAATACCTTCCACGCATTTTTAGAACATTATTACTGGACGTGAGTAACTACGTACGTAATAAAATGTATATATACTTGGTATATAGGCTTTGTTTTTTTTTTAACTCTACGTAGAGCCTAGTACAATACAAGTAACTGCACTAAAGAGTTTAATTTTGAAAAAGGAATTTTTGCTCTACCTAGAGTCGTGTCTCCCAGGCCAGCTGGTATGTATTGTCCTGTAGGGGTTAGGTTAATAAAGCCACTAAAAACCCGAGTCAATAAAATGATTTTTATTTATGCTCTATGTAGAGCTGGTCTCTATTTAGGTCTATGCAGTCCCCTTTGCAGATGCCTCTCCTGAAAACCCCGTTTCGATGCGAGCTCCCGCTCCGGAGCTATAGGCCCTGGAAGTTTTTGCTACCCTTGGATCAGGGGTCTGCTTAGGCTAGTCAATGTGCTAAAAGTGGGGGGGGGGGATGAAATTTTGGGGTTGGGTCCGGGGTAGTCCCGTAGGGGGCGGTTTGGGAGGGGGGTTGAAAATTGGCTATTTTTGAGCTAGGACGCACCGTTTCTGAGATATTAGAGGATTTTGAAAAAACACCAAACCAAGTATATACACTACACAACACTTATATACTATAATTGCATTATCGCATAATAGCAGGTGGTAGGACCTTGTGAAAGGTCCGCCCGGATTGCTACCACCATCTTGCTCGCTAATCCTGCCGTGAAGCAGCAGTGCTTGCACTGTTGTGTTTCGGCGCGGAGAGTAAGACAGCCGGTGAAATTACTGGCACTTGAGGTATTCCAACTTAGGCCTCTAGGTTGGCAACGCATCTGCAATACCCCTGATGTTGCAGATGTTTACGGGCGTCGGTGATCTCTTACCACCAGGAGACCTACTTGCTCGTTTGCCTTCCAGTCGAATAAAAAAAAAATTAAAACTACATATTGTCACTACTATGCCCAACCAATGCTATGGCCTATGTCCAGCAGCGGACGTCTTTCGGCTGACATGATGATGATGATCGTCACTACTTTGAAAAAAATCTTGTACCTAAAATCAATATGTCAACAAAATTGAACCTTGATTACTGTCTATAAAATTCACTCAGAAAAATTATCTATTTTGAGCTACGAGTTTTTTTTTAAAGTAGTGACGATATTTATTTATTTACCTAACACAAAAAAAAACGACTACGACTACGCGAACGTGAAGAGAGCGCGAGACGAGCAGAACAACGTGCGGCACCGGCGACAGCGCAGCCTTGGCTGAATACTGGTTAGTCCTCAGTGTTGCCACCTTACCCAAAGATAAAGTAGCTAAATATATGGCAAAAAGTAGCTAGTTTTGAAAAAAAAACCTCTATTAGAAGTTGCTAAAAGTAGCTAAACAAAAAAAAAAAGGCAATATGGGACTTTTAAGTCTTAAACTTTTATATTTCTTTCTGTTACATTATTAATACGGAAAAATATTCAAAATTTATGTAATCTTGTGAGGTCCAGCTTCTTCATTTTTTTCGGGTTTCTTAGTTTTTCCTACTTATTTCTTAAAGGATCTTCTCAATATTTTCGTAGGAAGCGCATGGAAGCACGTTTTACATTACAAATTAAATTGATTGAAACAGTTGTTGTAAGTAGCTAGAAAGTGTAGCTAAAAAATTTGGCTACCAAAAATTTTTTTGGTAGCTAACTATTTCGTAAAAGTTGCTAGATCTAGCTAAAAATTAGCTAAAGTGGCAACACTGTTAGTCCTGGTTAGATTATCAGTGTGTGCGTGCGGCGGTGCGAGCGTACTGGCGCCAAGCGGCGCGCACACATTTAAGCCGCGCGATGTACTGTTGTTCGTACTTTACCTACTTTTATGCTTTTACTATGATATAATAGTGTACTGACGTACAGAATGGCCACACTCCGCCCCGCACCGGTCCGAGTTATCCCACCCCTCAAGCGCAGATTGCAGGAAAACCGCAGGAAAGCCATCGGGTGCGCCGGTGCGCGACGCGATGTAGGTACTATGTCGCCCGCACGGCATTAAGTTCGGGAGCGATGATTATATATAGAGGCGAAATGGTAACGGTACCCTACCTGCTTCGAGGGTATATTTCACTATAAGCCCTAGCAAGTGGCAGTGTAGAAGATTAATTCAAAGTAATAATACAATATATTATGTTTCGCATTCGACAAATTTTATTTGACAAGCCACAACAGCTTTTTTTTACTTAGGTGTCACATCAATGTTCATAGAGGTTTCACCTTAACACCTTCTCTTGATGTGTAGACCTAGCTGATATACTAGCTGTTTAATCCTGGGCCTAGGAAGCGGCTTCGTGAAAATATCTGCCAGCTGTTGTTCACTGCTGATCCTCTTCACGATTATATTTCCATTAGTAACCAATTCACGCACAAAGAAATGACGAATTCGAATGTGCTTGGTTCTTCTATGGAACTCAGGGTTTTCGGCTAAACGTACAGCTGCCTCGTTGTCGACATACAACACTGGAAGACCTTCTGTCTGTGTCAACTTACTGATAAGACGAGTTAGCCAGATGCTTTCCCTTGCTGCTTCGCTCGCTGCGACTATCTCAGCTTCAGTTGTTGATATCGCAACACTCTGCTGTCTCTGACTTAGCCACGATACTGCTCCACCAGCATACATGCATAAAACGCCAGAAGTTGATCTTCCTGTACCAATATCACCTCCATGATCGGCGTCACTGTAACATTCTATGTTACCTCTCTTATAATTTCTTTTATAAACGATGCCCATGTCTGGAGCATACTGCAGATATCTAAGTATGCGTTTCAATCTCACACAATCTGCTTCAGTCGGATTCTCTAGGTTTCTAGAAACCACACTCACGGCGTACGCGATATCAGGTCTCGTACCAACCATCAGATATGCAAGCGCTCCCACAACTTGTCTGTAGTTTGTAAGAAAGTAGTCATCAACCTTCTCTGGTTTTTGAGCTACATCTTCTTTGACTATTGGAGTGGTCACAGGTCTGCATTCTTGCATTCCAAACCGCTTCAAAATTTTGTGCACGTAAGCTGTCTGATGTATTCTTACATCACTACCTTCTCTTTCTATTTCGATTCCCAAGAAATAAGAGATTGGTTTGGTTGTAATCTTGAATTTTTCTTTTACTTGCTCAAGGAATTCATTGATTACTTCTTTGTTTGACCCAGCAATCAAGCCATCATCAACATAGAGAGCGACAATCAGCTTCCCATTAGCCTTCTCTCTCTTAAATAGGCATGGGTCAGCTTCACTGACTTCGAGTCCAATTTCCTTAAAGAAATCCAAAATAGTCCTGTTCCAACAACGAGGAGCTTGCTTCAGACCATATAGACTTTTCCTTAGAAGGCAAGCTCGACCCGTCCCGTCGTCATAACCTTCAGGCTGCTTCATGTATATCTCTTCGTCAGATAGAGATCCATACAGGAAGGCTGTGGAGACATCGAATTGACTTAATTCCATACCCTCACTAGCTGCTATACTTATCACAGCTCGAACTGTTGCCATCTTAGCTACAGGGCTGAAAGTCTGGTCATAATCCTCTCCCTTCCTTTGTTTAAAGCCTTTTACTACCAAACGAGCTTTATATTTATCAACTGTTCCATCAGGATTCAGTTTTACTTTAAATATCCACTTGCATGGAATGGCTTTACGGTTCTTAGGTAACTTCTGAAGAATCCATGTTCCATTTGATTTCAAGGAATCAATCTCGCTTTCCATAGCTTTAATCCACAATTCTTTATCTGGACAGGCTATTGCTTCCTTATACGTATTTGGTTCTACGTAAGAGTCCGTGCCGACGTATGACACATGATCGTTGAATTTGACCGGACGTCTGAGGAGTGATCGATCTCTTAACTGCATACCGTGTCTTGCTAACTGCTCAACGATCTCGCCATCGTTCTCCTCATTCTCCTCATTCTCCCCCTCTAATTCAATCGTTTCATCTTGTCCTGGCACTGGCACCTCTTGACACGCATCTTCGAACTCTGCCTCATCACTGCTAGTAGTAGGAGCCTCAACACCTTGGTTTTCCTCTATTTCAAGCTCACTATGCCTTTCAATAGGTGTGTCCTCGCTCACTTCTACAGCGACAGAAGTAGGTGTCTCTTGGTATTCCTTTCTGACTTTCAAGGGAACTTCTATCTCAGTCACTTCTTTCAATATTTCCGAATCGTCCATCTCTATTTTTGATTCCAACGGTCTTTCATTGAAAGTGACATCTCTAGATCTAACCAATGAGTTCGACTCTTTGTGCCATAGTCTATAACCATCGTCATTGTCATAACCGATTAGGATGCACTTCTTTGCTTTCTTCTGCATCTTCTTCCTTTTCTGTTTCGGAATATGCGCGTAACAAGTTGAGCCAATGATCCTCAAATGTTTTATTTGCGGTTTTTTCCCAAACCACAGCTCATACGGAGACTTCTGTTCTACAGCAGTTGGCCCTGTTCTATTCAATATGTAAACAGCAGTCTTCACCAACTCTGCCCACAAAAATTGAGGAAGCTCTTCGTGTGCATGCATCATCGCTCTGACCATCTCGACGATTGTGCGGTTATCGCGTTCACTACAACCATTCTGTTCTGGTGTATAGGGCATGACTAGACGTTGATTTATTCCGTATTTGTTCAGTTCCTTGCGAACTTTCTCATTGTCGAATTCTCCACCGTTGTCGCTTAGAAATTCCTTAATTCGGTGTCCTGCTGTCTTTGCTTCTTCCAACATCAGACGCAACAGCTCAGGTACTTCCGATTTATTTTTCATTATGTAGACATAACGGTACCGGGAAAATTCATCCTTGAAGAGAACAAAGTACCGCGACTTCGAGCAACTAAGTGGGAACGGACCACAAACATCCGAATGTATGCGTTCTCCTGGATTTGTAGCTTTTTCACGGATCCCGAATTTCAGTCTATGGGATTTTCCAAAGATACATCCTTCGCATAAACTTCCACTATCCTTGGTAGTTATATCAAGTTCTCGCTCTATAACTCGCTTAACATGGCGTTTGTTTTGATGTCCCATACGTTCATGATAAAGCTGTAAAGTGTCAACCGCATTTATCATTACGTTTTCTTCTGGTTGAACAGGTCTACAGTTCAGCTTATACAAACCACCGTGTTTCTGTCTGCTTCCGGTCACGCACAGTTTTCCATTGATACTGAACGAACAAGTAGTACTTCGTGACTCAAACAAACTTTCCGAGTTTATATCTTGTGCTGAAAGCACGGAAAAAAGATTCTTTGTGACCTTTGGTACGTGCCACACATCATTCATCAAGAATGTTCCTTTCTTCGTCTTCATCAGAATCGAACCCTTTCCTAATGCTTCAATTGCCTTTCCATCTGCAGTAGTTACAGTATGTGGTTCCAGGAAACGTTCAAAACTTTGATACAAGTCGCTTCTCATCGTTACGTGGTGTGTGGCCCCGTTGTCAACGTACCACTCGTCCCGATCTGTATTGCAGTCTGTAACATTCACTAGTACAGCCATCATGTTAGTCGTACTAAGTTTTTGACTACGTTCCTTAATCTTAGGACAATCCTTCTTGAAGTGTCCGACTTCACCACAGCAATGACATTTAAAAGCTTTGGTTCTCTTCTTAACTGTTTTCTTGGTGCTGTTTACTGTTAGTGCTTCACCAGAGGATCTTGACACGCATCCATCTTCTTTGGAAGTTGACGTCAATGCTTTCTCGTGAGCACACAGCTGACTGGTCAAGTTGTCCACAGTTCTATCCTTCTTTGACATCATTACCCAACTTGACTTAAAAGAAAAATATTCTTCTGGCAATGTATCCAAAATCTTGCAGATCAAAAGTAACTCAGGTAGTTCTTTCCCTTCGTCCGCTTTTATCAGCTCCTGATTCAGTTTATGCCATAAATTCTTCGCTTTTGAGATGTGAGTTGCCATGTCATCATTGATGTCCATCTTGAGTTGAAACAATTCCATACATGCATTGTAAAGGCGGTCTTCGTTCACACCGTCGTATAACCTATGTAGTTCATCCCAGACATCTCTTGGATTTGTGAACCGTATTACCTTGTCTAGTGCTTCATCGGTAATATTGTTTGTAATCAACAGTAGTGCAGTACTTTCTAACTTCAGGTACTCTCCCAAGTTTTTGTTATAAGTAACCAATGCCGCTGCAGCAGTAGCATCTCCATTGCCAGCACTTTCCGTTGGCTTCTCAGGTCTACTTAACTTTCCTTGCACTATGTCCATGAGTCCATCCATCCCGTGTAACAGTGCAGTCATTCTGTACCTCCACTGAACCCAGTTGGTTCCATCCAACTTCGAGATTTGAATTTTACTCAACTCCATGATTATTTACTTTTTCTTCATACGGCTGAGACCATAACCACTTAGAGGGTATATTTCACTATAAGCCCTAGCAAGTGGCAGTGTAGAAGATTAATTCAAAGTAATAATACAATATATTATGTTTCGCATTCGACAAATTTTATTTGACAAGCCACAACAGCTTTTTTTTACTTAGGTGTCACATCAATGTTCATAGAGGTTTCACCTTAACAAACGGTACCCTACCTGCTTCCTTTTTCTAAACAAATATTGATTTCTGAAATTAACGCGATTAATATATGAAATAACTACCTACCGAATAATTCGTTTAAGTTTGTAGTCGTATATCTTTTGTAATTGAAAATAATTATGTTTACAAGTAGCGGCACGAGAGTTTAGCGCTGAGTGAACCGTGGAAGGGATAACTGCGCATGGGGGCATGGGCGCGGGGGACGTAATGTGACTGGAAAGCCAATCGGCGCTACGCACGCCCGCCCTTCCCCGTGTGATACCTTACTTTTGACTTCTGCGCAATAACCGTCAGCGCTAAAGTCTCGTGCCGCTACTTGTAAATACACAGACGGACACACTTTAAGTAGGTTTAAATAAATAGGTAAGGTTTACGATTACATTTATTTGCATTTATCTAAGCCATGCCTACACTAAGTACCTTTAAAATGTCATTGTTAGCACTTATAATAGTACTATAGGGTTTTCGATAGTCAGCCCTGTGTATCTCACGCACACATTGACGCGTGTACAAACGTCGTCGTGCCTATGTAGATTCAAGAAAGCGTATTTTGAACGGCGTGGCCATTACGAAAACCATGTTTTGTTTTTTTTTTAATTTGGACAAAGTGGCGGTGCTAGCTCAAAAAAAAGTTTTTTTGAAATATTTTTTCCGTTAACTGGAATTTTCAAAAATGGATAGCAGCACAAGCTAGCACAACCCTAGCACAACCTAGCACAACCATTTGTTTTTCGAATTTCCAAAATGGCGGTGCTAACTTCACTCACATGTTTACTCCGGTAAATCTGTGAATGTGAATGAACGGGTTTTAAGTAAACGTGATAGTTATACCATTCCGCCAAAGGCGTCTAAATAAAGTGAGTTAAGTTTTCCCTGTTTGAGACATAATATGACAAATAGAAATACCTACGCACATATGACGTTAAAACTTATTATTTTCCTTAGTCTTCTTCAAGTCACTGTAAAAGCAGTGCGTTGGGAAAGAGTTCAACTTATATTTATAAAAAGTATAAATAATGAAAACAATTTTACTTTTAGTCGTTTTTTGTGTTCAAATGAGTTTAAGAAAAGTGCAGTGTTTCAAACAAATAATGGAAAGAAATCACACACTAGGTAATGATTTGTGCAATGTAATTTATGTAAAAATCTATTTTTAACTCCCGACGCAAAAAGAAGGGTGTTATAAGTTTGATCGCTATGTGTATCAGTCGGTCTGTGTCTGTCTGTGGCACCATAGGTCTTAAACAGGTGGACCGATTCGAATGCGGTTTTTAGGGTTCCGGAGCCAAAATGGCAAAAACGGAACCCTTAAGTTTCGCCATGTCTGTCTGTCTGTCTGTCCGTCTGTCTGTCTGTCCGTCCGCGGCTTTGCTCAGAGACTATCAATGCTAGAAAGCTGTAATTTTGCACGGATATATAGGTAAACTATGCCGACAAAACAGTACAATTAAAAATTCAAAAACATTTTTTTTTAGGGTACCTCCCATAGACGTAAAGTGGCGGTGATTTTTTTTTTCTCATCCAACCCTATAGTGTGGGGTATCGTTGGATAGGTATTTTAAAACCATTAGGGGTTTGCTAAAACGATTTTTGGATTCAGTAATTTGTTTGCGAAATATTCAACTTTAAAGTGCAAATTTTCATTAAAATCGAGCGTCCCCCCCCCCTCTAAAATCTAAACCGGTGGGTAGAAAAATTTCAAAAAATTCAGGATGGTAGTCAGTATATCAAACTTCCAAGGAAAACTATAGCGGCTAAGTTTGCTTGAGAATTATTAGTAGTTTATGAGTAAATAGCAGCGTAAGGTATAAAATATACCTAAACTTGGAAGATTCCGTATAAAATAAGAAATCCTTAGAAAAATATTACTTATTTTTTTCGTAATGGCTACGGAACCCTATTTTGGGCGTGTCCGACACGCTCTTGGCCTGTTTTTATCTGTAACGGTTCTTTGTTTAGACTCTTACAATGTTTCAGGAGACCTGTGGTTCACCGGTTTGGATCCAGAACGTACCGAGATCACCCCCCTCAGGTTTGGCAATGGCGCCAACTACATCTACAAATATAGCGAAGGGCATTCCGTGAAAATAAGCTGCGAGTCGATCGCTACCTGTAACGAAAAAGACTTCAAAGTTTTCAGTGAGACCATCCTACTTAATATTCATCGTCATCATCATCATGTCAGCCGAAAGACGTCCACTGCTGGACATAGGCCTCCCCCAAGAACAGGGTGGCTCCATCGTGGACATCACGTTCGCCAATGCCGCCCTGGCGCGCCGTGTCCAAGGCTGGGAGGTGTTGGAGGGAGTGGAGACGTTATCGGACCACCGTTATATCCGATTTGAAGTCTCCGCTCACCATACTACCCCGGACGGCCTAAACCGTCCCCGACGGGGGGATGGCCCAAGATGGGCGGTCAAACGTCTTGACCTGGACCTGCTGCATGCGGCAGCCTTGGTCCAAGCGTGGTCAGAAACGCCCGAAGGAACTGTGGAAGAGCGAGCCGCATGGCTTGGCGAGGCCATGGCTCAGGTGTGCGACGCCGCAATGCCGCGTGTCAAGCCCGCAGGGCCGAGGCGCAGCGTGTACTGGTGGTCCGCTGAGCTCACGCAGCTGCGCAACTCGTGCGTCGCTGCGAGACGCCAGTACACCAGGAGCCGAAGGCGGAGAAGGCGCGACCTTGCGGCAGAAGAGCGGCTGTATGCGAGCTACAGGGCGGCCAGCAAAGCCCTTAGTGCAGCCATTGGCCAAGCCAAGGATCGGGCGGAGGAGGAAATGCTGGAGACGTTGAACAGCGACCCGTGGGGGCGGCCGTACAAGTCGGTGAGGTGCAAACTTCGTCCTTGGGCCCCCCCACTCACGCAAAGTCTCCAGCCGGACCTTGTGAGCAGGATCGTGGGAGCCTTATTCCCGCAGAGAGGCGAACACCGGCCTCCGCGGATGGCCCCAACATCCTCACGCGAGGAGGATGTCCCACCCGAGGTGTCCGAGGAAGAGCTGAGAGCGGCGGTGTTGAGGCTTAAAGCCAAAAACACTGCCCCTGGTCCCGATGGCACTCCTGGCCGCGCCTGGGTGCTAGCGCTCGGCCCTTGGGAACCAAGGGTGAGGGCACTATTTTCCGCGTGCTTGACACAAGGCGTCATACCACGCTCGTGGAAATGCGGCAAGTTAGTGCTCCTTCGTAAGGAAGGGCGACCGGCTGACTCCCCCTCGGGATACAGGCCGATCGTACTTCTTGACGAGGGAGCAAAACTCTTTGAGCGGGTGGTCGCGGCCCGCATCACTAACCACCTGGAGGACCAAGGACCGGATCTGAGTGCGTACCAGTTCGGATTCCGTCGGGGCAGATCCACCATCGATGCCGTTGCGCGGGTGAGGGCCCTGGCGGATGATGCAGTTTCCCGGGGAGAAGTGGTGCTGGCGGTGTCCTTGGACATAGCCAACGCGTTCAACACCCTTCCCTGGGAAACGATCAAGGAGGCACTAAGGTTCCATAAGGTACCGGAGTACCTGCGCAGGGTAGTGGAGTCGTACCTCTCCGAGAGGGCGATACGCTACCCTACGCAGGGCGAATGGCTGGAACGCGAAATGTCGTGCGGTGTCCCACAGGGGTCAGTCTTGGGACCGCTTCTGTGGAACATCGGTTACGACTGGGTGCTACGTGGGGCCAATTTACGGGGGGTCGACGTAACGTGTTACGCCGACGATACCCTCGTCACAGCCCGCGGTGCCACCTTCCGTGACGCGGCCCTGCTGGCTACTGCCGGCGTGGCCCACATCGTGGATAGGATCCGAAAGCTGGGGCTGGAGGTCGCCCTCCACAAGTCCGAGGCCATTTGCTTTCACGGGCCCCGGAGGGCACCTCCAGCAAACGCCAGCATAGTGGTGGGCGGAGTTTCCATCGGCGTCGGGAAGACGATGAAGTACCTGGGACTCGTCCTCGACAGCCGATGGAACTTCGAAGAACACTTCCGGCGCTTGGCTCCGAAGCTGGTGGGCACGGCATCGGCACTGAGCCGACTGCTCCCGAACGTGGGCGGGCCAAAGGCAGGCTGCCGCCGACTGTACACAGGTGTTGTGCGGTCGATGGCCTTGTACGGGGCACCCATATGGGTAAATGCCCTCTCCGCCCGGAACAAGACCCACCTGCGGCAACCGCAAAGGGTCATGGCGGTGAGGGTATCGAGGGCGTACCGCACCATCTCGTTCGAGGCGGCCTGCGTACTGGCGGGAACCCCGCCGTGGGAGCTAGATGCCGAAGTCCTAGCTGACGTCTACCAGCAGGTAGCCGAGGCGCGCGACAGAGGGGAACGGCCCTGTCCGGAAGAGATAAGGCGATGGAGAGACATCTCCCGCCAAACTCTCTTCCGGAAATGGCTGGAGGCTCTGGAGTGGCCGAGCGCCGGCCACTGGACCATATCGGGAGTTCGGCCCGTCTTGGAAAGATGGGTCGAAAGGACATGGGGTGTTGTCTCCTTCCATCTAGCGCAGGTACTGTCGGGGCACGGCTGCTTCGGCAAGTACCTGTGCAAGATCGCAAGGAGGGAGACAACACCAATGTGTCACCACTGCGGCGGGGCGGAGGACACCGCGCAGCACACGCTGCAAGTGTGTTCCGCCTTTGAAGGGCAAAGAGCCAGCCTCAAGGCAGTGATAGGGAACGACCTCTCGCTGCCGGCCGTCGTAAAATCCATGACCGACAACGAGAGGTCGTGGATCGCCATGGCCTCCTTCTGCGAGGAGGTGATGGCGATAAAAGAGGGAGCGGAGCGTGAGCGGGAAGACGACCCGTCCTCTCAGCCCATGCGCCGCAGGCGAGTCGGGCGACGGCGGTTGAATTACAACCGCGCAATCCCGCCCTAACAGGGACTGCGGGTGACGGGCACGGGGATGCCCGTCCTCCGCTGGTAAGGTCCCCGAGCTGGTAGGCGCGCCAAATGTTCCGGCGTGCCTACAGCGGTGGAGGAAGGAGGTTTGTCTCCTGAGCTGGGTCCAAGAATGGACAGCTGTCGCGTTGCCGGGCCATGGATGTTGAAAGTTCCCACAGCCCGGCTGCAAAGGCAGCAAAGAGGAACATGCTGGGGTTTTTAGTGGGTACACCGCCCCCTTCTGGGGCGGGATTCCCACATGCCCACCGGCCTCCCCGGGACGGTGAAGTCCGTAAAGGATTTTCCCCAGGATAAAAAAAAAAAAAAAAAAAAAAAAAGGCCTCCCCCAAGGCTCTTCACTCAGACCGATCTTGTGCTTCTCGCATCCACCGCGATCCCGCGATCTTAGCCAGGTCGTCGCTCCATCTTGATGGAGGCCTACCGACAGCTCGTCTCCCGGTCCGTGGACGCCATTCGAGAATCTTTTGACCCCATCAGCCATCAGTCCTGCGAGCAATGTGCCCCGCCCATTGCCACTTCAGTTTCGCAATTCTTCGGGCTATGTTAGTTACCTTAGTTCTACTGCAGATATCATCATATCAATATTACCAACATTAAATTGAAATTATTTCACAACTAAACTAAAAAAGCTAAAAAAAACGGGCACCTATGGTTTTTGTATTTTTTCTACTCCAATACTGTTATCTGTGACTTACTTAATCACCAACGCTAATATAAGAACATAATTAACAAGACTCTGGCAAAATCTGTAGTCTATTCCCCATAACAGCACTGTATCGTAATGTTGCTAAAACGATACTGCAGCCACTTACTTTTTTTTTAATTCATCCGTTTTGACAAGCTAAAGTGCAGCTACTTACTTGGTTTTAATATAGAACAAAAACTTTCCGAACATAATTCATAGCTGCCAACATAAGTAACACATATTTTTTTCAATATAGTCGCTAGCAAGTTACGTCAATTAAAAACAAAGTTCACCATAGACAACTTTTGACATTTAAAATTTTTCCCGCCATTTTTGTTTGCCTTAATATTTTAGTTTGAGTAAAGTTTTAAAAGTTAGAAACTAGTGATTTTTAGCAAGTTTACGTGAAACTTATTAAACATGGATGCAGATGAAAATATTATTTCTACACCCGAAGAAATATCCGCAGCAGCCCAAGTAGTGACTGAAAGTTTGTTGCCTTCTAAATCACGACACCTATATGACAAATCCTACAAAAATTTCATGTCGTGGAAATTAGAACACCAGACCTCGTCATTTTCGGAGAACGTATTACTAGCGTAGTAGGTAGGTAGTCGTAGAAAAAGTATTGTATGCAACGTTGTATAAATAAGTCAAAAAAAGCTCGTGGCGTTTTTTCTTACGATGTTCGCTTCGCTCACATCGTAACTTACGCCACTCACATTTTTTGACCCCTATTATACAACTGTTGCATAAAATACTATTATGTGCAAGAAAGCTTACTTTCTAAGCTTCATTGCCTAAAAATTAGGAAAACCATAGGTGTCCTATTTTTTTTGAATTTTTGAATACCTGGGTAGCATTATATTTTATAAGGCAAACCAAGGCTCGGATACCGGTTAAATTTCCAAACCGTTATCACGTACTTGGCGCTAAACCTTTTACATTTTGGTTTTGTTCGCGAAACAGTTATTTTTAAACCGGTTTTCAAGGGAACATTTCCGTAAAGTTCTTGTCAGATTAACCGGTTTAGAACAATAAAAAGCGGTTTATTTTCAGAAAATGATATTTATTTTCAGATGCATCGTCCGGTAAAGTCACTCAGCTGAACACGACTTTCGAGGGTGGTCATAAATTAGATGGATCAAGTTTGTTCTGTTCTTGCGAAAATATAAGGAACTGGACATTTCACTCTATAATGCTTAAACTGAAATCGGATAAAATTGGTGAGAATGGCTCTGTGATGTGAGCATTTCTAAAAAATTTATACATTTGATTTGCGACTCCGATTTGGATAAAAATTTGCAGGTATGTAGATTGAACGATACTGAGTCGTAATAACATAGTCTCTCAAAATGTTCCAATTGGTTTGTATGGAAATTTCCTTTTTTGTTACCAAAACTCTATGGATTTGGAACTTTCCATACAAATTAATTGGGAAATTTCGGGAGACTATGTTATTTAAACTCAGTATCGTTCACTCTATCTACCTGCAAATTTTTACCCAAATCGGAGTCGCAAATCAATAATAATAAATAATAATAAATATCATGGGACACTTGACACCAATTGACCTAGTCCCAAACTAAGCAAAGCTTGTACTATGGGTACTAGGCAACGGATAAACATACTTATATAGATAAATAAATACTTAAATACATATTAAACATATTAATACATATTAAATAAATGTTCCGGATCACTCACGTCTTAAATCGAGTTTAGCTCGACATGTTTCGGGCTAATCCGTAGCCTTTCTATATAATAATTAATAATATGAGTGAGTCTCACGGTAGTTTTATATTAATACATATTAATGTAGGTACAAACTTTTTTAGAAATGCTCATGTAATTTGTCCCAAGATATTAGACTCAGGCACAGAATATAATTACAATTACTTAGTAAAAATTTCGCAGTGTTTTTTGTTTTGGATTAATTTATCTATTGAAACTATTTTTCAGCCAGACCGTTTTTTACCGGGTTGAATTCAGATCGACTCAAAGGAGAACAATACCATTATAAAGAAGGAGAATTCTTGAACATAGGGTGTGAAACTGAAATTCCTACAGAAGGAAAACGATTTATGTTTTTGAGTAAGTTAGCTTATATGTTTATACACACACGTCCCTCTGCTGGGCACAAGCCTCCTCTCAGAATGAGAGGGCTTGGGCTGTAGTTCCCTTCCAGGCGGGCCCAGTGCGGGTCGGAAACATACTTTATTGAATGAGGGCTATCGTTTTTAGGGTTCCGTAGCCAAATGGCAAAAAACGGAACCCTCATGGATTCGTCATGTCTACCTGTCCGTCCGTATGTCACAGCCACTTTTTTCCAAAACTATAAAGAAAGAAAGAAATAAGACATTTATTCACCAACACAAAAGACGCACATATAGTTACCTACATACAGCAAAATTTACACAAATGAACCAAAAATATAATAAATAAATAATAATAATAATAAATCGTACATGAAATATGTATACACAATTTTGTGTAAGTAAATATAATTAATTATTTAATTATTTTTTGTGTATAATTTTGTGATTTGTTGTATAAGAACTATACTGTTGAAACTTGTCAAGTAGATGTATTCTGTGAACCGCATTAAGATATTTACACAAAAATAGAAAAAAAAACAACAAATTTTGGGGGTTCCCCATACTTAGAACTGAAACTCAATTTTTTTTATCAAACCCATATGTGTGGGGTATCTATGGATAGGTCTTCAAAAATGATGTTGAGGTTTCTAATATAATTTTTTTCTAAACTGAATAGTTTGCGCGAGAGACACCGCCAAAGTGGTAAAATGCTGCAATGTAATGTAAATTATTCACCACCTGCTTAAATTTATTCGTCACTTCTCCATTCATTCCATTGTAAAGGTTGCCTGGAAGAGATCGCTCTGAAGCGATAAGGCCGCCTATTGCTTACCTCAGAAAGTCTCTATGTATATATGTAACCTGTTTTCTGTAATAGTTTGCTATATGTCGGTGTGCAATAAAGAGTTATTGCATTGTGTTGTAAAATGTGTCCCCTCCCCCTTTAACTTTAACAGGTAGATGCTTAAAATATTCATTGAATATTTAGTCGTGTATACAATTTAAAAATAATTAATTAAAATAAAATAAATATTTAAGGGGGCTCCCATACAACAAACGTGCTCTTCTTGCTTTTGTCTATTGTTGTGTAGATAATGGTACCTGGGCGTTTTCAAAAAAAGTTGTTGAAATTACTTTTTTTTAGATGTGGATAAAATTTGGTATTCCTACTCAGAATCAGGAGCAGTTTCGATTATAATAGGAGAAAAGTGTCTCAATATTTTTTATTCCATTACGTTACCGTTTTCATACGCGTGTCTGTGGCGGTAGTGTAATGGATAACACAAAATTATATGAAAAACCTGGGACACTTTTTTTTCCTATTGCAATCGAAAGTGCTCCTGATTCTGATTAGAAATACCAAATTTCATCCACATCTAACAAAAAAGTCATTTCAACAACTTTTTTTGAAAACGCCCACCTACGAAACCTTTGGCCGGTTTTTCTGTTCCAGATTTGACACTGATGAGGTATAGATATTTGTTCCATAGCTCCTTTCAGGCAGTTGGTGATGATTCTTTGGACGGATCGCGACTGAAATGCGAGTACGAGACTCCCGAAGGGGCGTACACTCATATAAAAATCAAGTTCCAGCAAGTAAAAAAAAGTAAGTTCTCCTAAAGTATTCCTTTTTAGGGTTCCGTAGCCAAAATGGCAAAAACTTTGTGTGGTATATAAATTCTTAAAATGAAATATAAATTATAGTTATTCAATTTTATATTTCAGGAATATATGACAAACTACAACAACCTGACAAGTCAATATTATCCTTTACCGACATAATTATAATCGTTTCTGCCGGCACTTTCTTAGTAGTAATCTTTTTAGTTCTCGATATAAGCATTATACTTGGTATATGCAACGATTTCCTGACACTTTGTAAGTCAGGGTGGAAAAATATTACCGTCTTTTTTGCTCAGCTGGGTAGAAATATTAGAACGAAAGAGACCGATGCAGTGGCGGTTTTACCGGAGAAGTGGACTAAAGTGGTGAAGGTGGAAATGCATACTGAGAAAGATGCTTCGGTAAGTTATATATTTCACACGAAAACACAAGCTGAAACATGGATGCACAGAAAAACCAGAAAAATGGACCAGCGCTGGGAATCGAACCCAGGTCCTCAGCAATCCGTGCTGCATGCTATTCCCTTACACCACCGCTGGACAGGACTAGACACGAATTTCTCCTATGCACCAACATTTCAACTTGCATTCTTTTCATAGTCCCTTTAGCAGTGACACTAACGCCATCTATGTTGCTAGTTTCTCATCGAGATACATTTTACATTCCCATCGGAATTATCCGCTCACCAGGGACAAGAGATGTCGCTAACAAATACTAAAGAAATAAACAAAAATTTGGAGTTGATATAAAAAATATAAAAAGACTCTAAAAACCGGCCAAGAGCATGTCGGACGCCCAAAATAGGGTTCCGTAGCCATTACGAAAAAATTAAGTAATATTTTTCTAAGGATTTCGTATTTTATACGGAATCTTCCGAGTTTAGGTATATTTTATACCTTATGCTGCTATTTACTCATAAACTACTAATAATTCTCAAGCAAACATTCCCGTTATAGTTTTCCTTGGAAGTTTGATATACTGACTACCATCCTGAATTTTTTCAAATTTTTCCACCTACCGGTTTAGATTTTAGAGGGGGGGGGGACGCTCGATTTTAATGAAAATTTGCACTTTAAAGTTGAATATTTCGCAAAAAAATTACTGAATCGAAAAATCGTTTTAGCAAATCCCTAATGGTTTTAAAATACCTATCCAACGATACCCCACACTATAGGGTTGGATGAGCAAAAAAAATCACCGCCACTATACGTCTATGGGATGTACCTACCCTAAAAAAAATTGTTTTTGAATTTTTAATTGTACTATTTAGTCGGCATAGTTTACCTATATATCCGTGCAAAATTACAGCTTTCTAGCATTGATAGTCCCTGAGCAAAGCCGCAGACGGACAGACAGACAGACAAACAGACAGACATGGCGAAACTATAAGGGTTCCGTTTTTGCCATTTTGGCTCCGGAACCCTAAAAAGTAATCTTGCTTCGGTAAGTTGTTAGGGTATCCAGCTGTCAAATTCTCGGTAAGTTTGCTGCTTAAGTTTGGGGGCCTAGACATGGACGGTGAAGGAAATTAGTAATAGGTCCCGTCTCATCATCATCATCATGTCAGCCGAAAGACGTACACTGCTAGACGGTCTCCCCCAAGGCTCTCCACTCAGACCGGTCTTGTGCTTTTCGCATCAACTCAAAAATTCTTACCTAATGGGTCCCGACTGTTGAACTTTAAATTAGCTACTTAACAGAGTTCTAGACCACTAGACTTATTTTCTGCTTTTTATGGCCACTTGCTGGAAACACATATATCTCGAGTTAGCGTTAACCTCAGTTTAGTTCTATGGAACTGTCAAGCTCAAGCCAGGTCTAACTACTAAATCTAGATTTATTTTTTCCTGCAAGACGGCCTTAGTTTTGGCAGTCGGGTTTTTAGTTTTTTTTTTTATTTGTTTATTCTATTTCAGATAATGCCAATTATAAGCATAGAAAAAGTGCGATACACAGAATTCTTTGGCACAAAGGCGTCGTGTGTATCTACAGAGTACATTCTACCAATAGACACCAAATGGGAGTTGCCTCGAGAAAGTCTGTCGTTCGGTGATATCCTGGGGGAGGGAGAGTTTGGAAGAGTTCTTAAAGCAGAGTATATTGGGACCGCTGATTCGAGATTACCTGGTGTTGTGGCCGTGAAAATGTTAAAAGGTTAGTTAAAAGCTTTTTAGGGTTCCCTACATCAGAGGGAACCCTTAACGACTGCGATATTTACTGCTTCCAGAAAACTCCGTTAGGTTAGGGAACTGTGGCCTTTTTTAGGGTTCCGTAGCCGAATTGGCAAAAACGGAACCTTTATAGTTTCGCCATGTCTGTCTGTCTGTCTGTCTGTCCGTCCGTCCGTCCGCGGCTTTGCTCAGAGACTATCAATGCCAGAAAAATGAAAAAAAAATTTTTTATAGTACCTCCCATAGACGTAAAGTGGGGGTGATTTTTTTCTCATCCAACCTTGTAGTGGGGGGTATCGTTGGAAAGGTCTTTTGAAA
Organism: Choristoneura rosaceana; assembly: GCA_037349165.1. Classification (NCBI taxonomy): domain Eukaryota; kingdom Metazoa; phylum Arthropoda; class Insecta; order Lepidoptera; family Tortricidae; genus Choristoneura; species Choristoneura rosaceana. The sequence continues at coordinate 4,576,975 of JAZBNJ010000017.1, forward strand.
TCATCAAGGGGTTGCTAAAACGATTTTTCTATAACTGTGATCTGTTTGGAAAATATCCAACTTTAAAGTGCAAATTTTCATTAAAATCGAGCGTCCGCCCCCTCTAAAATCTATACCGATGGGTGGAAAAATTTGAAAAAATTCACGATGGTCGTAGGTAAGTATATCAAACTTACAAGGAAAACTATAGCGGTCCAGTTTTCTTGAGAATTATTAGTAGTTTAAGAGTAAATAGCAGCCTAAAGTACAATTCAATAGAATCTAACAATTTTCTACACATTTAACACACCCTAACGTGGGCACGCTTGATTATATATGTCCCTGTTGTTGCAATTATCATCTAAAAGGAATAAAAAAATAATAATAGTCACATCACAAAGCCTTAGGCAGCCCGGTGTTCATATTAGTAGGCTGGAAGTGTCTGCAGGATTGCTAGATTCTATTGAATTGGAGTATAAGGTATAAAATATATCTAAACATGGAAGATTCCGTATAAAATATGAAATCTTTAGAAAAATATGACTACATTTTTTCGTAATGGCTACGGAACCCTATTTTGGGCGTGTCCGACACGCTCTTGGCCGGTTTTTTAATTAGATATCTCCTTCATTATATCAACGATTGATTTAATTTCACAGAGGAACATTCGGACTCTGACATGGCGGCTCTGGTCTCTGAAATGGAGATAATGAAGATTATCGGAAAGCACGAGAACGTCGTCAACCTGCTCGGCTGCTGCACCCAGGACGGACCGCTGTGCGTCGTCGTCGAATACGCCAGCAATGGCTGCCTTCGGGAGTTTCTGAAAAAACATAACCCTAAGTAAGTAGGGCACGTATTTGAATATTGAAACTTAAAATATCTAAGCTCAAAACGTCGACGGTCAAAATATCGAAAATCAGAATGTCGAACGATTATAAGGTCGAAATTCTAAATATCGAATGTCTATAATACCGAAGGGTACCTACAATAGTCGATTACTGATATGAAATTTAACTTTGGCACTCGCCGGCCGCTGCCGCGGCATGCTCGCAATTTTCGATATTTTAATATTTGGTTTTTTGACGGTTGATATTTTGTGTTTCGATATTAACATATATCGATCATTCGGTTGTAGATATTTTGAACTTTCGATATTTTAGCCGTTCGATATTTTGCTTTTAGGAATTCCAGACGTCGATATAATCATCCATATACTAATATTATAAATGCGAAAGTAACTCTGTCTGTCTGTCTGTCTGTCTGTTTGTTACGCTTTCACGCCAAAACCGCTGAACCGATTTGGATGAAATTTGGTATAGAGATAGAATAGACCTTGGGAAAGGACATAGGCTACTTTTTATCCCGATATTCCCACGGGATAGGGATAAAATCTTGAAATAAGAACCTCTGGGCTTAGAGTCATGAAATTTGGTATGTAGGTAGTTGGACCTCTGGAATAACACGAAGGCTACTTTTTATCCTGATATTCCCACGGGATAGGGATAAAATTTTGAAATAAGAACCTCTGGGCTTAGAGTCATGAAATTTGGTATGTAGGTAGTTGGACGTATGGAATAACACATAAGTGACTTTTTGACCCGATATTCCCACGGGATAACTAGGGATAAGATCTCGAAATAACAACCGCTGGGCTTAGAGCCATAAAATTTAGTATGTAGGTAGCTGGACCTCTGGAATAACACGAAGGCTACTTTTTATCCTGATATTCCCACGGGATAGGGATAAAATTTTGAAATAAGAACCTCTGGGCTTAGAGTCATGAAATTTGGTATGTAGGTAGTTGGACGTCTGAAATAATACATAAGCGACTTTTTGACCCGAAATTCCCACGGGATATCAAAGGATAAAATCTCGAAGTAACAACCACTGGGCTTAGAGCCATGAAATTTGGTGTGTAGGTAGCTGAACCTCTGGAATAACACATAGGTTATTTTTTACCCCTATACTCCCACGGGATATTTCAATTGCCACTACCAGACCGATTAGTTTACGCGTGCAAAGCCGCGGGTAAAAGCTAGTAGTAGATATTTAGATCATTCGATAGTTTGATTTTCGATATTTTGAACGTCGACATTTTAACTTTAAATATTTTAAATTTCGATATTCAAATACGTGCCCAGTAAGTAAGATGGCTTTTATAAACCTCTGCAGTGCTGTGCGATGACATTTAATTGAACTTTATATTTTTTACCGTTCTGTGTCACTCTAAAATAGGTACTATCGGCCAAATAAGTGGTCTATCAATTTTTAAACCAGTTCCTGTCAAATGAATATGTCGCTAAAGTCGAACTTTCAAGTTGACAGACACGTCTATTGGCATTATTGTTTTACGACATGCAAACGATTATCAACTTTAGGGTGGTAAACCACATATTTGGCTGACGGTACCTAAACTTGGAATATTCCGTTCAAAATACGAAATCTTAGAAAAATATTACTTAATTTTTTCGTAATGGCTACGGAACCCTAAGTCGGGCGTGTCCAGCACGCTCTTGGCCGGTTTTGTAAAAAACCTATACTTACCACAGCTACGAGATGGCGCTAGTTTCGCTACAATAGTAAATTGTACAACTAGAGCATAAAACGAGCCGTTTTACCCGAGGCGTTCATATAGCCACCCGAACCGGTACGGCAAGGGTTAGGGTTTTATGCTCGAGTTTTAGACTCTGCTTTTCACTTCGATGGCGAGGAAATGAAATAGCAACAGTGGAAACAATGATTCACTATCTATGTAACTTTTATTTTTTATGAATTATTATAATAATTCCATTATTTTAATTTTACAAAATTATTATGATTGATTAGATTGATTTTTAGTTTTATATAAATTAAAAATTATTTAAAAAATATATAGAAACTTTTTTGTTTGTGGCTGTTGACACCTGATTACCTTGGTCTTGAGTTGGTATTAGACGAAGATTTTATTTTATGCACCAGAGCATAAAAGGTCATTTTATGTCGCCTAGATTTAGCATAAACACGAACTTTACGAGCATGAGAAATGAAAAATATTTTTTGTCATCAGATGTTCCCCTGAAGGTGTTAGCCAACTAAACGAGCGGGTTTTGGTTGAATTTGCACTGCAAGTTGCTAAAGGGATGGAGTTTTTGGTGTCGCGAGGGGTAAGTTTTTTTATATAACAATGCTGGTCACCTGATGGGAAGCAATCACCGCCGCTCATGGACACCTGCCAAAACGAGGGGTGTTACAAGTGCATTGCCGTTTCTTTGAGAGATAGGCTCGTTTTTTAAAGATCCCTAAGCTGTATCTCTGCTATAGTATGGCCATTATGCTTCTTCCCGCTCATCTCTGCTCCCAATGTCCCATTTCACCGACTGGCTTGCAGCCGTAGAGTTAGCGTCGCGTTTTCCAAATTTTTACTGCTACTCGACAACAGATGGCGCTAGTGTCTGGATCTTTTTTTTTATTCGACTGGAAGGAAAACGAGCAAGTGGGTCTCCTGGTGGTAAGAGATCACCAACGCCTATAAACATCTGCAACACCAGGGGTATTGCAGATGCATTGCCAACCTAGAGGCCTAAGATGGAATACCTCAAGTGCCAGTAATTTCACCGGCTTACTCTCCACGCTGAAACACAACAATCCAAGCACTGCTGCTTCACGGCAGGATAAGCGAGCAAGATGGTGATAGCAATCCGGGCGGACCTTGCATATCTTGCTCTCCTACCACCTGCAAAATCTAGGATCACGTTGGAATTCGAGGCCTTATTTAAACACTTGAAATGACAATCGCTTTCTCCACCTCTTTCTGACACACCGTATAAGGTGGTGGTAGAGAGAGATGGCGAATGTGTTCGCGAACGTATCTGGTCTGAATCTGTGTCCGACCGAGACCGCATCTGAGTACGGTCCGCAGTAACACAACAGTGAAGCGCTGCTACGGACGGCAGGATTAGCGAGCAAGATGGTGTTAGCCAAGGCTCGGATACCGGTTAAATTTCCAAACCGTTATCACGTACTTGGTGCTAAACCTTTTTATTTTGGTTTCGTTGGCGAAACCATTATTTTTAAACCGGTTTTCAAGGGAACATTTCCATAAAGTTCTTGTCAGATTAACCGGTTTATTCCGGCGCAGGATAAACGTCGCCGCCCGCCGCCGGCCGGCCAGCTGTCACTCGTCGAATAAACCGGTTTATTTAGGTTATAGTTAAGTTCTTAAAAACGTTCGCGTTCTTATGAAAGTTTGGAGTTAAACCGGAATAAACTGGTAATTACCGCTACTTTTTTCAAAGTCAAAATTTCTTTATTCAATTTAGGCTATGATAAGCACTTATGAATGTCAAAAAATCTACCACCGGTTCGGAAAAAAACCTTGTAAACTTTGTAAACCGGTTCCAAACCTTGGTGTTAGCAATCCGAGGGGGGGGAACCGTAAAATGTGGAAAAGCAATAAAATATTGAGTATTGACTATTGGGTTAGATTATACATGTTTTCTTCCAGTGCATTCACCGAGACTTGGCAGCTCGCAATGTCCTGGTCTCAGGTGACCTCACGATCAAAATAGCCGACTTTGGCCTCGCCCGCGACGTCCGCGACTACGCGTACTACCGGAAAAGGTCTGCCGGAAGACTGCCCGTCCGGTGGATGGCCCCGGAATCGTTGGAGAACAATTATTACACGGAGCATTCTGATGTGTGAGTTTACTTATTTATACTTTTGCAGTGCGTAATTTGGAAATAATTCCGATCCGCATTAGCGATCCCTTCAAATAGCGAACCTACTGTGTTAAAAATAAAGTTGTGTTATAAATAAACATGTGACGTATAGATATTAGGTACGTATGATTGTTTTTTTTTTTGGAATCTTTTAGTATTTTTTATTTCAATTCCAAATTTTTACTTTTACGGTCATCCCGTGAAACCTAAATTGAAAATACAAAAAGTTGAGAGTTGAGAGTTAGACAATATAGATGGCGCTAGGTCACTGCTTAAGTGGCGAAGTAAACAGATTGAGATATGTGATGCATAGGGAAATTCGTGTCTGTGTTGTTGACCAGCAGTGGTGTAGCGGTATAGCACGCGGCACGGAATGCCGAGGACCTGGGTTCAATTCCCAGTTCTGGTCTTATTTTTCTGGTTTTTCTGTGCATCTGTATTTCAGTTTGTATTTTCAACATTTATTTTCCATACCCTCAATAGTTTTTTGTTTTGCAGATGGTCCTTCGGCGTACTGTTTTGGGAGATAATGACTTTCGGCTGCACTCCATACAGGAAGCTACCCGTCCACTTTCTATATGATTATTTGAAATCTGGAAACCGATTGGCCAGACCTGAAGTCTGCCAAGAAACAATGTAAGACTATTAACCACCGACGCAAAAAGAGGGGTGTTAAAAGTTTCACCGCTATGTGTGTCAAAGTTATCTCCCTCCCTCTTTTTGCGTCGAAAATTAATATTTTGCAATACCTGAAATTAATTATGGCAAATTATACGTTACGGGGCAATTAATGTCTGTGTTTTGAGACAGTTTTGTCTTTAGGAAACCTTTGTCCTCCCTTTTTTCGAACAAAACGGGAGACTACGAAGAACTGGCGTGCTCGACATTTTTATAGACGGTTTCCGTCCGGAAACCGTCTAGGTTTTAGGGTATCAAACACAGATATAAACACTAGATTACGCAAATGTATCTACTTCACGTGTCCAAAACCCGAACAAACGTCGGGGTTGGCCCCATACAAAGACTGACTTCTAACTGACTAATCATGACAAAGACTGACTTCTAACTGACTAATCATGACTAGTGACTGACTCGAGCCCCACGGCGCGGGCGGGCGGCGCATTCTAATCGATTTCGAGCAGACATCGGGGAATTAACATCGCTAATTCGCTCTTGAGACGTCACAGTGGATATAAAAAAGTGACACGTTTTATACAGATTGAGGTGTTCGCGTTATCTAGTGCAATCTATATCTGTGGTATTAAATATGATTTAAATGTAATTTTTCTTTTCATGTTCATTAACAAACTAACCAGTATATGGTATAACCCACTTCAGGCAGGAACTTTGTCTACAGTGGCGCCAACTGGTGAGCACGAAAACGATTCGATTTGTAGCATTCGAACATGGCGGATGTAGACAATATCTAATTTTGTTATTTCTGTTTCTTTGGCTAGTTGAAGTATAATTTTGATAGTGTTTTATGCGGCGATTAACCTTAACAGTGAACAGTGATCACAAAATTCTATATTGCTCTCGTGTCTGACATTTTTTAATGCGCAAGTTGTCTCCTCGTAGTTTCTGGAATTTTACTATCAAGTTACAAAAACTACAATCACCGTACAACGTTGCCTCTCGAAAGAGAATACTTAGACACTGGCGAAATTGTCCTATTAATTAGGACAGAAGCCATATTTTAAAAGAGAAGAAGAAGAAGAGCACGAAAACGGTAGCCCTCATTGTAAGATCTGAGATTCTGATATGATATCTTTATTCTTTTCAGTTACACATTGATGTTGGATTGCTGGAAGTTTTATCCTGAGGAGCGTCCACGCTTTTCCAGTTTAGTGGTTAGATTACAAGATATACTGAATGAAACAGCGCTATAGCAGTGTTTCGTCACTGAAAACAGCAAAATGTTTCCTATATGCTGTCTGGATTTGGTCCTTTGCCATTTACTTCGCGTCGCTGCCGTCGAGAATATCGTGCGCGTGCCCATTGACGGACTACTTAATAGTGGGGCAGAAAGAGCTCCCACCATGGCCTTTCCCCTCATGGGCCACCACATACACAAGTTCTCTTGATGCAAGTTCTGAACAAGACTAAAATTATGTACAAACTATATTATTATAACTATATTATTATAGCAATGTATTGGAGCTTCCACTATGTTAATTATTATACTAAATTTTTGTCTGTCCCTGACTGAATGCTCCTCTCATCCACTCAAAGGTTAACTGGAAGAGATAGATCCCTTTAAGAGATAAGTTCGCCTTTGTACATATTTGTTTTTTTTGTCAACTGTATTTTACTTATTTTGTACAATAAAGAGTTTACATACATACATACATACTTTCATAATGTTAGTGGGATTTTTACATCTATCATTGCAGGCTTGACGTAACTTAATGTGACAGAGAATTCATAACATAAGTATAACTTTTTGTGATAGATTATTATGTGTAAGTAATATGTTTATTTAGTCAAATACCTATATTAGCAATGCATTAAAAGCTCACAAAATATTAAATTAAATTTAACTAAACAATGTCGTTTCATTAATAGATAAAATATATTTGTTTTTATAAGCTTATAACAAATAATGCTAGTCTTGTGAATTCGCCCAAAATATAAAAAATATACAGCCTTAAATACAGCAAAGTATTACGGATGTACAAAATGAGTTAGGTAGTAATTTAATAATAAATATAAATAATTTAGTATAGAAATGTCAAAAGTAATTGTACAATCAACAGAAGTGTAAAAATTACTTCATGTGCAAAAAATAGTTTAGTTATGGTTAGTTTATTTATGTATTGTATGTGTATTTATTTATTTTATATTTGGTAACAGGTATATTTAGGTTATGTATTCTGTATAATACTGTATATATTTATTTATTTATTATTATTTGTTTAGGTACTTAGGGTTTATATATGCATTTATATTTATTCAAATGTTTTTGCTCTATTTGTCGATCCTTATCTTTTTTCAATTGCTTTTCTCTACCACTCAAAGGTTGACTGGCAGAGATCCCTTCAGGGATAAGTCCGCCTTTGTACTTAGCACTTTCTTTTGTGTGTTTTTTTTTGTACCTACCTATTTCCTTTTTGTACAATAAAGAGTTTAAACAAACAAACAAACAAACAAAATAGTAATAAACGAGAATTTTACGAACTGTGCTTTTAATTCTACATTCTATTATTTCTATTGTTTCGGATGAGCTACTAGATGACAGCAGTTCACGATGACATATTTATTTGTATACCAAAAACCTCTAATCTTATAGTGACATCTGTTACATACGCAACACAAACTCGAACAAGTTTTATTTAGAGAGCGCTAAGCTAACGATGTAGTTTGGCTACTCCTCAACAGATGGCGCGAAAACTAATTTCTATCCTTTTTCACGAAATCTACTCACTGATAGATGGCACACGTAGTCGACTTAAAAGATTGTGACAAAAGAAAAAAGTAACAAGTAAAAAAGTACTATCCAACGATTCCGGCGCTGTTACAGTCCCTCTTACTCTCGTATTAAATAATGTGAGTCTCAGCGGGACGGCAAGACGCGAAGTTCGATGATGGATCTCAAGGAAATCGAGGTTAATGTTGTAGGGACACCTATAGTAAATTCGATATATTTAGTAGTAACTCGTGCATTTGCTCTTGAAAATCATTTGGTGAAGTGGAACTGATGATGAAGACCACAGTTGACCATCGGAGTTACTACTCAATTATAAGTATTTCACGGGTTGAATTATACACTCACTCGCTCGTTTACCTTCGTTCTTCGCTTCGTTTCACTTGCTCGTTTGCCTTCCAGTGGAATAAAAAAAAAAATATATTACTTTGACAAAGTTGCTAAGCAACTTATGCTCCTCGTAATGTATGTAGTAAAACTGGTGATGAAGCACCAGGACTCCTCAATAATGAACGTCTCAGCATCGGAAAAAGCAATCTTTCGTAAAAGGTGACGAGCAGTTGATGTTAAACTATTGTATCTTTGATTATTTTTACACTAATATGCGTGAAAAAATAAATTATAACAAAAACTTTAACAAACTACAAAATATACAATACAAAGACAAATTTATCCCTTTAAGACTCTACCAACTAAATATAGCAGATGAGAGCATTCTGTACTAAAGATAATATTTAACATTACATTTCTGCAAAACACACAAATATCAAAAAGTTACAGTAATATCAACAAAAAATCGAATACAATATTCTACAAATACCGTTTCCCGCTCTTTAAAGACATTTTTTTTTCTTGGCCAAGGGCATGGAATCATTCAGCCTTTAAAAAAATAAATCACTCCAGTGTAATGAAGCGTGAAATGTTGCCATATATTTATTGTATAGATTTTGAATAGGCATTTTTAACATTAGTTACGACTCCACAGATGGCCGTATTAACTTGCAATAAAAATACAACCCCTTTATGTTTATTATCATTCGTTTTCTCCTGAGTCCTGACATTTTTTAACAAACTTAATGCTCTCGGTATAATTTTTTAAAATTTAAGATTTAAGATTTTAACTAACGTTCAAATTGTAACACACGTTTCTCGGTAGGTATTTCGAACACGAATGGACTCAAAATACCTACAGGTACATTTATTAGCGGTATTTGTTATATTTTTTATTATAGAAGTTAACACAATTTTAAATAGTTTTGTTTTGTTCAAAAATGTGTGCACCTTTAAGTTTCAAATCCATACTAATCCATAATCATACTAATATTATAAATGCGAAAGTGTGTTTGTGTGTTTGTCTGTCTGTCTTTCACGCCGTAACGGAGCGTCGGATCGACGTGATTTTTGGCATAGAGATAGTTTAAATGGGCTCGAGAGTGACATAGGCTACTTTTTATGCCGGAAAAATGCATAGTTCCCGAGGGAACAGCGCGCGATAACCGAATACCATGCGGGCGGAGCCGCGGGCAAACGCTAGTGTTAACATAAATGGAGTATAGAACGTGGTTGACCTGCTTTGTTATTTTAGATATTATTTCAAAATTCTTAGAATTCTTTACCTATTGTGTACGGTATTATGTACTCTGTGGTACGGTGTAAACTATAAGGGTTCCATTTTGGCTACGGACCTTACGAATTCCTAAAACCTCGTGTACTTCACAAAGTACAAATCGATGTCAAAGTCAAAGTCAAAATGTCTTTATTCAATTTAGGCTATAACAAGCATTTATGAATGTCAAAAAAATCTACCACCGGTGCGGAAAGAACCTCTGTTAAGAAGAATCCGGCAAGAAACTCAACTTATATATTTTTAAAAAACAGATTCACAATATTAATGTCAATATTACAATCGTAAGAATAACTGCCGAATGTACCTACTTTGTGGAGTACAATGAAATATGAACTTAAAATTATTTGCGTAATTTTCAAAATCACATAACTTACCTACAATTCTCTGCTCGGGCTGTAGAACAAATGTATGATAAATTAAAAAAATTAAAAACCCGACTGCCTTAAAAATACTAAAAAGAAGAAAACAAGTAAGTATAGTGGGCTAGAACTCTGTTTAGTAGCTAACTTAAAGTTCACCCAACTAACAATTTGGCGATAAGATAACCTCTATAACCGCCGTATATTAGTTCTTTTAAACTCCTTTAGCTCTAGCACGACCTAAAAATTAGCGATATAGCACGCTATAACTCTCTTATAGTCCGATTTTGGCACAGACCTTATCACTTCAAGTGGTATAATAGTGCTACAGCAGCGACGCATATTACCAAAGGAGATAATAAAGAGCCACAACAGCCGTAACTTGTACCAAGGGTTCTATAAAACCTGTAAAATGTTTTCTTATATCACTTAAAGCGCGACAAAAGAGCTACAGTGGTGAAAATAAACTCTTTGCGTGATACAAAAGCTCTTAGTGTACACTATTGTATTCAATTTTATAGAAATATTTCTATTTGGAAATTAACATGTGTCATTTTTAATAATAAAACGCGAACAGTGCTAATATTATTGTAATGGCGACGGGAAAGACGGAAAACGGTAAGTGAGTTATTTTAATATCAGTTATTTTTACGTAGATACATGAAAAACTATTGCGGTTGTAAGTTTTCTGTTATTATATATGATATTTTACATCTCAATTTTCAAGCGCCTTAGAAATATATACGTTTCGATTAAAATTTTAGACGATAAAATACTACGGTTCATTTTTTTTTTCGAAAAGTTAATTTAACGGGTTAGGTTTGCAAATGGGTGTAGTAAAGTAACTAGATCTTATATTTTTGAAGACTGTACAGTAAATTATACTTAATTTTCATGATTATGTTTGCCATTTTAAGGTTATTATTTGTAAACGAAAATGGCGTTGTTGTCTGTAACTCTTAAACATTCCGATATCTCTATACTATCACTTCGGAGCGCAAGGCTAACTAAAAAAGTCATATTTATTACTACTGTAGAACTGATAACTCTAAAATAGAGTTATTACATATCTTATTAACACTTAAAGCTCTTAAAGAGCTATACCCTAACTCCGTTATATCACTCACTCATTGAGAGTTATTAGAATTGCCACTATAACCTTTATACAGCTTTAAGATTTTCCTACAGCTTATTTAACACTAAAGGCTACATTTAGCACTAGAAGGTAAACATAACACTCTTACAGAGCGACAGCATTAAGACGCGTTAATAGACACTCCAAAAGAGCTTTCAGGGCCTACGCTAGCTAGCGCGGGTGCACGCAGCGTGCCCACGCCTGCGGGTCGGGTACATGTAAAATCCGTCGCACGCGCCGCGCGCAGTTAGCGCTGCTCATACTATTGTTCGATAGGCCTCCACCCGCTCCGTGCAAACCGCGTCAGCTAGCGTAGGCCCTCAGTGATAAAATCACCCTATAGCTGCAACTATAAGCTATAACGTGGTAGCTTATAGCTCCACTGTGCAGCTTAAAGTTATTATATTTTTCTAATTTCTATTAAATCACTTTACTATCGCCAGCTGACTAATGTATTCAATTAGATCCATAGTGTCACCAAAAGCTATAAATGTAGACCTTGTAAAGCTACTCTACCACTCAAAGCTACAATACGGTCTATTTTTATCGCCAAATTGTTTGTTGGGCAACAGTCGGGACCCAGTCGGGTTTTTTATTTTATTTATTTATTATTTTATTTCACACTTTTTTAATAGTTCTGTGAAAATGGTAGGTTAAAACTATTATAACCCATGTATATTTAGAATGGGCTAATTATTACCTTTCATTTGATACCCCACTCGATAGATTTGAATAAAAAACATTTTTTGAAAATTTACAATTTGGCGCTAAAAATCCGCCCTTTTGATTTTTCAAGAATTTTATGTACCCAGTGTCACTCGCGTCGTCAAGACGAATCCAATGACGTTTTAGTTATCAAAATCGGTTCAGCCGTTGAGTAGTTATGAGCGGACATAGGAATAGACATACATACATACATACATACGAGGCAAACACACCTCCTTCTTCGCAGTCGGGTAAAAAGTCAGAACTTACGATGTTAAAAGCGGGTCCATTTCGGCTCGCATACCTACTTATTGAAAGTCCGAATGTATTTTTTGTCAGAATGATCATTTGTCATAACTTTTTTTCCTCAGAATCCATGATTGTTTAGGATTCTTATAAAATAAACCTAACCTAACCTATAGTTTTCTATAGGTGACCATTTAAAATTTTTAGAAAAATATAATATTTTAATGCGAAAAAAATTCGGACAGACGATGATTCGGTCAAAAATCACGGTATGACTAACGAAGAGTATGCGAACTTTGGCTCCCGTTATAACCTAACCAACAAAAAGTTGGAAAACCCCCGACTTTGTCACTTTAAAGTTCAATATCTCAAAAACGGCTGAACCGATTTTGATGAAACATATCTAAGAACCATTGCTAGAAAACCTGCTATCAATTAAAAAAAACCGCATTCAAATCGGTCCACCCGTTTAAGAGCTACGGTCCCACAGACAGACACACATAGCAGTCAAACTTATAACACCCCTCTTTTTGCGTCGGGGTCAGCATTCGCCATGTTATGACATATTCAATACCCTATTGTTGTAATATCCATTCGTGCAATTATTAGAATTTGTCGCGGGCAGTTTAAAGGGGTAGCCTGATTGTTGATGCGGCACTGATTCGTGCTTAGCGATTTAAAAAGTTAGGGTTCGAAAATCGAAAGCGAAACGTCTATTCAGAAGGGCTACTCCGAAACACAAAATTTGAAGTTCGTATCGCACCGTCCCTCTCACTCTCGTATTAAATAACATAAGCGTAGGCGGGACGGTACGATACGAACTTCGATTTTCGAATTTCGTAGTAGCCTTGCAGTGCCTTTAGTGTAAGTTTTCGGTTACAAAATACGTCTCGATCGCGTTCGCGTTAAAATCTCAGTTTGTATGGAAACACGAACATCGTAAACGTTCCGCTAGAGGCGCTGTTCGTGTTTCCATATAGATTGAGATTTTAACGCGAATGCGATCTAGACGTATTTTGTAACCGAAAACTTACACTAAAGGTACTTGTTTTTTCCCGCGGCTCCGCTCGCGCAGAATTAGTATGTAAGTAGTTTAAAACTTTTTGCTCCCGCGGGAACCATAGATTATTTCGGGATAAAAAGTAACCTATATGTAAATCCACGGTATATATTACCTGTATGCCAAAATTTCATGCAATCCGTTCAGTAGTTTTTGCGTGAAAGAGTAACAGACATCTATCCATCCATACAAATTTTCGCGTTAATAATTATAGGTAGGTTAGCTACCTACGTAAAGTGGGGTGATTTGTTTTTCTCATCCAACCTTGTACTCGTAGTGTGGGGTATCGTTGGATAGGTCTTTTAAAAACATTAGGGGGTTGCTAAGACGATTTTTCGATTAAGTGACGTGTTTGCAAAATATTCAACTTTAAAGTGCAAATTATCATTAAAATCGAGCGGATATCTAAACGGGTGGGTGGAAAAATTTGAAAAAATTCAGAATGGTAGTAAGTATATCACACTTACAAGGAAAACTATATCAGTTAAGTTTTCTTGAGAATTATTAGTAATTTAAGAGTAAATAGCAGCCTAAGGTATGAAGTATACCTAAACTTGGAAGATTCCGTACAAAATACGAAGTCCTTCGAAAAATGTTACTTAACTTTTTCGTAGAGGCTACGGAACCCTATTTCGGGCGTGTCCGACACGCTCTTGGCCGGTTTTTTTTTGAGAAACTCAGTCACTGTCGTCTCTTGGACAACGAGACAGAATAGCAAACAATCGTTTATCGACCCAAATAGGTTCACGTTAGTATAAAGTGAAATAATAATTCTCAAGCAAACTTAACCGTTATAGTTTTCCTTGGAAGTTTGATATACTGACTACCATCCTGAATTTTTTCAAATTTTTCCACCCACCGGTTTAGATTTTAGAGGGGGGGGGGGGTGATGCTCGATATTAATGAAAATTTGCACTTTAAAGTTAAATATTTCGCAAAAAAATTGCTAAATCGAAAAATCGTTTTAGCAAACCCCTAATGGTTTTAAAATACCTATCCAACGATACCCCACACTATAGGGTTGGATGAGAAAAAAAAATCTATGGTGTGTGGTCTATGGGAGATACCCTAAAAAAATTGTTTTTGAATTTTTAATTGTACTATTTTGTCGGAATAGTTCACCTTTATATCCGTGCAAAATTACAGCTTTCTAGCATTGATAGTCTCTGAGCAAAGCCGCGGACGGACAGACAGACAGACATGGCGAAACTATAAGGGTTCCGTTTTTGCCATTTTGGCTCCGGAACCCTAAAAAGCTAACGTTTGTATCTATTTGACGTCACTGACACTTCGTGCTTGGCTGAAAATCGAACGTCCATGGTCCCTAAAAAAAACAATCATAGACTAAAAATGCTGGCACAGAGCAATACCGGAAGGAAAGCCGTTTGCTGACCTGAGAAAGAAATCGTTCCAATTTTGAAATTAGCCACACCCCCTATATTGTTATTGGCTGTGATACACTTATCCAAACGACGTATGTAACTGATTTACAATTGTTCTTTTATGAGCCCTAAATGTAGAGCAATAGGGTTGTTTTTTATATGACAGTAGGAAGGTATGAATTGAAGTATATTTTCCATGGTGGTGAATAATTTTAGCATATTGATTGATACAGTCACGTGGTTAACGGTTTTTATTTCAAACGATAAGATTTTTTTTTAAACTTGGATGAAATTTGTTACGTAGATACTTTTGATAACAATTTTATAGAATCTGGTTTTATTTGGAGGAGCTCCAATATTTTTCTCAACTGCGAGGCTGCGACCTACGCTAGTTAGGGTAGAAGTATCGTTTTTGGCCACCTTGACACCGTTTTGGCTAATTATTATTAATCGTATGGCATACATTTAAAATAGGCTTACAACAATATATAGTTACATAATATAGAGTTACAAAGTACAAAAACAATAACGATACAACATGCTAAATGTCTACATTCAGGGTGTTGAGCCATGCAACTGCGTCCGATGTGAGGTGCAGTAGGTCCTCCGTTTTGGCTAATGACCTTGAAGAAATAATTGTCAAGATTTAATTTTCTTAACACGTGTAAATTACTACAGGAATCGAAAGTTTTGCCTCCTGAACGTGGAGAAATATTTATTATAATTTCTTTCTCCATATTTAAAAAAATACAAAAAATTGAAAAAAATATATCTGAATTTGCCAACACTACCTACCATAGAATAGATATGTTTCCTTTGCCTTTTTCACCAGAAAAAGGAGCTGTCATAATTTTGACATCGTCTACGTCAGATTTACGTGATCTTTTTTTTTAATAGAGACTAAAGTCACGGATTTATTGTGTGGTAGTTTTGGAGTTATGCCCTTTTAAAATAAGCACATCTTAATTTTTTTAAATAAATTAATTAATAATCGTAGCGAAATTTAAAAAATATCAGCGTCTTTCTCTTTATACAAACAGAAAACAGAGAGTGAATCAAATTATAGTCTTAAAAATATGAAATCTTGTCAATTATCGAAATCGGACTCAATACTCTGTTGAAAGTTGCATAACTTTCATGCATTACGTACAATGTGACTGATCAATCATCCCCTGTTTTCCTAACCCTAGGGTAAGATTTTTTAAATTTAAGTATATGGGACCACTTTCCACAAGCCACAAGCTTATTTATTTTATTTATTTATTTCCATTGTTAAGTCATGTACATAGCAATTAAGGTGTTATAGAATATAAAAGTTAGACCATGACGCCCTGTAAGGGCACACAATATTGTCTTAAAAGTAAGAAAACTACAATATGTCTTAATTTATTTAATTATTGTCGTCATTTTTAAAATAGCAAATAAGTTTAAAATTATTAATTACAAGATTAGATATTTAACTAAAAATTAATTTAATAAAGTAACAATACATTTTACAATTCCTGGTCAGTAATAATATTATAACTCTTCAAGTCGTCATCGTTTAAAAAATCCTCGACAGAATAATAACATTTGGCAATTAATAATTTCTTTAGTCTATTCTTAAACACATCGTCACGAGTTTCTTGCTTTAGGTATTGAGTCAGGATGTCAGGAATTTTGTTCATTATTACTATACATTTGTAATGTGGACCATTTTTATACAAGGTTAAGTTAGATTTAGGTAACAATAATTTATTTTTATACTGAATTATAGTTCTCTGCGTAGTTGCGTTTTTACGAACAAAAACCTACTTATTACACAATACAAGCACTTTAAATACTGTACGAATGTCAAAAATGGTGTATACCATTGATATTAAATATATTCACCCGGATAACTCATGTCTTAAATCGAGTTTAGCTCGACATGTTTCGGGCTAATCCGTAGCCCTTCCTCCTCGGAGTAACGCGACTCGGCGGCTGCTGCAACACGTGCTCAACATGTCGAGCTAAACTCGATTTAAGACGTGAGTAATCCGGGTCAATTGTTTAATATGAGTGTCTCACGGTAGTTTTATGTTTAAAATCCACCATTGCTTCGGAAAACCTCTGTTGAGGAGAATCCGGCAAGATGTTCAAGGACGGGAAAACGTAGCGTAGGACGTCCTGAGGCACGGACAGACGACCTTAAGAGGAACTACAAACTGAAATATACCTCTAGATGCACAGAAAGACCAGAAAAATAAGACCAGCGTTGGGAATCGAATCCAGGTCATCGGCATTCCGTGCCGCGTGCTATACCGCTACACCACTGCTGGACAACGGTACAGACACGAATTTCTCCTATGCATCACATATCTCAGCTTGTTTCTTATTTAGCCACTTAAGCAGCGACACTAGCGACATCTATGCCGCAGCCCTCATCGAGAAACTTTCGGCACTCCATCGGAACTAACCGCTCACCCGGACAAGAGATATCATTATTAAGCAATCAAATTAAGATTGTTTTTTTTTTTTAATCTTTTTGTATTTTTTATTTCAATTCCAAATTTTTGTTACTTTTACTTTTTAGATATAGATTTTACGGGATGACCGTAAAAGTAACAAAAATTTGAATTGAAATAAAAAATAGAAAGAGATTCCAAAAAAAGAACCAATCTTGACCTTACGAGGGTCGCTGGCGGTGGATGGATGCGAGGGGCTGAAGACAGAATGTTGTAGCGCCATAGAAGAGGCCTATGTCCAGCAGTGGACTGCTGTGGGCTGATGATGATGATGATGACTCAACGAAGTATCACAATCCCTATTAAAACAATACACTAAAACCTAAATGCTCGAACAATTTACTTGCGCTTATATTAATACAAAATACGTTTTTTGCAATGAATAGGATTTAACGAAATCTATAAAAACATACTTACACCCTTTCTCCACCTTATGAATAAACGAATACATATATAGACTAATCTCTTGCGCTAAAATAATAAAAAACTGAGCCAAGCTCTTATTGTCAACTAAATAAGCGCTAAATTTTATTGTCCCCAACCGCAAAACGAAATTTGTAAGTCGAGATGGACCAAAATATGTTGAACTCTCACCCTCCGTAGGAAACCCGAGCTTTTTACGTTCTAATTCAAATAAGTGGGCAGAGGGGGAGCTCTTTACAAAATGGTGGTCTCCAACAAAAGGGCGCCTAAAAACGCCCCTTTCCTAACCACTCCTCTTTCGAATCAGTTGCTCTTTGAATTTCGAACGTACCGAACGTACTGTTCAAATTCGAATGCCGCGTTCGATCCATAGACACTTTAAAGTCTAACGCTTAGACTAAACAGCCAGTGCGTTCGACAAAAAAAAAAATATGACAGCGTTTTAATATGTACCCGAATGATAAAAATGGACTAAAATTGCCGTTTAATCAGAAAATAGATCACAACATGTTGAAAACTATACAGAATTTGTGCTACAACAAAACAAACGCGCCTTTTAATATGACCTCCCCGTTCTTAGTGGACAATATTCTTCACCACCAGAAAGCAAACCTTCATAACCAATACCTGAATCAACAAATCGAATACGTAATGCAAAGAAACTACGAGCATTCACGCGAGACTTCACCTGAAGTAGAAAAAGCTGATGAAGAAGACCTAAACCGTGAGGAGAACAAAATGGACGACGACTCTAAAACAGATGACGACGAGTTTAACAAAACTGAATACTACAATGGCGATTTTAAGAACGAAGAGAAAGAAGTCCTCAACATACCTAATTTAGGGCGGCGTTGCCAGAACTGCAACGGTTTCGAATGCTCGCCTTTCGCGTGCAAAAAATCCGGTATCACAAGGCTTGAGGAGTTGGAGAAACGGTTCCAAATGGGGTACCAAGATGGGTCTGATGAAGATGGGAAGGATAAGGCGTTCACGGATGAACTGGTCAGGTGTGAGGAGCTGGAGAAGAAGCCCATGTTGAAGTTTAGTGTTAGTGCCATTCTTGGGGATAGAGAAGATAGTAGTGCCAAGAACAGTGTCAGTGGTAAGTTTATTTGTATTTTCATTTGCACCTTGTGCAAGTTTCGCCCGGATTGCTACCACCATTTTGCTCGCTAATCCTGCTGGGCTACTCTGAAATTCGAAACTCGAAGTTCGTGTCGTGCGATCCCTCTCGCTCTCGTATTAAATAGTAAGTATAAGTGTCAGAGGGACCGCACGACACGAACTTCGAATTTTGTGTTTCGGAGTAGCCCTTCTGCCGTGTTTCGTTGTTTCGGCGTGGAGAGTAAGACAGCCGGTGAAATGACTGGCACTTGAGGTATCCCATCTTAGGCCTATAGTTTGGCAAAGCATCTACAGTACCCCTGGTGTTGCATATGTGTAAGTTGTTGTTGAATTTTTTTTTCCACCAACCGATTACGATTTTAAAGAGGGGGGGGAGGTGACGCTCGGTTTTCATGAAAATTTTCACTGTAAAGTTGAATATATTGCAAACAAATCACTGAATCGAAAAATAGTTGATGATGAGAAGGATGAGAAAAAAAAATTATAACAAAAAATTGAACCGACTACAAAAAACCATGAAAATAATTTTCTACCAGTCTGAAGTGGGTGCCTCAGCACGAGCCAGCAGGAATGGACCTACGAGTGTAGTCATCTACTTCACCTACATACCTACTTATATATTAGACTTCAATCAGTCCTGCCAACTACTGGGGCAGTGACAAGCACTCGTACGTTAACCTTAGGTATAATGCAGTGCTTCTTATTTCGTATTTTTTACATAACATTTTTTTTTTTTCAATCAAAGGCAGACTTATTAAACGTCACCCTTTCAGCTTACGTTAGAGTAACTGTAAGCTTTATATAAAGAGGGAGGGGGAGGAACTACTAGGTTTAAGCACTCTTGCAGCCCTCTCGGTAGGGTTACGCCTTTTTTCAGCCGATTCATAATCGATTTAGATATAAAATGAAACATAAAGAGCTTTGGAGCGTTACGGTGTGTGAATTCAAAAACGTGTATTTTTAGGGTTCCGTAGCCAAAATGGCAAAAATGGAACCCTTATAGTTTCGCCATGTCTCTCTGTCTGTCTGTCTGTCTGTCCGTCCGCGGCTTTGCTCAGAGACTATCAATGCTAGAAAGCTGTAATAGACAAGATTTCATTTTTTCAACACCTGGAATCGAAAGAGTTTTGCCTCCTGAACATGGCAAAATATTTATTATAATTTATTTCTCCATATTTAAAAAAATACAAAATAATTAAAAAAAATATCTGAATTTGCCAATACTACGACAGAATAGATATGTTTTCTTTGCCTTTTGCACCAGAAAAACGCAAACTTTACGCATGATTTACGTGTTCTTTTTTTTAATAGAGACTAGACAAAAGTAATGGATCTATTATATCGTAGTTTTGGAGTTAAGCCCTTTTCGAATAAGCACATCTTAAAAAAATTGTAATAAATTAATTAATAATCGTAGCGAAATTTTAAAAATATCAGCGTCTTTCTATTTCCAAGCAGAATACAGAGAACGAATCAAATTATAGTCTTAGAAATATGAAATGTTGTCAATTTTGCACGAATATATATGTAAACTATGCCGACAAAACAGTACAATAAAAAATTCAAACAACATTTTTTAGAGTACCTCCCATAGACGTAAAGTGGGGGTGAGTTTTTTTTTTCTCATCCAACCTTGTAGTATGGGGTATCGTTGGATAGGTCTTTTGAAATTATTAGGGGGTTGCTAAAACGATTTTTCGATTCAGTGATCTGTTTGCAAAATATTCAACTTTAAAGTGCAAATTTTCATTAAAATCGAGCGTCCCCCCCTGTAAAATCTAAACCGGTGGGTGGAAAAATTTGAAAAAATTCAGGATGGTAGTAAAGTTTATCAAACTTACAAGGAAAACTATAACGCTTAAATTTTCTTGAGAATTATTATTAGTTTAAGAGTAAATAGCCTAAGGCATCAAATATACCTAAACTTGAAACTTGGAAAATTCCGTACAGAATACGAAATCCTTGGTAAAATATGACTTATTTTTTTCGTGATGGCTACGGAACCCTACTTCGGGCGTGTCCAACACGCTCTTGACCGGTTTTGGAGTTTATGGCTCGGCCAATATTCTATCTATTAATAGATACCATAGAGATGCACTTCATGAAAATAACGTCGTTAAAAATAACCAACGTTAATAATAACGTTTACGCTATAATAACCGTAACAGCTCCCTCTATCCGACATCTTAATTTACTAAACGCAACGCAATATGGCGGAGTTTTTCAATAAAAGCTGTAACATCTGGTCGGACACTTAGGAGCGGGGGCGGAGAGGGACAGCGCTATGTAAGAGCCGGTGCGCGCGAAAGGGACGGGCGATGGGGAGTCCGAAATTAATATGTCTTTTCTTAGCTCGGTGTTTTATTATTGGTGGAAAATATCTCTATTAATAATTGTGTTATTGGACGCAGTATTAGGATTTTATTGGTTAGAAAATAAGGATGGTCATCGTAAATAATATTTACACTTACAAATAGATAATGGGCCTGACAGGTGTAAACCAATGATGTAATGGATGTGGTTTTTAAATCGAAAATACGAACTGAAATATAGATTTATTTTTATTTTTTATTTTATTTTATTTTATTTATTTGGGGCATCAACAGCAATACAGTACATTACAATAGGACTTAGGTACTAAAAAGAAAGCCAATAACAGATGTCCACAAAAATACAGAAAACCAGAAAAATAAGAACTGCGCTGGGAATCGAAGCCAGGTCCTCGGCATTCCGTGCGGTGCATACAGACACGAATTAATCCTATGCACCACATATCTCAGCTTGTTTGTTTCTTATTTAGTCACTAAAGCAGTGACACTAGCGACATCTATGCTTTAGGCCTCATGGAAAAACTTAGTGTTATAACTTTGACCGCTATGCGTTTATTTTATTCCAGTCCAATTTATGACAAGCGTAAATAAAAATGCCATTAGCCCGACCATAGACATTTAGTGATGTGAAAACCTAGAACCTATTGGAAAATAATAATCTGTTCAGTAAATCGATTATTTATTAATTGAATAGATCAACGTATTTTTGTCTCTTTTATTATTTACAATACTTGAATACTTCATTTAATTCCAAATACTGTTTATTCAATTATAGAAGCAGTAACTATTTTTTAATGTTAAGGAAAGTAAGTAAAAATCGCTTATTATTATCCGCGCATTAATTGATTTTTAAAATGTCACATTTTCCACCATCTCTACGCTAGTCTATGCTACTACAGATTATACACATGTTTCAATCAAAAAATAACGTCAGATTTTAACGAAGAATTTTTAAATGTGAAATAAATATTGAAATCAAGTGAATTTTGGTGAAAAAAGTGATGAATGTGTTATTGATTCGATCCAGCGGCTTTTTTTATTAAAGAATTTTTATGAAATCGCTTTGCTTACATTTTTAATAAATTGGATAGGCATAACGTATAGTTCTTAAACGGGTGGAGTTATTTGAATGCGGTTTTCTTATTTGAAAGCAGGCATTTGTTTTAAAGAGCACGTATCTGAATATCGAAAATTGAAATATTGATGGTTAAAATATCGTCGGTCATAATATCGAACCTAACCTAACCTACTTTCAAAATTTTGACCGTCAACTTTTTAACTTTAGGTACTTATATTAATTTTCGATATTAGATACGTCCCCGTTTTAAGAGATCTAAGCGTAAGGTCAAAGACTAACTCACGAGCCACCATGGAACCATTTACAGTAGGTAAACGTTATAGTGACATCACCTTAATTAAGAAATAAAATAATTTGATTTTCTTTGAAAAGGTTCCATGATTACAGTCTTTGACCCGCTTGACTGTACCTAGAGACGGTGGGAAGTCTTTTTTGTATATATAAAGAAGATGAGTGTTTACGCCAGTGAAACTGCTAAAAGACTGGTTTATCTAATATACAAGTACGCTAAATCTTTTGTCTCATCTGCACTTGTTTACCATCAGGTGAGATAGAGAGCTATCAGTCAGTTTTTTTTAAAGACAAGCGCCGTTTTGTTTGCCCGTGAAAATACGCCTAAGCCTTCCCAGTCACGTACCAACATACTAAAACAAACGAGAAAATCAAAAATCGAACTCCTACCATAAAATTATGCATATCGTCTCCCGGGCCCATATTAACATGTCATTGGCGCCATATTGCCATAATATTTGAATTCGGAACGCGATTCGAACGCCAACCCTTTTACCGTTGTCAAAGCAATATTCAAACGGATTCCCACTCTAAGTCAGTGTCATAAAGACTGTAGATGCTTTCGCCGAGTGCAAATAAAATATGGTACAGTATTAGAATATTACTGTTGTCAAAGGTTTATATAAAGGAAAATGGACGTTGATGCACAAGTTATAAGGATCGTAAGCGATTTGGGGACAGTATAGCTAAAGTGGTAGAGTATTACGTTTTTTGTGAAATCCAGTGGAATCGGAATAACGTTTTGGATAAATCTTTTTGGGAGGTAGTCGGAGAAATGGGAGGCAGGTGTCGCTTATATTGTTATTAGGGTTTTAGAGTCGTTGGCGAACGTAGTTGGATGTAAGTTTTACGAGTATGGCCTAGGATGGGGTGGTTGTTTGGTGAGTATGAAGATACTTTGAAGCTATAAATGAGCGATACATGCGCCACAACTATGAATTAATGCTTTTTACGTAAAACAATACGAACCGTAGCTAGCTGCCTGTCCATCGGAGCCGAGCGAATCAATATTGAAGTCCTTTAAGTTGACCTTTAATGTAAGGCCTTGGCATTTTAGGCGTGGACAAAATGCTCTGACTGCTCCTAAATACCGTCTTCAAATCCAGGGTGAATGGGCATCTATTAGATAATAGATGAGCATCAGAGCATTTTGTCCACTCCTTAGCTGTCCGGATAATAGATTATGATTAGTTTAAAAGACTACCTATTTGCTAACTTACATACGTACTTCTGTGCTGTATTGTACTATTTTATCTTGTATTGTTTATATTGTTGTCTGGTATTGTTATTACTGTTGGCAATTCAATATTTTTCTTTCTTTCTTTCAAAAGACTTCAATTAGACGTGTGAATCAAAACTACAGGGTTAAACGATTATACTAGTTGCGACACGTTTAAATACGAAAAAAATCAAGTAATATTATGTGCGTTATATATAACACAAACACTTATTACAGCCTTAAAATATATTACCAGAAAAAGAGCGTATCTTCACGGCACTTACGTCCTTTTGTTGAGAAGTGCAGTTTTTCGACAATAACTCAAAAACAGTATATCCGATCATGTTGAGTTGAAACCAATTTTTGTTGAAAGCATTTATTAAGCGTTACCTTTCCACATTTTTGCAAATTTTTTAGACAAACGGTTTACAAGATAGATGGGGGAGGGGGGACACAATTTCTGCTACTCTGGGAGCGATTATTTTCGGAAATCTTCACTTAATCAAAAAAGTTGTTGAGAAACTTTATTATCATTTAAAATGCTGAGTCTTTTCCATTACTTCACTAGTCTACTAGGTGGGCCGTTAAGGTTCGAACGCGCCACATATTAGAAATGTGGAGCGCTCGTTTAAATTCGGAACGCGTCTGCGGTCGTGTTAACGCTAGGTTGGTACACCTGTCGTGTTACGTTAGTTAATCGGTTGTCGTTAGGTTGGTAGTTCCGGTGTTTATTATAATTTGAACGCGTGTAGTTTAGTAAAATGGGAAGGTTTAAACTACCATGTGCCTGGAAAACTTAGGGGCGTTGAATATGTGTTTAATTACTGAGTTGCATATTTTTTTAGTCATAGTGTAATGGTTGTCTAAACTTTTAGTTGTATTTTTCCCGCCAAAATGTAGATTTTTCAGAAATTTTGTAACGGGTATCCTGTAACCTTTTATGGAATCACATATAATAACCAACAAAAATTTGGAAAAGCCCCGACTTTGTCACTTCAAAGTTCAATATCTCAAAAACGAATGAACTGATTTCGATAAAACATGTCTAAGAACTATTGCCAGAAAACCTGCTTTTAATTAAAAAAAACTGCATTCAAATCGGTCCACGGACAGAGGTTCAGCTGTTTATGAGATATTGAACTTTGCACAGACAAAGTCGCAGGGTTTTGTTTGGTTACTTACTTACTTTTTTGGTTTGGTTATATTATACAGGTACTTCTACAACTACTCCGGTTTGTAGTTTTTCACAGATTCTGTTCGTTGTAGTACGTACAGATCTATTTCATAAAGTTTTTCCATTGTATTTCGTCGGGAAGTTTGTATGTATCTTGCTATCTCAATTAAATTCAGTAAGTTAGCTGAGAAAGCAAGATAAATACGAAATTATCCGACGAAATACGATGGTATAACATTATTCAGTAATTCTTTAACCGCTCTTACCTTTCTTTATGCTTACGTTGTAATAATCCAATAGTATTGACTATACAAACAAAATGGACAACGGCGTGCAATTCATCGGCATTATTTTACTTTTGTACCTTGTTAATGGACAATGGTCCACAGTTTATAGGTTACTTTTTTACTATTGATCCTTTGGTATTGTGGTATAAGTGTCTATGCTGTTCCATTGTGTTTTTATTTGCAATAAAAATATTGGCATTTAATTTATTGCTTTATACTTTTTTTGGGATTAGCATTTGTTGGTTTTCGAAATTTGGGGTTTTTGGGCTACTTTAGTTGTTTATATTCATAATATTTACGTGTAGGCCTCATCTTCGCCTTCCATCCAGCGAGATTGAGGCCAAATGTAAGTCTATTAAAAAAAAAAAATTTTACAGTTCGGTAATTTGAAAGTATTTTGATAAAATTTAAGCAGCTTTTCCCTGATTTCAAGTGTTAGACAGCTACGTCTGACTACATTCATGCCATCACTCACCCGCTTTCCACTTCCACATTCCAATCAATTAATTAATGTTATTGATTATTATCCTTTATATCATAACTTGAGATTTATATAATTGAATGATGATGAATTACGAATTGTTTGGTTTAAATATAGGCTTTGGGTAAATGATTAGATTACTATCATTGTCTGTATTGTTATTATTGATTTTATTATTATTATTGTTTTATTTTATTTTTTTATTCTGTGTTTGACATGCTGTTAATATAGAACTTGATAGTGTTGAGTCCTAAACCTATTCTAATAATCAATTAATTTTAATCTAGAGTAAGTATTTAAAAGATTGCTGTGCCCTAGCAGTGTTCATGTTCCTGGATTTTTTTATAATGTAAGACCTTATGTACAACATGAAACGCAATAAATGAATTATGAATTATGAGAACTTTAGCAATGTCGCATCGTTTTTGTCCCAATACATATGAGAAAAAAAACGTAAAGTTGCAAAGAAAATTACAAAGCTTTACAATCTTTACGACTGATTGAACTTTTCTTATGTATCTTAGTCTTAAATTTCAACCAATAGGATTAGAAACATGGAATTCGTTGCGGGTTTTTAGTATAATTATTATTATTATTATATTTAGCCTATAACTGTGTCCCACTGCTGGGCAAAGGCCTCTCCTCCTGACTTCCATATCTCCCTAGCTATATTTTAATGTAATGCTAATGAAAATTTACGACGTAATTTTTAGTAATTATCACGGGAATTCAATTCAATTACTAGGCCTAAGGGCTTACGCGTTTGAAGTCTAGTTAATTATAAAGTAATAAAACATAAATGATCAGGACACTTTAGCGAAGCTTAAAAAGCGTGCGTGCACGAAATAATGTAGTCTTCGCAAAACATAATAATGTCCGGGGCAGCCGTAACCGCGGCCGGAAATGACTGCGCTGGCTTTGGGAAATCAGGAAATCAGTAGCATTTTCACGTTGGGAATAACTGTTTCCATTGAAAATAGTAGATTGTACGATAGGGGCATAAAACGAGCCGTTTTACCCGAGACTTTCATATATAGGGTGGATAGACACGTCGAGGGGAAAATGGGTTTAATGCTCAGGTTTTACACTCTGCTTTTTACTTCGATTAGGAGGAAATGAAATAGCAACAGGGGAAACTATTAGGTACTCACTTACTAGGTACCTTTTCTTTTTCATGCATTGCTATTTAATTATATATTTTTAGTTTTATTTATTTATTTGATTTTTAATTTTTCGTAAAATAAAAAAAAAATATAGGTATTTAAGCTTTTTAGACTCTGGCTGTTGACAAGTTTGTTTGTTTATACTCTTTATTGTACAAAAAGAAAAAACAAACACGACAAGTAATTTTATGTCGCCTACTTCGAGCATAAATACCAACTTTACGAGCATGACAAGTGAAAAATATTTCTAATGTAGAAGTTTTTGTTGACTATACTTGCAAAGTTTTCACTGAAAAATAGTACCATTAGTTGGCATTATTCTGAGTGGGGTCCTATTTAGCGTCATGTACCTACCTATTATCATCCAACATATTTTTTTTTGCTATATTTTGGTGTGCAATAAGGAGTTATTGTATTGTATTGTATTGTATATTAAGTTATAACTGAAACTAATGAAAAAGATAGAATTAAAACGAGACAAATATGATTAAAATATATACTACAGGCAGCACAAGCATTATTATACTCGTTATAAATATCTCCCCAACAATAAAACCAAATTAAAGAAGTACCAACATGCAAAAGCTAAGCGTTTTTCAAATACCCAATTACGGTTTCAATAACGTTATTTAATTATGGAACGACAGAAAAACGCCTAAAGACTCGTTTAAAAATGGAACCCTTAGGGAGTTCCATTGGAGCAGAGGGACGGTACGATTCGAAAACCGAAGTTCGTATCGTACCGTCCCTCTCGCTCTCGTATTAAATAGTATAACTGTCTGAGAAACTGAACGACACGAACTTCGAATTTCGTAGTAGAGCTGCTATAATACCACAGATGCGAAAGTTCGTGTGTGATGTTTTTAACACCTGACCACAGGCCCCTGACTTAAAAAGTTTGACGTCTTTTTCTGTCTATCTGTGGCATCGCAGCTCTCAAACAGATGGAACGATTAAGATGCCTAAGTTTCCGTGATATGGTCCTTTCGTGACAAAGTCTATAAGTGATAAAGTCCATTCGTAATATAAAGTTTTCGTGAAAAGTTTTTCGTGATTAAGTACCGACATTTTCGAGGCGTTTGCTTATAAGCTCACAAGTCCACGAATCACTTGCGTCATAAATGTCAATGTGACAGCACAGACTGCAATATACAGCGAACTTCACTCGCATGAGATCCAATATGAAGTTAACTTAAAGTCTTATGACGTCATAACATGGTCGACGGTGTTTTCGGGTGTTCAAAATTAAAAGTAAAAAAATTCAATTGAAAATTTAGTGCCATCTCACTTTTAATTTCTGAAATCGATAAATATTGGTTTCTTAAGTCAAATAGCGATGGACAAAATGTGTGACAGCGTGGAAGGGGCCAATAGGTAAAAGAAAGATAGGGAGACCCCGAAATAGATGGGACAACGAAATAAACTGCGTAGCGGGTCCAAATTGGATGGATACAGTAAAATCCCGACAAGACTGGCATGCCTTGGAGGAGGCCTTTACCTGCAGAGGGGTTCTTGCAGAATAATAATCATAAATTAAAATTAATCTTGTTTAAATATTTAAGTATTTAATCTTGTTAAAAAGAAACATAGGTACTAACACTAAATTTAAAATTAATTAAGTACATTTTTATTTTTATTTGCAACTAACACCACTTATTTGTAAACTTGAGATTCTGGAAGAAATAAAGGCTTTCTTATTTTTGTTATTTATTTTATTTATAAGTCAAATACTACAGGAAATATTGATTCATCACGCCAAATTTTATATAAGGAAAGTAGCCTATTAATTATCGAATTTGCACTTCTCTGTCATTATTACGAACCGTTTCGTTATTGCTTTCGCGCCAATTTTTACGCGGCAAGCGAGAAAATAATTGATACGGAGGGGGCGGTTTATTGGAAACGCGTTTGACGGTCAATTTTGGGTTAAGTTTGTGATGTTGGCGGCGGTGGGTTTGGAACGGATTTTCTATGGTCTTTAAATAATGAAATAAATATGGCATTCTGGCTTTTTGACGTAAATATTTTTCCCAGTGATTTTTTTAAACTTCATTTTCAATGTCTCTGGCGTTACCACGAAATCGTACTTCCAACAAGATATTTCACGGTTTAATACGTTGAACTGACGTAGGATGGCATGTATTCATGTACGCCATCTATTAAATTACAGAAAAAACACTTTACTGACAAAAATCTGCAATTGCTTGAAAAATGTCGCGGACAGATTAGTGTCTGTAAAAAAGTTGATTGGCCCACTTTCGCATTTGTAATATTAGTAAGCTCTGGATAGAGAGATGTGGAAGTCAAGAACAAAGGCCTTTGCCCAACAGTGGGATACAGCTATAGGCTAAATATAATGAATACCTAGCTAACATTAGTAAGGATATTAAGAAATGTATGACCCTAAAATTACAAGAAAAATCTAAAACTACGATCGCATTGAGCAAATTCAAGCAAAAAGCGGAACGCTTTAGTGCATTTTTAATAATTACTCGCACAATAAAATCGAACACTTGAGAAAACAAAACGCGCAAATCCTCAGTTGCGTCAGTTCACAATGCAGCCAACATAATAGTTAATCCGCCACAGATAATTTAAAAAACATCCCTCCATAACAATAGAGTTGGGTAGAGGCGTTTTTTATTTACAATACTCTATTGCATGTTTGGGATTATATTAAAATAATATTAGCCATTTTTATGGACTGTTTGGATCTCAGGGTATTAATAATGACAGTTAAAATGTGGTTTCACGCCTTCTTTTTGGAGCTGGGTAGTGTGTTTGATTCCGGCTTATAATAGGGCTAAGTTTTGGCTAAATACAATGTTTTGACAACACAAAGAAATATTGTGTTCTCTGTGGCATTGGATTCTACGAACATGCTATTAAGAATAAAAAAAAAACCTTTATTTTTTTTAAGTAGCCTGCATAGTGTCCCACTGTTAAAGCAAAGGCCTCCCCTCTTGACTCTCTCTTTCTGACGCAATGTCAGGCCAGTCCTTTGCGTATGTGTCCAGATCGTCCCGCCATCTCCTTCTCGGTCTGCCTCGATGTCGTTGGCCGTTCTCCGGTACCCACCAAGTAACTGTGCGAGCCCACTTTGTGAAACTTAAGGTTTGCCAGAGAGCGATAGAGCGTAGCATATTAGGTGTGAAACGGATGGACAGAATCCTGAACACTACGCTGCGCTCAAAAACACGCATAACTGACGTTAGGAAAAAGACTGCTAAGTTAAAATGGGACTGAGCTGGACACGTCTGCCGCATGCGCCTACAAAAAAACCTAATTAAAAAATCTAAGCCCGACTGCCTTAAAAAAAATGAAGAGACGAAAACAAGTCTAATGGTCCAGAACACTTAGGTAACTTAAAGTTCAATAGTCAGGACTCATGTAAAATTGTGGCCGGCTCAAAAAATCTCGCAAACAGAATTTTAGACTACCTACTTACTAGACTTGTTTACTTCTTTTTCGTTTTTTTAAGGCACTCGGGTTTTTTCAGTTACTTTTTTTCATACTTTTTGATATTCCTGTGAAAATTGTGGCTTGAAAGTTCTATAACCCGTATACATTTAGAATGGGCTAATTATTGGCTTTCATTTGACACCCATATTATTAGAATACATTTTTTTTGTTTCTTTATAAAACACTAACACGTAAGTAATAGGCGGCCTTATCGCTTCAGAGCGATCTCATCCAGGCAACCTTTACAATACAGTAGTAAGAAATAGATTTTAGCGGGTGATGCAATAGGAACTAAATTTCGCATTACTTATGTCAGTAATGACAAAATTCATCTAAGGCGGCCCCTAAACGGTCAATTATATTGTGCAATATCGCGAATTGTGCAATATTATTGACCGTTTAGGGTTAATATTGAAGATTGCACAATGATTGACCAAAAGTTTGAGCGAGTTTAATTTTTATTGCACCATATTTTTATATTGCATCGTGTAGGGTCAGTATTGCACAATATTTAATACTATACTGAACACGAAAACATTGTGTAGTTCGTATTATTGTGCAATACAATTGCTCGTTTGGATTCAGAGCGCCTTTCAATCTTATTGTGCAATAAAAAGTATTGTACAATGTTATTGTAGGTCTAGGGGCCGCCTAAACTGTCTCACAAACGACAATCAACAACCATCGAAATATAAACTCCAAACCCGATTCGACCCGTAAATTAAAGATTAAAAAGTTTTCGAATCAAAAAACGAACTATTAAAAACAATTTCGTCTCAGATTTACCCCTAGGGGTAACGGGAGGCGTTTCCCTGGAAAAGTTACCCTGGCTTACCCCTCTTAATGACCCTGGGGTAATTATTTCGAGCGCCTAGGGGTATCCGAGGTGTGTAATTTAATCATTCCTGAACGCAAAGGCTTTGAAGATGAATGATTTCATAAGTATTTGTTGACAATATCAGCTTTTTTAAGCGACAGGTTATATTTTTGGAGCGTATTGGGTCTCTTTTAGGGTTCCGTAGCCAATAGGCAAAAACGGAACCCTTATAGTTTCGCCATGTCTGTCTGTCTGTCCGTCCGCGGCTCTGCTCAGGGACTATCAATGCTAGAAAGCTGTAATTTTGCACGAATATATATGTGAGCTATGCCGACAAAATGGTACAATAAAAAATTGAAAATAAATTTTTTTAGAGTGCCTCCCATAGACGTAGCGGGGGTGATTTTTTTTTCTCATCCAACCTTATAGTGTGGGTATCGTTGGATAGGTATTTCAAAACCATTAGGGTTTGCTAAAACGATTTTTCGATTCAGTGATTTTTTTCTTTATTCAAATATTCAACTTTAAAGTGCAAATTTTCATTAAAATCGAGCGTCCCCCCATCCCTTTAAAATATAAACCAATGCGTGGAAAAATTTGAAAAAATTCAGGATGGTAGTAAGTATAAGTATATCAAACTTTCAAGGAAAACTATAACGGTTAAATTGTCTTGACAATTATTAGTAGTTTAAGAGTATAAAACATATCTAAACTTGGAATATTTCGTACAAAATACGAAATCCTTAGAAAAATATTACTTATTTTTTTCGTAATGGCTACGGAACCCATTTTGGGCGTGTCTGACACGCTCTTGGCTGGTTTTTAATATACTAAAGATATATAAAACTTCTCACTTTTATTGCTCGTACGTAGGTAAGCTTCGTATTTTTGTTG
Source organism: Choristoneura rosaceana (assembly GCA_037349165.1). NCBI lineage: Eukaryota > Metazoa > Arthropoda > Insecta > Lepidoptera > Tortricidae > Choristoneura > Choristoneura rosaceana. The sequence goes on from JAZBNJ010000017.1 coordinate 4,608,823, forward strand.
TATATAAGTTGCATAAAATGACTTTTTATGCTCTAGTGCATAAAGTAAATCTTTATTTTGAGACCAAGGCAATGAGGCCACGAACAAAAAAGCACAAGGGCTTTTTCATAACACGTGTCTTAGAAAGTAACAGAACTATGTAATACATAGCAATACATGAACAATAAGGTTATTACCGATCTGAATTAACATTCCTTTTTCGCTGTTTAATTTTCTCGTAATCGAAATGAAAAGCAGTGCACATATAACTTGTTCATAAAACTCATATTTATTAACAATCGCCAACGGCTCGGACGAACGTCTCGGGTGAAACCACGCGTTTGCGCTTGTTGTACCTACAATCTACTATTTCGTCAATTAAACCAGATTCAGATCTTAGATCATTATATCGATTATCGTAACGCATTTAAAGACCATCGAAACATAATTCAAGCCGATATTCTATATCTTAACCCCCCCGATATCGGAGTCAAAAACATTTAGTACTGATTAATGGCACAAAGGCGATATATTAGCGGCGGCGTGTGTGTGACAGCCAAGAAAGGGGGCGGGTGGCGGGTTAAATTTCAAAATTCAGCTGGGGGAGCGCTTAGCGTAGTTTAGTGTTAAGTAAAGATTTGCGATGGTCAAATTTAGTAGAGTCCTGAATAAAAGTAGTGTTTATGCAACAGTTGTGTAAGGGTCAAAAAACGCGAGTAGCGTGGGTTTCGAAGTGAGCGTTGCGAACATCGTAAGAAGAGTTGTCGTCGTCATTAGTACTATTGATTTGGACGAAGATAACCTAACCTAACCAACAAAAAGTTGGAAAACCCCCAACTTTGTCACTTTAAAGTTCAATATCTCAAAAATGGCTGAACCGATTTTGATAAAACATGTCTAAGAACCATCGCTAAAAAACCAGCTTTCAAATAAAAAAACCGCATTCAAATCGGTTCACCCGCTTAAGAGCTACGGTGCCACAGACAGACACACAGACAGACAGACACACAGACAGACACACATAGCAGTCAAACTTATAACACCCCTTTTTTGCGTCGGGGGTTAAAAAAAGTCATAAAACCACCAACGGGACTTATCACGCTAACACACACAAGTAATATTTACCTAGACGTTTCGACAACATTGCAGTCGCCGTGGTCACGAGTAGACTATAGTGAAAATCACGATAGTTTAAAACGTAAAAAAAAGTGACCGAAATTTTTGACATTTCGGTGATTTTTTGTTTCAAACAGTTACAATGACATAAAAATGTTACTTAAGGAAAATTGGGGACATTTTTCTCTTCGACAAAATCAGTGCTCACGATTCTGTATTACCTAATTCCAAAATAAAGCGTTATTTTAAAAGTGAAAATTCCCATTTATTTATTTAAAGGACCACGGGCAACTTTGTATGGGAAGTGGACTAAAAACCAAAAAGTCCTTTGCTGTAACAAAAAAAAAAAACAAAATCAAAACATACTTTATTTGCTAGAATACAGTCAAGCGGATATTGATATGTATGTATGTGTGTTATATGTAATATTTTTTTTCCAGATTACCGGCAACCAATGATGACGCCGTGGCCGATCGCTAAGCCAATAGCGAGCCGGCCCATCCCAGTGCAGCATCAACACCTGCAACATCTGCTGGCACATTGTCATCACCCCTATTTAGCTGGTAAGGTTAATCTTCGATCGCGAAATCTTGGACTTCTTTGAATTACCACAATAAATTTAAATTTCTTGGTAAAATGGCTCGTTTTATGATCTTGTTGTACAATCTACTATTTCACTTCTCACTCTTGTAAAGTTCGTGTTTGTGCTGGATTTAGGCGACGTAAAATGACTTTTTATGCACAAGTGCATAAAGTTAGATCTTCGTCTAAGACCAAGGTAATCAGGTGTCAACAGCTACAAACAAAAAAGTTTCTACATATTTTTTAATAATTTTTAATTTATACAAAACTTAAAATGTATCAAATCAATCATAACCTAACCAAGTCTTAGGTGGTGGTAGGAACTTATGGAGCCAAAATATTTTTTTCTTTCTTTCTTTCTTTCTTTCCAACAAAAAGTTGGAAAACCCCTGACTTTGTCACTTTAAAGTACAATATCTCAAAAACGGCTAAACCGATTTTGATGAACCATATCTAAGAACCATCGCTAGAAAACCTGCTATTAAATAAAAAAACCGCATTCAAATCGATCCACCCGTTTAAGAGCTACGGTGCCACAGACAGACACATACACACAGACAGACACACACATAGCGGTCACACTTATAACACCTCTCTTTGCGTCGGGGGCTTGTCGGGAGTTAAAAAATAAATGATATATTAAGTTAGGAAATAACTTGCCCAATACCACTGATGTAAGACGGTTATGTCCGTGGAAGGACAACTTCTCATTTCAAATGACTTAACGACCAAAAGTAACTTCTAAGCTCCCACATAAAAAAAAGCAAAAAATCCACAAGTAACATTCGATCTCATTGTCATAGACCTCCAATGGAGCCACTAAAAAAGCAATTCGTACACTATTTGTGTCTATTGTTACAATAAAATAACAAAGGGGATGGTACGCCTAATTTGTCGCACAAAGAGTTAATACTTAATGTAAACACGCGCATCTGTTTGCTTAATTCGCGTTTGTGAGTGCGGAATTAAGGTTACAAATGTGGAACACTTCAAGAATACTCGTAGGTATATGTACATACTTTGTTTTTTTTGAACATGAAACTCTACCGTGAGACTGACACATTATAACCTAACCAACATAAAGTTGGAAACACGACTTTGTCACTTTAAAGTTCAATATCTCAAAAATGGCTGAACGATTTTGATGAAGCATCACTAAGAATCATCGCTATAAACCTGCTACCAAATAAAAAAACCGCATTCAAATTGGTCTACCCGTTTAAGAGCTACGGTGCCACAGACAGACACACATAGCGGTCAAATTTATAACACCCCTCTTTTAAAGGGGGTTAAAAATAAGAAAATAAGTGTAGCGGTTTAGAACTCTGTTAAATAGCTAACTTAAAGTTTAACAGTCGGGACTCATTAGGTCCTCAGAATTTTTGAGCGTCACGATTTAAATGGGTCCCGACTGTTGAACTTTAAGTTTTTAATAGAGTTCTAGACCACTCGTTAGACTGTTTTTCCTTAAAAAATAATAATAATGAGACTTAAGACTCAACATTTTTTATACGTGAGTGGGTACAAGTCAACGTCCAAGTCACACAACATTAACTATAATAATAAAGAAATCGTAGTAAAAGGAACCTTAGGCTTGGCACGACTTTGTCTAGATTTCATTACTTTTTAGAGATAAACAAGCAGCTCCATCGAGACTTGGCTAGTTTTTTACAGAATGTTTTTGGTGGGATACATACATACGAGGCAAACACCAACAGACAAACCTTATTCGCGGTCGGGTAAAAAGGAACTTTCCATACAAATTAACTGGGACATTTCGGGAGATTATGTTATTTAAACTCAGTATCGTTCACTCTATCTACCTGCAAATTTTTACCCAAATCGGAGTCGCAAATCAAATGTACAAACTTTTTTAGAAATGCTCAAGAATGAAATTTTGACCTAAAACTTATTTATCAAGGCTGCATGGTTTTTTATCTTCAAAATAATAGGGCTTACCGTGTCATCCAATAATATTAAATACGCAGCCAAAAGGACAGCTCAGTTTTTTAGCGATTCCCTTTTTCATTGATCCCTTTCTGGTATTATGGTATAGAAAGCGTTTATTGCTCTTTTATTGTGTTATTATTCGCAATAAAAATATTGCCCTTTAATATATTGCTTAGTTTTTTTGGTTTTGCACATCAGATCACAAACTTTTATTGACATTTGATCTGATTTAAAATATTTTTTGTTTTTAATTGTTGGTGTCTTGACTGTTTTCGCGTGTTTTGATTTGAACTAAAAGCGGAATTATATCGTATTTTTAACTCCCGACGCAAAATGAGAGGTGTTGTAAGTTGGACCACATTGTATATATAAGCTAAAGCAGTATGGAAGCTACGACCAATTCGATAGAAACGAACACACTCACACAGACGCGCGCTCTACGCAGCCTCTAAGGGGGGTGGCGACTGCAGTACCGCGAGACCTCCTTAGAGGCCGTGTAGAGCGCGCGTCTGTGTGTGAGTGTGTTCGTTACAATCGATTTGTTCATAGCTTAGAGTCTAGAATCAGATACACCAACTTGACAGTTCATCATGTATAAAATATTGCCACAGTTTCACCAGTGCTGTAATAACGATATTAAAATGCGTGATATTTGTTGCAGTGCGTCCGTCGCAGGCGCATACACAGGTGTTCCCCCTCCCCGGAGCCTTCCCTTGGGCGCACAGTTCGAGAGGTAACTATATATATACTAGCATTATCAAGGATCAAATGGATGAATTATATGTAGAAAGAGATGTTTAATAATAATAATAACTTTATTGAAAATAAATACTTAAATAAATATCACGGGACAGTTGACACCAATTGACCTAGTCCCAAACTAAGCAAAGCTTGTACTATGGATACTAGGCAACGGATAAACGTACTTATATAGATAAATACATACTTAAGTGCATATAATACACCCAAGACCCGAGAACAAACATTCGTGTTATTCATACAAATATCTAATTACGAGAAGACAATTTAGTCCGTTTGTGCTCGAAATATTGTACAAAGTTTTTTACAATTCGACTGTTAAAATTCAAACCTTTTAATTAGATGAACAAATAATACATTTAGAAATGATTTAAAGTATAAAAACTTAATAATAATAATTAAAAACTAATATAACTCTAATAAAGGCCCCTGTGGCATGGTTCCAAGAATACTGTCAGCATTTCCTCGCTGTATGGCGATGCTAACACGCTGTGCGAGGAAGCTACCAGCCCTCTTGTCTCCGGTGGCGTCGACCAGCTATTTTAATTGAATTAAAATCTAAAGTTAAACAGGGTATAAACTATATAATTTAAAACAGTGGCCATGTTGGTAGGTAAACCTCGGCGCGGCATGATGCGGCGGGCGGTGTTCTCCGACCTGCAGAGGAAGGGGCTGGAGAAGCGGTTCCAGGTCCAGAAGTACATCTCCAAGCCCGACAGGAAGAAGCTGGCGGAGAAGCTCGGCCTGAAGGACAGTCAGGTTAGTCATAATAATTAGTAGATTGATAACCAAGGGTGGAAAGTGACCCATTTCACCCGAGATATTTCTGGCGCTCGAACGAAGTGAGAGCGCCAATAGTTTGAGGGGAAATGGGTTATTTCACCCGAGTTAGACACTCTACTTTTCATTTCGACTGTGAGGAAACTAAAATACTACAAAAAAACGAGAATAATAATAAAATTAATTTACTTCTACCTATCCAACCTCCAACGGTACCTTTTCGACTGGCCACTTGCCATGGCTGACTATAAAAAAAATCGAGTTGGTCACGACATGCATCTAGATGGCCATGACGAAACGTGAAAAAAAAATGTTATTGGCGTAACTTCGATGTCGTGGCTAGCCGAAAAATTAAAAAAAAAATACTTTCCACCCTAGAGGAGAAAACGCAATTTTCCACCCGTCTATCTACCCATGAAAATTAAACTTTCCGAACAGGAGAGATGAAAAATCATAATCATTTATTGCGTGTGGAATTCAGGTTACAGATATAGTTGTATAAAAAAATATAGTCTCACCAAACCCTACCCTTTCAGGTGTACACACATGAAAATTTATACAAATTGAAAATATAAAATTAAATTATTACATTAAGCATAACATCAAAATTAAATGTCCAATATTGATATACCTAATTACTTACAAATTAGTCGAGCTTTAAGAGCTGGCTTAGATAAATCCGCTTGCTGGAAACGCATAAATCTCGAGTTAGCGTTAAGCTTAGTTTAGTAGTGTCAAAATGTATGGAACTGTCAAGCTTAAGCCAGGTTTAACAACTAAATCTAATTTTTTTTTAATTTTTAAATGCAAGTGGGTCTAATGTTAAAAATGCGAAAGTGTGTCCTTCTTCCTAGAAGCAACGCGACTCATGTTTTTTTTCATTCGACTGGAAGGCAAATGAGCAAAAGTGGGTCTCCTGGTGGTAAGAGATCACCACCGCCCATAAACATCTGCAACACCTAGGGCCTAGATGGAATACCTCAAGTGCCAGTAATTTCACTGGCTGTCACATGAAAATGAAAATGAAAAAAATTATTCGGGACACAAACACAAATATAAAAAAGGGAGTACTTATATTATAAAATTAATGCGTCTAATTATAATGGAAATTTCATTACACATGTTATACTAAACTAAGTTAAAATTATAACTAAAAGTAAAATAAGAGTAACTCTAACCTAATAGAAATTGGTTAATGGAACGGGAACTGTGCATTTTTCCGGGATAAAAAGTAGCCTATGTCACTCTCGAGCCCATAAACTATCTCTATGCCAAAAATCACGTCGATCCGTCGCTCCGTTTCGATGTGAAAGACAGGCAAACGTACACACAAATACATAAAAATATAAACACAGAGACCTTCGCATTTATAATACATGTGGGTTTCGGTCAGTATACCTTCTGCCGCCTAACTTTGCCTAAAAGTTCATTGCCGCGACTAATACCACAAAAACTATAAAGGTATTCCAATAATTGAATAGGCACTATACCGTCAAGCGATTCGAACACAATCCGGGACTAAGATAAAGACGTCACATAAAAAATGTATCACAAAAATGCGTCAAAACTAAGTATCAGCCAACTCATATTTTAGCCTCGTAGCTATTTTTGTATTTAATTTGTTTGTTTTGTGTGACTTTCGGTAATTTTACTCTTGTGTGGCCCGGCGGAAGACCAGTGCTGGTTTTCAACCAGCGATATGCTGAGCCGGGACCTTTTTAGAGCGGCAACACTTCTGTTGTTTATTTTTTCTAACCTGCTGTATGTACATTGCTGTTATAAATAAATTATTTTCTTTCTTTCTTTCTATCAAGAAAAAAACTTTTAGGCAAATTTATATGGCGCTTGATATACCAACGTAAAGCTAAACTCGGAAACGAAACCCTTCAAAAAAACTACAGTTTACCCTCTGAATTTCAGACCCCATAGGGGCGTGGGGGGTGTTACAAAAAAGCGACCCTCAAGGGGAGGCCTGTCAACAGCAGAACTCTCCCCTAAAGGTTTAAAACAATTACCGTTGGAAAACGATATTCTGATTTGGAATTTTGGTAGCTTTGATTAGTTTAGGCGCCATTTTTGGAGGCGTTTTTCGGGCGCTTTAAACGTAATCGCGTTTGCGGCTTGATTGTTTGTTGATGTTTTTTAAACGGTGTTTTTAGGTGATACGTGAAAGAGTGTATTGTTTGCAAGAGTTCGTTTCGTACACAGTTAATTTTAATATAGGTTTATAGCTTAATACTGCTCAAGTGATTTTTAGAAATAAAATGAGAATGCAGAATAAGCTAAATTATGTTTTTTGGAAATAAATAAATAAATATTATTATTATAATGTAGCAATAAATTACTAGCTGTATACAATAATAATATTCATTTTCACGTTTTAACCTTTAATTGTTCCTGTTAGTATTATTTTTTAATTTAATTCCCATTTAATACTGTTTTTTTTGACTAATAAAATAAAATTAAAACATAGATCGTATAACTGAAACAGAACATTAGTTCAGCGACTCATAAAAATACTTTTTTAGTGTTTTAATTTTTGTTTCAATGTAAATTTATTCGAAGAAAACAATGTTAGGTAAGCAAAATACAAAATTGTCTAATTTGATATCTAAGATGATGGCTAAGTGGTTAAAGAACCTGACTACAAGCTTGAGTTCCCGGTTTCGAATCCCGGCCGGGGCAGATATTTGTGTGAACAATACGATTGTTTGCTCTCGGGTCTTGGATGTTTAATATGTATTTAAGTATTTATTTATCTATATAAAATGTTGATCCGTTGCCTAGTATATCCATGCTAGTATCTATAGTACACGCTTAATGTAATAGGGATGACGACTGGGTTAAAAATATATCATTCTATTTAGTCCGACAGTTAGATTATGAAAAAATATGGGACACGTATTTTTTGGTATATCTATTTATTAAAAATCTACAAATGTATAGATCATCAAACTTCCGGAGTGTTGGCTTGTGACGTCACTATAAAGTAAAAATCCTACCATACCATATAGTGACGTCACTCGAAACTTCTAAGCACTGTATCCTCGTCATTTTTTGTTTGTCAAACAAAAAAAAAATATCTGCACAATATTTTTAAATTATCCACCTGACGGACTGAACAGTTTTTTTTAGCCATCTAGCCTATTACACATAATGAAGTTTGTAATATGAAATTATATGTAACGTTTTAATATAACTTGGTACGCACCCTGTAAAATAAGCTGGAAATTACTCCACCGACTAGAGAGCATAGCTCTTAAATATATGACGATGATGATGACTTAGAAATCACCCTGTATTTCTAAGACAAGATTAATTCTATTATAATAATTCTATTATATTATAATAGGAGTCACCCTTCGATTAGGGATAATCTGGAGGTATGAAGTAAAAATCACCCTCGGGGGAGGCGCGTAGAGCTAAGAACAGGGTAGAAAGTACTTGTTCAGAAATATTTTTATAGTTTAAGGGAATATTTTGAATTTAATTTTGATGACATTAATATAAGTAATATATGACCAAACAATGGACCCGATTCTACAGCGGCCGCTAAAATTCCTAATTTTATTTAGACGTCGCTAAATCACTTTGCTATTCTATGAGCACCTGTCATAATCAAATGACAACGCTAATTTAATCTGACTTTTCTTATTTTAGCCGATCTATCTAGCCGGTCAGCGTGACTTTCTGGAATAGCACTTGTTAAATCAGCCGTCTAAATGTCAATTAAAATTTAGAAAATTTAGATTTAGACAATTTAGCCGACGTGCGCGTAGAATCGCATCCATTAATTTCAATGTCAAATAAATTAAATGAACAATTGGATGCGATTCTACGCGCACGTCGGCTAAATTAAAAAAAATAAGAAAAGTCAGATTAAATTAGCGTTGTCATTTGATTATGACAGGTGCTCATAGAATAGCAAAGTGATTTAGCGACGTCTAAATAAAATTAGGAATTTTAGCGGCCGCTGTAGAATCGGGTCCAATGTATGTATTAATTCTGTGTCTGCTATTGTATGCTCCAATGGGGCAGATTATGTGCGGCTTACTATCAAACTTATAACAACTTCCCCAACGTGTATACCATAATCATGCAATTAATATATTTTATGAAGATATAGACAGGATAAGTTAGGAATAGGTTCGCCATTGTACTCTTTTGATTTTGTTGTTTTAATACTGTCTTATTTTGTGTTTTATGTAGAATAAAGTATTTAAATACATAATCATCATCATCTCAGCCATAGGACGTCCGCTGTTGGACATAGGCCTCCCCCATAGACCTCCAGTTGCTTCGGTTGGCAGCGGCCTGCATCCACCGTGAACCCGCGGCTTTAACCAGGTCATCCGTCCATTTCGTTACATACATAATAAAAAAATATATAAACATTGGAACATAGAACCTCTTCCTTTTTTTGAACTCGGTTAAATAATAATAAATAAATAAATATCACGCGACAATTCACACCAATTGACCTAGTGAAGCTTAGCAAAGCTTGTGTTATGGGTTACTAAGCAACGGATAAATATATATATATATATATATATATATATATATATATATATATATAGCTAAAACGGCTAGCGGCATTTAGATGAAATTTGGTACGTAGATAGACGGGCGTCTGGAATAACACATAGGCTTTTTTATCCCGATATTCCCACGGGATAGGGATAAAATCTCGAAATAATAACCGCTGGCCTTAAAGTCATGAAATTTGGTATGTAGGTAGCTGGACATTTGGAATAACACATAAGTTACTTTCTATCCCGATATTCCCACGGGATCCGCCAGTGTCCGATTCACAACCGCAATGACACATACCTTTGTGTTGTTTAGTTGTGCCTAATAATAATGTTGTCTTGTGTTGTGAATAAATGTATTTTCTTTCTTTCTTTCTTTCTTTTGGATAGGGATAAAATCTTTACATTACAACAGCTGGGCTTAGAGTAATGACATTTTGGACAGTTGTTCTTAACACAACCTCAATGAAGACCATGAACTAAATTTTGGGAATTCCCAGGGGAATTTTGTGAAATCCCGGAATTTCAATTGTAACTACCAGATCGAAGACAATACAATACAAATATTCTTTATTGAGCACCAAAAACAGTATAAAATAAATAAATAAAAAAAGAAATAGTTTAAATAGTATAAATAGTTTTAGAGTGAGAAGCCGTTTAGTTGTGTACATTTAAGTTATTCTGAGAATAGTTTAGTATAGTCAATTGCACGGTTATCTACAATAATGCGTGTTTATTTTAGTAGTAATTGGTGTCAAGTGTCCCATGATATTTTGATATTTATTTATATCATAATAAAAATATTAAATTCACTGCCATGTCTGTTTGTCCGTCGGCGCGTTACAATTATTCCCCGTCAAACGCAAAGATTGCCGCCCTAAGCTTATACTTGCATACTTATAGCCGAGATAATCCCGCTATGTTGGTAGCACGGCTCTTCAGTTTAATTTTATATGGTTTGGGATAAATTTATTGTTTAAGTTTTTTTTTAATACTGGCCATTGTTTTTTTCCACGTGTTTTTTTTATGTTGGCAGTTATGGGTCTACATTTGAATTTTATATGGTTTAGGAATAGGTTGAGACCACCAATCAATTGACGTACTTTTTATGAGCTGTCAAAACACAATTCTACCATAGAGTTTGAATGGAAATAGCAACTTATGACGTACTTGTTCGCACACTCAATGAACTAACTATTTATTTGTTTCAAAGCAACAAAAAATTTAATTTTACAGTAAATCGAAAATTAATCTGGTTTTCAGGGCTGAAATAAAGCGTTTTTTACTGGAGTCTTGCCTTCGACTTATTTTTAATGGTGTCAACATCCCTATTAATCTTTCTTCTTCTTATGTATAAAATTCTCGTATCACAGTGTTTAGTAACGAAATTCCTTCGAGATGGCTTGACTTTTTTTTTGTATATTTAGCAGGCATGAGAATAAAGATTTTAACGCAATTAAAAAATAATACGAAGGCACTACTCCAGTAAAAAAACGTTTTATTTCAGCATTAAAAACCAGATTTGTGTACCGAATTTCATCCAAATCGGTTCAGCAGTTTAGACTTGATGAGATAACAAACCAACAGACTTACAAAAGTTACTTACGAGTAAACTAAAGCGAAATTAAAACGAAACTTTATTTAAAACATACGAATACCTAACACAATAGAGTTCTTTTTAAATTACAGATCAAAAGTATTTTTGTTTGTTACAAAGCTTATAAAATTCGTTGTGTTTGTAACTGTTTTTCTATATAAGTTTTTCTTAATTGTTTGGCTATAATTAATTAGGGTAGATATACAGGGTGGAAAGCAAGGGCAGTGCTTATAACAACATTAAAATTAATTTGTGAAATAAAAATGCTTGTTAACTCTTCTCTTTTAAAATATGGCTTTCTGTCCTAATTAATAGGACAATTTCGCCAGTGTCAAAGTATTCTCTTTCGAGAGGCAACGTTGTACGGTGATTGTAGTTTTTGCAACTTGATAGTAAAATTCCAGAAACCACGTGGAAACAGCTTGCGCATTAAAAAATGTCAGACACGAGAGCAATATAGAATTTTGTGATCACTGTTCACTGTTAAGGTTAATCGCCGCATAAAACACTATCAAAGTTATACTTCAACTAGCCAAAGAAACAGAAATAGCAAAATGAGATATTGACTTCATCCGCCATGTTCGAATGCTACAAGCCGAATCGCTTGTTAACTCTCTTATGACAGAAAAGCAACTTTTTTTTTTAAAGTAGTAGTACAAGCACATTGTTGATGGCCAGCAACAAATTGCGTTCAGCCAAAAAAAAAAGTTGTTATGTAGTAACAGGCAATTACTAAATCCCTTGCTGCTACGCAAAAATGCTCTTATGAGAGCTCTTTTGCGTGATGACAATCGACATTTACAGATTTTTGATAAAATAATTTAATAAAATGACAGATTTGACTATTTCTAAATGCCAATTGCTCCCATTTCTATCAAGGATTAAAACACTCTTTGATACCAACTAAGGTTAGAGTCAAATCCAAGTTTTTTTTTTCCATACAACTCATATACTAATTTGCAAATTGAAACTTTCGCATGTTATTTTTTACGAATCTGAATCCTTTACGCTTAAAGAAAATTAAACAGTATGTAGACAACTAAAAACTGAACATTTTAACTAAAGTTAGTGTCTTAACTCAGTATTGCTGCCCCATCTCAACTTTCCACCCTGTAGATATATCGTATTCGATCCAATTTGGGTGTGGAGGTGGAGGAGCTGTATGAACACACATTTGTTGCATAGACATGGCTATCGTAAGGACTCGTGAGCAAAGTAGCTTAATTTTATAGTTTTTGTTTTTAGTTCATTACTTACTTATAAATCTACGAAAAGTAACGCCTGATTCAATCAATTATTAAAAGCAAGGCATTTAAACCCAAATGCCTTCGCTTCCTCAACAAAAAAAAAACAAAACGATAGCCAATGTAACGTCCAATCAAATTCAAACAAACTTCTAATTCCATAAACTGACCCAAACGGCGACTTAATAACTCGAAAACATTCAATAAACCAAAAACCTGGTTTCTAAAGCCTAATAAAAATCAGCTATCATAAAAAAAGCGGCCAAAAAAAGCCAACCTCCACCGTCCAATAGAAAACCGGGAACACTTTTATTCGATACAAATCGGCCAATAGAAACGGGGTATAAGACGCCGTTCTAACGTTATAGCCATCTCGCTCTGTTACCAGCTTTTTAGATAAGCGCCTCTCGTTCTCCCGGGTTGAGGGCAAAGGCGTATTTTTGTCTTAAGACCGTTTGTATATTTTATTGTTATGTCACTGTCGAGTTTTTTTTATTATGTTGGCGGAGTGTTTTTGGCGGGTGATTTGCTCTGGATCTTATAATGTTTTGTTTATGGAATAAAAATGGCGGCGGGGAATAGCGTAGCGATACGATTTTATTACTTGGGATATCGATGGGATTACTAAATATAGAAGGGTGTTTTTAAATTTTTCTTTGTATTTATGAAACCGTTGGCCTAATGATTTGACCTATGATCTCTCTAATACAGGATCGCGGGTTCAAACCCAGGCGCCTCTGAGTGTTTCGAAATTCATATTAGGTATTATGCAAAATTACATGCTTTACGGTAATGGATAACATCGTGAGGAAACCTGTATAAACCTGAAAAGCAAATCGGTGGCGTGAGTGAAGCTCCCAATTCGCACGTGGGAACTACGGTCCTAACTACGGTCCAAGCGCTCTCATTTTGAGGGAAATCCTGTGCCCAGTAGTAGGACGGTTGCCACTTTAAAGCTTGTGGAAGAAATGGCTGTATGGATCACAATTCCTTTACCCTAAGATGAATTGAAATAAAAAAATCACAGCGATCAAAATTTTGACATGAAAGGGTAAAATAAAATAATAAATAAATAAATAAATATCATGGGACACTTGACACCAATTGGCCTAGTCCCAAACTAAGCAAAGCTTGTACTATGGACACTAGGCAACGGATAAACATACTTAAATATAGATAAATAAATACTTAAATACATATTCAACATCCAAGACCCGAGAACAAACATTCGTATTATTCATACAAATATCTGCCCCGGCCGGGATTCGAACCCGGGACCTCAAGCTTCGTAGTCAGGGTCCTAACCACTTAGCCATCCGGTCGTCAACCCCTTTGATTTAAAAATTTGCAAATACTTAACCATTTGAGATGAAAAGATTTGTTTAATCAAAACATTTAATCTTTCAGCGTATCAATTTAAAAAACAAAGGAGGGGAAACAACCGGATTTTTCCGGTTCCGGTGTTTTAATATTCGATAGGGGAAAGAAATATAGCGCTTTAGGTACTTTATTTTATACTAGCTATTGCCCGCGGCTCCGCCCGCGAATATTTCGTTTATCGCTATCCCGCGGGACTTTCTACCCCCCCTTTTACTAGGGGATGAATTTCAATAAAATTCGAAACAAATCTTCCATTAGTTAATGAATGTTTATGCAAAATTTGAAGTAGATTGGACCAAGGAATGACGTTGTCCCATACAAACTTTGCCCTCCTTTTTCACCCCCTTAGGGGTAGGATTTCGGAAAATTCTTTCTTATCGGATGCCTACGTCATACAAAGATCACACCCTCCAAGTTTCAGGTCTCTACGATCAGCGGTTTATAGGCTGTGTGTTGATCCGTCAGTCAGTCATTCAGGACAAAGCATTTTATATGTACCTATAGATTTAGTAAAAAGTAGCTGTAGGCATTTTTAAATATTATTTCGTTCCATTATTGTTATTTATTTATTTACAAGCCTTCTAAGTCTTAGTTTTGTATATAAAAAATAACATTTAATATTTTAATAACCTGTTTTTTTAACATATTAGGTACTATTATGTGTTTTTAAAGTTTTAGGTACTTACCCACTTTCCTTTCAAGGTAATTCGTAAACTAAGATAATCACGATTTAAATGGGTCCCAAATTCTAGAACAGTCTACGAATAATAATGAAATAATTATTATCAACTAGCTTTAGCCCGCGGCTCCGCCCGCGTGGTATTCGGTTATCGCGCGCTGTTCCCTCGGGAACTGTGCATTTTTCCGGGATAAAAAGTAGCCTATGTCACTCTCGGGCCCATAAACTATCTCTATGCCAAAAATCACGTCGATCCGTCGCTCCGTTACGGCGTGAAAGATGGACAAACATACAAACACACAAACATACAATTAGTATGGATTAAATAATTATTGTTTGTAGAAACCACTGACTTTTTTTCTTTTACTTTTTAAACGTAGACCAAAGACATGGACATACATACATACATACGCTCGTAAACATAGCTCTCCTTTGGGCAGTCGGGTAAAAAGGCTTGACATAATCACGAATATTTATAATGATACTAGCTTTTGCCCGCGGCTCCGCCCGCGTGGTATTCGGTTATCGCGCGCTGTTCCGTCGGGAACTGTGCATTTTTCCGGGATTAAACGTAGCCTATGGCACTCTCGGGCCCATAAACTATCTCTATGCCAAAAATCACGTCGATCCGTCGCTCCGTTACGGCGTGAAAGAGGGACAAACATACAAACTTACAAACACACAAACACACTTTCGCATTTATAATATTAGTATGGATTGTAACGGATAAGTCACGTCTTAAATCGAGTTTACTACATGTTTCTGGTTATTTCGAATTTTTTTTTGTTTAGTGCACGTGTTGCGGCAGCCGCCGAGTCGCGTGCTCCAGTGATGAAAGGTTTCGAAATAACCCGAAACATGTAGAGCTAAATCCGTTACAATATCATTTAATAGGTATGAGTGAGTCCCACGGTAGTTTCATGATTAAAATCACGAATATGTTAGCTGGGATGATGATCATTATACTCCTAGGGGTTAAAACGATCTATAAAAGCCCACAAGCTAAGCTCGGTTAACAATAACGAGATATATTAATTAGATTTAACTCTCAATTAAATTTAATCAACATCAAAGACGAGATAGCATCTATGGGGACTTCACAAAGGGTACCAACTCGGAGCGATTACGCTTCCACAATACGTTTTATATGTACGTTTGTGTATGTTTCTATCTATGAACATACTATACTACATTTATTTTAACACTAGCGTTTACCCGCGGCTTCGCACGCTTTATTAATTCGAGATTTTATCCCTATCCCATGGGAAAATCGAGATAAAAAGTAGCCTTTGTGTTATTCCAGACATCCAGCTACCTACATACCAAATTTCATGACTCTAAGCCCAGCAGTTATTATTCGGGAATTTTATCCCTATCCCGTGGGAAAATCGGGATAAAAAGTAGCCTTTGTGTTATTTTTAACATGAAACTGCCGTGAGACGGATAACTCACGTCTTAAATCGAGTTTAGCTCAACATTTTTCTGGTTACTTCGAAACCCTTCTTCTAAGGAGCACGCGAGCACATAACCCGAAACATGTCGAGCTAAACTCGATTTAAGACGTGAGTTATCCGTTACCATATCATTTAATACTTTGTGTTATTCCATCATATCATCATACATTTGTGTAGATAATTTTAGTTTCACAGTCTTCATCTATTTTAAAGTAAAATATAAATAGGAAAAATTAGGCTTATTTGCCAACTTTAGATTTAGTTTTTTAATCCCCGACGCAAAAAGGGCGATCTCATAATTATATATGTCAGTTTGACACGAATGTCGGCCTGTCTGTGACATCGTAACTCTGAAACAGCTGGACCGATTTCTATGCGGTTTTTTTTACGTAAAAGTGAGTTTCGTTGCGATGATTCTTGGCTATGTTTGATAGAAGTTTTTAAGATATCAAAATCATTTCTTTTCTAACAATGTGTTTACAGTTGTTGACGAATCCTCTAAGTTTAACACTTGTATTAGGAGGTGTTAGCTCTTTCGTACAAGGTCGTGGTTATACTAAAAAAAAAAATTCTAGAGTTAAATTAATTACAAACAAATAGATATTTAACTTTAAAATGACAATGACAGCGGTTTTCCAACATTTAGGTTATTGATCACTTATTCCAAAAGTTATAGGCGTTTTAGAATATTATAGCGGTATCTGTGGTAGCACTTTCAATTGTCCCTAGCGTCAAATTCAACTGAAAATAACCACTAAATTCATCATAATAAACACCATATTCCATCGGCCGAAGCAACCAATGAATCTGATTTCTGACGGTCTGTCCCAAATTTGAAATATTCATATTTGGAATGAATATTCAAACGCATCCTGTTTACATTCAGCGTCCAATTTCAAATATTCTGCATTTATTTATTTTTTGGCGGGAATTTTTTCTCTGATTGACAGGTCGGCCATGTTTTGTTTGTACGTCGAGTCAACACACTGCTTTTTTGTACAAGTTATTGTTTGCCATTCAAATTTGTTGTCATATTAAATTGTAAGCGGTTGTAAATATTATTGTTTAAATTTAAATGACAATATTTGTATAAATGCAACCCTTGTTCCGGTGTGACTTTTATTCAAATGCTAATTTGGTGCCACCGATGCATGTCATAGACAATTTTAATGTTTTTTTATTTGCATTTGCAATTGAGAATGCAGTGCATTTTAGAACTTTTTTATTTATTTTAGAGTTCTTCTTCCTCTCTTTTAAAATATGGGTTTTCTGTCCTAATTAATAGGACAATTTCGCCAGTGTCTAAGTATTATCTTTGAGAGGCAACGTTGTACGGTGATTGTAGTTTTTGTAACTTGATAGTAAAATTCCGGAAACCACGTGGAGACAACTTTTTTTTTTTATTCGACTGGAAGGCAAACGAGCAAGAGGGTCTCCTGGTGGTAAGAGATCACCACTGCCCATAAACATCTGCAACACCAGGGTTATTGCTGATGCGTTGCCAACCTGCGCTTTAAAAAATGTCAGACACGAGAGCAATATTGAATATTGTGATCACTGTTCACTGTTAAGGTTAATCGCCGCATAAAACACTATCAAAATTATACTTCAACTAGCCAAAGAAACAGAAATAGCAAAATTTGATATTGACTACATCCGCCATGTTCGAATGCCACAAATCGAATCTATTTTTGAGTTCTCTCTCAAAGATAAGGCAATACATGTTTTGGGATACTAATTTAAAGTCACCAATCTAGTTAGATTTAGTTATCAATAGAAAGGCTTCGTAAGTAATTAAAAATTCCACTCTTAATTTGCGAATTACAAAACAACCGCCATCGCCACATGCATTGAGCGACCCCAATTCGTTTATTCGATACGAATTGCTATTAAAACGATGTGTCGCCTGTGTTGGTAATTCAGCCAGCCCTATAGGGATGGGGTCAATCGGTAATTATATCGAAACATTGAGTACAACGTACCAAAAGATTTGAAGCTAACGATGAAGGGATAAAGGAAAGGGAATCTCAAGTTATACTTAATTTAATTTAGAATTGGAGGCCACAGCAACATTGTATTGCGTCTGATCAACTATTTCTTACCTACCAAATAGTCCAGTACAATAGTCTGGGAGCCGTAAATAGTAGATTGATAACCAAGGGTGGAAAGTGACCCATTTCACCCGAGATATTTCTGGCGCTCGAATGAAGTGAGAGCGCCAATAGTTCGAGGGGAAATGGGTTATTTCACCTGAGTTAGACACTCTACTTTTCATTTCGACTGTGAGGAAACTAAAATACTACAAAAAAACGAGAATAATAATAAATTGAATTTAAATAATTTATTGAATCAGGCGTTACTTTGCGGAGGTCCATATCAATGAACTAAAATAATTTCTTTGCTCACCCGCGACCTTAAGATAGCTAAGTCTATGCAAATTATGCGTGTTCATGCAGTTCCTCCACCTCCACACTGTACGAACACACACAAATTACACAAACCCATCTATCACCACCACCACAACTCACTGACGCGTTTCGAACTCAACCAGAGCTCATCCTCAGAGTGACACAACCGTACACCATGCTACCAGTTGTTAGACTAACAAACCACCACCACTGTTTTAATTTGTCAAGCAAAACAAAAAACTACCCGCAAAATATTAATAAATTTTAAATGTGATACAAAACTACCTTGATTTTTTAATTTTATTTATTTATTGTCAAGGCATGTTTTAATAACTACCGTTGCTAAAATTAGACCCAAGCCGTAGCAAGGGAGATGACACTAAATTTATTTGCTCATTAATAATAGACCCCATACTATTGTACCTAATTATCTCCATACATTCTAACACATCAAGACGAAACCCCTTGTCACAGTAATGTAACACTTCATACGAATCTGAGTCCGATATTGAATGATTTAATTCCAACAGATGCTTGGCAAAATTAGATCTATCAGGATGCCCGTTCCTATATGCCGATACATGCTCCTTAAACCTAGTATTAAAACTGCGCCCGGTCTGACCTACATATACTTTACTGCAGTCATTACAAGTGAGTTTGTATACACCCGATTTAGTTCCTTTATCCATCTTCTCTTTGTGGTTACAAAGTTTAGAGTACAAAGAGTTGTTAGTTTTAAAGGCTACATTAACATTGTTAGATTTTAAAATGTCATAAATTCTATCAGACAAACGACCAACATATGAAATACTACACCTATATTTGTTAGAAGACTGAGGAGGCAACCCGGCGTAAAGCATGCTATTCACTATCCGTGCTTGCTTCCTCCTAACCAAACCATCTACCATCGATTTCGTATAGCCATTTGACGTTGCTATGTGATAAATAGTATTTAACTCTGAATCAAAATTTACCCTAGAAAGAGGTACAGTTAATAATCTATGTACATAACAATGAAAGGCTGCTAACTTATGCTGCCACGGATGATTAGATGATGCTGGTATCACAGCGTCTGTGTATGTGGTTTTACGATAAATTTTAAATTGTTGTTTATTGTTTGATCTCGTAATTGTTAAATCTAAAAAATTAAGCGAAAAATTTTCTTCTATTTCTTTTTTAAATTTTATTTTTACATGTTAGTTATTGATATTATCCACAAATAAATCAAGCTGCCTCCTACTTCCCCTCCAACACAGAATTAAATCATCAACATACCTATAATAATACACAATATTATTATTTCCTACAATATACTGATTTTCAAAGTAATCCATAAAAATGTCTGCCATTAATGGACTCAAAGGTGACCCCATTGCTAAACCATCACTTTGTAAATAATAATGTCCATTAAACCGGAAATAATTTTGCTTCATGCATAATGTTACCAAATTAATTAATTCACAAACCTCCCCCGGATGTAAACGCTTCCTTTCCAAATGGTTTTTAAGAATAACCAATGTCTCACTATATGGTACATTAGTAAATAAACTATCTACATCTAAAGAAAGCAATGTTGCGTTGGGCGGTATGCTGATATCTTTAATTTTACTAACTAAATCCGAACTGTTTTTCAAACTGTATAATGGGAGGTGATTTAGAGACAAAAGTTTTGGTGGCAAATACACTTAAAAATACAAATATTACAGAGTGTGTTGCCAATGTAACGGAATTACATTCTTTGCGATCTGTTCAACGTAAAGTGCATGACAATGATTTGGTTGTTTCGAAGGCTGATAAGGGTAATTGTATTGTTATTTTAGAACGAAGCCAATATAATCAAAAAGTTTTAGATATTATTCAGGGAGACGGCTTCACAGTTTTACAAAAGGACCCTACAATAGTATTTCACAATGAATTAAAGAAGCTTGTCAAAGAATCTCAGTTTACCTTTGAAACCGAACAACAGAAGAATTTTGTTATACCTATGAATCCGCAGGCACCAATTCTGTATGGATTGCCTAAAATTCATAAGGATAATGTCCCAGTTCGTCCAGTTGTCTCATACGTGAGTGCTCCAGCATATAAATTGGCAAGGAAATTAAATAGTGTTATTCGTGTAAAATCTTCTTTTAACCCATTATACAGTTTGAAAAACAGTTCGGATTTAGTTAGTAAAATTAAAGATATCAGCATACCGCCCAACGCAACATTGCTTTCTTTAGATGTAGATAGTTTATTTACTAATGTACCATATAGTGAGACATTGGTTATTCTTAAAAACCATTTGGAAAGGAAGCGTTTACATCCGGGGGAGGTTTGTGAATTAATTAATTTGGTAACATTATGCATGAAGCAAAATTATTTCCGGTTTAATGGACATTATTATTTACAAAGTGATGGTTTAGCAATGGGGTCACCTTTGAGTCCATTAATGGCAGACATTTTTATGGATTACTTTGAAAATCAGTATATTGTAGGAAATAATAATATTGTGTATTATTATAGGTATGTTGATGATTTAATTCTGTGTTGGAGGGGAAGTAGGAGGCAGCTTGATTTATTTGTGGATAATATCAATAACAAACATGTAAAAATAAAATTTAAAAAAGAAATAGAAGAAAATTTTTCGCTTAATTTTTTAGATTTAACAATTACGAGATCAAACAATAAACAACAATTTAAAATTTATCGTAAAACCACATACACAGACGCTGTGATACCAGCATCATCTAATCATCCGTGGCAGCATAAGTTAGCAGCCTTTCATTGTTATGTACATAGATTATTAACTGTACCTCTTTCTAGGGTAAATTTTGATTCAGAGTTAAATACTATTTATCACATAGCAACGTCAAATGGCTATACGAAATCGATGGTAGATGGTTTGGTTAGGAGGAAGCAAGCACGGATAGTGAATAGCATGCTTTACGCCGGGTTGCCTCCTCAGTCTTCTAACAAATATAGGTGTAGTATTTCATATGTTGGTCGTTTGTCTGATAGAATTTATGACATTTTAAAATCTAACAATGTTAATGTAGCCTTTAAAACTAACAACTCTTTGTACTCTAAACTTTGTAACCACAAAGAGAAGATGGATAAAGGAACTAAATCGGGTGTATACAAACTCACTTGTAATGACTGCAGTAAAGTATATGTAGGTCAGACCGGGCGCAGTTTTAATACTAGGTTTAAGGAGCATGTATCGGCATATAGGAACGGGCATCCTGATAGATCTAATTTTACCAAGCATCTGTTGGAATTAAATCATTCAATATCGGACTCAGATTCGTATGAAGTGTTACATTACTGTGACAAGGGGTTTCGTCTTGATGTGTTAGAATGTATGGAGATAATTAGGTACAATAGTATGGGGTCTATTATTAATGAGCAAATAAATTTAGTGTCATCTCCCTTGCTACGGCTTGGGTCTAATTTTAGCAACGGTAGTTATTAAAACATGCCTTGACAATAAATAAATAAAATTAAAAAATCAAGGTAGTTTTGTATCACATTTAAAATTTATTAATATTTTGCGGGTAGTTTTTTGTTTTGCTTGACAAATTAAAACAGTGGTGGTGGTTTGTTAGTCTAACAACTGGTAGCATGGTGTACGGTTGTGTCACTCTGAGGATGAGCTCTGGTTGAGTTCGAAACGCGTCAGTGAGTTGTGGTGGTGGTGATAGATGGGTTTGTGTAATTTGTGTGTGTTCGTACAGTGTGGAGGTGGAGGAACTGCATGAACACGCATAATTTGCATAGACTTAGCTATCTTAAGGTCGCGGGTGAGCAAAGAAATTATTTTAGTTCATTAAATTGAATTTACTTATACCTATCCAACCTCAAACGGTACCTTTTCGACTGGCCACTTGCCATGGCCGACTATAAAAAACAATCGAGTTGGTCACGACGTGCATCTAGATGGCCATGCTGAAACGTGAAAAAAAACTGTCATTGACGTAACTCAATTATCTTCGATGTCGTGGCTAGCCGAAAAATTTAAAAAAAAAATCTTTCTACCCTAGAGGAGAAAACGCAATTTTCCACCCGTCTATCTACCCATGAAAATTAAACTTTCCGAACAGGAGAGATGAAAATAAAATTGTTTTAATGCCACTTTATTTGCGTGTCGTTAATAATTGTTATTCTAGTACAAATTGTAAAGAGATTACAGTTCACGAGCCGCAATACAATGTTGCTGTAGCCTCCAATTCTAAATGAAATGATGTATAGTAAACATCCGTGAGTTCAAATCCCGGCTCGCAAAAATCAAAATCAAAATCAAATCAAAATATACTTTATTTGCTAGAATACAGTCAAGCGGATGTTCATATATATGTCTTACAATTTGTGTGCAGTGTATTCTGCCTGCTAATGGGCATGCAAATATTTAGCCTTAATTACAGTCTTAACTTTAATAAATATCATGAGGCTTATAATCTAAATATTCTTTTATGGAGTAAAATGCATTCTGAGTCAAAAAATTGAATAAAAGTTTCTTAAACTCTTGCCTTTCAGATGCTCTTATAAATTCAGGTAACTTATTATACAATCTTGGTGCCATACCGAATACACTTTTTGCACATAGGGCTGTTTTTGATCGTTTGTTTACGATTTTATGTCGCTGCCGTACACTATTAAAAACAGAAAATTGGTTAATATTTGACTTAACGTACATAGCTGTTTCGAATATATATAAACAGGGAAAAGTTAGTATTTTTAATTCAATAAAGTAAGGCTTGCATGATTGAATTGGTTTAAGTCCACAAACAGAACGAAGACACTTTTTTTGAGCCTTAAATACCAACTCCCGATCAGTCGAATTGCCCCAGAAGATGATACCATAACGTAATGTAGATGTTATATACGCATGGTAGGCGATGAGTACTGCAGGCCGACTTACTTTTTTACTTAAATTATACAACGCAAATGAGAATCTATTTAACCGCACCTCTGAGTTTTTCGAAATTCATGTGCGCAATTTACCACGAGCTTTGCGGTGAAGGAAAACATCGTGAGGAAACCTGCACAAACCTGCGAAGCAATTCAATGGTGCGTGTGAAGTTCCCAATCCGCACTGGGCCCGCGTGGGAACTATGGCCCAAGCCCTCTCATTCCGAGTGGAGGCCTGTGCCCAGCAGTGGGACGTATATAGGCTGAGATGATGATATCTCTTGTCCGGGTGAGCGGTTAGTTCCGATGGAATGCCGAAAGTTTCTCGATGAGGGCTACGGCATAGATGTCGCTAGCGTCACTGCTTAAGTGGCTAAATAAGAAACAAACAAGCTGAGATATGTGGTGCATAGGAGAAATTTGTGTCTGCACCATTGTCCAGCGGTGGTGTAGCGGTATAACACGCGGCACGGAATGCCGAGGACCTGGGCTCGATTCCCAGTGCTGGTCTTATTTTTCTGGTTTTTCTGTGCATCTATATTTCAGTTTGTATTTTCAATTTAAGGAAGTTACATTCATACAACCAGTACTGTCTTCTTAGTTCTAAATCCGAGTCGTTTGCGCGCTAAAGGAAACATACATACTTGAATATAACGAATATACATTCATACAAAGTAGTTACCACTAGAAGGGTCCTCCCTTACCAAGCGGTCCTCAAACTGTCTCAAACCCCGAGGGGTTTTCATTAGTTGATCGTAGGGGTTTCAGAAAGGGATTAGAAAATTGTGATGTGTTTGTAAAAGTCACCTTGCCTTGCCTTGAGCCTTGGGGGAGGCCTATGTTCAGCAGTGGACGTCTTTCGGCTGAAATGATGAAGTTTGTTAAAAGTACATTTTATCAAATGATCATTTGTGATATATGCAGTTTGTGTTATGAATAGTTTGTGAAATGATCATTTGTTAAACGTTTGCCGAAGTAAGCCCAGATTTTTTCATCGTAATTTTTTTTTCTAAACAGAACATGGATATGAATGGGTGGAATAGATTTCTATGTCAAAATGGGTTCACCATTACAATAACATCCTGCAAAATTTAGTCATAATATCCCATAAAGATTTATTCAAATCCCTGTTTTGACAACAGCCAACGGGAAGTGTCCCCGTGACAGATATAATTTACCCCTTTCACAACTTTAGGGTACAACAAAAAAAACCGGCCAAGAGCGTGTCAGACACGCCCGAAACAGGGTTCCGTAGCTCTTACGAAAAAAAAATACAACCGAATAGATAACCTCCTCCTTTTTTTGAAGTCGGTTAAAAAATTAAGTAACATTTTTCTAAGGGTTTCGTATTTTTTTACGGAATATTCCAATGATTTTTTTATTGTTTAACCATTTTGTCGGCATAGCTTACACATATATTCGTGAATAATTACAGCTTTCTAGCATTGATAGTCCCTGAGGTTTTTTTTTTCATAAGAAGTGTATCTTTATTTTCGCAATAAATTGAATGTGCTCAAATTTGAGCATCGCTGTCTTCAGACCCTGAAAAGGGCGCGTCAGCTGGCGCTGCGTTGTCGCGCGGTCAAGACGGTAATTGATAACCCGGAGGGTAGTGTTTTTGTTACACGCTAACTACCTACCAGTGGCGTGGCGTTGCAA
Source organism: Choristoneura rosaceana (assembly GCA_037349165.1). Taxonomy (NCBI): domain Eukaryota; kingdom Metazoa; phylum Arthropoda; class Insecta; order Lepidoptera; family Tortricidae; genus Choristoneura; species Choristoneura rosaceana. Next base: position 4,633,829 of record JAZBNJ010000017.1, read on the forward strand.
CAAACACACCTTCATAAACCGAACAGTGTCGCGAAACCTTCCGATTTGATTACATCCCTTTTTAGGGTTCCGTAGGCAAAATGGCAAAAACGGAACCCTTATAATTTCGCCATTTCTGTCTGTCTGTCTGTCCGTCCGTCTGTCCGCGGCTTTGTTCAGAGACTATCTGACTACTACTATTTTGACTTTGACTTTGACTAATTTTCGAAGACATACTAACTCACTCAGTTACAATGGCAAAAGAAAAAATGAAACCGTTAAAACGCCAATAATACACACAATAACCGTAGATATCCATATCTACACTAACGTCTTTTCTACAAATCGTCACTAATGATTCCAAATCCAAATCGATTACAAGCCCAGTTGCACTTTAAAAAACGTTCCATATTCAAAATTGACAAATGGCGCGAATTTTCAAATATCGAACGTCTATCAATAACTGATTGGCTACGCCAATCGGCGGTCATTTGTCATTCCGCGTTCAAATTTGTTTTTTAATCGACGCAAGTTTTTTTTTAACGCTTGTCTATGGCAAATTGACACGTCACTAAATAGTGAGGTGATGAATGGTCGCGCGAGGTGTGAGCGCGGTGCATCTGTCATTGATTTCGCGCCAAAAATTTAATTTCGGTGTTACTGGCCGCTTCGATAGAAACGATATTTTATTTTATACAAAAAACTTGAATGGAAACGTTTTGCTGACTGTACTATATTTGCATTGTCATTCAAACTGCATATTCATGCCATTAAGACGATGCCATTAAACCGTTGAAGAGTTTCAGAGACAATGTTGGCCAGAATTTCACAACCAGATTTTTGTATTGTCACCGAACAAGCAAAGCTTCAGCTTAATTGGATACCAAAAAGTCGAAAAATAGATTACAATTTTTTAAAAGGTCTGTTCACACACCGACTTACACACGATCGTTGCACTTGTAAAACCGGCCAAGAGCGTGTCGGACACGCCCGAAATAAAGAAGACGTACTTATATCTCAGACAAAGAATTAGCTTAGCTATTCAAAGAGGAAACGCTGCCAGGATCTTCGGGACCTTACCTAAGGATGCTACTCTTATGTAATTTGTTTTAAGTTTTTTGTTTTAGGTTATATTTTATTTCATTTACCCCTCTTTCACCTCCATTAATTAAATTTATTCGACGGATAAATGTGATGCCGTCTCTGTATTTTATTCGAATAGACAAAGACGGCATCACATTTATCCGTCAAATAAAACTAATCAATGGTTGGTGAAACAGCCTAGGCCTACTCTAAGTGTTTTAAGCTTAGGATAGTTTTATGAAAATATAGTTTTAATTTATATTTATCATTGTTTGTTCTATTGTATTGTGTGTAATTATTACTAAGCAATCTTACTTTAACTATAATGATGTTAATGAAGACGCCAATAATGGGATCTGCAGCAGATTTTATTCCACAATTACCGCCATAACTCTACCGCTGCCGGATTATTAATAATAAACTTTTGGATTAAATTAGGGCACACAACAAACTCTCTAATAAATAAAACTATATCACAATAATAATCACAGTAATAAAAAGAATGATACATCAAATAACGATAATGACGTTCATAATCCCAACAATAACCCCAAAAAATACAAATCGATTCCCAATTCGAAAAACGAATTCTAACAGTTTTTAGGAAACACCGTGTCCGCGCATTGTGCTAGTGACGTTTAGTTTATTGATGGCTGGAAGGCGTGGCGGCCGTTGCGTGAAGAAAAATAAATACGTTTTGGCGGGAGCGTCTATGGTTCTATAGATTTTTTTTTATATTTACAGAATAGCGTGGTTTTGGATAGGGCTTTTAGCGCTTCTGTTTTTATTAGTTTTTAGTAACTTCAATTTGTTTTTTTTTTTAATCATGGAAGTGGTTAATTAAAAGAGGTAAGAGGTTTAATTTATTTATAATTGACGCAAATGTCAAAGTTGTCAAACGGACCTCGCGATATAACGCCAAGTAGTCTGTCACAGATTAGAAAGTTCGTGTCGTTCCGTCCTGCTGACACTTATACTATTTAAATCAGGAGCGAGAGGGACGGTACGATACGAACTTCTGTTTTCGAATTTCGGAGTAGGCAGACAGACAGACAGACAGACATCATTTATTCATTAAACAATACATGATTGTGTTTGAATGTCTTACAGCTAACAATAAAATAATAAAATAAAATAATCAAAATACATCAAATAAATTACAAAAACTGTTATACTCTATCTATACATTACATTTACATTTCATCAAATATTTCGTTAATACTGTAAAAACACCCTCTCAATAAAAATTGTTTTAACTTCACTTTAAACATATTATATGGTAGGATACCCTTTAGCTCAGTAGGAAGTTTATTAAACAACCTAACAGTCTGGTTTCTAGTACATTGTTTTTCTATTTTAGTCCTTGGGCGAAACTTCATTTTCATATTTCTGGTGCGCGTGAGAACACGAATTTCTTGTTCTTCATACGTTTCAAACTTAATTTTATTTTTAACAAATTCAGTGAGCAGTATAAGAACGTACAGACTAGGCACCGTCAGAATCCCCAAGGCCTGAAAATATTCTCTACAAGAGACCCACTGAGGGATTCGAAACATTATTCTTATGGCTCGCTTTTGTGCAATAAGAGCTCTGTTTATGTTATATTTAAAACTATTACCCCAAAACATAATGCTATAACGCAGCTTGGACTCAACTAAGGCATAATACACAACTTTTAATTGTTCCAAACCAATTTCGTCCCTAAGACTTCTTAAAGCATAACATGCTGAGTTGACCGAGTTCTCAATAGCGTCCAGCTCATGAATCCAATTTAGCTTCGAATCTAAATGGATGCCAAGGAATTTATGTGAGTGAAGTTAGCACCGCCATTTTGGAAATTCGAAAAACAAATGGTTGTGCTAGGTTGTGCTAGGTTTGTGCTAGCTTGTGCTGCTATCCATTTTTGAAAATTCCAGTTAACGGAAAAAATATTTCAAAAAAACTTTTTTTTGAGCTAGCACCGCCACTTTGTCCAAATTAAAAAAAAAAGGTTTTGCTAGGTTGTGCTAGACTTGTGCTAGCTTGTGCTGTTATCAGTTTTTCGATATCGCTTATAGTTTCCTTAAAAAACGAAAAACAAAAAAACGTCTCAGCACCGCCATTTTGAAAAATCGAAAAAATATATACTCTGCTAGTTTGTGCTAGACTTGTGCTCACTTGTGCCGAAAACTGTTTTTCGATAGCATCAATAATTTCAGAGATAATTGCAAATAAAAAAAAAATCTCAGCACCGCCATTTTGAAAAGTCAATTTTTTCAACATTGTGCCAGTTTGTACTTAGGTAGGACTGACTTGTGCCGCAATCCGTTTTTTGATATCTCTTTAAATTTTTGAGAAAATCGCAAATCAAAAAATGTAGAAAGCGACATATTTTTGAAAATTTTCAAAAAAAAAAAATTCTATATATTGTTCTTAAGTTGTGCTCGCACGTGCTGTACACCATATTCTCATATGACACACAGATTTTTTCAAAACACATATCATAATGTAGACGAGAGTCTGTCATAAAATGGACTCGGTGTCAAAAATTTCAAAAAATTACGTATGTGCTAAGTTGTGCTCAACTTGTGCTAGCTTGTGCTGTTATCAGTTTTTCGATATCGCTTATAGTTTCGTAAAAAAACGAAAAACAAAAAACGTCTCAGCACCGCCATTTTGAAAAATCGAAAAAAATATTCCCTGCTAGTTTGTGCTCACTTGTGCCGAAAACTGTTTTTCGATAGCATCAATAATTTCAGAGATAATCGCAAATAAAAAAGAATCTCAGCACCGGCATTTTGAAAAGTCAATTTTTTCAACATTGTGCCAGTTTGTGCTTAGGTAGGTCTGACTTGTGCCGCAATCCGTTTTTTGATATCTTTTTAAATTTTTCAGAAAATCGCAAATCAAAAATGTAGGTAGTGACATATTTTTGAAAAATTTGAAAAAAAAAACGCTATATATTGTTCTTAAGTTGTGCTTGCACGTGCTGTACACCATACTCTGATATGATATACAGATTTTTTTAAAACACATATCATAATGTAGACGAGAGTATATGTCATAAAAAGGACTCGGTGTAAAAATTTCAAAAAATTACGAATGTGCTAGGTTGTGCTAGACTTGTGCTAGCTTGTGCTGTTATCAGTTTTTCGATATCGCTTATAGTTTCGTAAAAAAACGAACAACAAAAAAAACGTCTTAGCATCGCCATTTTAAAAAACCGAAAATTAAAAATGGAAAAAATAAAATGAAAAATATTAATTGTTGTAAATTAAGACATCTTATGTACTAACATGAGAGATCTCCTATTTAAGTTTACAAAGAAACCTGTGCCAGGAGATCCCGCTCCACCCCAGTCAGACCTTTTAAAATAACGTATAATCTGGTAGTTTGTGCTCACTTGTGCCGAAAACTGTTTTTCGATAGCATCAGTAGTTTCAATAAAAAAAATTAAAAATAAAGGAATGTTTCCTCTCAATTAGCTAACGAAAGTATTTAAGGTTTTTGCCGTCCAGGGTCCATTGATACTTTCCACGCTGTTTATTGTGCTTAAGTAGTGCTCGCACGTGCTGGACGCCATATTTTTGTAAAATACAAATCATAATGTAAACGAGAGTAGGTATATGTCATGAAGTGGCAACTATAATACTTAATACCGGATGGCCAAGTGGTTAGAGAACCTCACTAAGAAGCTTGAAGTCCCGGGTTCGATTTTCGGCCGGGGCAGTTATTTGTATGAATAATACGAATGTTTGTTATGTACAAAAGTATGTAATTACTAGGTTTTGCCAGCGGCTTCGCCTGCGTCGAATTCGGTTATCGCGCGCTGTTCCTTCGGGAACTGTAGGTACATTTTTTCGTGATAAAAAGCAGTCTATGTCACTCTCAGGCCCAAAAAATATCTCTATGTCAAAAATCACGTCAATCCGTCGCTCCGTTTCGACGTGAAAGACGGACAAACATAGAAACACACACACTTTCGCATTTACAATATTAGTAGGATAAATAATTAAATATAGGTATGGATCTATATAAGTATATTCATCCGTTGCCTAGTATCCATAGTACAAGCTTTCCTTAGTTTGGGACTAGGTCAATTGGTGTCAAGTGTCCCATGGTACTTTTTTTTTAAATGGACTCGGTGTCAAGAATAAACGTATTTGAATTTGAATTTTTTTAAAAATACGTATGTGCCAGGTTGTGCTAAGCTTGTGCTACCTTATACTTAAAACTTCATTTCAATATCTCATTAATGTATGACTGTTTGTGTTCTTAAAATAAATAATTATATTTATTTATTCACCACTTACAAAACATTGTTAAAAAAAAACTGTACCGCGTTTTTTGATTTTTTTTTTCAACTTCGTGTCAGTTTGTGCTCAACTAGTACTGGGTTGTGCCGCAACCCGTTTCTTTGATATCCATATATAAATAAATCACAAATCAAAAAGTGCTATTATATTGGAATAAAAAAAAACGACAGATTGTGCTAAAGTATTGCTCGCGTTTGCTGCAAACTGGTAACAGTTCGATTCTGCGAAGGTCGCAGTTCTAACCTAACCTAAGTACTTTTCTGGTAGGAGTTCTATTCTAACCTAACATAAACTACTTTTCTAATAGGAGTTAGATTCTGGTAAGGTCGCAGTTCTAATCTAACCTATTTTATTTATATATTATGTAATTATCGCAGCTCTAACCTAACCTTAAGCCGAAGCGTTGGCAGACCTCCCACCAGGTGGACTGACGATATCGTGAGAGTTGCGGGAAACCGGTGGATGCAAGTGGCGAGTTGTCGTTCATTATGGCGTTCTAAGGGGGAGGCCTTTGTCCAGCAGTGGACGTCTTCCGGCTGATGATGATGATGATGATGATGAACCTAACCTATTTTTCTGTTAGCAAATAGTTTATGTGTGGGGGGGTATCTGGTTAGATTATAAGTTTACCCTTCCGTGTTTGTTGTAATGAAATTTTGAACAAATTAACATCGTTGTTTAGTAATTCTGCCATTTCAAATTTATACATAACGAATCATCTGTCTGCCAAATAATATTCCCTGAACAGTTTGCCTTTTTAATCATATAACGTAACCTAACCAACAAAAAGTTAGACAACCCCCGACTATATCACTTCAAATTTCAATATCTCAAAAACGGCTAAACCGATTGTCATGATACATGTCTAAAACACATCGCTAGAAAACCTGATTTCAAATAAAACAACCGCATTCAAATCGGTTCATCCATTTACCTATGAGCTACAGTGCCACAGACAGACACACACATAGCGTTCAAACTTATAATACCCCTCTTTTTGCGTTGTGGGTAAAAAAATTGGAATTAACTGATCACGAAACAAAATAACACCAAACGATATTACGAGAATGAATGTTCCTTTTGGTTGATAAATAACATTTTGTTATGATGTAAACAAACAAGCTGAAAGTAACATTAAATTTTAAATATTTAAATGGTATAATCGGACGTAAGTCGGACGTTGATGGGATAAAATTACATGACATAATGCTTTTCTAACTAATAACAATTTATTTCTAAATAAACAAATAATATATATAATAATTAACAGTTTCTTGAAACGTTTTATATAAAAATGACATTCGATGTAAAGTTTGTCGGTAAAACCAGGGATACTCCTGACCCCATTCAGTACAGTACATAATTTCCATGATAACTATCAACCATTGAGGAGTTCCCTCCGGCGGAGGCGAGCCTAGCTGGACCACCAGGATTTTACGACCAGATTGTTGTTTTGTTATCAGATTTAAGTGTGCCAAATTACCAACCGAACTGACTACTGGATGTGGGTCACATACTATTTAATTGGACAAAGCTAGTAATAAATAAGTTTTTGTTAAAAAAATAATAAAACGCTTGCAGGTGGTAGGACCTTGTGCAAGGTCCGCTCGGATTGCTACCACCATCTTGCTCGCTAATCCTGCCGTGGAGCAGCAGTGCTTGCACTGTTGTGTTTCGGCGCGCAGAGTAAGACAACCGGTGAAATTACTGGCACTTGAGGTATTCCAACTTAGTCTTCTAGGTTGGCAACGCATCTGCAATACCCCTGGTGTTGCAGATGTTTATGGGCGGTGGTGATCTCTTACCACCAGGAGACCCACTTGCTCGTTTGCCTTCCAGACGAATAAAAAAAAACGGGCTTTTTTGTTGACTGTACATTACGTTGACTCTACTTGCATTGTCACCCAAACTACATCTGCGTACCAATTTCAAGTCGATGTCGATACCATTAACCGTTGAAGAGTTCCGTCCTGCGGTGACGATACTGGTCGGACCACCAAAATTTAACTAGCAGATGAGGTAATGTATCGTCACCGGGCATACATAATAATGCTTTATTACTAACTAGCGCTTACCCGCGGCTTCGCACGCGTTATTAGTTCGAGATTTTATCCCTATCCCATGGAAACATCGGGATAAAAAGTAGCCTATGTGTTATTCCAGACGTCCAGTTACCTAAATACCAAATTTCATGACTCTAAGCCCAGCAGTTGTTATTTAGAGATTTTATCCCTATCCCGTGGGAACATCAGGATAAAAAGTAGTCTATGTGTTATTCCAAACTTCCAGCTGCTTATATACCAAATTTCATGACTCTATGCCCAGCGATTGTTATTTAAAGATTTTATCCCTATCCCGTGGGAATATCGGGATAAAAAGTATCCTATGTTTTAATCCAGGTTATAAACCAACTTTTGACCAAATTTCATCCAAATCCGTTTAGCCGTTTTAGCGTGAAGAAGTAACAAACATACTCACTCACTCACTCACTCACATCCTCACTCACTCACAAACTTTCACATTTATAATATTAGTAGGATGAGTAGGTATGCTACATTTTAAGTCCGCTCCGCTCCGATTAGGCCTTAGCGCCGCTCACTAAAAGGCTTGGCTCTACCATAAGTACCATAAGTACCAATTTTTTTTTTATGACACTTATTTGCGGCAACGCATATTTTTTTAAAGATTTGTTACGTAAATGGTGCATATTCATATTGTTAACAACACTACTACTATTGTTATTAGTTGAGTTTGCCTTGAAGAGATCGCTCGCTTGAACGACAAGGCAGCCTATTGCATACCTTACAATTTTTCTCTATGTGTACCTGATTCTGTATCGCTTACCTACTATTTTAGGTATCCATACTAATATTATAAATGCGAAAGTATGTTTGTCTCTTTGTTTGTTTGTCCGTCTTTCACGCCGTAACGGAGCGACGGATCGACGTGATTTTTGGCATAGAGATAGTTTATGGGCCCGAGAGTGACATAGGCTAGTTTTTATCCCTGGAAAATGCACAGTTCCCGAAGGAACAGCGCGCGATAACCGAATACTACGCGGGCGGAGCCGCGGGCAAAAGCTGGTAGATACAATAAAGAGTCATTGTTCATTCAACGGATTTTAGAAAAAATCTCAGTCACATCAAAATATCATCAGTGCTATATGCAGACGACAGAATTTGACAGAAAAGTGCAGTTTTGTCCTCTACTCGTGTAAACATTTTGACACAGGCCTAGTCACAAATGCGGGCATTCGGCAGCTTAATTTTCTTCACCAAAAGATCTCGTACAATTTTTTTAGGTTTTGTTTTTTACTTCGATTTTATTTTTCATTATAATTTGACAATTTAAGTAGTAAAAAATCAGTGTTGTTATCATATTCATGTCACATGCATGTTGCGGGATTATTTTTAAAAATGGTTCGGTAGAGTCGTTTTTTATGGCTTAACTACTATATTTTAAACCTGTTCGTATTAAACATAACCTTTTATTGAGAGTAAAATGTGTGTTATATTTTATGCAAGAAAACTCATTTTCTTCTTCTGGATCGTCGTGCTTTCTTTTTTCTCTCTTTCTCTACCTACCTCTTCCTCTGACAAAGGAGGCAACGCTCAAATTATATCGGCTAGAAAATTTTGCGCCTGCTCTGCATGACCATGAGACTAGACGAAAATTTAATGGACTTTTTCGCATATCACGTTATTTTGTTTCACTTATTTTTTTTTGTGGCATTATTTTTAGAAATGTTTCGGTAGAGTCGTTTTTTTATGGCTTACTTATTTGAAACCTGTTCGTATGAAACATAATCTTTTATTGAGAGTACCATGTTTGTTACCATTTATGCACTAAACCTCATTTTCTCCACCTGGGTCTTTCTCTCTTCCCGTCTTGTTTCTCATTTCCCTCTCCCTCATTATATGAGAAAGAATGGCGACGCTCTTATTTTATTGGCTGGAAATTTTTACACCTGTTTTAAATCGCTAACGTTCTGAGGTAGAACTTTCTCACCAGTTTGTGTTTATCATTGAAACACATCCACCTACCAATCATATTTATTGTGAAATGGCACACGTCTGCCTAGCCGTATAAAACAGGACGGTAATGTTTCAGTGTTGATACAGGCATACGTGCGGGCAAAGTTCTCCATTCGGCATCTTTTTTTTTTCACCAAAGATCCCGTGCATACAAAATATATGGCACCTAGTGATCCTAAAATACCTGTTGAACTTTGGTCTACTCGTAATAAATAACTGGCAACGGATTTATACTATATAGCACAATATGTACAGCTCTACATAATGTCTTACGGAGTTTTTGCTTCAAGGCTCTGTGTAGGCCACAACGCCAGCTAACTAAAAGGCTCGTATTTAACGTGACACACTTAATACTAAGTAGAGCTTGGTCAGAGTCGCATACGTATTCGTATGGCATACGAACGTTTACAGATTTTAGAAGAATTTTCAGCCACATCAGAATATCATCAGTGCTACGTGCAGACGACAGCATTTGACAGACGGAACCAGTATTGTTGTCTACTCGTGTAAACATTATATATAACATTATAACACACACACATAACACAACACACGTGTATACGTGTAACATTATATATATATATATATATATATATATATATATATATATATATATATCCTACTATAATAATAATAATCCTACTAATATTATAAATGTGAAAGTTTGTGAGTGAGGATGTGAGTGAGTAAGTATGTTTGTTACTTCTTCACGCTAAAACGGCTGGACGGATTTGGATGACATTTGGCAAAAAGTTAGTTTATAACCTGGATTAAAACATAGGATACTTTTTATCCCGATATTCCCACGGGATAGAGATAAAATCTTGAAATAACAACCGCTGGGCTTGGAATCATGAAATTTGGTTTGTAGGTAGTTGGACGTCTGGCATTACTCATAGGCTACTTTTTGACCCGATATTCCCACGGGATACCTAGGGATGAAATCTCAAAATAACAACCACTGGGCTTAGAGCCATGAAATTTGAAATGTAGGTAGCTGAATTTCTGGAATAACACATAGGCTATTATTCACCCCGATATTCCCACGGGATAGGGATAAAATCTTGAAATAATAACCGCTTGGTTTAGAGTCATGAAATTTAGTATGAAGGTAGCTGGATATCTAGACTAACACATACGCTACTTTTAAGCCGGATATTCCCACGGGATAGTTTTGTAACTAAGGGACCGCATACATCCCTGTATTATTATTATTTTGTAATTTTGATTCTTTAATGGAGTATTTAAGTAAATATTTAAAAAATGACGTGTACAAATGCCCATTGCGGCTTATTTACTGAATAAATGATTTGAATTTGGATAGGGAAAAATTTTGAAATTTCAACACTGGGTTTAGAGTCTTGAATTTTGTACAGCTATTCACAACACAGTCTCAATAAAGGAAGACCACGACATAAATTTTGGAAATTTCCAGGGGAATTTCGTTAAATCCCGAAAATTTAAATTGCAACTAACAGACCGATTAGTTGACGCGTGCAAAGCCGCGGGTAAAAGCTAGTAATAATAATAATAATAATAATCCTATCCTACTAATATTATAAATGTGAAAGTTTGTGAGTGAGTGAGTGAGTATGTTTGTTACTTCTTCACGCTAAAACGGCTGGACGGATTTGGATGAAAATTGGCAAAAAGTTAGTTTATAACCTGGATTAAAACATAGAATACTTTTTATCCCGATATTCAATCGGGATAGGGATAAAATCTCGAAATAACAACCGCTGGGCTTAGACTAAGGAAATTTGGTATGTAGGTAGGCGGAGGTCTGGAATAATACATAAGCGACTTTTTGACCCAATATTCCCACGGGATATCTAGGGATAAAATCTTGAAATAACAGCCACTGGGATTAGAGCCATGAAATTCGGTGTGTAGGAAGCTGGACCTCTGAAATAATACATAGGCTACTTTCTATATCGATATTCCCACGGGATACCTAGGGATAAAATCTCAAAATAACAACCACTGGGCTTAGAGCCATGAAATTTAGTATGTAGGTAGCTGGACCTCTAGAATAATAGATAGGCTACTTTTTATCTCGATATTCCCACGGGATAGGGATAAAATCTTGAAATAATAACCGCTGGCTTAGAGTCATAAAATTGGGAATGTAGGTAGCCGGAGGTCTGGAATAACACATAAGCGACTTTTTGACCTGATATTCCCACGGGATACCTAGGGATGAAATCTCGAAACAACAACCACTGGGCTTAGAGCCATGAAATTCGGTGTGTAGGTAGCTGGACCTCTGAAATAATACATATTCTATTTTTAACCCGATATTCCCACGGAATAGGGATAAAATCTTGAAATAATAACCGCTGGGTTTAGAGTCATGAAATTTGGTATGTAGGTAATTGACCATCTAGAATAACACATAGGCCACTTTTTAGCACAACATTCCTACGGGATACCTAGGTATAAAATCTAGAAATAACAACCGCTGTGCTTAGAGCCATTAAATTTAGTATGTGGGTAGCTGGACCTCTGGAATAATAGATAGGCTACTTTTTATCTCGATATTCTCACGGGATAGTTTTGGACTATTTTGAAAACAAATGACTTTCTGCCAAGTACCTATCTTGCGGCGCATTCTTCTTGGCAATGATGGTCTTTCCGAAAGCGCTGGTAGTTTAAAAAATGACGTGTAAAAGTGCCCATTGCGGCCTATTTACTGAATAAATGATTTGAATTTGGATAGGCAACATTTTTGAAATTGCAGCACTGGGTTTAGAGTCTTGAATTTTGTACAGCTATTCACAACACAACCTCAATGAAGGAAGACCACGATATAAATTTTGGAAATTGCCAGGGGAATTTGGTGAAATCCCGAAAATTTCAAGTGCAACTACCAGACCAATTAGTTTACGCGTGCGAAGCCGCGGGTAAAAGCTAGTATATATATATATATATATATATATATATATATATAATGTCTGGAGAGTAATAATTTAAAGATCAACGTGAACAAAACGAATCTTACTCGTATGCAGTTCTAAACACATAGAGCCAATATAACGTTTTAAACTTTCGTGATTCTCATTCATAGTCAAAATACCATATACGGGACTTATCACGCTATTTTGACACAAGTAATATTTACCTCGACGTTTCGGCAACGTTGTACAGTTGCCGTGGTCACGAGTAGACTGATATTACTGGTATTTTGACATAGAACCAAGTCCATAGATCTAACCATTAAATATTATAAAAATGAAGCTATCACTGAAACAGATACGATAAAATTTCTCGGTTTCACTTTGGATAAGTTTTGCAAGTGGAATCATCACATAGAAAATATATGTAATAAAATTGACAAATTCTTATTTCCATTAGCTAGGGTAAAGAACGTATCATGCCTACGTGGCCTCGGTGTTGAGATACGGGCATTCTGTTATGGGGTAACTCGATAGACGTCGATCGCGCATTTAAAGTACAAAAAAATTTATTCGTGTGATAATTATATGGAGCAGGGTATCGAGACCATTAGTAAAAGAGCTATATATCCTACCGTTACCATGCTTGTACATAAGAGAACCATGTATATTTGTGAAAAGACACCCTGAGTTCTTCCAAACAAGAGCCCAGGCTTACGATTCCAGAGGTCGGGGAAGGGATGAGCTGGCGCTACCAAAACCAGACATTGGTATATTTAAGAAAAATGCGTACTACATGTCTATGAGGCTTTTTTATTCGTTGCCAGATTATGTCAGATTGATAGAAGACAAATCGTTCGTATTAAACATTAACAAGTATCTCATATAACATTGCTTTTACTCAGTAAATGATTTTTTTAAATCCTGATAAATAATTTTTGTATTCATATTGACATCCATATTTATTGTATTTCTACTGACATTGCCATTTCTTTTTCTATAGAGTATAAACAGTTTAACATTGAATGTAACCTTAGACTTCTTTCTAGATAAATATTCATAGCCTTAGACTGAGTCAGTAAATATTCTATATTTGTATGTTGCATGTGCAGCAGAATATGCCTGGACATCAAACTGTACACCTATAACATCCATAATTATTATGTAACCATATTCTATGCAAATAAATAAATAATAATAATTATTATTACATGTATATACATTTTATTAACCAATATAACCAATAACACCAATAATTCAAGGCTCTCCCGCTAACTAAAGGTTCGGCTTTGAAATGAAATGAAATTTATTTTTAACCGACTTCAAAAAAAGGAGGAGGTTCTATGTTCCAATGTTTGTATTTTTTTTATGTATTTTCACCGATTACTCAGTCAATTGTGGACCGATTTTCAAAATTCTTTTTTTATTCGAAAGGGTATTCTTCTGAGGTAGTCCCATTGTCACCAAGTCAAGATCTGAGGATCCTAGGGAAATCGAGGGCAAACCTCAAATTTTATAAGCACACCTGTGGCGATTTTGGCATTTTTAGCATTAAGATGAGCATTTACATCCAGAGTGTATCATTTGGTAACCTGGACCTGATGAAGAAGACCATAGGTGACCAATGGAACTCGTCGAAGCTAAGTAATGCTCGCTCGTCTATAAACGATCATGATTAACATACCTAGATAAGCGAGTAAGAAGAAGCTTTAAGTTAATGATTCTTTCGAACTGATCTGGTGCTGAAGCCAGAAGGTAGGCAACGGAACTCTGTTATAAAACAACGTAACTTATGTGTTTGGGCTTGATGGAATCGTTGTGAGATGCACTTTGGCTACGAATCACTGAAAAGTGAGAAATAAAAAATATATATTTGCTAAAAAACATCATGTCCTGCTCATACACTTTTTGCGGCAACGCTGGTACAATCTAGCAATAAGTTTTTTTTTTAATGTTTGTTATTATGCAAGTGATATTAAATAATAGTCATTGTATTCATAAAAAATCTTCTTTAATTTATGTTACATGTATTAAACTGTATTATTTTGAGAAATATATCGGTAGTCGTTGTATTTTAAGCCAACCGATTTTGAAATCTGTTAGTTTGTATTGTTTAAAATGTTAGTGCTATGACATTTATTATTATAATTTATTTGTTATTATAATTTGTTTGTGATGTGATAGAAGATTGTCTGCGACTTTATCTAGGTCGATTGTCTCGATTTATCGCGTCGACCGATGGAACTGTTCTGTTTTTTTTTTCGCAAATGGTGTGTTTAGATGAAAATTAAATTGAGTATTTCACATTCCAAGTTTTTTTTTAATCGCTTTCGTTTTATTTTTCATTTTGATTTGATGAATGTGAGTAGTAGATACTTAATCAGTATTATTGTCCCATGTCCTATGGCATTATTTTTTAGAAATGGTTCGGTAGAGCCGTTTTGTTATGGCTTACTGATTTTAAATCTGTTCGTATTAAAAATAATCTTTTATTGTGAGTTTCTATAATCATGTGCGCGCCGTATCCTGCAGTATAGACAGCATGGGCTGTCTGTAACAAGAGCTGGGTCGCTTACCTCTATAGAATGCCTCTAAACAGCTCTAATTTTTCGTTGCAAATGATGACGATTTTTCCTGATCATTATCTACAACGGGGATGAATTCTTATATTTCGTATCCAAGAAAGTGTGCATTTAGGGCATTTAGTTAGAACAATGTATAAGTATATTTTTTCATTCAAGAAAGTACTCGTCCAAGCACAAGTAACATCTAAGTGCATCTAGTGCAGGCAAACGTGTTACATAGAATTTAGTAAAATATTGTATCTATTGTTATTTTGTACTGAAATTAATGAATAAATTATCTTATCTTATCTTATCTTATCTTAAGGATGCGAAGTGAACATTTCACACTTCACCACCCTGAAAATTGTATGCCATTGAGTCAGGACGTATAACCAGCGACCAATCGGTCACATTCATGGTTGAATTAAACAAAATGGGAAAGACAGTCATTATCAGTTTAATTTAAAGAATCACAATTCGATAATATGTCTTTATTGACACAACATGACGCGCACGGATGTTTTTATTATTATTTAACTTTGAACTTATTTATCAGGCAGTTCATTTAAATCAACTGAATTACACTTATTATTATTATTATGTTTCTTTCTTTGATCTCTAGTCAAATTATAAACTATCATATTAATTAGGTATTAATTTCACGCACGTAAATGCACAAATGAGCCGACACTTTGGATTTCTCATCAACATACATGGGCTTTGCTTTAGGCTTGGTGTCGTCGCATAGTAACCAAGAAGAGCCAATTTTAATGTACGCTACATAATGCCCTACGGATGTTTTGCTATAGCACCCTTTGTAGGCTACAAGGCCAGCCAACTGAAAGGCATCGCCGCAGTCTGATATTGTAAGACGATCCGGGAATTCTTGCAGCGTATCTTGCTTGTCTCCGCCGATATCGGTCTCTATAATTAAGTGTGGACCGTATTGTACTGTACAAACAGGAGGCTGTCCGCAACAAGGTCTGGGTTGATCATCTAGATTTAGTGCATCGGCCAATCCGGTTGCCCCATGTTTTATCCATTTATCGAAATCAACTGACATCATTATTGTCTTTTTTGTATTTTCCATTTTGCAGATTGCACAGTATTTTTTTCGTTCACAGCTAGGATCTTCTTTCAACATCCAGCTCGCCATATCACCAATATTTGCGGTGGCAGCTAGCTTTATAATGGCGTTCCGTTTCAACTCAGTTTTAAGTTTTTGAGTGTTTAGTAAAATTTCTGCTCTATTTAGATAAAACTTTTTCGACAGCCCAGGCCCGACGAGCTCGAGGACGCAAGCAAAGATTGGAGACGTAGAGGTGATTATTTTTGATTTATAAACGTCGTTATGATTAATTGCAAATGCCAAGATCTGACATAGACTGTCAAATGAACAGGTATTGATGATGTTTATGGAGCGTCCCTTATTTTTTACCACCGGACAGACGTTTCCATTCGGGATGGTTGGTAATTCAACGGGGAATTGCGCCGCCGCGTTAAACGTCGGACACGGGTCCGCGTACCGGAATGGCTTAGAATTACTTTCGTTTTTGTTCCGCCAGTTATGCTCGGCACGCATTTCGTCTATATCTAACACATCGATATTGCCCTCGGTTTCATTTGCGCACTCAGCGGTAGTGGTTAACGGCGGCGTAGTTTTTGTTTCATTATTTTCACATTTGATCTTGAGGTCGAGATCGTCATTGACCACATGTGCATCATCGCGAGCCTCATCTATGTCGGTGCCGGCCATAACCAATTTCAATTTCCCTGGTAACGATAGTATGTGCGTTGCCACAAATTTGTCGACACGCATCGTTGAGGCAACGTTTTTTAAAGTGCGATTTTTGAGGTCATTAAACTCTGACTCTACGGCTGCTGAGGTTGCGTTCGTCGATCCATACTGAAAAGGACCACGCATAACTTCGCTAAACAGCGGAAAATATAGGAGCAAAGTTTTTAATTTCTTTCCTAATTTGGGGCAGTGGTAGCCATTTATACAAACAGCAACAGTACCCTTATTCTTAACCTCAATTAGGTCCTGTATACGTTGGTATAGGGTATCAACCCATATTTGAATTTTCCATTGTTTGTTATCTTTTACACAAGAAATCTCATTTTCTTCTTCTAGTTTGTCCGGCTCTACACTTTCTACTTTCCCGTCTTGTTTATCTTTACTCTCATCCTCTTCCTCTGATAAAGAAGGCAACGCTCTTATTTTATCGGCCAGAAAATTACGCGCCTGCTCCGCATGACCGTCCGATTGTCCGTTGTGGTCTAAGGCCAATGTTATTATGGCTTCGGCGATAGTAGTAAATTGTTCCACGGATTCTTGTTTTCTTAAAATCGCTAACGCTCTCAGATAAAACTTTCTTACCAGCTTATGTTTATCATCAAAACATTTCCACCTAGCGATCATATTCGTGAAATGACACACGTCCAGCCGTATAAAACAGGGCGGTAATTTTTCTGTATTATTCATTAGCGCGTCAAAGCATACAGCCAAATAATGTTTGAGGCTCATGACCTGCCCAAACGCTTGTGCAACCGCACCCAGTAGAGCCTTGTCAAAATCGCATACGCATTCTTTCGGTATGCGGAAGTATGCAGATTTTAGAAAAATTCTAAGCCACATCAGAATGTCATCCGTGCTGTGTGCCGACGACAGCATTTGACAGACGGGAGCAGTTTTGTCGTCTACTTGTGTAACCATTTGATACAAGTATACATGCGGGCAAAGCTCTCCATTCGGCAACTTAATTTTTTTCACCAAGGATCCTGTACCGTCGATGCAGACGAAGTTATGGTAATGTTCATAAACTAGCTGTTGATCTTTGGTCCAATAAATTACTTGCAATGGATTCATACTGATCCTTTTGATGGCACCATTATACCGCGCACTGTACATCATTAGATGCAAGCTTTCAAAGATGTCAGTAGATTTAATGCCAAGCACAGTGTCCTGTCTCTCTTGTTTGGCTTTATTTAGGACCTTATTGGTGTAAAGATGCGGGGGTTCCTTTTCTCCCAAACGGATCATTTTTTTATCGGCTTCCTCACGCCGCCATTGACACGACAATTTATTTCCTTCTACCAACTGCTTTGAGACAATGGAACGTGCTTCACCTTTGAGTTGTCGTTTTTTTACATGCTTTATTGCGGGATCGAAGCCCCGAATTTCACATTCCATTATTATAGTTTCGTTTGGTCGAGGCTCGTTTGCTATGTATCCGAAAAAATTGCATCTGCATTCTGGGCATTTGCCTGTCACAGTAGCAAATATACCATTTTCTGAAATTTTCGCATTGCGGAAAGAAATTGGACAAGGTAATTTACTTTCCGCGTATAATTTTTCATATAAAATACTCGTCCAAGCATTTCTCCTGAGGACGTAAATATTTCTTTCTCGGCCACCTTGAAAATTATAAATCACCGATTCAGGGTGAATTTTTGGCCACAAATCGGTCACATCGATATTTAGATGAATCAAACCGGAAAGGCTAGCATTACCGGACGAATTGAAACTATCAGAATTCAAAGATACGTCATTTTTTGTTATGCCCAAATCTTTCATCAGATTGTCGTACACATCATATCTGCGGGTTAAAAGGATCGTATAAACATTTTTCGCCGTCATTTTTGGGTAACTATCTATCATCAACTGTGATATATCCTTAAATACTTGAGAACTCGGTGGGAGGACTTTTCCATATTCGTCTACGACCACAAAACCGGAGGGTGGTTTAATCAACTCCCAAAGCATCAATATGTTAGGCTTATTTTCCATTGTTTCTGATTACTGATTTTAAAATACAATCAATGTTGAGACCTTAATCTTTCAATTTTTATCAATATGGAAATCGATAACTACCGAACAAAAAATAATTATCAAAAAACTACTACCTATTAAATTTTTAACAATCAACGATCAACCGAGCCTATAAAAATTAACATAAAAAAAAACAACAACGAACAACGACAATAATTATGAACTACTGAAACAAAACCTTCGGACAAAGGTAACTTCACACTGCTAAGAAACGATTAAACCTTTCATTTAATTCGAAAAACGACCAAAATATGAAACCAATCAACTAAAAATTATATTTTACAATAGTGAAACATTAATCTTTCAATTTTTAATGATAGGGAAACCTACCGAACAAAGAAATTATTAACAAAAAACTACTACCTATTAAATTTTAAACAACCATGCGAGCTTATAAAATTAACATAAAAAAACAACAACAACGAACAACGACAATAATTATGAACTACTGAAACAAAACATTCGGTTAAAGGTAATTTCACATTGCAAAACAACGGTTCAACCATTCAGTTTCGATAAACGACCAAAATTATAAACCAATCAACTAAAACTAATATTTTAGGCATTTTGTAGACTGTTTCTGATGATTGATTTAATCTTTAATTTTTTATCGATAGGGAAATAAATAACTACCGAACAAACAAATAATTAACAAAGAGAAACTACCTATTCAATTTTTAACAATCATGCGAGCTTATAAAAATTAACATATAAAAAAACGACGACGAACAACAACAATAATTACTTAAACAAAACCTTCGACTAAAGGTAACTTCACATTGCAAAACAACGATTTAACCATTCAATTTCGAACAACGACCAAAATTATAAAACAATCAACTTAAACTTGGAACACGCTGAACAATCAACAAATATATACATCATTAGCCGGAAAATCGACTGGCCGATCGGCCCAAACACACAAACGTAAACAAAACCCACAACAAACAAATAATAAATATACCTTTAAAACAAACCTTAAGAAAACAACCATATATGACTGACCACGAAAACGACAAAAGTAAGAAAAAACACCTAGAAAATCAACCATCCAATTTACCATTAACGACGACGACTTAATATTCCAAATCCAGTTTTCCAACGAGTGTACGACAGTACGCATTGAATTTCGCAACGCAATCATCAATTGTGGACACAACCGAATCGTGCGGGAGCTCCCGAGCGAATGGCGTGCGGCGCGGCTTGGCGCAAGGACTTACCGCGCCCTCCGCTACCCCCCCGCCCATCTTCATCTAGTCTTTCTAGAATGTTCACCAATTTTTCCCTACTCAGCAAGAGATGGCACCACTAACAATGGCTTGATGCAAGGTCGTACCACAATACAAGAAAGGAGCAGTATATTGATATATTTACCTACGCCGGCTTAGCACACAATCGCGCGATAAAGCTGCCTTCTTTACTAACTGTCATTCTTCAGTTATGTATCTGACTTGATAATGCCACATAAAATTTAAATTAGGGAAATTATATTTGGCTTTATCACTACGTATATTTGTTACCTACAAATTGGATAGCAAAGTTCGGTCACCCAGGTACTGTAGAATTTAAGAGTATAAAAAATTCCAATTCTGATAATTAACCTCATTATTATTGTATTAGATGAATTTAAGCATCCGTACACCAAACAATACTGTTTATATAATTGTGACATATTAAGGTACGTAATAAATGCGCGTGTGTCCGTACGTAGCCGCTGCGCTCGCCGTACGTAACTCGCGACTGATAGTTGCCGATGTATGCTGAGAATTCGTGGCGCGTTGATATAACTCGCGTTCCGGCCACTTGCATGAAGATATTATACTGCTCCTTTTTTGTACTGCGGTCGGAATTCTAGAAATTTCGACGATTTTTTCCTATTCGGCAAGAGATGGCGCTACCGAACTTGACACAAGGTCGTACCATAGTAAAATAGAAGTATATAAACTCCGACCCTTTAAGAGACTTACACTCCGTGAGCTTTTAAAAAATCGGATTTTAGAAACATACTTCGAGTGTTGACGATGACACGCTATCGTGATATGTGGTTCTGTATTCTGATATCAACTTGCAAAACTTTTCGAAGTTACCGTAAAAATGTTATGTGAAGAACAACCATCAATAAAAAATAAACCTTACTGTAATAATATTACGCTTATTTGTCATTTTCTAATTTTAATACAATATGACTTTTTGTCATGATACGAATAAAACAAAATGAGCATTTTCGAATTCTTCCATCATTAATTTAAATAGAGAACACCCCGCCTTAACACACTACTTTTGTTTGGAGGTATATAGAGCTGTTATACTGTGTCTACTTCTCTTGGGTATGTCAAATAAATTTTTTTGGTCTGCTTCGTTTAATATTTTTTGATGTATTTTTCTGATAGGATTCTGATTGGATTGCTACTAAGTCAAAAAGATAATTGTCATTTTCTACTAACGAATTCTTCCGATTTCCCCCGAAAACCGAAGGTTTTTCTAAGAGCTCACGGATTGTAACTACCTACTCCGGCGTGGACGCTTTGGGTTGTTGATGTCTATTTTAGATTAATTACGTACCGGCAAATAATATTAATATAATAATATTATTTAGTAAGCCACTTATTACTATTTTACAATATGTAAAACTAACTAATAATAATGTAAAAAAACTAATAGTTTTGGCACGACACGACTATAAAAGTAAAAGAAACGTAAAAGATGATCATCTTTACGTACGGCACAGACGGCAGCGCAGCCTTGACTACAGAAAACTTAATCTTATCAGTGTGTGCGTGCGGCGGGTGCGTGCGAACCGGCGCCAACCAGCGCGCACAAATTTAAGCTGCGCGATGTACTTACTTACTACTCCTATTTTACTATGGTCATACTGCTCTCTCCAACACCCCCCCGCCCATCTTCACCTAGCCTTTCGAATTAGAATTCGAGAATTTTCATCGAAATTTTCCTACTCAATAAGAGATGGCGCCACCAAACCTCGTATCCTGGGCCAAGGCCCCTTGTCAAAAGAAAACAGTAAGTACTGTTTTTGCGATTTTCGTTTTCTTGTGAGCTGGAAATCAGCACGATAAGACGCAAGCGTGTATATGTCGGCGGCCGATCGTAAAATTTGCCAGATTACGAAATTCCTAGGCATATCGTGAAATGGCGCCATTTCATGAATTGGGTAAGGGACATCCGCCATATCGTTCAAAAGTCACCGTTTGACGATTTGCCTAGTGACATTTAGGCAGATCATGAAATTCCTAGGCATATCATGAAACGCCGCCATTTCATGATTTGGCTAGTTTAGGCAGGTCATGAAATTCCTAGGCATATCATGAAATGCCGTCATTTCATGATTTGGCGAATTCCGGCAGATCATGAACTTCTTAGGCATATCATTCATGATCGTTTCAACGCCGCCATATCGTTCCTGGCACTTCAGCGGCCGCTGGCATAAAACATTGAATAACAACTAGTGGGCTCAGAGTCATGATATTTGACATCATCATCATCAACATCCCAGCCTATATACGTCCCACTGCTGGGCACAGGCCTCCTCTCAGAATGAGAGGGCTTGGGCCATAATTCCCACGCGGGCCCAGTGGGGATTGTTTGTGCAGGTTTCCTCACAATGTTTTCATTCACCGCAAAGCTCGTGGTAAATTTCAAATGTAATCCCGCACATGAATTTCGAAAAACTCAGAAGTGCGAGCCGGGGTTTGAACCCACGACCCTCTGCTTGAGAGGCGATAGGTCAAACCACTAGGCCACCACGGCTTTTTTACGAGATATTTGACATAGTTATTTTTATACAGCGTTAATGAAAACCGCGATTTAATTTTGGAAATTCTCTCGAGAAGTTTTTTTCGGTACTTCTTCACAAACTATACAGAAAATTATTTTCATGGTTCTGGAGTCAATTCCATCTTTTGTTAATTTTTTTGTGTCAGTTTTAATTTTTTATTAAAAAAAATCTTTATTTCTCAGTTTTTAATGATTTCTACTTATTCTCTTCTTTTGACAAGGGGCCTTGGCCTAGGATACCAGTCTTAGTGGTGCCATCTCTTGCTGAGTAGGGAAAAATTGGTGAACATTCTAGAAAGACTAGATGAAGATGGGCGGGGGGGTAGCGGAGGGCGCGGTAAGTCCTTGCGCCAAGCCGCGCCGCACGCCATTCGCTCGGGAGCTCCCGCACGATTCGGTTGTGTCCACAATTGATGATTGCGTTGCGAAATTCAATGCGTACTGTCGTACACTCGTTGGAAAACTGGATTTGGAATATTAAGTCGTCGTCGTTAATGGTAAATTGGATGGTTGATTTTCTAGGTGTTTTTTCTTACTTTTGTCGTTTTCGTGGTCAGTCATATATGGTTGTTTTCTTAAGGTTTGTTTTAAAGGTATATTTATTATTTGTTTGTTGTGGGTTTTGTTTACGTTTGTGTGTTTGGGCCGATCGGCCAGTCGATTTTCCGGCTAATGATGTATATATTTGTTGATTGTTCAGCGTGTTCCAAGTTTAAGTTGATTGTTTTATAATTTTGGTCGTTGTTCGAAATTGAATGGTTAAATCGTTGTTTTGCAATGTGAAGTTACCTTTAGTCGAAGGTTTTGTTTAAGTAATTATTGTTGTTGTTCGTCGTCGTTTTTTTATATGTTAATTTTTATAAGCTCGCATGATTGTTAAAAATTGAATAGGTAGTTTCTCTTTGTTAATTATTTGTTTGTTCGGTAGTTATTTATTTCCCTATCGATAAAAAATTAAAGATTAAATCAATCATCAGAAACAGTCTACAAAATGCCTAAAATATTAGTTTTAGTTGATTGGTTTATAATTTTGGTCGTTTATCGAAACTGAATGGTTGAACCGTTGTTTTGCAATGTGAAATTACCTTTAACCGAATGTTTTGTTTCAGTAGTTCATAATTATTGTCGTTGTTCGTTGTTGTTGTTTTTTTATGTTAATTTTATAAGCTCGCATGGTTGTTTAAAATTTAATAGGTAGTAGTTTTTTGTTAATAATTTCTTTGTTCGGTAGGTTTCCCTATCATTAAAAATTGAAAGATTAATGTTTCACTATTGTAAAATATAATTTTTAGTTGATTGGTTTCATATTTTGGTCGTTTTTCGAATTAAATGAAAGGTTTAATCGTTTCTTAGCAGTGTGAAGTTACCTTTGTCCGAAGGTTTTGTTTCAGTAGTTCATAATTATTGTCGTTGTTCGTTGTTGTTTTTTTTTATGTTAATTTTTATAGGCTCGGTTGATCGTTGATTGTTAAAAATTTAATAGGTAGTAGTTTTTTGATAATTATTTTTTGTTCGGTAGTTATCGATTTCCATATTGATAAAAATTGAAAGATTAAGGTCTCAACATTGATTGTATTTTAAAATCAGTAATCAGAAACAATGGAAAATAAGCCTAACATATTGATGCTTTGGGAGTTGATTAAACCACCCTCCGGTTTTGTGGTCGTAGACGAATATGGAAAAGTCCTCCCACCGAGTTCTCAAGTATTTAAGGATATATCACAGTTGATGATAGATAGTTACCCAAAAATGACGGCGAAAAATGTTTATACGATCCTTTTAACCCGCAGATATGATGTGTACGACAATCTGATGAAAGATTTGGGCATAACAAAAAATGACGTATCTTTGAATTCTGATAGTTTCAATTCGTCCGGTAATGCTAGCCTTTCCGGTTTGATTCATCTAAATATCGATGTGACCGATTTGTGGCCAAAAATTCACCCTGAATCGGTGATTTATAATTTTCAAGGTGGCCGAGAAAGAAATATTTACGTCCTCAGGAGAAATGCTTGGACGAGTATTTTATATGAAAAATTATACGCGGAAAGTAAATTACCTTGTCCAATTTCTTTCCGCAATGCGAAAATTTCAGAAAATGGTATATTTGCTACTGTGACAGGCAAATGCCCAGAATGCAGATGCAATTTTTTCGGATACATAGCAAACGAGCCTCGACCAAACGAAACTATAATAATGGAATGTGAAATTCGGGGCTTCGATCCCGCAATAAAGCATGTAAAAAAACGACAACTCAAAGGTGAAGCACGTTCCATTGTCTCAAAGCAGTTGGTAGAAGGAAATAAATTGTCGTGTCAATGGCGGCGTGAGGAAGCCGATAAAAAAATGATCCGTTTGGGAGAAAAGGAACCCCCGCATCTTTACACCAATAAGGTCCTAAATAAAGCCAAACAAGAGAGACAGGACACTGTGCTTGGCATTAAATCTACTGACATCTTTGAAAGCTTGCATCTAATGATGTACAGTGCGCGGTATAATGGTGCCATCAAAAGGATCAGTATGAATCCATTGCAAGTAATTTATTGGACCAAAGATCAACAGCTAGTTTATGAACATTACCATAACTTCGTCTGCATCGACGGTACAGGATCCTTGGTGAAAAAAATTAAGTTGCCGAATGGAGAGCTTTGCCCGCATGTATACTTGTATCAAATGGTTACACAAGTAGACGACAAAACTGCTCCCGTCTGTCAAATGCTGTCGTCGGCACACAGCACGGATGACATTCTGATGTGGCTTAGAATTTTTCTAAA
Source organism: Choristoneura rosaceana (assembly GCA_037349165.1). Lineage (NCBI taxonomy): Eukaryota > Metazoa > Arthropoda > Insecta > Lepidoptera > Tortricidae > Choristoneura > Choristoneura rosaceana. Next base: position 4,659,076 of record JAZBNJ010000017.1, read on the forward strand.
ATCTGCATACTTCCGCATACCGAAAGAATGCGTATGCGATTTTGACAAGGCTCTACTGGGTGCGGTTGCACAAGCGTTTGGGCAGGTCATGAGCCTCAAACATTATTTGGCTGTATGCTTTGACGCGCTAATGAATAATACAGAAAAATTACCGCCCTGTTTTATACGGCTGGACGTGTGTCATTTCACGAATATGATCGCTAGGTGGAAATGTTTTGATGATAAACATAAGCTGGTAAGAAAGTTTTATCTGAGAGCGTTAGCGATTTTAAGAAAACAAGAATCCGTGGAACAATTTACTACTATCGCCGAAGCCATAATAACATTGGCCTTAGACCACAACGGACAATCGGACGGTCATGCGGAGCAGGCGCGTAATTTTCTGGCCGATAAAATAAGAGCGTTGCCTTCTTTATCAGAGGAAGAGGATGAGAGTAAAGATAAACAAGACGGGAAAGTAGAAAGTGTAGAGCCGGACAAACTAGAAGAAGAAAATGAGATTTCTTGTGTAAAAGATAACAAACAATGGAAAATTCAAATATGGGTTGATACCCTATACCAACGTATACAGGACCTAATTGAGGTTAAGAATAAGGGTACTGTTGCTGTTTGTATAAATGGCTACCACTGCCCCAAATTAGGAAAGAAATTAAAAACTTTGCTCCTATATTTTCCGCTGTTTAGCGAAGTTATGCGTGGTCCTTTTCAGTATGGATCGACGAACGCAACCTCAGCAGCCGTAGAGTCAGAGTTTAATGACCTCAAAAATCGCACTTTAAAAAACGTTGCCTCAACGATGCGTGTCGACAAATTTGTGGCAACGCACATACTATCGTTACCAGGGAAATTGAAATTGGTTATGGCCGGCACCGACATAGATGAGGCTCGCGATGATGCACATGTGGTCAATGACGATCTCGACCTCAAGATCAAATGTGAAAATAATGAAACAAAAACTACGCCGCCGTTAACCACTACCGCTGAGTGCGCAAATGAAACCGAGGGCAATATCGATGTGTTAGATATAGACGAAATGCGTGCCGAGCATAACTGGCGGAACAAAAACGAAAGTAATTCTAAGCCATTCCGGTACGCGGACCCGTGTCCGACGTTTAACGCGGCGGCGCAATTCCCCGTTGAATTACCAACCATCCCGAATGGAAACGTCTGTCCGGTGGTAAAAAATAAGGGACGCTCCATAAACATCATCAATACCTGTTCATTTGACAGTCTATGTCAGATCTTGGCATTTGCAATTAATCATAACGACGTTTATAAATCAAAAATAATCACCTCTACGTCTCCAATCTTTGCTTGCGTCCTCGAGCTCGTCGGGCCTGGGCTGTCGAAAAAGTTTTATCTAAATAGAGCAGAAATTTTACTAAACACTCAAAAACTTAAAACTGAGTTGAAACGGAACGCCATTATAAAGCTAGCTGCCACCGCAAATATTGGTGATATGGCGAGCTGGATGTTGAAAGAAGATCCTAGCTGTGAACGAAAAAAATACTGTGCAATCTGCAAAATGGAAAATACAAAAAAGACAATAATGATGTCAGTTGATTTCGATAAATGGATAAAACATGGGGCAACCGGATTGGCCGATGCACTAAATCTAGATGATCAACCCAGACCTTGTTGCGGACAGCCTCCTGTTTGTACAGTACAATACGGTCCACACTTAATTATAGAGACCGATATCGGCGGAGACAAGCAAGATACGCTGCAAGAATTCCCGGATCGTCTTACAATATCAGACTGCGGCGATGCCTTTCAGTTGGCTGGCCTTGTAGCCTACAAAGGGTGCTATAGCAAAACATCCGTAGGGCATTATGTAGCGTACATTAAAATTGGCTCTTCTTGGTTACTATGCGACGACACCAAGCCTAAAGCAAAGCCCATGTATGTTGATGAGAAATCCAAAGTGTCGGCTCATTTGTGCATTTACGTGCGTGAAATTAATACCTAATTAATATGATAGTTTATAATTTGACTAGAGATCAAAGAAAGAAACATAATAATAATAATAATAAGTGTAATTCAGTTGATTTAAATGGACTGCCTGATAAATAAGTTCAAAGTTAAATAATAATAAAAACATCCGTGCGCGTCATGTTGTGTCAATAAAGACATATTATCGAATTGTGATTCTTTAAATTAAACTGATAATGACTGTCTTTTCCATTTTGTTTAATTCAACCATGAATGTGACCGATTGGTCGCTGGTTATACGTCCTGACTCAATGGCATACAATTTTCAGGGTGGTGAAGTGTGAAATGTTCACTTCGCGTCCTTAGCTGTTACTTGTGCTTGGACAAGTACTTTCTTGAATGAAAAAATATACTTATACATTGTTCTAACTAAATGCCCTAAATGCACACTTTCTTGGATACGAAATATAAGAATTCATCCCCGTTGTAGATAATGATCAGGAAAAATCGTCATCATTTGCAACGAAAAATTAGAGCTGTTTAGAGGCATTCTATAGAGGTAAGCGACCCAGCTCTTGTTACAGACAGCCCATGCTGTCTATACTGCAGGATACGGCGCGCACATGATTATAGAAACTCACAATAAAAGATTATTTTTAATACGAACAGATTTAAAATCAGTAAGCCATAACAAAACGGCTCTACCGAACCATTTCTAAAAAATAATGCCATAGGACATGGGACAATAATACTGATTAAGTATCTACTACTCACATTCATCAAATCAAAATGAAAAATAAAACGAAAGCGATTAAAAAAAAACTTGGAATGTGAAATACTCAATTTAATTTTCATCTAAACACACCATTTGCGAAAAAAAAAACAGAACAGTTCCATCGGTCGACGCGATAAATCGAGACAATCGACCTAGATAAAGTCGCAGACAATCTTCTATCACATCACAAACAAATTATAATAACAAATAAATTATAATAATAAATGTCATAGCACTAACATTTTAAACAATACAAACTAACAGATTTCAAAATAGGTTGGCTTAAAATAAAACGACTACCGATATATTTCTCAAAATAATACAGTTCAATACATGTAACATGAATTAAAGAAGATTTTTTATGAATACAATGACTATTATTTAATATCACTTGCATAATAACAAACATTAAAAAAAAAAACTTATTGCTAGATTATACCAGCGTTGCCGCAAAATAGTGTATGAGTAGGTACATGATATAGGATCATGTTTTTTAGCAAATATATTTTTTTTATTTCTCACTTTTTAGTGATTCGTAGCCAAAGTGCATCTCACAACGATTCCATCAAGCCCAAACACATAAGTTACATTGTTTTATAACAGAGTTCCGTTGCCTACCTTCTGGCTTCAGCACCAGATCAGTTCGAAAGAATCATTAACTTAAAGCTTCTTCTTACTCGCTTATCTAGGTATGTTAATCATGATCATTTATAAACGAGCGAGCATTACTTAGCTTCGACGAGTTCCATTGGTCACCTATGGTCTTCTTCATCAGGTCCAGGTTACCAAATGATACACTCTGGATGTAAATGCTCATCTTAATGCTAAAAATGCCAAAATCGCCACAGGTGTGCTTATAAAATTTGAGGTTTGCCCTCGATTTCCCTAGGATCCTCAGATCTTGACTTGGTGACAATGAGACTACCTCAGAAGAATACCCTTTCGAATAAAAAAAGAATTTTGAAAATCGGTCCACAATTGACTGAGTAATCGGTGAAAATACATAAAAAAAAAATACAAACATTGGAACATAGAACCTCCTCCTTTTTTGGAGGCCGGTTAAAAATAAATTTCATTTCGTTTCAAAGCCGAACCTTTAGTTAGCGGGAGAGCCTTGAATTATTGGTGTTATTGGTTATATTGGTTAAAAAAATGTATATACATATAATAATAATTATTATTTATTTATTTGCATAGAATATGGTTACATAATATGGATGTTTTAGGTGTACAGTTTGATGTCCAGGCATATTCTGCTGCACATGCAACATACAAATATAGAATACTAGCTTTTTCCCGCGGCTTCGCTCGCGTTAAATTTGGGGTACACACATTTACTTTCTACCATCTTTATTTTCGTGTTTTAATTGATTTTTCGGAGGATCATATTTGCAAATTTTCGAATTCAAAAATCATTTTGAAGCCATGTTTCACATCTTCAGGTCAGGGGTGTAATTTTAGAAAACCTTGCTTATAATTCCCGTGGGATAGGAATAAGTGAATTTAATAGAAAACCACACTGTCCGCGATTGAATTTAAACAGGCCTCTATTATTTGAATTATTTAGGGTATCGATTTTTAAAAAGCATTCACTAATAGATTTTTTTTTAGATCAGCTCAGTTGTTTCAGAGATTACATCCAATAAACAAAGAAACAGACAATGTTTAAAAAGACAAAAATCCTTACTATGTGCACTTCTATGATCCTTTATCCACTTACTTGCATGTGTACAAAATCCAGGTCTGTAAAATCCGTAGCTTAAGCTATGCGCTGTCTGTCAGTCAGTCAGCATGTCACGGTGTTTTTTCGTAGCAAGGCAAACTGTTTTATAGGTGTGGATACATTTTGTTAAGTAACAAGTTAATTGTTTTGGCGCAGGTACTAATGTGTCCTAACCGTTAAGGAGTTTAACCTTCCATTATCACCTCACCTGAATAACCTGAAAGAATATAACTATCGGTCTATACATACCTATAATCATATTAAAAAAATTCTCAACTCCTAAAGAAAATATATGAAATTAAACGTAATGCGTGACTACAAAATTTGAGGGTTGCCCTCGATTTCCCCATGATCCCGTCACTAGATCCTGATTTGGTGACAATGAACCACTTCGGGAGCATACTCATTAAAATAAAAAAAGATTTTTTTTAAATAAATAAGAAGGAAAAAGAAAAATCCCGATTTTCCAGTTCCCGTAATAATTTTTGGGAAATACTCTCTCAACGCTGCCCTACACTCCCCAAGGAATCCACTTCCCAAATTTCAGCTTTCTACGACCAGTAAAACGAAAAATCCCGTTTTTCCCGTTTCCGTTTTTAAGTCCTCTCTCAATGCTCCTCTACACTTCCCAAGCAATTTGCATACCGATTTTCAGCTTTCTGCGTCCAATAAAACGAAAAATCCCGTTTTTTCTCGTTCCCTTCAGAATATTGGGAAATTCCCTTACACCGCTCCCATCAGAATTTCGGGAAATTCTTTTGTAGTGCTCCCCTACAACCCCCAAGGGAACCTAAATGCCAATGCATAAATTTCAGTTTTCTACGACCAGTAAAACGAAAAATCCATCCCATTGAACTGAATATAAATCCCCGTTTTTTCCTTTTCCCGTGGGAATTTCCAAAAATCCTTAAAATAATTTTTTACTATTATAATCACCTACTTTTATGTCAAATTTGAAGAATCTAGTAATTCATTGTTCATGGAATTCCGTTGAACTGAATATATAAATCCTGTTTTTTCCTTATCCCGTGGGAATTTCCAAAAATCCTGAAATTAATGTTTTAAGTAATGTAATAATCTACTTGTGTATCAAATTTGAAGCGTCTAGTTATTATAGTTACTGAGATAGGGTCATTCCGAATCGAATATATAAATCCTGATTTTTCCCGATCCCGTGGGAATTTCCAAAAATCCTTCCTTAGTGGTTGCCTGCATTGTATAAGCTATCTATGTGCAAAATTTCAAGTCTCTAGGTCCAGTGGTTTGGGCTGTGCGTTGATATATCAGTCGGTCAGTCAGTCAGTCAGTCAGTCAGTCAGGACTTTGAATTTTATATATATAGATTTACTGACTCAGTCTAAGGCTATGAATATTTATCTAGAAAGAAGTCTAAGGTTACATTCAATGTCAAACTGGTTATACTCTATAGAAAAAGAAATGGCAATGTCAGTAGAAATACAATACATATGAATGTCAATATGAATACAAACATTATTTATCAGGATTTAAAAAAATCATTTACTGAGTAAAAGCAATGTTGTATGAGATACTTGTTAATGTTTAATACGAACGATTTGTCTTCTATCAATCTGACATAATCTGGCAATGAATAAAAAAGCCTCATAGACATGTAGTACGATTTTTCTTAAATATACCAATGTCTGACCTCTGGAATTGTAAGGCTGGGTTCTTGTTTTGAAGAACTCAGGGTGTCTTTTCACAAATATACAGGCTTCTCTTATGTACCTACAAGCATGATAACGGTAGGATATGTAGCTCTTTGACTAATGGTCTCGATACCCTGCTCCATATAATTATCACACGAATAAATTTTTTTGTGCTTTAAATGCGCGATCGACGTCTATCGAGTTACCCCATAACAGAATGCCCGTAGGTATCTTAACACCGAGGCCACGTAGGCATGATACGTACAAAGCGCTGCCTCCCGGGATGCTATGTTCTTTACCCTAGCTAATGGAAATAAGAATTTGTCAATTTTATTACATATATTTTCTATGTGATGATTCTACTTGCAAAACTTATCCAAAGTGAAACCGAGAAATTTTATCGTATCTGTTTCAGTGATAGCTTTATTTTTAGGGTTCCGTACCCAAAGGGTGCCAACGGGACCCTATTACTGAGACTCCGCTGTCTGTCTGTCTGTCTGTCTGTCTGTCCGTCTGTCACAGGGCTCTATCTCTTAAGCCGTAAAAGTTAGACACTTGAAATTTTCACAGATTATGTGTTACTGTGGCCGCTATAACAACAAATACTAAAAATAAAATAAAGTTACAAATTAAAGGGGGTCGTCATACAAGAAACGTGTTTCTTTTGAGCGTTTTTTGGTTGCTAGGCGTTATTATCCGTTGCTAAGTCGCCGAGCAACGGCTAGCTATGTCGTTTAAATATTTACCTTTACGTTTTCGATTTTAATGATGTTTTATAAAAGTTTCGATCATATAATTAGCGAATGTCTGGTTTATTCGTTTTTGTGCAAAATTAATGAAGTAATTTATAAAACCACAAACCTCAATAAGCCAAGTTTGATAAAGCGTTCGTCAAATCCACACTGTACTAACACTGTTTACCTATTGTTTTTTTTTACGCTAAAAAAATCACACTAAGTATTTAACACTATTTACAAGGTTTATAATACGTTTTAAAATTTATTCACTCTAGTCAAGCTTCTTATTATTTAATTACATAACAGACGAATTCGCCGAATTTCCCGCGAATGATTTTTTTTTTATTTTATTTTTTTCTAGCCACGCGGTGCCTTGCGCGGCCAAAGATTTCAGAAGCAAACAGCCAGATCCAAAGAGGTTGAGAATTCAAATTGTTTTTTATTCGAAATACTTGCACAAGTGCTTACATTTCGGTGATATTTTTAAATTATAAATCATAAATCATTTATTTCGATAAAAACATGGTACATATTTTGTGGTAAGAAAGAAAGAGAAGTTTTCTTTAGCTTGCCCTGTTTGTTTATTTATTTATTTATCGTTTTTTTGGGTCAGATCTTCGAAGCTAAATTTCATCCACTTCCAATGGTCTGATTGACTTGAAATTTGGTATACTTATGTAAATTTGGAGACAATATAATAATCTGGTAGTGACATCTTGGTGGTCCTGCCAGGATCGCCTCTGCAGGAGGGAACTCCTCAATAGTTAATAGTACCGACTTGAAAGGTACAAATATGTAGTTTAGATGACAATGCAAGTACAGTCAACAAAAAGTACATTCGGCAAAAAAAGCTTGCATTAAAAGTTAAATTTTAACAAAAAGTTATTACAAGCATTATAATATTTATTTGCAGTGTGATGTTACTAGGTATGTTTGCTCGGGGTGGAATCTTTCAACTCAATTTTTCAACCGATTGAGCTGAATTTTACACGCATGTATAAATCCGATGACGATGCAATATTATTATGACGTAGAGCTGATCTGATGATGAAATTAGATGTTGGCCATAGGAATTCTGTAATAAAACGACACAACCGCATCGTACGGAGGTTCGGAACCCTACATGCGCGAGTCGTTCGCACTCGCACTTGACCGATTTTTATATTTAATGGTTAGATCTATGTCAAAATACCATATACGGGACTTATGAAGTTATTTTTACACAAATAATATCAGTCTACTCGTGACCACGGCAACTGTAACGTTGCCGAAACGTCGAGGTAAATATTACTTGTGTCAAAATAGCGTGATAAGTCCCGTATATGGTATTTTGACTATGAATGAGAATCACGAAAGTTTATAACGTTATATTGGCTCTATGTGTTTAGAACTGCATACGAGTAAGATTCGTTTTGTTCACGTTGATCTTTAAATTATTACTCTCCAGACACAACACTGAGTAGACAACAATACTGGTTCCGTCTGTCAAATGCTGTCGTCTGCACGTAGCACTGATGATATTCTGATGTGGCTGAAAATTCTTCTAAAATCTGTAAACGTTCGTATGCCATACGAATACGTATGCGACTCTGACCAAGCTCTACTTAGTATTAAGTGTGTCACGTTAAATACGAGCCTTTTAGTTAGCTGGCGTTGTGGCCTACACAGAGCCTTGAAGCAAAAACTCCGTAAGACATTATGTAGAGCTGTACATATTGTGCTATATAGTATAAATCCGTTGCCAGTTATTTATTACGAGTAGACCAAAGTTCAACAGGTATTTTAGGATCATCATGTCAGCCGAAAGACGTCCACTGCTGGACATAGGCCTCCCCCAAGGCTCTCCACTCAGACCGGTCTTGTGCTTTTCGCATCCACCGCAATCCCGCGATCTTAGCCAGGTCGTCGCTCCATCTTGTTGGAGGCCTACCGACAGCTCGTCTCCCGGTCCGCGGACGCCATTCGAGAACCTTCTGACCCCATCGGCCATCAGTCCTGCGTGCAATGTGCCCCGCCCACTGCCACTTCAGTTTCGCAATTCTTCGGGCTATGTCAGTAACCTTAGTTCTACTGCGGATATCATCATATATATTTTAGGATCACTAGGTGCCATATATTTTGTATGCACGGGATCTTTGGTGAAAAAAAAAAAAGATGCCGAATGGAGAACTTTGCCCGCACGTATGCCTGTATCAACACTGAAACATTACCGTCCTGTTTTATACGGCTAGGCAGACGTGTGCCATTTCACAATAAATATGATTGGTAGGTGGATGTGTTTCAATGATAAACACAAACTGGTGAGAAAGTTCTACCTCAGAACGTTAGCGATTTAAAACAGGTGTAAAAATTTCCAGCCAATAAAATAAGAGCGTCGCCATTCTTTCTCATATAATGAGGGAGAGGGAAATGAGAAACAAGACGGGAAGAGAGAAAGACCCAGGTGGAGAAAATGAGGTTTAGTGCATAAATGGTAACAAACATGGTACTCTCAATAAAAGATTATGTTTCATACGAACAGGTTTCAAATAAGTAAGCCATAAAAAAACGACTCTACCGAAACATTTCTAAAAATAATGCCACAAAAAAAAATAAGTGAAACAAAATAACGTGATATGCGAAAAAGTCCATTAAATTTTCGTCTAGTCTCATGGTCATGCAGAGCAGGCGCAAAATTTTCTAGCCGATATAATTTGAGCGTTGCCTCCTTTGTCAGAGGAAGAGGTAGGTAGAGAAAGAGAGAAAAAAGAAAGCACGACGATCCAGAAGAAGAAAATGAGTTTTCTTGCATAAAATATAACAAACATTTTACTCTCAATAAAAGGTTATGTTTAATACGCACAGGTTTAAAATATAGTAGTTAAGCCATAAAAAACGACTCTACCGAACCATTTTTAAAAATAATCCCGCAACATGCATGTGACATGAATATGATAACAACACTGATTTTTTACTACTTAAATTGTCAAATTATAATGAAAAATAAAATCGAAGTAAAAAACAAAACTTAAAAAAAATTGTACGAGATCTTTTGGTGAAAAAAATTAAGCTGCCGAATGCCCGCATTTGTGACTAGGCCTGTATCAAAATGTTTACACGAGTAGAGGACAAAACTGCACTTTTCTGTCAAATTCTGTCGTCTGCACATAGCACTGATGCCGACTGAGATTTTTTCTAAAATCCGTTGAATGAACAATGACTCTTTATTGTATCTACCAGCTTTTGCCCGCGGCTCCGCCCGCGTAGTATTCGGTTATCGCGCGCTGTTCCTTCGGGAACTGTGCATTTTCCAGGGATAAAAACTAGCCTATGTCACTCTCGGGCCCATAAACTATCTCTATGCCAAAAATCACGTCGATCCGTCACTCCGTTACGGCGTGAAAGACGGACAAACAAACAAAGAGACAAACATACTTTCGCATTTATAATATTAGTATGGATACCTAAAATAGTAGGTAAGCGATACAGAATCAGGTACACATAGAGAAAAATTGTAAGGTATGCAATAGGCTGCCTTGTCGTTCAAGCGAGCGATCTCTTCAAGGCAAACTCAACTAATAACAATAGTAGTAGTGTTGTTAACAATATGAATATGCACCATTTACGTAACAAATCTTAAAAAAAATATGCGTTGCCGCAAATAAGTATCATAAAAAAAAATTGGTACTTATGGTACTTATGGTAGAGCCAAGCCTTTTAGTGAGCGGCGCTAAGGCCTAATCGGAGCGGAGCGGACTTAAAATGTAGCATACCTACTCATTAGTAATAAAGCATTATTATGTATGCCCGGTGACGATACATTACCTCATCTGCTAGTTAAATTTTGGTGGTCCGACCAGTATCGTCACCGCAGGACGGAACTCTTCAACGGTTAATGGTATCGACATCGACTTGAAATTGGTACGCAGATGTAGTTTGGGTGACAATGCAAGTAGAGTCAACGTAATGTACAGTCAACAAAAAAGCCCGTTTTTTTTTTATTCGTCTGGAAGGCAAACGAGCAAGTGGGTCTCCTGGTGGTAAGAGATCAGCACCGCCCATAAACATCTGCAACACCAGGGGTATTGCAGATGCGTTGCCAACCTAGAAGACTAAGTTGGAATACCTCAAGTGCCAGTAATTTCACCGGCTGTCTTACTCTCCGCGCCGAAACACAACAGTGCAAGCACTGCTGCTCCACGGCAGGATTAGCGAGCAAGATGGTGGTAGCAATCCAAGCGGACCTTGCACAAGGTCCTACCACCTGCAAGCGTTTTATTATTTTTTTAACAAAAACTTATTTATTACTAGCCTTTATTTAACTGGTCCAGTTACATAGTATGTGACCCACATCCAGTAGTCAGTTCGGTTGGTAATTTGGCACACTTAAATCTGATGACAAAACAACAATCTGGTCGTAAAATCCTGGTGGTCCAGCTAGGCTCGCCTCCGCCGGAGGGAACTCCTCAATGGTTGATAGGACAAATACAAAACTTTGCATAATAATTTATTGTTCAATTTCAACGAGAAGGCGTTTAAGTGATACATACCAGTTGATGCTGCAGCCAGGGTCGTCTCTTCTTGAAGGAACTCCTCAATGGTTGATAGCACAGATATAAAGTTTAATAGTATCTACACACTTACATCATCATGGAAATTATGTAATGTACTGAATGGGGTCAGGAGTATCCCTGGTTTTACCGACAAACTTTATATCGAATGTCATTTTATCGAAAACGTTTCAAGAAACTGTTAATTATTTTATTTATTATTTGTTTATTTAGAAATAAATTGTTATTAGTTAGAAAAGCATTATGTCATGTAATTTTATCCCATCAACGTCCGACTTACGTCCGATTATACCATTTAAATATTTAAAATTTAATGTTACTTTCAGCTTGTTTGTTTACATCATAACAAAATGTTATTTATCAACCAAAAGGAACATTAATTCTCGTAATATTGTTTGGTGTTATTTTGTTTCGTGATCAGTTAATTCCAATTTTTTTTACCTACAACGCAAAAAGAGGGGTATTATAAGTTTGAACGCTATGTGTGTGTCTGTCTGTGGCACTGTAGCTCATAGGTAAATGGATGAACCGATTTGAATGCGGTTGTTTTATTTGATATCAGGTTTTCTAGCGATGTGTTTTAGACATGTATCATGACAATCGGTTTAGCCGTTTTTGAGATATTGAAATTTGAAGTGATATAGTCGGGGGTTGTCTAACTTTTTGTTGGTTAGGTTACGTTATATGATTTAAAAGGCAAACTGTTCAGGGAATATTATTTGGCAGATAGATGATTCGTTATGTATAAATTTGAAATGGCAGAATTACTAAACAACGATGTTAATTTGTTGAAAATTTCATTACAACAAACACAGAGGGTAAACTTATAATCTAACCAGATACCCCCCCACACATAAACTATTTGCTAACAGAAAAATAGGTTAGGTTAGAGCTGCGATAATTACATAATATATAAATAAAATAGGTTAGATTAGAACTGCGACCTTACCAGAATCTAACTCCTATTAGAAAAGTAGTTCAAGTTAAGTTAGAATAGAACTCCTACCAGAAAAGTACTTAGGTTAGGTTAGAACTGCGACCTTCGCAGAATCGAACTGTTACCAGTTTGCAGCAAACGCGAGCAATACTTTAGCACAATCTGTTGTTTTTTTTTATTCCAATAAAATAGCACTTTTTGATTTGCGATTTTCAGAAATAAATATATGGATATCAAAAACGGGTTGCGGCACAACCCAGTACTAGTTGAGCACAAACTGAGACGAAGTTGAAAAAAAAAATCAAAAACGCGGTAGTTTTTTTTTAACAATGTTTTGTAAGTAGTGAATAAATAAATATATTTATTTATTTATTTATTTTAAGAACACAAACAGTCATACATTAATGAGATATTGAAATATAAGTTTTAAGTATAAGGTAGCACAAGCTTAACACAACCTGGCACATACGAATTTTTTAGAAATTCAAATTCAAATTCAATAGCTGCTATAGTTTTCCTTGGAAGTTTGATATACTGACTACCATCCTTAATTTTTTGAAATTTTTCTACCCACCGGTTTAGATTTTAGAGGGGGGGACGCTCGATTTTAATGAAAATTTGCACTTTAAAGTTGAATATTTCGCAAACAAATGATTGAATCGAAAAATCGTTTTAGCAAACCCCTAATGGTTTTAAAATACCTATCCAACGATACCCGCCGCCCGCAACCAAATCACCGCCACTTTACGTCCATGGGAGGTACCCTAAAAAAAAATGTTTTTGAATTTTTAATTGTACTGTTTTGTCGGCATAGCTTACCTATATATCCGTGCAAAATTACAGCTTTCTAGCATTGATAGTCTCTGAGCAAAGCCGCGGACGGACAGACAGACAGACAGACAGACAGACAGACGGACAGACAGACAGACAGACAGACAGACAGACAGACAGACATGGCGAAACTATAAGGGTTCCGTTTTTGCCATTTTGGCTCCGGAACCCTAAAAACGTTTATTCTTGACACCGAGTCCATTTAAAAAAAAAGTACCATGAGAGGAAACATTCCTTTATTTTTAAAATTAAACAAAACTGCATTCCAAATATTTCTAATCGTCCCTTGTCTCACCCGGGAATCGAACCAACTAAAAATTAAAAAATAAAAACTCGCTATTTTATTACACAAATCAATAGGCTTAGTTCAGGATAAAAATTGCCTTATAAACATCTGGGGTTTGTTCGCCCAGCGTTGCATAAAAAAATACGTTCCATTTTTAGGGTTCCGTAGCCAAAATGGCAAAAACGGAACCCTTTTAATTTCGCCATGTCTGTCTGTCTATCCGTCCGCGGCTTGGCTCAGGAACTATCATTGCTAGAAAGCTGTAAGTTTTTACGAACATAATAGGTATATGTAAGCCGCGCTTATTACTATCCATACTTCCATACTTATATTATAAATGTGAAAGCGTGTTTGTATGTTTGTGTGTTTGTCCGTCTTTTACGCCGTAACGAAGCGACGGATCGACGTGATACATTGGCTACTTTTTATCCGGGAAAAATGCACAGTTCCCGAGGGAACAGCGCGCGATATACGAATACTACGCGGGCGGAGCCGCGGGCAAAAGCTAGTATGTACATATATGTATGTGCGTGATGGCCTAGTAGTTTAACCTATCGCCTCTCAAGCACACCCCGGCTCGCACCTCTGAGTTTTTCGAAATTCATGTGCGGAATTTCATTTGAAACTTACCACGAGCTTTGCGGTGAAGGAAACCATCGTCATGAAACCCACACAAACATGAGAAGCAATTCAATGGTGCGTGTGAAGCTCCCAATCAGCACTGGGCCCGCGTGGGAACTACGGCCCAAGCCCTCTCATTCTTAGAGGAGGCCTGTGCTCAACAGTGGGACGTATATAGGCTGGGATGATATATATGTAAGCTAAGCCGACAAAATGGTAACCAATCTTTTCGCTTCAGTGATTTGTTTGCAACAAAATATTCAACTTTAAAGTGCAAATTTTCATAAAAATCGAGCGTCCCCCCCCCCTCCTCTAAAATCGGTGGGTGGAAACATTTGAAAAAATTCAAGATGGTAGTAAGTATATCAAATTACAAGGAAAACTATAACGGTTAAGTTTTCTTGAGAATTATAAGTAGTTTAAGAGTAAACAGCAGCCTAAGGTATAAAATATACCTAAACTTGAAATATTTCGTACAAAATACGTAATACCTAGAAAAATATTACTTACTAGCTTATGCCCGCGACTACGTCTTCGCGGACCTAGGTTATCGCGCGGTGGCGCCCTCTACCGAAATAAAAAGTATTCTATGTTGATCCTTGGGGCTTAAATTATCTCTATACCAAATTTCATCAAAATCGGTTCAGTGGTTTCGACGTGAAAGCGTAACAGACAGACAGACAGACAGACAGACAGAGTTACTTTCGCATTTATAATAATAGTAGGGATTTTTTTCGTAATGGCTACGGAGCCCTATTTCGGGCGTGTCCGACACGCTCTTGGCCGGTTTTAAACTTTTCGTCTGTACGCGTATAAGAAATAATTATTTTAGATAGATTAGATTAGATCTTAGATTTATTATTACCATTTGGAGATTTTCTTATAGAAGCCTGTCTGTATAGCGTTTTTTTTTCTTCAAAATTTGCAATAATAATATGTCGATTTTCTGAAAAATTTAAAGAGATATCAAAAAACGGATTGCGGCACAAGTCAGTCCTACCTAAGCACAAACTGGCACAATGCTGAAAAAACTGATTTTCCAAAATGGCGCTGCTGAGATTACTTTTTTTTATTTCCAATTATCTCTGAAACTATTGATGCTATCGAGAAACAGTGTTCGGCACAAGTGAGCACAAGTCTAGCACAAACTAGCAGATTATATATATTTTTAGATTTTTGGAAATGGCGGTGCCAAGATGTTTGTTGTTTCGCGTTTTTTTTTAAACTATAAGCGATATCGATAAACTGATTACAGCACAAGTCTAGCACAACCTAGCACATACGTAATTTTTTTGACACCGAGTCCATTTTATGACGTGGACTCTCGTCTACATTATTATTTGTGTTTTAAAAAATCTGTGTCATATCAGAATAATATTATGATGTTGCAGCAAGTGCGAATTTAAGCACTTTACTTTTTTTTTAAATATATCTTTTCTTCCTCTTTGATTTGCGATTTTCTGAGAAATTTAAAGAAATATCAAAAAACAGGTTGCGGCACAAGTCAGTAAGTACTACCTAAGCAAAGCACAAACTGGCACAACGTTGAAAAAATTGATTTTCCAAAATGGCGTTGCTGAGATTATTTTTTATTTGCGATTATCTCTGAAACTACTGATGCTATCGAAAAACAGTTTTCGGTACAAGTGAGCACAATCTACCAGATTATACGTTATTTTAAAAGGTCTGACTGGGGTGGAGCGGGATCTCCTGGCACAGGTTTCTTTGTAAATTTAATAGGAGATCTCTCATGTTAGTACATAAGATGTCTTAATTAACAACAATAAATATTTTTCATTTTATTTTTTTTTTCATTTTTCATTTTCGGTTTTTTAAAATGGCGATGCTAAGACGTTTTTTTTTTGTTTTTCGTTTTTTTACGAAACTATAAGCGATATCAAAAAAACTGATAACAGCACAAGCTAGCACAAGTCTAGCACAACCTAGCACATTCGTAATTTTTTGAAATTTTTACACCGAGTCCATTTTATGACATATACTCTCGTCTACATTATGATATGTGTTTTAAAAAAATCTGTGTATCATATCAGAGTATGGTGTACAGCACGTGCGAGCACAACTTAAGAACAATATATAGCGATTTTTTTTTTCAAAATTTTCAAAAATATGTCGCTACCTACATTTTTTGATTTGCGATTTTCTCAAAAATTTAAAGAGATATCAAAAAACGGATTGCGGCACAAGTCAGTCCTACCTAAGCACAAACTGGCACAATGTTGAAAAAATTGACTTTTCAAAATGGCGGTGCTGAGATTTTTTTATTTGCGATTATCTCTGAAATTATTGATGCTATCGAAAAACAGTTTCCGGCACAAGTGAGCACAAGTCTAGCACAAACTAGCAGGGAATATTTTTTTTCGATTTTTCAAAATGGCGGTGCTGAGACGTTTTTTGTTTTTCGTTTTTTTACGAAACTATAAGCGATATCGAAAAACTGATAACAGCACAAGCTAGCACAAGTCTAGCACAACCTAGCACATTCGTAATTTTTTGAAATTTTTACACCGAGTCCTTTTTATGACATATACTCTCGTCTACATTATGATATGTGTTTTAAAAAAATCTGTATATCATATCAGAGTATGGTGTACAGCACGTGCAAGCACAACTTAAGAACAATATATAGCGTTTTTTTTTTCAAATTTTTCAAAAATATGTCACTACCTACATTTTTGATTTGCGATTTTCTGAAAAATTTAAAAAGATATCAAAAAACGGATTGCGGCACAAGTCAGACCTACCTAAGCACAAACTGGCACAATGTTGAAAAAATTGACTTTTCAAAATGCCGGTGCTGAGATTCTTTTTTATTTGCGATTATCTCTGAAATTATTGATGCTATCGAAAAACAGTTTTCGGCACAAGTGAGCACAAACTAGCAGGGAATATTTTTTTCGATTTTTCAAAATGGCGGTGCTGAGACGTTTTTTGTTTTTCGTTTTTTTACGAAACTATAAGCGATATCGAAAAACTGATAACAGCACAAGCTAGCACAAGTTGAGCACAACTTAGCACATACGTAATTTTTTGAAATTTTTGACACCGAGTCCATTTTATGACAGACTCTCGTCTACATTATGATATGTGTTTTGAAAAAATCTGTGTGTCATATGAGAATATGGTGTACAGCACGTGCGAGCACAACTTAAGAACAATATATAGAATTTTTTTTTTTTGAAAATTTTCAAAAATATGTCGCTTTCTACATTTTTTGATTTGCGATTTTCTCAAAAATTTAAAGAGATATCAAAAAACGGATTGCGGCACAAGTCAGTCCTACCTAAGTACAAACTGGCACAATGTTGAAAAAATTGACTTTTCAAAATGGCGGTGCTGAGATTTTTTTTTTATTTGCAATTATCTCTGAAATTATTGATGCTATCGAAAAACAGTTTTCGGCACAAGTGAGCACAAGTCTAGCACAAACTAGCAGAGTATATATTTTTTCGATTTTTCAAAATGGCGGTGCTGAGACGTTTTTTTGTTTTTCGTTTTTTAAGGAAACTATAAGCGATATCGAAAAACTGATAACAGCACAAGCTAGCACAAGTCTAGCACAACCTAGCAAAACCTTTTTTTTTTAATTTGGACAAAGTGGCGGTGCTAGCTCAAAAAAAAGTTTTTTTGAAATATTTTTTCCGTTAACTGGAATTTTCAAAAATGGATAGCAGCACAAGCTAGCACAAACCTAGCACAACCTAGCACAACCATTTGTTTTTCGAATTTCCAAAATGGCGGTGCTAACTTCACTCACATAGGAATTTAACATTATTGACTGTTTCTATGGAAGTACCACTCATAACTACTCGGAGACAATCTGTTTTCTTAGTGTTTTGTTTAAACAGCATTATTTGAGTTTTGTCCGCATTTAAACTTAGGTTGTTAAAAGTAAACCATTCGCAAAAAGACGAGAGTGCAACATCAACCACCCGATTAAGCTCTACCATACTATCAGCATGAACTGTAGCATTAGTGTCGTCAGCAAACATTACCAAATTACAATTTGGTAATAAGTTAGACATATAATTGATCAGATCATTTGTAAAAATAATAAATAGTACTGGGCCTAAAATAGACCCCTGCGGTATACCTCTTCCTACCTTGACCAGACTAGACTTTATCGATCTTTCACGACCTAAGTTTCTATCCTTAATCTCTACATATTGTTCGCGGCCCTCAGAATAGTAAATTTTCAACTCGCTCGCATCTAAAGTAGCCAGAGGCTAGGCCCGATTTGACATTTACCAATTACAGAGCTGTCAAGAGCATACGTCAGCTGTCAAATAGCGATTTAGTTTTCCCGGAACCCTTCGCGTAGTTTTGCGGAAAGTTTGCCCGATGTTTTTGGGGTTGCGTATGATTTTTGGTTGAATAGAAACTGTTCCTCGATTCAAATTTTGCAGGTGGTAGGACCTTGTGCAAGGTCCGCCCGGATTGCTACCACCATCTTGCTCGCTAATCCTGCCGTGAAGCAGCAGCGCTTGCACTGTTGTGTTTCGGCGTGGAGAGTAAGACAGCCGGTGAAATTACTGGCACTTGAGGTATTCCAACTTAGGCCTCGAGGTTGGCAACGCATCTCCAATACCCCTGTTGCAGATGCTTATGGGCGGTGGTGATCTCTTACCACCAGGAGACGCACTTGGTACGTTTGCCTTCCATGCGTATAAAAAAAAAGAAATGCTTACGCTGATTTTAATGAAACTGCTAGATATCTATATATATATAAAAGGCAAACCTGACTGGGTTATATATCAACGCCCAGCCCAAACCGCTAGGCCTAGAAACTTGAAATTTTGTACAGAGGTTCTTTTTATGATGTAAGTGAGCACTAAGAAAGGATTTTTAGAAATTCATCCCCTAAGGGGGTGAAATGGAGGGGTGAAGCTTATATGAAACTTTCTCATTTCTGGACTTAGAAGTATGAAAATAGTTGTGTAAGTTTTCGATTACCATTAAATATTATCTGTGTAGGTGAAATGGATAAAATTTTCCCCTAAAGGGGTAAAATGGGGGGTAAAGTTTGTGTGGAAATTTTCTAATTTCTGGACTTAGAAGTATGTAAACATGTGTATAAGTTCTCGTTTAGAATTAAAAATTATCTGTGTAGGTGAAATGGATAAAATTTCCCTCTAAAGGGGTAAAAAAGCGCGCAATAACCGAATTCCACGCGGGCGAAGCCGCAGGCAAAAGCTAGTAAAATATATTTTTCCGGATAACACACGTCTTAAATCGAGTTTAGCTCGACATGCGCGTGTTGCAGCTGCCGCCGAGTCGCGTTGCTCCGAGGAAGAAGGGCTACGGATTAGCCCGAAACATAAAGAGCTAAACTCGATTTAAGACGCGAGTTATCCGGGAAAATATATTTAATATGAGTGAGTCTCATGGTAGTTTTATGTTCAAAATTGCTAGATATAAACGTACACGAATAAGTTCGCGTACTCCATTTATTTTAACATTTGAAACTTAACGGTAGAATTTGCACACGTTTTTAAATGAAACAACGAAACTATTTAAAATTGTTTAAAATTGTATTATTATTATTATTTATTTTAATGGAATTATAAATTACCTTTAGCTTATTTAATTAAATATTTGTACGCTTGCTTGCAAGCTGAATACAAGGACAACAGTTATAGTTATAAGACCAATGTATTTTTTACTGTATTCTTACAAATAAAGTTAATTTGAATTTGTGTGAATTTCTATGACAAAAACATATAAATTAGGTACACACGTGAACTTATTACACGCGCAGATAGGGTTCCGTAGAAGTTACGAAAAAAATCAAGCTATATTTTCTAAGAATTCTAATATGTTACCTACGGAATTCTAAGCAGAGGGTTTTCACGTCGAAGGCAAAAATACAATACAATACAATACAAATACTCTTTATTGTACACCAGAAATAGTAAACGATACAGAAAACAGGTACACAGAGAAAATTACAAGGTAAGCAACAGGCGGCCTTATCGCTTAAGAGCGATCTCTTCCAGGCAACCTTTTAAATACTCGCCGCTCCAGTAGTTTATTTAACGTAAATCCAGGTATTTTTGTTTAGTAATCTGGAAAATGTGAAATGTGTACCTCCCTTATTTATTCGTACATTTTAATGAGACAAAACTTTGGCAATATTTCGCAAAGTCGCGAAGTTTCGTTACGTTTTAGAACTTGGCGGTATCTTTTACAAGCTTTAGAATATTTTAAGTGGGTAGTTATTTGTTTTGTGAAAATAAATTTAATTTAAGTATAGGTGTATGACTTAATAGATATACTTATAATACTAGCTTATGCCCGCGACTTCGTCTACGCGGATCTAGGTTATCGCGCGGTGGCGCCCTCTACCGAAATAAAAGGTATCCTATGTTGAAAAAACCGACTTATTTCTTATTAAGTGCTTCAATGCCAAGTTTCATGGTTTTATTTTCGACAGCGACGAACTTCCACCATATAAACTTTCACCCCCTATTTCAACCCCTTAAAGCCTCTTTTTCGCGATAAAAGATAGCCTATGTTCTTTCCCAAGGTCTATTCTATCTCTGTACCAAATTTCATCAAAATCGGTTCAGCGGTTTTGGCGTGAAAGCGTAACAGACAGACAGACAGACAGAGTTACTTTCGCATTTATAATATTAGTATGGATTATTTTATTATGAAAAAATGACTTTCTGCCAAGTTTCTTTCGGCGCATTCTTCTTGGCAATGATGGTCATTCCGAAAGCGCTGGTAGTTTAAAAAAATGACGTGCAAAAGTGCCCATTGCGGCCTATTTACTGAATAAATGATTTGAATTTAAAATGTTCACTTTCATATCTGACGTTTCTTCATCAGGTCAAGATCTGGTTCCAAAACCGGCGCATGAAATGGCGCAACTCCAAGGAGCGGGAACTCCTGGCTTCAGGAGGATCCAGGGAGCAGACGCTGCCGAACAAGAACAACCCTCACCCGGACCTGTCGGATGCGGAAGCCGATAAGAAACCAGCGCCTGATGATGAAGAGAAATTCGCAGCTGCTGCAGAGTTTCGAGGTAAGCTGGAGGAGATGACTTCAGAAAAGGAGTTTTTAAATTTCATACTATACATTTACCACGCGCAGTGGCGGATTAGGCATATATATATAGCAAGAGTAGCAAATGCTACGGACCCCGCGCATCTAGGGGCCCCGTTGACCAATGCACTCTGATCGTAAAAAACGTCAATTCAGATAGAAGCATGTTTTTTTCTAAATTAATGTAAATAGAACAAAACCAACACGAAACACCGCCAAAGAAAGAGATGGTATCAATATGATCGACTTAAATATAATATTTTACTTATACTAGAAACTTGAAGCAAATCAAGGGCCCCGTGATAAAATTTGCTACAGGCCCCGCGCTGACTTAATCCGGCTCTGACCACGCGCCATATAAATCTGCCTAAAAGCACAAAACACAGATAGTTCAGAAATCAATTAGTCCGGTAGCCGACTGCATGAAACCCTACCTCATAAAAAAATAGAAAATACCTACTTTGTCGGGGTAGCTGACTTTTAGTAGCTTCAACTGCTCTTGGTCGGCCGCGGCTTAACATGGCAAATTTTGCGCAATAGAAAAAAAAGTGGTGCAAAAATTCATCAAAAAAAAAACCTCATCGAAAAATAGAATGAAACTTTTATTGATAGGATAGAGACCTTTTGAGGACAGTAAAAAAAGTGGTCGGCCAAATCCTGTGTTGGCAGGTTCTTGTGTCCGACCAAATTTGTGGTACCATGCGACAGCTTCATTTTTACCTCATCGAAAAATTTGAATGAAAAAAACGGATTATAATAGCTAAATTAAACCTGTTGACGTACATTTTAGTCAGCCTCACCTTAGTCTGGCAGTTTTTAATCTCCATTCAAGTGCGCTCGAGCAACGCACACATAGACACTGCTCACGGACATGATATCTCGGACCGGTTGGGACCAGTGCGAGCGCGAGTGCCATCCGCTTGGGACACGCGTCTGAGAACTTTTTGTGCAATTCATCAAAATCGCTTCAGCCGTTTTTGAGATATTGAACTTTGAAGTCGGGGTCTCCTAACTTTTAGTTGGTTAGGTTAGGTTATAAGTAAAAAAAAGTTTACTAGCGTTCCTTGTTCTAGGTTACGAAGACAAGATGGCGCCCCCGTTCTACCGTGACAGTCAGCCATTTTCCAACATGGAGGACGGCGAAGATTTTGACAGTGACAGCGCCAGTGACGAAGAAATAAATGTAACCTGACGTGTTTGTCTATAAATCCTTGTAAATAGAACAGTTTTAGTGATCTAGAGGGTTAAAGAAATAAGGGTATTAATAATAAAAATAAATTCTTTATTTCAGACCGTACAGATCCATATATATGTTTGTAGCCGTAGGCTTAAGGTTGGAGAAACGGGTACACTGCGTGAGAATAGTCTAGACGACTAAAAAAAACTGTTTAGTCCGTCAGGTGGATAATTTAAAAATATCGTGCACATATTTTTTCTTTTCTTTGACAAACAAAACAAGACGAGGATACAGTGCTTAGAAGTTTCGAGTGACGTCACTATATGGTACGATTTTTACATAGTGACGTCACAAGCCCCCACTACGAAAGTTTGATGATCTATACCTTTGTCGATTTCTAATAAATAGATAAAGCAAAAAATACGTGTCCCATATTTTTCCATAATCTAACTGTCGGACTAAATAGAATGATATATTTTTAACCCAGTCGTTATCCCTATTAAAGACCTGTGGCAGAAACAGAAAAAAAAAGTAAACAAGTCAAAATCAACAACAAATCATCAAATCTTCTTCATTAAATTTAGGCTACACGCACTTATGAATGTGTAGGTGGTAGGACCTTGTGCAAGGTCCGCCCGGATTGCTACCACCATCTTGCTCGCTAATCCTGCCGGGAAGCAGCAGTGCTTGCACGTTGTTTCGGCGTGGAGAGTAAGACGGCCGGTGAAATTACTGGCACTTGAGGTGTCCCATCTTAGGCCTTTAGGTTGGCAAAGCACCTGCAAATACCCCTGGTATTGCAGGCGTCTATGGGCGATGGTGATCTCTTACCATCCTGATGCTCGTTTGCCATACAGTCAAATAAAATAAAAGGTACCATAAGTTTTCTGGGATGGTCCATATTATATTTTTATCGATAGTAGACTCTAGTAGTATGGTGCAGTAAATGAAGGAAGTTGTTGTATGGAGACCCTCAGTCGATGAAAGTTTGCTTGGTTATTGTACCTATAGTATGAGCCGTAACTAAAATATAAAAAATCCAAAAAAAAAAACACCTAAGTTAGGTATTTATTTATAAGCTAAAAATCGTCACTACTTTTAAAAAACTCGTATCTCGAAATGGATAATTTTTCCGAGTGCACTTTATGACCATTAGGTACGTCAAGGTTCAATTTCGTTCACGTATTGATTTGAGATACGAGATTTTTTCAAAGTAGTGACGAAACACAAATCTGTTTAATTAGTAATTTAATTTAATTTCTGCTGGGATATATTTTTTTTATATTTCATATATTGTTCCAATACGTTACATGAGTATGTCTATGTCGAAGAAAGTTTGAACGGAGCATTTTTTTTTTTGGATATTTATACAATACTCTTTATTTATTGATACTTTATCATACTGTCAAGTTTTTTCGGGCTGAGGAATTACTGTTGGGTCCACTACCTTTATTTACTGCACTAGTAGAGGCATTGCAGATACGTTGCCAACCTAGAGGCCTATGATGGGATACCTCAAGTGCCAGTAATTTCACCGGCTGTCTTACTCTCCACGCTGAAACACAACAATGCAAGCACTGCTGCTTCACGGCAGGATTAGCGAGCAAGATGGTGGTAGCAATCCGGGCGGACCTTGCACAAGGTCCTACCACCTGCAAAATATACATATATACCTAATTGGATATGAGGGTCCTTTCGATTTCTTTCTCCCATAACGTGAAGAGGTGTACTGATGATGATGAGCGCGTTTGTACGCAACAGGTAGTCACAGTTTTTCAATACACTCGTAATATCCTTATTTCTGTAATTCGATCTAACAATAACATATTTAATGTGACTCTTTAACATGATGTCTAAGAACCATCGCTAGAAAACCTGCTTTCAAATAAAAAAATCATTCCACCCGTTTAAGAGTTACGGTGCCAAACACAGAAACACATAGCGGTCAAACTTATAACACCCCTTTTTTTGCGTCGGGCGTTAAAAATGAGATCTTTGACAAAGTTTAATATCTCAAAAACGGCTGAACCGATTTTAATGAAACATGTCTAAGAATCATCGCAAGAAAACCTGCTTTAAATTAAAAAAAAACACATTCAAATCGGTCCATCTGTTTAAGAGCTACGGTGCCATAGACAGACACACAGATGTACAGACACACATAGCGATCGAACTTATAATACTTACCTATCTTTTTGCGTCGGAGGTCAAAAAGTCACATTAAAATTGTTTTTAATTTCATAGTTTTAAAATTAAGAAAACAATGTAAAGTAACTAAATACAGTAGTTATAGGGCATTTTTGTCATTTCTAAATAAAATGCACATAATATAAATGAAATTATTTTGTAGAAACTACAGGATTTTCGCCACCTTAGTTAAATTAAAAAAAAAAAACGTAAGCACACTATAACTTAACCAACAAAAACCCCCGACTTTGTCACTTCAAAGTTCAATATCTCAAAAATGGTTGAATCGATTTTGATGGAACACATTAAAGAACCATTGCTAGAGACTACAAAGAACCATTGCTAGAGACTACTTTCAAATAAAAAAACGCATCCAAATCGATTTACCCGTTTAAGAGCTACAGTGCCACAGGCAGACACACATATATAACGGTTAAACTTATAACACCCCTCTTTTTGCGTCGTTGGTTAACTGACCCGTGATTGACCACTTGATGAAAAGTATTGATGAGGGGTGACACGTCTTTCCCGACCCGGATAATACCGACATGGAAATACCGGTCCTGTTTTTCGTGTACCTAACCTTTCTAAGTACCAGGGAAAAATATCTGATTTTTAAGTAAGTAGGTAGCATCAATTCATTTAATAAATGTTAGAATTTTCTTTACCGCCAAATTACGACAGTCCGGTCGGTTACGGGTTGTTCTATAGTCCAGAATAAAAAAAAATGAAAAAGAATTTATGTCTCTTTGACTCTATCGTTTTGACAGGTGACTCTTTCCCGGCCCGGATAATACCGACATGAAATACCGACTCTGTTTTTCGTGACACGCCCACAGAAGCTCGTGTCAGTTTCTATGGGCGTGTACACGAAAAACAGGGTTGGTATTTCCATGTCGGTTATATCCGGGCCGGGAAAGAGTGTCACCCTTGTTCTATGAAATTCGTCAAATGGTCAAATTACATAAGAAAACGAAAAATTCAAGCAAAAATGTTAATAATTCCATGAAATACATAAAGTTACGGGTGAAAACTAAAAAATATTTAATTTTAACCATCACACTTTTATTTTGATCGTAGCAAAATTGTAATTAGATATAAGCTATATTATTATTGTGTAGATCAGAAAGTCAATCGTAATGAATTTGATCTTATTTTTACGCGACTGCACAAAGGAGGATTATGTTTTGTAAGCGTACGTATTTATACCCAGTGCCATCCACGAAGACACATATATATATATATATATATATATATATATATATATATATATATATATAAGCTAAAGCAGTATGGAAGCTGCGAAGCTACTATCGAAACGAACACACACAGACGCGCGCTCTACACGCAGTACTGCAGTACCGCGAGACCCCCTTAGAGGCCGTGTAGAGCGCGCGTCTGTGTGAGTGTGTTCGTTTCGATCGATTTGTTCGTAGCTTCCACACTGCTTTAGCTTATATATATGTATGTATACTGTGTCGAAGACGCGTGATTTTGTCAAAATTAGACATTAATGACTGTAATAAGAACCACGGCATGCGTCATCGTGAATGACTCTACCTATACTCCATTTAATTTAAGATTTGAATGAACGGTCAAATTGTAACACGTTTCTCGGTATTTCGAACACAAATTGATTTAAAAAAAAGAAGATTTGAAAGATTAAGAAAGTTGAAAATAAAATAATTCTATTAAAAAAATATTATTAAAGAACAACCAGCATAAAAAATGTCGTGGCTTTACAATTATCAACTTCAAAAAATGGCAATTGCAATAAAACATTTAGAAAGCCCTGAACAGAAAAGTTCCACTTTGCTCCCTCTCGTCAGAAAGGAAAAGTTACTATTCTGAAGGAGAGGTGTGAAAAGAATATTGTATTGTATTGTATTGTATTGTATTGTATTGTATTGTATTGTATTGTATTGTATTGTATTGTATTGTATTGTATTGTATTCCTTTTGAGTTGTGTAAAAATAGATGTAGTCAAGTCGATTGATTTTCTGATCAGCTAATATAAACGAATACGATGCACCAAATGTATATAGTAGTATATAACTCAGTGATCTCTTCAGTATATAAGCTTTGGACTCCGTTATGTAATAAATAATAACATAATTAGTTATGTGTAATTAAAAAATGGTAAAAGTATTTTTGATTTTTATTGACACCTTTCTTGAAAAATTATTTCTAGAAAAGTTTTTTTTAAGTTAAATGTCTCAAAAACGGCTGAACCGATTTTTATCAACCATAGAATAATAGTTAGTATACTTCGACCATAGCTAAGAATCACCGCAAGGAAACTGATTTTTACTTAAGAATACCGGCCAAGTGCGAGTCGGCGTCGCGCACCGAGGGTTCTAAATATTTTTATTATATGATGTAACCAAAAATTTTCTGTTTTCGCAATTTTTCATTTATCTGTGCTTTATGACGTTGTTTCGTAGCCCATGAAAGCCAAACCGTGGTGTTTAGTAAGAAAACACTTTTTAAATTACATTGAGAACTATATTTAAAAACTTTACTACATTTTAGTTTAATTCACAGTTTATCTACGCATAATTTCTCGTGTCTCCTCTTCTATAGACCTGAAAAAAAAAGTTAAAAAAACAACAATTAAATACAACCCTTGTTCACCTGACTGTTCGAAAAAGAGTTATCCGAGTGTATCTACGTAAGTCTATATACTTATACTCGTATTTATTGGGACGGTCATGGAATTTAGTTTATGAGCCACCATGGAACCATTTCACAGTATACGTCATAGTGTCATAGCAAAAATTAACAAGAACAAGTTTTCAATTGTTATGGTCAAAATTAAGTACTTACAATAAAGTGTGTTAAAAAAAGTTGAAGAACTTTGTCATTTCAAAGCTCAATATCTCAAAAACGGCTGAACCGATTTGAATAAAACATATCTAAGATCCAACGCTAGAAAATCTACTTTCACATAAAAAAACTGCATTAAAATCGGTCCACTTGTTTAGGAGCTACGGCGCCACAGACATACATAACGATCAAAGTTAAAACACCCCTTTTTTGCGTCAGGGTTTAAAAATCAGAGATCCCTTCAGGGATAAGTCCGCCTTTGTACTTAGCACTTTCTTTTGTGTGTTTTTTTTTGTACCTACCTATTTCCTTTTTGTACAATAAAGAGTTTAAACAAACAAACAAACAAACAAATCCATACTAATATTATAAATGCGAAAGTGTGTTTGTATGTTGGTCCCTCTTTCACGCCGTAACGAAGCGACGGATCGACGTGATTTTTGGCATAGAGATAGTTTATGGGCCCGAGAGTGACATTAGGCTACTTTTTATCCCGGAAAAATGCACAGTTCCGGAGGGAACAGCGCGCGGTAAACCGAATACCGCGCGGGCGGAGCCGCGGGCAAAAGCTAGTACTCACTAAATCAAAATCTTCCCCGTCTGATTTCACAGTAGTAGATATACAACCCGTACACGACGAGAGCCATGATGCCAAAATCCATTATGGATGAAATCCTCTACAATCTCAGTTTATACTCGTACTAGTCAATTAGGCAGTTTCCTGGAAGAAAATTTTTTTTATTCGACTGATTGGCAAACGAGCAAGTGGGTCTCCTGATGGTAAGAGATCGCCACCGCCCACAAACATTTGCAACACCTGGTATTAAAATAAATAAATAAATAAATATCATGGGACAATTGACACCAATTGACCTAGTCCCAAACTAAGCAAAGCTTGTACTATGGACACTAGGCAACGGATAAACATACTTATATAGATAAATACATACTTAAATACATATTAAACACCCAAGACCCGAGAACAAACATTCGTATTATTCATACAAATATCTGCCCCAGCCGGGAATCGAACCCGGGACCTCAAGCTTCATAGTCAGGTTCTCTAACCACTAGGCCATCCGGTCCGGTCGTTATTGCAGATGCGTTGCCAACCTAGAGGCCTAAGATGGGATACCTCAAGTGCCAGTAATTTCACCGGCTGTCTTACTCTCCACGCCGAAACAACAGTGCAAGCACTGCTGCTTCACGGCAGGATTACCGAGCAAGATGGTGGTAGCAATCCGGGCGGACCTTGCACAAGGTCCCACCAGCTGCTTCTTAAATTGTTCGATTTAGACAGTCTTAAATCCGCTAGAAGGAGAAGCAGAAGGAAGAAGGTCGAGGAAGACAAAAGCTTGACCTATTTTCACCCGTGGCCGCATTGGTATGCTGTCATTTCGCTGAATTATTATTTGCCGAATGTTTAATTTTTAGTGTTCAGTAGCCAAAATGGCAAAAACGGAACCCGTATAGTTTCACCATGTCTGTCTGTCTGTCCGTAAGCTGTAAGTATGCCGACAAAAAAATATTTTTTTTTGGAGTGTCTCCCATAGACGTAAAGTGGGGGTGATTTTTTTCCTCATCCAATCTTGTAGTATGGGTATACTTGAGGTATCCCATCTTAGGCCTCTAAGTTGACAACACATCTGCAATACCCCTGGTGTTGCAGATGTCTATAGGCGGTGGTGATCTCTAACCACCAGGAGACCCACTTGCGCGTTTTCACCTGTTAAAAATTCAACTTTCAACTAGCTATTGGGAAGGAAAAAAATACTTACTAAATCAAAATCCCCCTTTCTCATTTTTTTCTGTCACAGTAGTAAACGTACAATCCGTACATGATCAGAGCCATGAAGCTTAAGTCCATTGTAAGCGAAAATCCTGCAAACCTAACATAGAAATGTATGACGACTGGGAAGTTTCCTGGAAGAAAAATATTCTATTTAATTTAGAAACACCATCAGTTTCTTTTGAAACCTGCTGGAAAGAAAAGTAATAATAATAATTCTTTTTTCCATAAAAATCATCATGTCAGCCGAAAGACGTCCACTGCTGGACATAGGCCTACCCCAAGGCTCTCCACTCAGACCGGTCTTGTTCTTTCTGCATCCACCGCGATCCCGCGATCTTAGCCAGGCCGTCGCTCCATCTTCTCGGAGGCACCGACAGCTCGTCTCCCGGTCCGCGGACGCCATTCGAGAACTGACCCCATCGGCCATCAGTCCTGCATCTTTAATATTTTTGGAAATATTTTTTTGTGTTTGTATCTGGTCAAAGCCGCGGGTTCACGATGGTCGCAGCAACCGAAGCAACTGGAGGTTTACAGGGGAGCCCTATGTCCAACAGTGGACGTCCTGTGGTTGAGATAATGATGAAGTTTCTTCAAGCTATCCCGCGGGAACTTCTGTTAAAATTTCAAATCTTTTTACGCTCACGTACCTTGTCAAATTTTGTTCAAACTTAGAGGTTTTGACGGTAAATACTTATGGCCTTTAAAAATGTTTAGTTCAACCAAATATTGAAGCTAGGGTATGGTTTGTACAGTGACAGAAGCACTACTGAAATGAGGTTAGGCTGCGTTCTTATATAGGTATTTATAGATAGGTATGTAATAAAAGGGTTACCAGAAGTAACCTTTAAAAATTCTAAGATAAATCGGTCAAATGTATAAGTGATTTGTTTATTACAAGTACCTAAATTATAAATGGTTATAGGTTCCTACCGCAGCGAACAAAAGAGCTGATGATCTTGAAACGGCTGAACCGATTTCGATAAATCGTGTCTAAGAACCATCGCTAGAAATCCTGCTTTCAAATACGTATTTCACTAATATGTATTTTCTATGGGCAATAAATGATTATTATTATTATCTTTATTTATTTTTATTCTTAGGATTAGGTTTTTATAATAGTTATAAAAAGTAAAATACAGAAAAGTACATTATTATTATTATTATTATTATTATAAAAAAACCATTCAAACCGTTCCACCCGTTTATTAGCTACGGTGCCACAGACAGACACACAGACATACAGACACGCAGACACACATAGCGGTCAACCTTATAACACCCCTTTTTTTGCGTCGGGGCGGGGGTTAAAAATACGTAAATCTTGGTCTTCCTCTACCTCGTTTTCCTTCTATTCTGCCTTTCAGTAGGTTAAGAAAGAAATTGTTGTTTAACCAAGTGAAGGAAAGGGTGGCTGTCGTATCAGGAAGTCAAACAGCTGGCCGAAGACCGTGCGGAGTGGCGATTACTCCACCGACAAGAGCATAATAAATTTTATCTACACCCATATAGTAAATCCTCCATTATGCGTTCAAAAACCATAGATAATGACCAGCATTACGACATTATGAACACGGCAGTATCGTAATGGTCATAACAATACCGAAATCAGTATCGTTATGAGATTCCATACATCATTACAGCGGTGGGGTGGCGCGCACTGCACTGGGCGCGCAGCGAGCTGGGGCAGACATACCTACCATACCATTACCTAGTTCTCGTTCATGCAGGTCATTCTCAATGGTTCTTGAACACACGATGGAGGATTTAATATATGGATGTAGATAAAATGTTGTATGCAACTGTACGTAATTAGGCTACGCCTCGTTTCATAAAACCACACTCGTGTTTTAAGGACACTTATTACGATACAGTTGAATGAAATACTATAAGAAGAAGAAATTATAACTAAGAAGCACCGCAAGGAAGTGTCCAGAGTAATAAAATAATCCTGAAATTTCAGCGTAAACTCCGAGATATAGCAACCCTGGTGACAATTGTATTATCTTTTCAACTTCGATTGTAAACAACGACAATGGTTTCATTCGTTTTGTTTTCTATTGAACTGTTTGTAAACTTTATGTTTATTTTAAGATCTGACGGCATCGTGAGATGGGGGCAGCCGGTGGATGCGTGGCGAGTTGTCGTTCATTCTGATAATGATAATGTTTGGAGTGATAGTCTTTCCCGTCCCGGATAACACCGACATGGAAATACCGGCCCTGTTTTTTTGTGTACACGCTCATAGAAACTGACAGGAGCTTCTATGGGCGTGTACACGAAAAACTGGGCCGGTATTTACATGTCGGTGTTATCCGGACCGGGAAAGACTATCACCCAATGTTTGAAAGCTACAATGCCACTTACACACAGAGGGGTGCCCCTTATTTCACATAACTTTAATTGTCCTAACATGAATTCGCATAACAGATTTGGCATAACATAATTGCGCATAACAGCGAACTTGCCTAATTATAAAGAAGCATAGGTACACCTAACACTTATTTAGCATAATAATGAATCCGCATAATTCAAATATGTATGCATAACATTATTAACTAGGTACTTATAAACTTAAACTGTCATAAAATCCATACTAATACTATAAATGCGAAAGTGTGTTTGTATGTTTGTGTGTTTGTCCGTCTTTCACGCCGTAACGGAGCGACGGATCGACGTGATTTTTGGCATAGAGATAGTCTATGGGCCCGAGAGTGACATAGGCTACTTTTTATCCCGGAAAAATGCACAGTTCCCGAGGGAACAGAGCGCGATAACCGAATACCACGCGGGCGGAGCCGCGGGCAAAAGCTAGTTAATAATGCATAATTTTATCAAGCGAGTGAATTAGCTTGTTCAGGGCAAAACCGCTGAACCGATTGAGATAAAATTTGGTATACATATAGTTTGAATCCCGGGACACAGGAAAGTTTTCTTCCCGGGTACTTGCATACTTACCTACTTAGTTCCCACGGGATAACGATGAAAAATTCTACGTGGAAGGTGGCGGGCAACAGTAAAATAAATTTATTGCGAAAACATAGATACATACACAAAATGCTTACCGGTGAAAAAAAGATTTCATGGGTTGAAAATTGAATTAAGGTAGAGTGATTTTTTGAAATATCTATACCTAAGTGCACAATGCCGCAGGGGCCTTTTTTAGATATGGTTTAGTTTTTTAAATAGTTTTAATTTAGTTTGTAATACTTATTTAGTATTTTAGTTAAGTTATTTTTAGGATATTTTTTATTTCATTATTTCATATTTGTACCAATAAATATATTTCCCAGTACACAATCAATATTAAAAAATAGAACAAATTACAATAAATCATAGTTTAAATAAAATTGACTTAAAATTAATTTGAATCCAATAACGCAGTAAATTGTATTATACACAGTTTAATTAACGACATAGTTTAATTGTTTAATTAATAAATTTCAGTATACATGATAGACTAACCTAAGTTAAAATTATAACTTTATAAATATAAGTAAAATAAAAGTAACTAATAACTAAACTAGAACATGGAAAAAATATCTGATATTCTGCCTCTTTCTAAAACCCTATTCTCTATGCCGTTAGACGCTTCTTGCGTCTAACTGATGTAGTTACTGATGAAGATATCAAATAATAACAGTTTTATACTAAAGAATTCCTCAACCCCTGATCAGACTTGTTCCTACAATAATATTACTCATGACAATACAAAACAAAATCAAAGAACAAAACAATAAAATGACCCGCGTCTATAAAAAGCCAAAAAACGCCTCTTCCATTCATCCCCAGTGCTGCCAACCAAAAAGAATAAAAGAATAAACAATATATTTTTTTAAAAGCTCAGGCAGCGGGCAGGGGGCGTTACGATATAAATATAAAGGTGCGAACATGTCAGGGGCAGCGGTCGTTGTCACCTAGTGTGTAAGGCGTCTTTAGGTTATTTTTTAAACATATTAAAACGCTTTTAAGGGTTTGCAAAAACGGAAACATACAATTTAGATATGGAGGTCTTATTTTTAACCACCCATTGATACATTTTATTTGACAGATAACATATGCGGTGCCCTCTATTTCGCATACTTTTTACTGTCCGAAACTGATTACGCATAACAGGTTTCGCATAATTTGTTTACGCCGAATCTTAAGCTTGCCGAAATTTAGTTAAGCCGAATAATGATTTAGCCGAATTTGTTTAAGCATAATATTAACGTGACCGAATTTTATTATGCATAATCTTGCTTAAAATATATGTAATTTAGCCGAATTTCGATAGGCTGAAATCCTGTCCAAATCTATGTCCGAAAATAAAATACCTTGTAGCGATTTAGGTACCTGCATTAATTAATAAATATTTAGTAAAATTATTATTGTTCGCTTGCGCGCATCTTCTTTGAATTTATGATTAAGTTTGTTAGAAAAAAAAGAACAAAAGTTAAGTTTTGATGAACTAATTACCGGTGACCTATAGAGCCTCTGTTTTTACCCGACTGCGAAGAAGGAGCGTTATTAATATTATTCCCGGTTCTGGGCCACACATACGTACACGGTATACCTACCTAAGCTACTAGCACTGAGTATATGGTTTACATGATATTGGATGCGATTCTACGCGCACGTCGGCTAAATTGTCTAAATCTAAATTTTCTAAATTTTAATTGTCATTTAGACGGCGGATTTAACAAGTGCTATTCCATTAAATTAGCGATGTCATTTGATTATGACAGGTGCTCATAGAATAGCAAAGTGATTTAGCGACGTCTAAATAAAATTAGGAATTTTAGCGGCCGCTGTAGAATCGGGTCCATTATCTACCGTATTTTAAAAGCCACCTTTGAAGTTCAGTCAAAGATACGCAAACTACCCTCAAGGGTTGCATATGTCAGTAGCAAGCCTTTGATCGGTTACGGTAGTTAAAGGTTCAGTTATTTTTAACCGATTTAGAAAAGGGGATGCTCAAATTTTCAGTCGACGTTATCTCACTAATATTATAAATGTATTAGCAGGTGGTAGGACCTTGTGCAAGGTCCGCCCGGATCGCTACCACCATCTTGCTCGCTAATCCTGCCGTGAAGTAGCAGTGTTAAGTTTCAGCGTGGAGAGTAAGACAGCCGGTGAAATTACTGGCACTTGAGGTATCCCATCTTAGGTCTCTAGGTTGGCGACGCATCTACAATACTCCTGGTGTTGTAGATGTTTATGGGCGGTGGTGATCTCTTACCATCAGGAGACCCACTTGCTCGTTTGCCATCCAGTCGAATAAAAAAAAAAGGTTAAATTAGATTAGATTAGATTATGTTAAAATAAACGGTGTATAGAGATGTAGGACCTGTTTTCTGTAATTTTTTGCTATATTTTGGTGCGCAATAAAGAGTTATTGTATTGTATTGTATTGTATTGTAGGTATAGCCAATTCTAATAGGTAGGTACATTATTATCATAATTCAGTCAATGCTGCAACTGTAAGTGCGTAAAATCGATTTACAAATTACTTATTAGCATAAGATAGCTTGTAAGTACATTTAAACACACTTCAAAATCACAACAACTTTGATCAAAAATCACAGATTAAACAAATCGATGGCGGCCAGATGGCGCCACGTGCGCGGCACACTCCCGCCAAAACTAACGTCAAATGCACTCGGTCCAAACGAATGTCATTACAAGCGCTTTGCTGCGCTCAAGATTGCAATGGCGGCGATGAGGGGGATTTTGACGCTGTTTATTATAGGTCTTGTCTAACCCTTATCAAGATTTGTTGTGGCGCAGTGGTTTGACTTGTTCCTCTGAAACAGTTCGTGGGTTCAAACTTACCTTTAATTCTCTGAGCGTTTATACCTGGTGAGACGGCAACATTGCATTTTTGTTAGTTTTTCTCGAATATTCCATAAAAATGGAATGAAAATTAAAAATGTAGTCTGATAGAACACTTCTTAATATATAAGTTAAAGATGTGTCTAAGTACTTAGTACATCAAATTTTAATCGTGATACTTTTATATTCTTTTTTTTTTATTACACTGGAAGGCAAACGAGCAAGTGGGTCTCCTGGTGGTAAGAGATCACCACCGCCCATAAACATCTGCAACACCCGGGTATTGCAGATGCGTTGCCAACCTAGAGGCCTAAGTTGGAATACCTCAAGTGCTCAAATGTTCTTTAAAAATGAACTAATGTTTATAAACGGTTTTTAAAGAAAATAAAAGTCTATATAACTAACTAATAATTATTGGAATAGACACATTAACTTATATATTAAGAAGTGTTCTATCAGGCAACACTTTTCATTTTCATTCAATTTTTATGGAATAATCGCTATTAAAAGATTTCCAAAAGCGTCTGGTTGTCACAACTGTACTATTATATTTCTCTCAAAGAATTTAGCATAGTTATAATCTAACGAGGACACACTGCAAACCTTTTAGGCACAATGCCATAGATTTTTTTTTAAACGATATAGGCTTGCGTTTGGCCACAATCAAGCCTGATGGTAAGCGAGGATGTGGCCTACGATGGAGCACGCTTGCCTGGTAAATGCTCATTCACCCTGGACTTGAAAGCGGCCAAATTGTAGAAATAGAAATAGAAATATATTTTGTAACTGAGACGTTCATATCTACTCGAATCACAGGCGAGGGTCTAATCTATTATATTATTACTTCAGTCTTGGAAATATTAGTTGCATCGTATAAACACTTGGGTCCTCCGGTCCTCCCTCAACTAAAACATATTGCTCAGCGCCCTCTGTCTTCTCACTGGAACTGTCCTGCGCATCTGTCTCCACTAATCGCATTGACTAATTCATAAACAAAGCTTTCTCCCTCTAACAAAGCGTGGACATTCAAGCCATAGACTACATCCCTTCCCTACTTAATATTATAAATGCGAAAGTAACTCTGTCTGTCTGTCTGTTACGCTTTCACGTCGAAACCACTGAACCGATTTGGATGAAATTTGGTATATAGGTAGTTTGAACCCCAAGGATCAACATAGGATACCTTTTATTCGGGTAGAGGGCGCCACTACGCGATAACCTAGGTCCGCGCAGGCGGAGTCGTGGGCATAAGCTAGTAATGTAATAAAAATAATAGGTTGTATACAAAAACATAAAATGAGCCATTTTACCCAAGACGTTCATATAGCCAACCGAACCGGTACGGCGAGGGTAGATAGACGCGTCGAGGGGAAAATCTGTTTAATGCTCGAGTTTTACACTCTGCTTTTCACTTTGATTGCGAGGAAATGGAATAACAACAATGGAAACAATTGTTTACTTTCTATGTACCTTTTATTTTTCATACATTATTATATTGTTCATTTATTTTTATTGCTTTTTTGTGTTATATAAATTAAAAATTGTTAAAAAAGTATGTATGGACTTTTTTTGTTTGTAGTTGTTGACAAAACCAAACCAAACTTTACGTCTATGGGAGCTATACTAAAAAAAATTTTTTTTAATTTCTTATTGTACCATTTTGTCGGCATAGTTTACCTATAATATCCGTGCAAAATTACAGGTTTCTAGCATTAATAGTCCCTGA
Organism: Choristoneura rosaceana; assembly: GCA_037349165.1. NCBI lineage: Eukaryota > Metazoa > Arthropoda > Insecta > Lepidoptera > Tortricidae > Choristoneura > Choristoneura rosaceana. The sequence continues at coordinate 4,695,719 of JAZBNJ010000017.1, forward strand.
GCACAGCCGCGGACGGATGGACAGACAGACAGACAGACATGGCGAAACTACAAGGGTTCCGATATGCCATTTTAGCTACTGAACCTTTTCTGATTTCTAACTGACGGACCAGACTTCTAATCGTTATTTCTTACACAGAAAAGTCAGCGTCAAATAAAGCAGAACTAATCCCGATTAAACCAATAAAATGAGTGTAAGCGCATAAACACAAACTTATAAATTAACAAATGCCACGCGCCGGCCACGTGGCGCGTCATATGGTGTGCGAGCGAGAGCGAAGAGAGCGAGATGGAGGATGCAAAAGACCATCTTCAGTTATTTAGGAGTAGAAACAGTAGGTAGGTAACAATTTGAATCCATACTAATATTATAAATGCGAAAGTGTGTTTGTATGTTTGTCTGTCTTTCACGCCGTAACGGAGCGACGGATCGATGTGATTTTTGGCATAGAGATAGTTTACGGGTCCGAGAGTGACATAGGCTACTTTTTATCCCGGAAAAAAGCTCAGTTCCCGAGGGAACAGCGCGCGATAACCGAATACCACGCTAGCGGAGCCGCGGGCAAAAGCTAGTTGAAAAATATTTTTGCAAAATATGTAAGTAGCAGTAGAAACAATTAAATTATTATCTTTGTATCTTACAGCTTTAAACTTATTCATTTAAAACGAAATTAAAGATTATGCTTTGTTATAACTACTCACGGAAATTACATTAAAATTATAGCCATGATTTTAATATCAGTCTTTATAAAGGAGCTGTTAAAGATGTTTTTATGAGACTAGCGTTTACGCGCGGCATCGCACGCGTATATCATTAGATACAGCAGTTGAATTGAAATTCCGGGATTTTATTTAATTCTCATGGGAATTCCCTTAAAATCACATCGTGGTCTTCAATGAAGTTAAATTGAAACACCTGTGCCAAGTTTAGTGGTTGTTATTTTGAGATTTTATCCCTATCCCGTGGGAACATCGGGATAAAAAGTAGCCTATGTAATATTCCGTACAAAATAAGAAATCCTTAGAAAAATATTACCTAATCTTTTCTTAATGGCTACGGAACCCTACTTCTGGCGTGTCCGACACGCTCTTGGTCCGTTTTTTTAAGTCGATCTTGTATCTAACCAAGTTAGCCACCCTATTAAAAGTTACACGATAAGTACGAGCAAATAATGTTAACCCAACATCAAAACAAAATGCTAACCCCCCTATAAAATTCACTAACGTCCAAACACTCTGCAAACATGTTTGCGGAACACTTGCGGTGGTGTCCGATGACGAGAAATCTGATTGATGGACTGTATACGTATCCAACTTAAATAAAAGTTATAACCCCCCTCTTTTTGCGTAGGGGGTTAAAAAGGCTATCATCATCATCATGTCAGCCGAAAGACGTCCACTGCTGGACATAGGCCTCCCCCAAGGCTCTCCACTCAGACCGGTCTTGTGCTTTTCGCATCCACCGCGATCCCGCAATCTTAGCCAGGTCGTCGCTCCATCTTGTTGGAGGCACCGACAGCTCGTCTCCCGGTCCGCGGACGCCATTCGAGAACCTTCTGACCCCATCGGCCATCAGTCCTGCGTGCAATGTGCTAAAAAAAAAAGGCTATGGTCATCATTATTCGCTAGGTGGAGCGATGATCTTCGAGGTGGCTGACAAGAAGATGAGGTCGAGGATCGTGCTCAGTGGCGTGCAATAGGGATGTTGACACCACCAATCAACTGACGTTTTTATGAGCTGTCAAAACACAATTCTCCCTTAGAGTTTCAATGGCAATGGTTTCAATGGTTACTTATGACGTCATAAGTCGCTATTTGTTCACCAACTCAATCAACTATTTATTTGTTTTAAAGCAACAATAAATTTTACGATAAATCGAAAATTAATCTGGTTTTCAGGTCAACATTGGAGACATCTATTCTAATAGTGACTAAGGTAGGCTGATGATGATGATGATAATGGTGATGTCATAACGCAGTGTCAATAGAACCCTGATCCAAAAATGTATACAAAACAAAGTATTTAATTAGTAAGTGCCTAGGAATAGGTACTAATCTTGATAATTCCACATTTTTATTTTTAAGTTTGATACCGTTAAAAAAAACATATTATCCACCTATTTAATTTAGAAGCATCTTATGAGTTTCCCACGCCTCCACGTGTACGCTTCAAAAAGGCAACATTCTTGCGAGATTAAAAAAAATAATCCCAAAGGCCACACGCATTCAAAAAAAAACTGCTCAGTGCTCACCCCTTCGAATTAAAAAAGTAAAAAAATCAACGCGTGAACGCACCCAAAAGACACAATTGTCAATTGAACAAGATGGCAGACTAATTTGACGTTTGAAAAAGCGCAAATTGCATTGTCGCGTAATTTATAGGTGTTGTGACGACAAAATGTGTTTTATTAATGATATTTTGAATTTCTTTGTACTTTCAGGATCATAAATAATGCTTTTATGTTTACGCTACAGTTGATTTTTGAGTTAATGATTACAAATTACTTTTAGTTATTGTTCGGAGCCGGTTTGGAGTTTTTCTGACGGTTCAATTAAGTATTACGCACATAAAACTCCTTGAGAACATTCATTAGTTTAATTAATTTTGCTCTACACTTAACGACGTGGAATACTTACGAGGATAGGTAGGTACTTATTATTTGTAAATAGAGGTAATAATTTTTGCCCGCGGCTTTTTTCGCGTGAAATTCGGTTATCGCGCGTTGTTCCTTCGGTTACTGTGCATTTTTCCGACATAAAAAGTAGCCTATATCACTCTCTGGCCCATAAACTATCTCTATGCCAAAAATCACGTCGATCCGTCGCTCCGTTTCGACGTGAAAGAGGGACAAACATACAAACACACAAACATACAAACACACAAACACACTTTCGCATTTATAATATTAGTATGGATTAGTATGGATTTACATTTTAGAAAGTGATTTGTCAAGTTTACCATAAAAGCATGATTTAGTTTTTAACCGACTTCAAAAAAGGAGGATGTTATTTAACTCCTGATGTTATAAGTTTGACGCCATTATCTGCCTGTCTATTGCAGCTCTCAGGTGGATTTCGATGTGTTTTTTTACGTGAAAGCAAGTTTCCTTGGTGATTTTAACTAACATCCTGGTAGTATGGGTATGGTAAACGGCTGCGTTGGTCTGAAGATTGAGCTCTGGTTGAGTTCGAAACAAGTGTAATGTAGTGGTGATAGAAGGTTTTGTGTGAGTGCGGAGGTGGAGGAACTGCATGAACACTCATATCTTCCTTCTATCAAAGGACTAACAATTTTAGCTGATTTAGACTCCAAGTGCCTGCCAAGCACCAGCAGATGTTCCAGCGCTCCGACTTCTGGCCGGACTGACGGTAGAAGATAGATAGAAATTATTTATTCATATAAACAATTACAATTTACACATTACAATAAATGCGCCAAACTGGAGTGACCAGTTTGTTGGCGCGCCGCGCTCAAATCACATTTACTTGTTTATAGTACCTATTTGATTTATTCTAATGCTAATTATATTAATATTTTAGCAAAGACATGCATATTAACACTAAGATGAAGAAGAGTTAAATTAGCAACCTACTACAATTAACAATCACTTTTGCTACTTGGTATATGGCTCCAATAGTGCATTTTTAAGCTTAGTCTTAAAGGCTGTTTTACTTATATTATTATACGGAAACTTTATGATATTAAAAATTCGAGGAGTCAAGTAGTCCAATGTTCTTTCACCATAGTAATTACAGCTTTTGGGTAATTGGTCATAATCATAGATAGCCACATGAACATAATCAACACCAAGTACGTACCCCCTGAAGACTAAGTCTACTTAACTAATGTATTGCCGCTATGACCAGCCAAAGTCTTGGCCCGCACGAATTTACATTAAGCGCAATGTGACCCTTGAGTCAAAAAGTTTGAAGACCCCTGGTGTAATGGACAGAGAGCTATAGAGAATACCTATACCCTGGACCAGGGTTACCAGATGCAAGTTTATGATTTCCCCCAAACTGATTTTTATGTCTCCCCAAAATGACAAAATGATACGTTTAAAAAAAAACCCCCCAATCGCTTTATTCTGCTTCCCATGCCGGTCTATATCGTCGAGCCATTTTAAAGTTCGATCACGCATACACAGTACAGAACGCAGGTCGCTCGAAAAGAAAATGACCAATACACTTAACCACTCACTACGTTTGTTTATTAAATAATAATAAGAAATAAATAAACTTTATTTATTTCTTATTAGCAATTTATTTTTCGTTTTCGCTGGACGGGTGACACTCTCTCTTTCCCGGCCTGATAATACCGACATGTAAATACCAGCCCTGTTTTTCGTGTACACACCCATAGAAACTCCTGTCAGTTTCTATGGGCGTGTACACAAAAAACAGGGCCGGTATTTCCATGTCAGTGTTATCCGGGCCGGGAAAGACCAACGAGACAAGACAGAGAAAGTCATAGGCTCTGGATTCTTGCATATTAGCCAGGATGCTAGTCGAATGAAAAGGACGTTCGTGTCATTTCATTGTTATGTTTCTTAGAAGTGCCAGCCCTAAAAATCCCCATAGTGATTTTTTTCCCCAAAAGTTTCCCCAAAGATACTGTTTCCCCAAATTTTCCCCAAGAGTCAATTTTTTCCCCAGAATTGCGAAAAATACCCCCAATCTGGTAACGCTGCCCTGGACTGACATGTCATGATGTCAAAGATTCTTCCCAAACAAGCCAAAACTACACGTGCGCAGAAATACACGAGTCTCTCAATGTATCGAATGTTCGCAAATTGCTCCGAAACGAGACACTTATGGCGGATGGGGGGAATTGAGGGAGGGTGGCGAGCGTTTAGCGTCCGTTTGATAGCATAGAGTCGCCCTCTGGTCCATAAACTATCTCTTCGTTTCGACGTGAAAGATGGAGAAACATACAAATACACATACTTTCGAATTCATAATATAAAATTAAGTATGGATTACCGATAGCTATGCATGAGATACTGATAACATAATACGAATTAATCAATCAATCAAATCAGCCCACATCCACCCACTGCTGGGTAAAGGCCTCTTCATTTTCACGCCACTTTGGCCGGTCCTGTGCTAGTCTCATCCACAGTTTACCAACACGAATAATTAATACTGAATAAAATAATTATAAAATAATTATTATTATGAATAATTAGTTAATACGAATTAAAGAAAAAACTAAATATTTTTTGGCTGATACGTACTAGGTACTCCATTAGGGAATTTTTAGAAGAGTTTTGAATCCATACTAATATTATAAATGTGAATGTGTGTGTGTTTGTATGTTTGTCTGATCGACGTGATTTTTGTCATAGAGATAGTTTATGGGCCCGAGAGTGACATAGGCTACTTTTTATCCCGGAATAACGCACAGTTCCCGAGGGAACAGCGCGCGATAACCGAATACCACGCGGGCGGAGCCGCGGGCAAAAGCTAGTGAATAAATGATTATGATTAATATGATTAATGTTTAATTAAAAGCTAAACTGTCACAATAGTTATTCAAATCCAGCAATACAACTGATCAGTTCACTGTGCGATAGACAAGCCATTTCCATTTAAACACATCAATTACCATGCGCAATTTCAACAGGTTGTTTTCCCATACATATGGGCATGTATGCCGTGTATGACAATACTCTGTGAATTTATAGTTGACGTGTATTGTAGGTATCCATACTAGAGATGTGCCGACTAGTCCCCGACTAGTCGGTAAAGCCGACTATCCGGACACTATCGTAGTCGGCGACTAGTCGGCGAATAGTCGGCAAAAAGCGCCGACTATCCGGCTTCTTATGTAGTTTGTATGTATTTTTTAATAAAATATACATTTTCATGTATATGCAGAGCCTTAATTATTTATTAATATTTGAATTTTATAATCATTCTTATTCGTTTTAAATGTAAAGCAAATTAACATTCATGTGACGATTGTACATTTTTTTTTTTCATAGTACATTCAATATTTTTTGGCATTTGATTTTATGGGAATCACTGTTTAATTGTGTTTTATTTTAACTTTCTTTTTTAAATTAAAAAAAAACATTAAAGTCACTTTAAGAGTAGGTAAAATATTTTTAAACAAAAACACAGCTTTGAAAGGTAACTTACAGGCGTCGGTTGCGACTTGCGCGCGAATCAGCTGGTTAAAGAAGCGTCATAGAAATCCCGGAAACTGTGATCGGCTTGGTCGACTAGTCGGCCGATTAGTCGGCTTCTGTACAACCGACTAATCGGCTAGTCGGCTAGTCGGCCAAAGTCATGATCGGCACATCTCTAATCCATACATAACTACTAATGAATTAAAGCAACTACTTTCCCCACCGAAAGCTACGTTTATGCAAGATGCTGGTGTTTTTGCAGGTGGTAGGACCTTGTGCAAGGTCCGCCCGGATTGCTACCACCATCTTGCTCGTTAATCCTACCTTGAACCAGTAGTGCTTGCACTGTTGTGTTTCGGCGAGGAGAGTAAGACAACCGGTGAAATTAATGGCACTTGAGGTATCCCATCTTAGGCCTCTAGATTAGCAACGCATCTGCAATCCCCCTGGTGTTGCAAGTGTCTATGGGCGGTGGTGATCTCTTACCATCAAGAGACCCACTAGCTCGTTTGCCATCCACTCGAATAAAAAAAATTACTTATTTGTCAACAAAAAATTTACATCGTTACAGTTGAAAAACCAATGCGCTGTAAAATTCAAATTATACAAAAAAATAATAGTTACACAAAAAGACATATAATACACAAAAAATACATAAAAAAAACTAATTAGGGATTTTTGAAAGTCGTCTCCGCCGCCACCCTAAAACGAAGGAACTCTACACTCTCCGCAGTGGCGAGTCTTATAAAACGAATTACCTACTAGTTCATCATCATGTCAGCCGAAAGACGTCCACTGCTGGACATAGGCCTCCCCCAAGGCTCTCCACTCAGACCGTTGTGCTTTCCGCATCCACCGCGATCTTAACCAGGTCTTAACCATCTTGTTGGGGGCACCGACAGCTCGTCTCCCGGTCCGCGGACGCCATTCGAGAAACTTCTGACCCCATCGGCCATCAGTCCTGCGAGCAATGTGCCCCGCCCACTGTCACTTCAGCTTCACAATTCTTCGCTACAAAAATAAAATCTTTACTAGTTACTTGTAGCTTTATAAAATCGGACCCTATCACGGGCCGGACCGTTGGCTTTCCCGCTTTCTTTCCGCGGGCTCGCGGGCCGAACTTGGCCATCTAAGAACCATCGCTAGAAAATCTCCTTTCAAATAAAAAAATGCTAATGGTGCCACAGATAGACACACAGACACTCATGGCGGTCAAACTCCCTCTCTCTTTTTGCGTCTGCGAATAGCGGTCAAACTTATAACATCCCTTTTTTTGCGTCGGGGGTTAAAAATGATAATGACCAAAGGCCGTATTGCCTAATGTTTCTGACGCTCGTAATCGCAATCAAATGACAGATTTCGCATACAAAAGCTGTCATTTGATTGCGATCACGACTGTCAGAAACGTTAGGCAATAAGGCCTCAGGAATAATTATTTATTTCACAAAATTATTTTTGTTTTTCTTTTTGTCTTGCCTGAGCAGCATGTTATGTTTCATTTAATAGTGGAAACTGTTGTAGCTACTGTAATATTTTATGTGTTTTATACTCTGTATTATTTCAAGCTGTTTGTTTTCCTAAAATAAATAAATAAATAAAACGGCGGTACTTTCATTTTTAACAAGCAATAACCCTTGACCAGTGGCACTGTTACAACGGACCTTCGCCCGCAAAATTAAAAAAGCAACCTGTCAAAATCAATTCGGCCGGTGCTGCCAGCCGCCAGAAACAATTACCGGGCCGACGCCCCCCGGCGCTTGGCAACACTGATTGACGTTTGAGCTTCGCAAAATTGAAATTTTAATTGTTTGGTGGTTACTGTCTAATTATTTATAGACTTATTATCCCTACTAATATTATAAATGCGAAAGTAACTCTGTCTGTCTGTCTGTCTGTCTGTTACGCTTTCACGTCAAAACCGCTGAACCGATTTTGATGAAATTTGGTATAGGGATAGTTTAAGCCCCTAGGATCAACATAGGATACTTTTTATTCCGGTAGAGGGCGCCAACGCGCGATAACCTAGATCCGCGCAGACGAAGTCGCGGGCATAAGCTAGTTATTTATAAACTTGTTGTATATTATGTATATATTGTTCTTAATTTTTATGTGTATGATCCGAGTTGGTCGAAATAAATAAATTTATTATTATTATTATGTATTGTAGTACACTAGAGTTTACCCACGGCTTCGCACGTGTAAATTATTCGATCTGGTAATTACAATTGAAATTCCGGGTTTTTGCAAAATTCCCCTGGGAAATCCCAAAATTAATATTGTTATCTTCATTTAGGTTGTGTTAAGAACAACTGTCCAAAATTTCAAGACGCTAAACCCAGCGGTTGAAATTTCATGATTTTATCCCTGTTCCGTGGGAAAATCGGGATAAAAAGTAGCCTACTTCTTATTCCAGACGTCCAGCTACCTACATACCAATTTTCATAACTCTCAGCCCAGTGGTTGTTTTTTTAGATTTTATCCCTATTCCGTGGGAAAATCGGGATAAAAAATAGCCTATATGTTAATCCAGGGTATATATTACCTGTATGCCAAATTGCATGTAAATCCGTTTAACTAGTATTTTTGCGTGAAAGAGCAACGAACATCCATCCAAACAAACATCCATCCATTCATACAAACTTTCGAGTTTATAATATTCATCATCATCAGCCTATGTTCGTCCACTGCTGGACGCCTCTCCCATGGCACGCCACTGAGCACGATCCTCGGCCACTCTCGTCCAGCTCTTGCCAGCCACCCTGCGAAGATCATCGCACCACCGAGTCTGAGGACGTCCTACGCTACGTTTGCCGATCCGTGGTCTCCACTCAAGAACTCGTCTACCCCAACGGTTATTAGTTCAGTACAATTAGATCAAAATTTGGCAAAATTAAAGCAAGAGGTTTATCTATCAGGATATGTAGGTAATAGAGAAAAAATAAATTTTACCCACTCTCCCCCCCCCCCTCCGGGGGGAGCGTCACCCCCCCCGCGCCCTCGAATATGTCCCGGATCGCGGTATTTTCCATTATAAAAGAAAACCGTACACGATACATAAAAAGTGTGTAGGAACGAAATAATCCTTGATAAATTTACTATAAACCTTTCATACATTTAAAAGCGATATCACTTATAGTTCCAGCGCAATATGATATCAAATACTAACTTTTTTTATAATTAATCTATTTTTTCGGCTAAAAGGTTAGTTTTCTCAAATACCTCACCTTTTACCGCCAAGATATGTATGACAGAAGTAAAGAATAGAATATTTTCTTTATAAAAAGGTATAATTAATTTCTAAAATCTTTCATTTACCATTGCTATGCTATTTTTTTAATTTAGTTCATTTGGCCATTCAGCGAAATATAAATGTTCATACTGGTTAAATGGTGTTACTTTAAATACCATTAGATTCTCATATGTTTTCCTATAACCTATAGGTATGGACCTATTTTCTGTATTTAAAAAAAAAAATGTAGGCCCTACTGGGCTTTTAGGAGATAGGGGCGGGGAAATGGTTAATTTTCACCTATTTTCTTAAATAACTTCAAAACGGATTAATTTAAAATAATGAAAAATATATATTTGAGATTTTCATAATGTACCCTTTCATTTGATATGTCACATGATATAGTTTCTACATTTTTTTTCTAATTTACCCCCCTCCCCCTCCCAAACTGGCCCCCGTGTTTAAAATTAATTAATTTACTTTACACGTCCGTGTTTGGGTCATCAATTTACATAGGTGAATTAAATTTGAATTCAATCGGTCTAGTAGTTTCGGATCAAATTGGCTATGACAGACGGACGGTTTAGGTATATTTATACCTTAGGCTGCAATTTATTCTTAAACTACTAATAATTCTCAAGAAAACTTAACCGTTATAGTTTTCCTTGCAAGTTTGATATACTTACTATCGTCCTGATTTTTTTTTAATTTTTTCTGCCCACCGGTTTAGATTTTAGAGGGGGGGACGCCCGATTTTAATGAAAATTTGCGCTTTAAAGTTTAATATTTTGCAAATGAATCACTGAATGGAAAAATTGTTTTAGCAACCCCCTAAAGATTTTAAAAAACCTATCCAACGATACCCCACACTACAAGGTTGGATGAGAAAAAAAAAAAACACCCCCACTTTACGTCTATGGGAGGTACTAAAAAAAAAATATTTTTTTATTTTTTTATTACACTGTTTTGTCGGCATAGTTTACATATATATTCGTGCAAAATTACAGCTTTCTAGCATTGATAGTCTCTGAGCAAAGCCGCGAACGGACAGACAGACAAACAGACAGACATGGCGCAACTATGAGGGTTCCGCTTTTGCCATTTTGGCTACGGAACCCTAAAAAATGTGTAATATTTTATTATAATCTTACTTACGGACTAAATAGTTTTTTTTTTGGTACTTTTTCCTAAGTTAATGTCGCAGTAGCTGATGATGGTGAATTTTCAAAATAGCATAGCAGCGTCAAATGAATGAGTTTAGAAATAAATTATACCTTTTTATAAAGAAGATATCCTGTTCTTTACTTTAGTCATACATATCTTGGCGGTAAAGTGTGAAATAATTGAAAAAACTACACAATTAACAAAAAAAACTGGATAAATTATTAAAAATGTTCGTATTTGGTGCCAGATTGCGCTGAAACTGTAAGTGATATCGCTTTTGTATGTATGAAAGGTTTATAGTAAACTAGCTTATGCCCGCGACTCCGTCTGCGTGGATTTAGGTTATCGCGCGGTGGCGCCCTCTACCGGAATAAAAAGTATCCTATGTTGATCCTTGGGATTCAAACTACCTATATACCAAATTTCATCCAAATCGGTTCAGTGGTTTCGACGTGAAAGCGTAACAGACAGACAGACAGACAGACAGACAGAGTTACTTTCGCATTTATAATATTAGTAGGGATTTATCTAGGATTATTTCGTCCCTACACACTTTTTATGTATCGTGTACGGTTTTCTTTTATAATGGAAAATACCGCGGTCCGGGACATATTCGAGGGCGCGGGGGGGTGACGCTCCCCCCGGAGGGGGGGGGGGAGAGTGGGTAAAATTTATTTTTTCTCCATAACCTACATATCCTGATAGATAAACCTCTTGCTTTAATTTTGCCAATTTTTCCATACATTTCAATCTATATTTCTTCAACTATATCGGTTCTTCGGGTTATACTCGTATGACCGGCCCATTGCCACTTCAGCGTGCTAATGCGGTGGGCTATGTCGATAACTTTGGTTCTCTGTCGGATCACTTCGTTACGAATTCTATCTTTCAGAGAAACTCCGAGCATAGCCCGGTTTATAATATTAATGGTATGGAATGGGATGAGATATTAGTTGGATTGAATCAGGAGTTACTTTGCGGAGGTCCATAATCAATGGATTTGTGTAATGTAATGAAGGTGTTTCGAGAGGCGAAACATCGCAGAGGCGCTAGTGTAGCGAGAGGTCTCCAAAATGTCAAATCTCACAGTTTTTGGGTGAGCTACGCGGGTTTATTTAAAATTAGAATAATTTTGTGAACAATTTTTGCGTTACCTGAAATTAATTATGGCAATTATGTGTTACGGGGCAATGAATGTCTGTGTTTTGAGACAGTTTTGGTTTTGTCTTTCGGAAACTTTTGTCCTCCCTTTTTTTCGAACAAACGGGACTACGCAACACTGGTTGCTCGATATTTTTACGGTACGGTTTTAAGGTGTATTAAATATGATTTTAATCTAAACTTTGTTTTCACGCCCGTAACAGACTGAAAGCCTCACTTAAAACCTCATGCAACAGTAGCGCCATCTAGAAAGACAAAAACTAGCCCTCATTGAGACATTCCAGATTGTTCCAGACATTCTAAAACCGAAGGGCTACTACGAAACTCGCAGTTCGTGTCGGTTGGTCCCTTTGACACTTACACTATTTAATACGAGAGCGAGAGGGACGGTACAATACGAACTTCGACTTTCGAGTTTCGTAGTAATCCTGCAGTCTATCATAACGTAACGAACTTTCCTCGTTCCAATTTCGAACATATGAAACGTTCTAGAATCACGGCGGATGCTTCGGGCAGCTGCCAGCGCTTACGGAAATACGTTTTTGGCAGTTTAAAAAAGTAAAGGGTTTACGGGATTCGATATTTTAGGGATCTGTATACTAAGGGTTCTGTCAGAATGTGTGTATTATGTCGGCGGCCGATCGTAAAATTCGCCAGATCACGAAATTCCTAGGCACATCATGAAATGGCGCCATTTCATGATATGCCTAAAAATTGTCCAGGCATATCACGATGTGACTGAGAAACAATACGGCAGATCGATTAGAGCAACGCATTCGTCGATATTCCTGGCATTATACCGGGCATATCGTTATATGCTGAAAAAAAGAAAAAAATAGGTACGACGAGCGAAGCGAGGAGTGGTTAGTATGAATTGTGACCACTACGCACGAGCCGAGCGAGCGAAGCGAGCGTGCCGCGGCAGCGGCCGGCGTAGTGCCAGAAACGATATGGCGGCGTTTCATGATATGCCTAGGAATTTCATGATCTGTCTAAACGTCACTAGGCAAATCGTCAAACGGTGAGTTTTGAACGATATGGCGCATGACCCTTAGCCAATTCATGAAATGGCGCCATTTCACGATATGCCTAGGAATTTCGTGATTTGGCGGATTTTACGATCGGCCGCCGACATACATACATACAGGATGTAACATTCATATCAGTCAGTATAGGAAAGTCAAAAAATATAAGACATACGACGATCTGTTCTTAGGAACCATGTCATCGATTTTAATAACAAGAAAAACTTTGCAGGTGGTAGGACCTTGTGCAAGGTCCGCCCGGATTGCTACCACCATCTTGCTCGCTAATCCTGCCGTGAAGCAGCAGTGCTTGCACTGTTGTGTTTCGGCGTGGAGAGTAAAACAGCCGGTGAAATTACTGGCACTTGGGGTATTCCATCTTACTCTCTGTGATCTCTTACCACCAGGAGACCCACTTGCTCGTTTGCCATCCAGTCGAATAAAAATAAAAAATAAAACTGCATTATTACATTTACAAAAAAAAACTTTTGCTCCTGCGCCATTTCACGATATGCCTAGGAATTTCGTGATCTGGTGGATTTTACCATCGTCCGTCGACATATACATCCCACTGCAGAGCACATGCATCCTCTCAGGCTGAGAGAGATAGAGCAGTAGTTCTCCACGGGCTCAGTGTGGGTGTGAACGTAACAGAACACACCGTTGAATTTCTTCACAGATATATGTGCTGTTTATAATATAGACTAGCTTTTGCCCGCTGCTTCGGGAATTGTGCATTTTTCCGGGATAAAAAGACTGACTCATAAACTATCTTTATGTCTAAAATCCCGTCGATCCGTCGCACCGTTTCGACGTAAAAGACGGACAAACACATACACTTTCGCATTTATAAGATTAGTATGGATTTATATTAAATAAATGTTCCGTAACTCACGTCTTAAATCGAGTTTAGCTCGACATGTTTCGGGCTAATCCGTAGCCCTTCTTCTTCGGAGCCGGACGTGAGTTATCCGGAACATTTATTTAATATGAGTGAGTCTCACGGTAGTTTTATGTCCAAAATTAGTATGGATTTACAGTAATTTAACTAATATTTAATAATTGTTGCAATGAATTTCTGCAGCTCTGGTCAAAAACTGGCCTTATTTGGACATAGGGCAGGCAACGAAGAAATAAAACTAAAAAGAATGGCACCAATTGCAATGTTAATTATTTAATAACTATCTTAATATCTATTAATAATAATTTAATATTATCTTAATATCTTAATATCTATTTATATCTTTAATACTTATCTATTCTTAATCCCAAAATAAATCATTTCCGCAACCCGTTCTAAACTAAAAAAAAAGTGAACGCATCGTAAACATAATAAATTAATTATTTCACCCTAATCATGAACGCGACTTATGCAAGTGACAGTTGACACACATTTTGGCGCGAAACGGCCAGCACGTGACGCCATCTTTTGTGGGATTAGCAACGCTTCGGACCAATTCGACACGCAGATTTAGATTTGTCATAATTATACATTATCTTTTTATTTATTGCTGAACGTTTATGGTATTTCGCGCCACGGTTTTCTAATTGTATTCAGTGCAATTTGGGGTTTAAATTAGTTGTGGCTAATTTGTTTTTTATTAAAAGTTAAATTGTGAAATTTATTCAGTTCGATTTGCCATTGGATCAAAGGGTCCCTTTTGATTACCACTGGCCTATTACTGCTACATAAATTAACCGTGGTTATGTCTATGTACTCACCAATGTATGCGTGGTTGTATACCAGTGTGAAACCGACTAGAATTAGAAATTAAGCAGAGTTTAACTTGTAAGAAAAGTCGCGCAAGTTGCACACTGCGGCGCTCGATGGACCACTACAAAATCGTTGGCCTTTCTGCCCCGTAATGTAATGCAACTTGCACAATTTTTCTTACCGTATCTGCGGAATTTCCGCAAGAAATTATACCTACTTCAGTTCTGCATCAGCCTTCGTAATTTTTTTACGAAGTAATATTTAACTACGTGCAACTCGATACCTATAACAAACGTTTTTAACTTTTTATGAATCCACAAGAAATCATTTGGAAGGTTTGTAAAGCCGCAAAATACTCTGTTAAGTCCCCGCGTCCCTTGTTCATTTGGATTATTAATAAAACGTATTTGGGCGTTTTCAAAATAAGTTGTCCAAATGGCTTTTTTGTTAGACGTGGACGAAATTTGGTATTCCTACTCAGAATCAGGAGCACTTTCGATTGCAATAGGAAAAAAAAGTGTCCCAGGTTTTTCATATAATTTTGTGTTATCCATTACACTACCGCCACAGACACGCGTATGAAAACGGTAACGTAATGGAATAAAAAATATTAGGACACTTTTTTTCTCCTATTATAATCAAAAGTGCTCCTGATTCTAAGTAGGAATACCAAATTTCATCCACATCTAAAAAAAAGTCATTTGGACAACTTATTTTGAAAACGCCCATTTAGTACTTATGTGAATGTGTACTTGTTAGAAATAAACATTTGCGACTATTAAATTTTTTTAATACATTATAAATTATATTTTTCCAGTTTTCTCTTTCACCTCCGTCTTCGTTAAGAATCCTGTTGTAATCCTACCAGGTCTAAGGAAGTTTTCATTTCACGTAGTTGTACCAACACAATGAATTTAAAACAGCTAGCGACATCTATTGACGACTAGTGTACTCGAATATCATCCTAATTCAGCGCCATCTTGTGAGGAGTAGACGTAACGTTAGCAGTTGCTCTAAGACGTCACTCATGTCATTGTTCTATCAGCGCCATCTTGTGAGGAGTAGACGTAACGTTAGCAGTTGCTCCGAGACTTCACTCATGTCATTGTTCATTCAGCGCCATCTTGTGAGGAGTAGACGTAACGTTAGCACTTGCTCTGAGACTTCACTTATGTCATTGTTCATTCAGCGCCATCTTGTGAGGAGTAGACGTAACGTTAGCAGTTGCTCTGAGACGTCACTCATGTCATAGTCAGATGGCGAGCAATGTGAAAGGACAATTGCGACCACAACGTGCGAGCGAACGGAGCGAGCACACCGCTATAGCGACCGGCGAAGCGCGGGACCTAATGAGGGTTATCAGAGAGGTGAAATATCGCTAGATGGCGTTAGTATCGTGAGGTCCGTTTGACGTTTGCTTGCGATTGGCTCATTTAGTTATTTAACCAATCACGAGCTCGACTCAAACGTCAAACGATCACGTTACTAACGCCATCTAGCGATACTTCACCTATGTGAAAACCCTCGTTAATCTAAGAAGTAAAAAATTTGCGGCTGTTGGCCCTATAAAAGTGCAAAATTCAAACTTCGTATCGTGCAGTCTGCAGTAAGTAATAGGTAATTTTGTACGTAGAATGGGCCAAATTTTCTGTCGCCGAGTATATTTATGTAAGTTGCATGACAGTGCAAGTAGCATGAACTCTAAAACCTTAATAGAGCGCATGGTGCCGATATTTTAGACCACCTTGGCTGCTCCGAAAGATGGCAATTGTACAATTGGGCGTTTTCAAAAAAAAGGATACCTTTTCTTTTTTTTAATTTTGAAAAAAATATGGTTCTTCCTACTCAGAATGAAGAGCACGATCGATTCAGATAGTTTAAAAATGTCCCCAAAATAAATGTCAGTTTTGCGATGTTTTTTTTCATACACACAGTATGGGCGTGACAAAACTGACTAGTCAAATTTTGTATGAAAAACTGGGGACATTTTTTCAAACGATTGGAATCGTTTGTGCTCTTGATTCTGAGTAGGAAAACATATTTTTTCCAAAATTAAAAAAATGAAAGTACACTTTTTTTTCAAACTCCCAACAACAATAAGTATAGTCAGCAATAAAGCTTGCATTAAAAATGTAATTTTAACAGAAATGTATATAGGTATAAAACAGATCAATGACAACAACAGTAATAATTGAAACAAGCACTTTATTACATACAATGATATTATAGCAAATATACATACATTTTATTCACAAACACCTCACTTTGGTCAAATCCGCAGCCATTTTTTAAACAACAAATTCGAACATTATGTTCACAACAAGTAATTTCAACCAAAATTTACAAGATTCTTTAGGAAAATACAATTTTTCGATAATGCCACTAGATGTCGCTAGTTGTCGTTGTACACTATTATTCGGTGGGAGAGAAGCGGCGATCCGCCGCCTTTATATGCCTGCAACGCGCGTCACAGGCACTACAGGACGAGCTACTTTATTAATTAACAAAACTTTTAGGATTATTCAGAATTAAAAATGAGGAAAACAAAGACGCTTTTCAAAGATAAATACTGGTACACAAGAAACCATAATATAAATGACTGTCACATCATATAAGTCTCTGTGAGAGGCTAGATGGCGCCATTATCGCGAGATCCGTTTCAGAACTCTGACATTTGCATCACGTTTATTATTGGTTCTTCTCTTTTAACATATGGCTTCTGTCTTAATTAATAGGACAATTTCGCCAGTATCTAAGTTCTCTTTGAGAGGCACGTTGTACGGTGATTGTAGTTTTTGTAAAATTCCAGAAACCACGTGGAGACAACTTGCGCATTAAAAAATGTCAGACACGAGAGCAATATAGAATTTTGTGATCACTGTTCACTGTTAAGGTTAATCGCCGCATAAAACACTATCAAAATTATACTTCAACTAGCCAAAGAAACAGAAATAGCAAAATTAGATATTGTTTACATCCGCCATGTTCGAATGCCACACATCGTAATCATGATTGGTTAACTAACTAAATGAGCCAATCGCAAGACTAACACCAAACGGACCTCACGATACTATCTATCGATATTTCATCTGTCAAAAAAATATGAAAGTAAAAGTAGTAATTTACCTCATTTCTAAAGCTAAACAAATGCTATAACAACGTTTGACAAAACATATAGTAGAAACAACAACATTTTTGACACTTGAAACATTAAATTTGTACTAGGCTATCATGATCTTAGAGATCTATCGTACTGAACGTAGCGACATCTAGCGGATGTTAAAACAAGCGAGATACATAACGCACTTAAAAACGAGATACTATGAGATCCAAGTAAAACTAAAATTATAATTAGCACCCACTAAGTGGGCTGTTTAAAATATTATTGTTATTCCTTAAATTCCGGTCTCACTTATAGTTACATTATTTAAAAAAATCTTTAAAATCGGATACCAATTTTTTAAATCGCATCACTAGATAATGCTGGAAAGTGGCAAAATAAAAACAGCTTATACTTCATTTAATTTAAGATTTGAATTAATGGTCAAATTGTAACACACGTTTCTCGGTATTTCGAACACAAATGGAATAAAAATACCTACAGGTACATTTATTAGCGGTATTTACTATGTTTTTAGTATAGAAGTTAACACAATTTTGAATAGTTTCGTTGCTTCATTTAAAAACATGTGCAAATTTTACCGTAGTCTCAAATGTTAAAATAAATGGAGTACAGGCTCGTAAAAAAGTGAAGCTATTTAAAAAATCGGCATTACACCGTACGCATTTCCAGATATTACTTAAAAATATGTCATATTATATTTTACTCGGTAGGATAAGTCATATCAGACGTTCCGTTAAGTGATAAAAAGAGACTAAAGACTTTAGAGGTATTAATGAATTAGACTCCAGGTCTAGGGTTCCGTAGCTAAAGTTTGACCAAGGAACTCTGCTCTGCTATCATTCCGTCCGTCTGAGGGTCTACTCCGAAAATCGAAAATAGAAGTTCGTTAATACTGTCCCACTCGCTCTCGTATTAAATAGTATGTCAGAGAGACGAAGACGGAACGGCACGAATTTCGAATTTCGGAATAGCCTGCTGTTGTATTCAGGCCTGTATTTTTTTTCTATTAAAATACACATTTTTTTAATTTTTCACAGAATCAATCAAAATTTACACACATTTGGTTAAAGAGGTAATTAATTTAGACAAACTAATTTTATATATGTGTCAGGCGTTGCTGTAGAAATAAATTTCTACACACACCAATCCAAAAAAACAGAATAAAAAGTAGGTATGTGAACGAATAATGCTAACGATAGCCGTTTCAATAAACCAAAGGAGCACAACGTTAGCTAGTTCATATCAGGGACAACGCCATCTATCGGGGAATTAAGTAAACTTTTCTGTCATTGAGCTATTTTAGGAACATATTACAGAGCAGTGTTAGGGTCATACTTAAGCTGTACCTAGGTGACCTAGCTGTCTGTTTAACAAGACTGTTTAGGAACGTTTAAGAGGTATCAAGGTGAAATTATATGTAAAAATATGTAGGAAATTTCCACTATCAGATAACCCGACATTTTAAGTGACATAATACCGTTCCTATTTATTTGTTTAGAATAAAAAGAGACAAAATATGTCAGATAAAATACTACTTATCGTATAGCGGTGCAGTTTCTTATACCGGTGGGTTTATTTTAATCAATTTCTCTATTACAATTTAATTCATATTTTACGATGATATATGTCTGTTTTTAAATAAGTTTTTGGACTCTTCAATGCTCTCATATGTATATCTATATCTGTTAGAGACTGAGTTATTTGATCAAATATAAAATCGATGCAAAAACATATGTTAGTTCGAAACCGTAAAAAACCTAGACTTTTCAACAGATCTTAACTTTAAGTTCAATATGGGACGTAACCAAATGTCTAAATACAACTAAAATTAAAATTAAATATAATTCTTCCAATTAAAATACAACTTAGTGACTTAATATTATTTTTAAAAGCATTTAGTAATTTACATCTTTACATATGATTGATATATTACAGACCATTAAAAAAACAAGCAAGCTGCCTATAATCTACTTCATTTATAATAAATCTAATATAAAAACTATATGCCACTAGTCTCAATTTCACTCGCTATTTTTAGTTTTTTTGTTGACTTGACAGCTGTCACACTGACAGTAAATTAAAGATGGCGCGGCATCGACCACTAGTGACATCTAGCGACAGTACCTATAACCATAACCAAAATACATGCTAGGACTAATTTAAATACCTTGTAAGAAGGCCAGAAATGCTTTCATTTTTGATCTGGCCTGGAGTTCAACCAGAAATATGTGACACTTAGAGACGTGATTTCCTAAAACATCCAAAAATCCAAGAAGATCCATTCCCATAACATCCAACATCCGGATCTCGTAACATCCGAACACTATTGCGTTGGAAAACTAATAAATACCCAACGTTACGACAGATGTTTTTGAGAAAGAAAACGGGCAGCTATAATGTATTATATATGTTGTCTTTTTTTAATCTAAGTAAAAATAAATAAAGAAATAAACAATTGACAAACGTTGAGATACATGTTCAAAGAACTTGTCCCTTTAAGGGATCTCTACCAGTCAACCTTTACAGATGTTTAAGGAACCAATGATACAAAATCAATGTTCTTCTTCTTCTCTTTTAAAATATGGCTTCTATCCTAATTAATAAGACAATTTCGCCAGTATCAAAGTATTCTCTTTCGAGAGGCAACGTTGTACGGTGATTGTAGTTTTTGTAACTTGATAGTAAAATTCCAAAAACCACGTGGAGACAACTTGCGCATTAAAAAATGTCAGACACGAGAGAAATATTGAATATTGTGACCACTGTTCACTGTTAAGGTTAATCGCCGCATAAAACGCTATCAAAATTATACTTCGACTAGCCAAAGAAACAGAAATAGCAAAATTAAATATTGTCTACATCCGCCATCGTCGAATGCCACAAATCGAATCCAAAATCAATGTTACAAAATGTGGATATTTTTGATAATCTTACGTCACATTTGGATGTTTTAGGAAATGTATATAATTATATCATATATTTCTGGTCAAACTGTACAATATAATTTGTGTTAAATCAATTATTATAATTTACTTTTAGCACATAAGCTTACAAACTAATGCTACAACTAAATCGTATTATATCACATCGAAGAAAAATGGAAGATACATATGTTAGGACAATCTGTATACATGTGGCAATCCAAGCGTGTCAAATTTTAATACAAAACTATACTATGTTTTGTTACGCTATATAATTCTGCCTAAATGTTTACTTAATACTCAGTTTTGACGCATTTTTGAGATATACTCCAATTCAATAGAATCTGGCAATCCTGTAGACACTTCCAGCCTACTAATATGAACACCGGGCTGCCTAGGGCTTTGTGATGTGACTATAATTCTTTTTTGATTTCTTTTAGATGATAATTGCAACAGGGACATATATAATCAAGCGTGCCCACGTTAGGGTGTGTTAAATGTGTAGAAAATTGACAGATTCTATTGAATTGTACTTTACATTTTTTATGCAACGTCTTTACGTTACTCCCGTATTGTTACTGAGGCTTATGTCCAACAGTGGACGTCCTACGTTTAATGAGTATATGGGTGACACTCTTTCCCGGCCCGGATAACACCGACATGGAAATACCGGCCCTGTTTTTCGTGTACACCCCCATAGAAACTGAGAAGCTTCTAAAAACAGGGTCGGTATTTCCATGTCGGTATTATCCGGGGCGAGAAAGAGCGTCACCCTTTTATATTATGGATTGCCACATAGTTATTTATCAATATATTCACTAAACTATTTAAATACGTTCGTAGGGCACATTTCAATCACTATAATATAGAAGGCACTTGGATTGGAATTCAAAACACAGCACAAGAAAGAGGGCTGAATTTGACCACAATCACGCTTAATGGTAAGAGATGTGGACAATGATGGAACGCGCTTCGCCAATAAATGAGCATGCACCACAGATTACACTAGATTACGCAAATGCGTCTACTTCGCGTGTCCGAACCCCGACCAAACGTCGGGGTTGACCCCATACAAAGACCGCTAACTGACTAATCATGACTAGCGACTGACTCGAGCCCCACGGCGCGGGCGGGCGGCGCATTTGAATCGATTTTATGTATGTATGTAAACTCTTTATTGTACAAAGTAAAACACAATTGACAAAAAACAAATATGTACAAAGGCGAACTTATCCCTTTAAGGGATCTCTTCTAGTCAACCTTTGAGTGGATGAGAGGAGCATTCAGTCAGGGACAGACAAAAAGTGAGTTTAACAATTATTGCGCTTTTGCGCGGACATCGGGGAATTCACATCGCTAATTCGCTCTTGAGACGTCACAGTAGATATAAAAAAGTGACACAGTTGGTTTTCATACAGATTGAGGTGTTTGCGTTATCTAATGTAATCTATATCTGTGGCATGCACCCTAGATCAGAAGGCGGCCTTGTAGCGATCAGGGAACACAAGATGGCAAAGCATTCCACTTGCTGTCCGGATAGTAAAAGACGAGCGAATTTTTGCGTATTTCAGGGATGCTGACAACATATGGGACAATTTTACTTATAGTAGAGTCCTGAAAGGCGAACCAACTTGACAGTTGGCACACAAATTTTGCCACAGCTTCACCAGTGCTATAATATCGATATTAAAAAGAAACTTGATACGAAATTATAATCTTTTATTTGATAGTTTTTAAAGCAATTCAATGGTGCGTGTGAAATTCGCAATCTGCACTGGGCTCGCGTGGGAACTATGGCCCAAGTTCTCGTTTTGAGAGGCCTGTGCCCAGCAGTGGGACGTATATAGGCTGGGATGATGATAGTTAAAAATAACATTATTGCAACGACGACTTTCAATAAACTACTCAATGATGCGAATGCTATATTAATATATATGGTTAGTTTTATGTATTAGTTAGAATACGTCAGAAATGTATGAGTTATGTAGAAATTGACTCTCACAATTTTTACTATTTTGTATGGAAGCCTGCAGACATCAATCAATATTTATGAGGGTGTTAATAAAAAGAACTAGATTCATACAAATTTTTGATTAATACCACATAAAAATAGCTATTTCTATACAAATTCTGTATTTTTCAATACAAAAATGTACTAGGGCCACATGAGTGGATAAGATACTTTGAAGTTTAATTTGTCAACATTGATAGTCACTCAAAAACAATAAATGACTGAAATTAAAGAAAAATGCACCGAGCCCTATGTTTTTTGGATTGTGTACAAGTCAAGTGTAAAAATGAGTACTGATTCAAAGTTTCAAAAATATGTACCACTCTTATTCCGACATAATAAGGCTGTAGTAACATATTTTTGAGTGGTTTGTGTACTTTATTTGATTAGTTTTATTTGACGGATAAATTTAATCATTGAATGGTAAAACAAGGGGTACATGTGCTAAAACCAACCTTCCACGATCACACGAACGACCCAACTGCGTCATTGCGACATCTATATTTTCATACAATTTCTTTTATTCAAGTTGTTTTAATACGAATTCAGAATGTTACGGATTGTTCATAACGTTTCTCATTTCGGAAGTTAAGTAGGTGTTTTTGTACGAAAATTTACATACATGTCGCACAGACAGCAGTTTCGTACATGTGGCCACGGAGCACGGTATCCGTGTTATTTCGAAAGTATAAACCATAGGGCAATGTGAGAGCATAACTATTTGTTACTTATAAGAAATTTAAACATGTTAATTTTCGTGTATAAAATTATTTCAATAATTGATGTCTTTATTTGTCAAATTGTCATTAAACTGGAATAGAATTCTTCTTTTTACGTATTTGGCTCTCTATTTATTTGTAACTCTTAGTTAGGCTTGCGATATTAAGAAATAATTCAAGTCAATGAGTAAGTTACCAAACTTATAATCGATCGTCGATTGATGCCTTGATCGATGGTAGAATGGATTGGTCGACCGACAGTGTCTACTACACTAGTCGTAGGATTGTCTATTGATGCTTTGATCGATGGTAGAATGGATTGGTCGACCGACAGTTTCTACTACACTAGTCGTAGGATTGTCTATTGATGCCTTGATCGATGGTAGAATGGATTGGTCGACCGGCAGTTTCTACTACACTAGTCGTAAGATTGTCTATTGATGCTTT
The DNA here is from genome assembly GCA_037349165.1 of Choristoneura rosaceana. Classification (NCBI taxonomy): domain Eukaryota; kingdom Metazoa; phylum Arthropoda; class Insecta; order Lepidoptera; family Tortricidae; genus Choristoneura; species Choristoneura rosaceana. The sequence goes on from JAZBNJ010000017.1 coordinate 4,719,367, forward strand.
GATCGATGGTAGAATGGATTGGTCGACCGACAGTTTCTACTACACTAGTCGTAGGATTGTCTATTGATGCTTTGATCGATGGTAGAATGTATTGGTCGACCGACAGTGTCTACTACACCAATCGATCGTCTATTGATGCCGTGATTGATGATAGAATGGATTAGTCTACCGACAGTTTCTACTACACTAGTTGTAGGATTGTCTATTGATGCCTTGATCGATGGTAGAATGGATTGGTCGACCGACAGTGTCTACTACACCAATCGATTGTCTATTGATGCCTTGATCAATGGTAGAATGGATTGGTCGACCGACAGTGTCTACTACACCAATCGATTGTCTATTGATGCCTTGATCGATGGTAGAATGTATTGGTCGACCGACAGTGTCTACTACACCAATCGATCGTTTATTGATGCCTTGATCGATGGTAGAATGGATTGGTCGACCGACAGTTTCTACTACACCAATCGATCGTCTATTGATGCCTTGATCGATGGTAGAATGTATTGGTCGACCGACAGTGTCTACTACACCAATCGATCGTTTATTGATGCCTTGATCGATGGTAGAATGGATTGGTCGACCGACAGTTTCTACTACACCAATCGATCGTCTATTGATGCCTTGATCGATGGTAGAATGTATTGGTCGACCGACAGTGTCTACTACACCAATCGATCGTTTATTGATGCCTTGATCGATGGTAGAATGGATTGGTCGACCGACAGTGTCTACTACACCAATCGATCGTCTATTGATGCCTTGATAGATGGTACAATGGATTGGTCGACCGACAGTTTCAACTACACCAGTCGATCGTCTATTGATGCCTTGATCGATGGTAGAATGGATCGGTCGACCGACAGTTTCTACTACACCAATCGATCGTCTATATATGCCTTGATATGTGGTAGAATGGATTGGTCGATCGACAGTTTCTACTACACCAATCGATCGTCTATTGATGCCTTGATCGATGGTAGAATGTATTGGTCGACCGACAGTTTTCACTACACCAATCAATCAATCATTTACATCACTCTCTCGGGAAATAATTTACTTTCTCGCCCGTTTGCTCGGTACGTGTGATCAAGGCATTAAGATTTTAATTAGATTTTTGTATACACTATAATTTTTTGTATAATTAGACAGCAAGAGATTAGAGAGCAATATAGAATTTTGTGATCACTGTTCACTGTTAAGGTTAATCGCCGCATAAAACACTATCAAAATTATACTTCAACTAGCCAAAGAAACAGAAATAGCAAAATTATACATTGACTACATCCGCTATGTTCGATTGACACAAATCGAATCCCCATTATGGGTTCAAAAACCAAAGATTACGACATTGGATTCTACTATGAACACGGCTGTATCGTAATGGTCATTACGATACTGATATCTGTATATCTGTATCTTAATGAGATTTCATACATCATTACAGCACCAGGGCGAGGCAGACATACCTAGTATAGTTAATGCAGGCCATTCTCAATGGTTCGCGGAACGCATGCCAGAGCATTTTATATATGAATGTAGATAAAATATTGTATGCAACTATACGTAGGCCTTAAAACACTCATGTGACCCAATTATAAAACGACACTCGTGTTTTAAGGACCCCTATTACGATACAGTTGCATAATCTATTACGGTTTGTGCGAGCGCTGCATTCTGATGGCAGAACACTGCAGTAATATTCACTATTGATGGACGGGTGCCGTCTTGTTGAGATCCAACTTTTCACAAATACATTACGTCAGCAAGTCTTGAAAAGAATTAGAAGGTTTTGGAGTTACGAGGTCTGACACTAGCCGACGACTATTCACTACAACTGTCTATAACTACCCTCTTTCGGTTCACATTGGCCTTCTGCAACCATAGAAAATACACATGCTATTGTTTATACTTAATACTATACTCCAATTCAATAGAATCTAACAACCCTGTACACACTTCCAGCCTTCTAATATGAACACCGGGCTGCCTAAGGCTTTGTGACGCGACTATTATTCTTTTTTGATTCCTTTTAGATGATAATTGCAACAACAGGGACATATATAATCAAGCGTGCCATCGTTAGGGTGTGTTAAATGTGTAGAAAATTGTTAGATTCTATTGAATTGTACTTTATGTACCTATACTTTCTTCCGTCTATCTGTCCGCCTATCCAGGCGATGGACGGGAGAACTGGTCTGCATGATATCCATGAGATGAGTGTCTCGAGGCTTCTGCATGCGCTTTGCAGATCTGGTCCTAAACTTGGCTGAGTCTTGGGGCACCAGACGGTTGGGTGTCAGTGACTTTAAACACCTGAAAGTGTAAAGGTTATGTTATAGCATTTTAGAGGCTTCTTTTTTTAGGGTTCCGTAGTTAGGAACCCTTGTAGTTTCGCCATATCTGTGTCTGGTTGAAGCTCAGAGACTGTTAGTACTAGAAAGCTGTAATTTGGCATGAATTTGCAGGTGGTAGGACCTTGTGCAAGGTCCGCCCGGATTGCTACCACCATCTTGCTAGCTAATCCTGGCGTGAAGCAGCAGTGCTTGCACTGTTGTTTCGGCGTGGAGAGTAAGACAGCCGGTGAAATTACTGGCACTTGAGGTATTTCAACTTAGGCCTCTAGGTTGGCAACGCATCTGCAATACCCCTGGTGTTGCAAATGTTTTTGGGCGGTGGTGATCTCTTACCACCAGGAGACCCACTTGCTCGTTTGCCTTCCAGTCGTATAAAAAAAAAAAAAGTGCGGGTAGTTCGAAGAATTCACGCTGCTAGGCGGACTTGACACCCCACACTTCAGTCTACTCGTTACCACGGCAACTGTAATGTTGCCGAAACGTCGAAGTAAATATTACTTGTGTAAAATAGCGTGACAAGTCCCGTTGTGGTATTTTGACTATGAAGCTCAGACTATTTGTACTAGAAAGCTGTATATTTGGCATGAATGTCGCGGTGAATGCGAAAAGCGCAAGACCAGTCTGAGTGGAGAGCCTTGGGGGAGGCCTATGTCCAGCTGTGGACGTCTTTCGGCTGACATGATGATGTTAAAAAAAATTAAGGGTACCTGCCACAGACATAAAGTGGGGGTGATTTTTTTCTCGATTTTTCCCATAGTGTGGGGTGTCGTTGGATAAGTCTTTAAAAACCAATTGGAGGTTACCGAAACGATTTTTCTATTCAGTGATCTATTTGGGAAATATTCTACTTTAAAGTGCAAATTTTCATAAAAATTGAGCGTCCCCAGCCAAAACCTCACTTAATTTCACGTGAGGGACATTGTGGTCTTGGTAAATATCACATAATTTTAGTACATATTTTTACATTCAACGAATTTTAGTACTTTCTATTAAGGTTTACAATGTTAGAAAAAATCTTAAAATCTTACCTTGTATATTTATTTATAGGTACAAATGATATAAAAAAATATCCTAAAAATAACTTAACTAAACTTACCTACATAAAATAAAAATAGAACCTAAAACTAAAACAAATTATCTAAAGAGTACCCCTTAGGCAAGGTCCCGAAGATGCTGGCAGCGTTTCCTCTTTGAATAGCTAGGCTAATTCTTTGTCCGAGGAAGCTGCCAGCTCTTCGGTCACCTGTGATGCTGGTTTTTTTCTTACTTTGCCTACACATCGCGCTTCTTTATTTTTATTTTCTTCTTAATTTCGAAACTACTTTAAGTCGATTTCAAATCCGAAAAAACTTCCTTGTAAGCTGCTACCCTGGTACTTAGTAACAAAGGATCACTGTATTTCTAAAATAGGGATGATGACGCCATTAAAAATAATTCGAAGGCACAACTCGTAAAAAAACGCTTTATTTAGCCCTCAAAACGTAAAATTAGATTTTTTGTTGCTTTAAAACAAATAAATAGTTAGTTGATTGAGTTGCCGGATAGTGACATCATAATTCGCTATTGCCGATGAAACTCTATGGGAGAATTGTGTTTTAGCTCATAAAAAGTACGTCAGTTAATTGGTGGTGTCATCATCCCTATTTCCTTACATACTTGAAATTACAATACCTCCTCTAGTTCGAGAGTAGCTCCTTTAAGCCATGTCATCCTGGTACTTTAAATTACACAACGACCCAATTTACCGCTGTAAAATAGCGTGACAGGTGTCAAATAACAGCGGCCTCTTTCACAGCTGTTCCTTATTTTGACAGGCTCATAAATATGTCATTTTTGGATTTTTTTTCTTACCTCGCATATTCATCGAGCTTCTTCGTAAGCAGTTCATTCGTTCAGCTTGGAGAGCAAGCTCCTTTAAGCGATGTCATCCTGGTACTTCAAATTACACAACGAGAACATTTACCGCTGTAAAATAGCGTGACAGGTGTCAAATAACAGCGGCCTCTTTCACAGCTGTTTCTTTTGACATGTGTATTAAATATGTCATTTTTGGATTTTTTTTTTTCTTACCTTGCATACTCATCGAGCTTCTTCGTAAGCAGTTCATTCGTTCAGCTTGGAGAGTAAGCTCCTTTAAGCCATGTCATCCTGGTACTTTAAATGACACAACGAGAACATTTACCGCTGTAAAATAGTGTGACAGGTGTCAAATAACAGCAGCCTCTTTCACAGTTGTTCCTTATTTTGACAGACTCATAAATATGTCATTTTTGGATTTTTTTTTCTTACCTTGCATATTCATCGAGCTTCTTCGTAAGCAACATTCGTTCAGCTTGGAGAGTAAGCTCCTTTAAGCCATGCCATCCTGGTACTTCAAATTACACAACGAGAACATTTACCGCTGTAAAATAGCGTGACAGGTCTCAAATAACAGCAGCCTCTTTCACAGCTGTTCCTCATTTTGACAGGTGTAATAAACATGTCATTTTTGGATTTTTTTTTCTTACCTTGCATACTCATCGAGCTTCTTCGTAAGCAGTTCATTCGTTCAGCTTGGAGAGTAAGCTCCTTTAAGCCATGTCATCCTGGTACTTCAAATTACACAACGAGAACATTTACCGCTGTAAAATAGCGTGACAGGTGTCAAATAACAGCAGCCTCTTATCACAGCTGTTCCTTATTTTGACAGGCTCATAAATATGTCATTTTTGGTTTTTTTTTTTCTTACCTTGCATACTCATCGAGCTTCTTCGTAAGCAGTTCATTCGTTCAGCTTGGAGAGTAAGCTCCTTTAAGCCATGTCATCCTGGTACTTTAAATTAGACAACGAGAACATTTACCGCTGTAAAATAGCGTGACAGATGTCAAATAACAGCAACCTCTTTCACAGCTGTTCCTCATTTTGACAGGCTCATAAATATGTCATTTTTGGTTTTTTTTTTTCTTACCTCGCATACTCATCGAGCTTCTTCGTAAGCAGTTCATTCGTTCAGCTTGGAGAATAAGCTCCTTTAAGCCATGTCATCCTGGTACTTCAAATTACACAACGAGAACATTTACCGCTGTAAAATAGCGTGACAGGTGTCAAATAACAGCAGCCTCTTCCACAGCTGTTCCTCATTTTGACAGGCTCATAAATAAGTCATTTTTGGATTTTTTTTTCTTACCTTGCATATTCATCGAGCTTCTTCGTAAGCAGTTCATTCGTTCAGCTTGGAGAGTGCTCCTTTAAGCCATGTCATCCTGGTACTTTAAATGACACAACGAGAACATTTACCGCTGTAAAATAGCGTGACAGGTGTCAAATAACAGCAGCCTCTTTCACAGCTGTTCCTTATTTTGACAGGCTCATAAATATGTCATTTTTGGATTTTTTTTTCTTACCTCTCGCATACTCATCGAGCTTTTTCGTAAGCAGTTCATTCGTTCAGCTCGGAGAGTAAGCTCCTTTAAGCCATGCCATCCTGGTACTTCAAATTACACAACGAGAACATTTACCGCTGTAAAATAGCCGTGACAGGTGTCAAATAACAGCAGCCTCTTTCACAGCTGTTCCTCATTTTGACAGGTGTGATAAATATGCCATTTTTGGATTTTTTTTTCTTACCTCGCATACTGATCGAGTTATAAGCAGTTCATTCGTTCAGCTTGGAGAGCAAGCTCCTTTAAGCCATGCCATCCTGGTACTTTAAATTAGACAACGAGAACATTTGCCGCTGTAAAATAGCGTGACAGGTGTCAAATAACAGCAGCCTCTTTCACAGCGGTTCCTCATTTTGACAGGTGTAATAAATATGTCATTTTTGGAATTTTTTTGTCTTACCTCGCATATTCATCGAGCTTTTTCGTAAGCAGCTCGTTCTTTAGTTTGGCCGCCGCAAGCTCTCTCGTCAGTTGTGATTTACTTTTGCTGCCAGCCGGGTGGAGCAGTGGGTGTTTGCGTAACCTGCTCGCTGAGGGTCGCTGGTTCGGATCCGGGTCGATCATTTTCTGTTGAATTAACATGCATATAAATACGAAATCCACAAACTATTTGGGACAGACGGCAATACGGTCATACATGTATTGTATGTATTAAAATATTGGCTAAAAGCAAAACGTCGTTTCTGGGAAATTGCATACAATTTATCATCATCATCATCCTAGCCTATAACGTCCCACTGCTGGGCCACAGGCCTCCTCTCAGAACAAGAGGGCTTGGGCGGGCCCAGTGCGGATTGGGAACTTCACACGCACCATTGAATTGCTTCGCAGATTTTGCAGGTTTCCTCACGATGTTTTCCTTCACCGCAAAGCTCGTGGTAAATTTCAAATGTAATTCCGCACATGGATTTCGAAAAACTCAGGTGCGAGTCGGGGTTTGAACCCACGACCCTCTGCTTGAGTGGCGATAGGTCAAACCACTAGGCCACCACGGCTTTAGTCAACTAAGCAATAGATAGATTTACGGGGCAGATATTTGTATGAATAATACGAATGTTTGTTCTCGGGTCTAGGGTGTTTAATATGTATTTAAGTATTTATTTATCTATATAAGTATGTTTATCCGTTGCCTAGTGTCCATAGTACAAGCTTTGCTTAGTTTGGGACTAGGTCAATTGGTGTCAAGTGTCCCATGATATTTATTATTATTATTATTAGCTTACCGTTAATAGCTGATAGAACTCTCTGGAGACATTGGGTAGCTCCGGCAAAATGCCGTCCCGGATGGACTGCCACGCGGGACCGTTTTTAGGCAAGGGACCGCCGCCCGCCGCCTCGAATAATGTTAGACCTGAAAAAAATGTTTATGTATGTAAAACTTCATTGTACCATCAGCCAAGTGGTCTATCAATTGTTAAACAAGTACCTTTCAAATGAACATGTCGCCAAAGTCGAACTTTCAAGTTGACAGATACGTCTGCATTAATGTTTTAAGACATGCAAAAGATTATCAACCATTATTTATTTATTTCATAAACAATACAATTATTGTTTGAATTACGTACATACAATTAAAATTAAATACTTAACTGATAAAATAAAAATCATTTATGTACATATCAATTAAACATTACAAGTCCAAAAATAAAAATGTCCTATTTCAGCACTAAATAAAAGTCATTTGTTAGTTCTTTAACTCAAAAGCATAAATTTCTTGTAGCGATTCACCGACTCGCATTTCGACTCGATCGTATGTTTAAATATAGCGTTGACACGATCGTTTATAGTTTTAGTCGTATTTCACCTCGATAGTGCATTTAAATATCATGGCTGTCTTAATAGTATTTTTTTAGTCGCTCGCTATTAGTTTTACTCGCATTTCATCTCGATCCTGTCAGATTAATAGAGTCCCAGGCAAACATCTGCGGCGAAATGCGTGTAGGGTAAAATACTACACGAAAATTGAGATGCTACAAATTAATGCCACACTTTCTGCCAACAAACTGCTATGCAGTTTGGCAGAGGTTTATATTTTTAAGTATTTCTGTACTTCTTTTGTTTTTATTTCAGTAAATAATTTAAAAAAAAAAAAAATACTAATGTAAGAAGCTACGCGAAAGATTGCGTCAAGTTGACATTGAAATTAATGCATGTATTAACACAGAATAACCAATAGTACTACCGTACAGAAGGGACTCTCTCGAACAAAAGTCAAGTTTAGGTATAAATCGTTGTCTACTCTTACGACATGCACGCTAAATTGTAACTTATAATGTTACACGAGCGTTCATATTCCGTTGGGCACCGTTGACACGAAACAGGTTTGGCGCCAACAGCGCAGGGTTCCCACTCTCCGATGAATAAAGATAACAGTGGGTATTAATATGAATTAAATAAGCTATCTTTAATAAATAAGTAAATACACTTTAAAAGCTAAAGCTACAAAACAACAATATTTTATCAGCAACAGCAACAAGGAGGTTCTATGTTTTTGGAAAAGTTGCATTATGTTAAAAAATATATACATATTCTTCCAGTTTTCCATCCACCGGGCCACCGTTTTGTCGTTCTCGCTCGAAGTAATCCCTCAAACGAATAAAGTTCAAACTCCCGACTCTAGGAGTTCAAAACAGTCTGTTTTGGACCGTTTCAGCATTTTGCCAAAAAATAACAACAAACTTAGCGAGAAACAGTAACAAAAGTCAACAACAATAATAATAGAAATGAACAATGACAAATACAATGCAAAGAAAATGTAACGGAAATTCGCCTCGTGTACACGGCAGACGCACTCGTACCTACTGACAATGATACTGACAAGTACTGGCCACAAGAGGCACAAGATGGTTACGGCCGCTTCCCAAATAGCCGCATTTACAAAATCTTGCAAGTTTTGTTTAAAAATTTAAAATATCTTAGTTCATTGTTATCGAATAATGAACCGCTGCAATTGCCGATTTATTTATTTATTTATTCCAAGACAATAAAAAATCCGATAACATTGCGTCATTTAAAAAATAATTATTTTTCTATCGTATTCGATGGAGGCTATTTAACAGACACTGATATTGCTATATATTCTTAAAAAGAACAGTTTTAGATTTTTTTGATTATTTTGTTTCAAAACTGAATTTATTTTTAAAAAACATTTTGCGAACATAGTATGCGTAATTCGGAAAATTTTCAAATGTCACAGAACTCATCATAGCCGAAAAATACAATAAACGGCAACCCTTTGCCGCGAACCCCACGGTGAGGTCGCCGGCTGAACGTACCTAAACTGCGGAGTGTCCAACCCCTGGTATTAATTCTGTGTCTGCTATATGCTCCAATAGGGCAGATTATGAGCGACTTACTATCAAACTTATAACAACTTCCCCAACGTGTATACCATAATCATTCAATAAAAACATTAAAGTACAAGGTTCTATTGGGATTCGATTTGTGGCATTCGAACATGGCGGATGTAGACAATATATAATTTTGCTATTTCTGTTTCTGTTAATTTTGCTAGTTGAAGTATAATTCTATACTGCTCTCGTGTCTGACATTTTTTAATGCGCAAGTTGTTTCCACATGGTTTCTGGAATTTTACTATCAAGTTACAAAAAATACAATCACCGTACAACGTTGCCTGTCGAAAGAGAATACATAGACATTGGCGAAAGTGTCTTAATAATTAGGACAGAAGCCATATTTTAAAAAAGAATGAATGAAGGTTCTATTGAAATTTTGTTAGTTCGAGGTGAAATGCTATACGGTGAATCGCTACAAAGAAAAGTTTGTACTTTTGAGGTAAAAGACTAACAAATGTATTCAACTTCAGGGTCAACTTCAACTTTTTGTTGTTTTTTGTTGTTTTAATTTTCTGATCTACTTTTGATGCACCACCTATTGAAAACTAGTCCTTCCTTCTTTTCTGTAAAAAGGTTGCCTGGAAGAGATCGCTCTTAAGCGACAAGGCCGCCTATTGCTTACCGTGTAATTTTTTTCTCTGTGTATTTGTTTTCTGTATCACTTACTATTTCTGGTGTACAATAAAGAGTCTTTGTATTGTATTGTATACTCACCAAAAGCGAATATGTCCGATTTAGTGAGATGCCCTAGATCCTCTTGTATGATCTCCCTCGTTAGGTACCTGCAGTCGCCCTCTTCGACCCTCGGGGAGGACACGCAGGTCACGTGGCCTAGGTCACCTAAAAACGATAACGTACGTGTTTTATTTAGCTCGTAAAAACAAAAACAAACATAATAAAACTTAAACTATAAAGAAAATTTGGCCTAAATCGCCGTCAACGGGCAAAGTTGGCAACGCATCTGGTATACCCCTGGTGTTGCAGATGTTTATGGGCGGTGGTGATCTCTTACTACCAGGAGACCCACTAGCTCGTTTGCCATCCAGTCGTATAAAAAAAAGGTGCCCAGAAGGCTGGCCGTATTTTCTTGTGGTATAGCGATACTTAGGAGAACTCTCTTCGTTCCATTCTCCATACAAACGTAGTCCCGGTCTCATTTGAAAACTAGGCAACAGAAGTAGATGAAATTTTGTAAGTATGTTCTAGACGTAATTATCTATGCCTGCGGTTTTTCAGATTTTCATATAAATGTGTAATATCAGAATTACAGGAGCTCGGCAAAAAAAGATGTCAACTTTGCACGATAATTACAGACTATCAAAGCATTTTTATTAAAAGTTTTTTTTTTTATGTACTCCAGATCTTCGATTATCCTAGTTTTTATAGTTTTCCCTTTATGTGGCGATTAAACCCTAACTCTGTACCAAATTTCAGCTCTCTGAGTTTATGGGAAGTACTAGTTCTATTTTGATGATCATGAGTGAGTGTGTGTCATAAACGCGAAACTTTGCTTTCGCTTAACTTCGGAACTAAATGACCTACAGACTTGAATGTAATTATAGCTTACTGGATGACGAAAATTTCTGCGTTCTGGTCTTATCCAGAGGTTCTCAAATAGACCTGAAAATGCGGCGAAATGGTTCCAGTAAAGGATGGTACGGCAGTGTTTGCTTCGCGCTCGACTTGGCATCCCAAACGAATACCTAACGCGGCCGCGCGGCCGGCAGGGAAACTTCTCTTAACTAAGGCATGTAACAGTTACGGTTTCCACCCGTACTATATTATATAGTATCGTACTATATTTTAGTCAATTGTACTATATATTATAGAAAAACAATATAGGACGAAAAATATTATATTTTTATCGCTAATTCAATTGTCGCGCTTTTTTGAGTTAACTGTGAATGAAACTCATTCCTGTACGTACGGCGCTTAGTTAGTTGGTACCACTGTCATTGTCACCTTATTGATGGCCAAAGCAAAAAGTAATAATAAATACTCATGGAAAAATAATGATTAAAAATAGATGTGTACTATTTTTTTTCCCCGAGATTCCTAAAAGTACTATATTTTTTTGATTTAAAACAAAAATACTATTTTTCTTCAAAAAAAAGGTGGCAACCCTAGTAACAGTGGTCGTTTCACTCACCTATCTTATAGATGTGCGTGTTGGCGGCGTATTCTTCGTCGTCCGAGTCGGCGGCCGCCTCGCCCTCGCGACTGCACACGAAGATATTGCCTGGCTTCACGTCCATATGGACCAGTTGGAGAGAGTGTATGTAGCTGTGGACGAACGTTACAAATTATATTAAGATTGGTTTTTTGATTAAGAATACTTCTTGGAGTCTTTTTGTATTTTTAATTTCAACTCCTAATTTTTGTTACTTTTACAGATACCGGCACGGATGTAGCGGTATAGCACGCGGCACGGAATGCCGAGTACCTGGGTTCGATTCCCAGTGTTGGTCTTATTTTTCTGGTTTTTCTGCGCATCTATGTTTCGGTTTGTATTTTCAATTTAGATACCGGCAAACTTCTTGAGCATTAAACAAAGGAGCGGGGGAAAGTTTGCGCATCGTATACATGAGCAAAAAAAGTACCTATTTTATTTAACTGTAGAATACTTTTTTCGTAGATAACTTTTAAAAATAGTTAGTTCTAATTTTTGTGGATTGTTAGTGTACATCAGATATTTTTTGTTTGTTTGTTTGTTAATACTCTTTATTGTACAAAAGGAAATACAAAAATATCACACAAAAAGAAGTTGTTAGTACAAAGGCGGACTTATCCCTGAATTCTTAAATATTATTTTTACTACCTTCTATAAATATGATAACAAGAAATGAAAACCGACCAAGTCCGATTCAAGCCATACCAGGAAAAAAATCATCATCATCCCAGCCTATATACGTCCGACTGATGGGTACAGGTCTCTCAGAATGAGAGGGCTTGGGCCATAGTTCCCACGCGGGCCCAGTGCGGATTGGGACATTCACACGCACCATTGAATTGTTTCGCAGGTTTGCGCAGGTTTCCTCACGGTGTTTTCCTTCACCGTAAAGCTCGTGGTAAATTTCAAATGTAATGAATTTTGAAAAACTCAGAGGCGCAAGCCAGGGTTTGAACCCACGACCCTCTGCTTGAGAGGCGATAAAAACATAAATTAACAACAAAATTATATTGAGATTGGTTTTATTTGGAGTCTTTTTAGGGTTCCGTAAAAATCTTTTCCACCACTGTAATCAGTTATACATGTCTACAAATAAATCACTTTGACAAATTAGCAAATACGGAACCCTTATAGTTTCGCCATATCTGTCTGTCTGCCTGTCCGTCCGCGGCCTGTTCCCGAAGGAACAGCGCGCAATAGCCGAACACCACGCGGGCGGAGCCGCGGGCAAAAGCTAATTACGATCATAATATGATATGGACCGCCCGGATTGCTACCACCATCTTGCTCGCTAATACTGCCGCGATGCAGCAGTGCTTGCACTGTTGTGTTTCGGCGCGGAGAGTAAGACAGCCGGTGAAATTACTGGCACTTTAGGTATTCCAACTTAGGCCTCTATAATATAATACCCCTGGTGTTGCAGATGTTTATGGGCGGTGGTGATCTCTTACCACCACTTGCTCGTTGCCTTACGATCATAATATGATACGGAGTAACACTCACGCCAATCCATCGGCGACATGTGCCAAAAGAAGCAACAACTCGCTCTCGGGCAGCGGTCCCGCCTCCATCATCTGTTGCAGACTGCCGCCCGAACAATACTCGTTCTGTATTATCATGTGGTCATCCTCCGCCCATGCTGAGTAGTATCTGTGGAACAAGACAAAAAAACATATAGAACAAGTTGGTTAAACTTGATGTATGTCTATAAAACAAGGTGAAGTATCTATAACGCTGTCTGAAGTGTCTACAACGCTGTCTGTAGTGTCTATAACACTGTCTGAAGTGTCTATAACGCTGTCTAAAGTGTCTACAACGCTGTAAGTGTCTATAACGCTGTCTAAAGTGTCTACAACGCTGTCTGAAGTGTCTAAAACGCTGTCTGAAATGTCTATAACGCTGTAAGTGTCTATAGCGCTGTCTGTAACGTGTACAATTGTTACCTGACGACGTGCGCGTGTTTCCCGAGCACGGCATGCGCGTAGACCTCAGTAAGCGCGGCGCGCTGTCTGAAGTGTCTACAACGCTATCTAAAGTGTCTATACCGCAGTGTAAAGTGTCTACAACGCTGTCTGAAGTGTCTACAACGGTGTCTCAAGTGTCTACAACGATGTCTGAAGTGTCTACAGCGCTGTCTAAAGTGTCCACAACGAGGTGTCTGTAGCTCTGTCTGTATTAATGTTACCTGACGACGTGCGCGTGTTTCCCGAGCACGGCGTGCGCGTACACCTCGGTGAGCGCGGCGCGCTCGGCGGCCGAGCCGGCGACGGGCCGCAGCGAGCGCTTCAGCGCGTACACACAGCCGTCCAGCTTGTTGACGCAGCGCGTCACCAGGCCGAACTCGCCGCGACCGATCACGCCCAGCTCGATGAATTCCACGTTGTAGCGGGATATGTTGGATTCCTGAAAGGGGATACCAAGTTATTACATATGTCTCCCACTGTAGTCGCAAAGGGCTCATTTCTTCCAGGTGGTAGGACCTTGTGTAAGGTCCGCCCGGATTACTACCACCATCTTGCTCGCTAATCCTGCCGTGAAGCAGCAGTGTTTGTACTGTTGTTTCGGCGTGGAGAGTAAGACAGCCGGTGAAATTACTAGCACTTGAGGTATCCCGTCTTAAGCCTCTAGGTTGGCAACGCATCTGCAATACCCTTTATTTATGGGTGGTGGTGATCTCTTACCATTAGGAGACCCACTTGCTCGTTTGCCATCCAGTCGTATAAAAAAAAATACCGCACTATCACTAGTCCAATATGAACACTAACATAGTTATAAACAAATTACTAATAATGTTTGGATCTTTTTTGTCTGAATAAATAAATAAATTATAATTATTATTATGCCCGCGAGTTGTTGTTGAAACTAGCTGAAATATGTGGTGCACAGGAGAAATTCGTATCTGTACTGTTGTCCAGCGGTGGTGTAGCGGTATAGCACGGGACATGGAATGCCGAGGACTTTCCCAGCGCTGGTCTTATTTTTCTGGTTTTTCTGTGCATCTATATTTCAGTTTGAGTTTTCAATGTTAATAGGAAAGTTGACACCATTAAAAAATAATTCGAAGGCACGCCTCCAGTAACAAAACTCTTTATTTTAGCCCTGAAAAACTACATCAATTTTCGATTTACTGTAAAATTAGATTTTTTGTTGCTTTAAAACAAATCAATAGTTAGTTGATTGAGTTGGCGAACAAATAGCGAGTTATGACGTCATAAGGCGCTATTGCCATTGAAACTCTATGGGAGAATTGTGTTTTGATAGCTCATAAAAAGTACGTCAGTTGATTGGTGGTGTCATCCCTATTATTGATAAGTTATAGCCATCTCTCTTACTCTTAGTCTCTTGGCAGGCTGTTCAGGCGTCGCGTCGCCCATAGAGGTCGGTGTTTTGGACAGGGCGCGCTTCTTCTTGTTCAAAGCTTGACCTGCAAACAAATAAACAATTTAAATTCAAATCATTTATTCAGTAAATAGGCCGCAATGGACACGTCATTTTTTTAACTACCAACGCTTTCGGAAAGACCATCATTGCCAAGAAGAATGCGCCGCAAGAAACTTGGCAGTGTTTTTTTTTTCAAAATAAAATACTTAAAAACTGCAGTATACAATTAAAGAAAAAAAATACAAACTTATAATAATACAGGGATGTACAGGGTCCCTTAGTTACAAAACTAAACACTAACTATATCTACGTTCAGTGGAAGTGTAGGTATAATGCTTCCACCGTCATAAATAAAATAATAATAATAATAATAATTTAATTCAGAGATACATATTTCATTATAATTTTTTTTTTAACTTGAAAACCATACGTCAGGGTTGGCCCCGTACTAAGACTGACTGCTAACTGACTAACCATGACTAGTGACTGACTCGAGCCCCACGACGCGGGCGGGCGGCGCATTTGAATCGATTTTGCGCGGACATCGGGGAATTCACATCGCTAATTCGTTCTTGACACGGGTGGTTTTCATACAGATTGAGGCGTTTGCGTTATCTAGTGCAATCTATATCTGTGGCATTCTGTTTGTTTTTGATGTACGCCGCTTTCTAAAGTAACGGAATTGGAACCGAAACAAAAATGTTTAATTTAATATCAAAGGGAAGTTCCGACTTCGACTCGTAGCTCTGTAACTTCCCTGGTCTAAAGCATCTAACATTGTCGTTGGAGTTAGTTCCAATGGAATGCCGAAAGTTTCTCGAGGGCTACGGCATAGATGTCTAGCGTCACTGCTTAAGTGGCTAAATAAGAAACAAAAAAGCTGGGATATGTGGTGCACAGGGGAAATTCGTGTCTATACCGTTGTGCAGCGGTATAGCACGCGGCACGGAATGCCAAGGACCTGGGTTCGATTCCCAGTGCTGATCTTATTTTTCTGGGTTTTCTGTGCATCTATATTTAAAAGTTTGTATTTTGAAAGAAAGAAAGAAAATAATTTAAATATAATAGCAATGACACATTAAGGTTAGGCAAAATAACAATAAGTGTTGCCGCTATAAAAAGGGCTGGTTTCAATGATTTTCAATTGTTGTTGGCCTCAAAACGTCTACAACATTGTGTGAACAGTCTAACTCACCATCCGGTGTGAACGGGTTTATGTTGGCAACTGGTCTCTCCTCGTGCATGCTCCCCAGGGCACTGTCCTCGTCCGGTGGGTGGAGGTGGTGACTCGAGCCCGTTGTGATACCTGCAAAGAGAAATACAGTTAGTTTTTTTTTATTCAACTGGATGGCAAACAAGCATGGGGTCTCCTGATGGTATGAGATCACCACCGCCCATAAACATCTGCAACACCAGGGGTATTGCAGATGCGTTGCCAACCTAGAGGCCTAAGATGGGATACCTCAAGTGCCAGTAATTTCACCGGCTGTCTTACTCTCCATGCCGAAACACAACAGTGTAAGCACTGCTTTACGGCAGGATTAGTGACCAGATGGTGGTAGCAATCCGGGCGGACCTTGCACAAGGTCCTACCACCTGCAAGTCTCTTCTCTCCTACCGTAGCCGGTAGTTGTCTCAGCTTTATCAAGTGAGATATGATGGTGAAGAAATTCAGAAACAGATACCTGGGTGCGGAAAATTTACGACCAGTAATTGTAGACCAGGAATGTACGAACTTACCCGTCGGAGGGTTCAGTTTGGCAGGGAACAGCCTCGACCGGGACGTATTGTGGGACGGCGTCGAGCATTTCTCGAGCAGCGTCTTCGGAGTGCGAGGACTGTCAAAGAGCCTGGAAACAATGGAGAACCATTATGAACTACATCTACAATAGACACGTCGATTAAGGCGCCCCATCCCATCAGCCAATTGGGCCAATCAACTATTTTACCGACCCTTTGGGCGTCTCCTGCGTTACCAAAATTGTCTCTGGCGTAACCAAAAAATCGTACTTCCAAAAAGATATTTCACGGTTTAATAGGTTGTACGAAGGATGGTATGTATTCATGTACACCATCTATTAAATTACAGAAAAACCATGTTTACTGACAAAAATCTGCAATTGTTTCAAAATGTCGCGGACAGAGTGTTGGTAAAAAAATTTATTGGCCCAAATATATGGATAAAAAATTCAGAGCAATAGACACACATATTGGACATTCATATCCAAGGCGTATTCCAATTCCAAGGGATATTTGGAAATAATTCCAATCCGCATTAGCAATCCCTTCAAATAGCGAACCTGCTGTGTTAAAAATAAAGTTGTGTTTGATACTTGTGATGTATATATATCATTTAACAATATTGTATCTCTTTAAAAAAAAAAAACCTTGTGTTTCTTGCCAGATTCTTCTCAACAGAGGTTTTTCCAAACTGGTGCTAGATTTTTTTGACATTCATAAGTGCTTGTTATAGCCTAAATTGAATAAAGATATTTTGACTTTAACTTTGATATGGTCTACCACCCTAAAGTTGACAATCGTTTGGATGTCATAAAACAATGCCAATAGACATGTCTGTCAACTTTTCACCAAACTTGGCTTTACACTACTGCATGTCTAGATTCCCAATCCGCACTGGGCCCGCGTGGGAACTATGGCCCAAGCCCTCTCATTCTGAGAGGAGGCCTGTGCCCAGCAGTGGGACGTATATAGGCTGAGATGATGATGATGTCTCGATTCAATATAACAAAGTAAACAACAGATGTACACACTTGCATACTACAAAAGACGATAACACCTGAGGAAGATTATAAAAAAAATCTTTCAAGTCATAAAAAACATCAAATTCATAAAAACTTCAACTTTAATCCGAATGACACAGAGCTCAAAGTGCATTGAAAATTAAACCAATCTTCTAAGCATATAAATTTGATCTTTAATCTCACTATAAAGATCACCATTCTGAGTGAAACCAATTTTTTTCCATACAAAGGTGATGCCACATAGTCAAGCAAAAAACATCTCTATACCTCTAAGGTAAGGCTGAAAGTGGCTTGACAAAATGTTTTTTGTGGGCGTATTTTTTGTGTGCACAGCTGTGATCATCTGTTCTTATTGTGTGCAACTGTACTTTAACTGATTTTTAACTGAATTTCTTAATAGAAATGTGTTACAGAGGGGCTGGCTAAGATCGCGGGATCGCGGTGGATGCGAAAAGCACAAGACGGTCTGAGTGGAGAGCCTTGGGGGAGGCCTATGTCCAGCAGTGGACGTCTTTCGGCTGACATGATGATGATGATGATGAGAGGGTTATGAAATAAATAAATAAAAAATATAGATAGTGCCACCAGAGTTAAGGACACACACACAAGAATGTGTCATGTAATGACAGTGGGATTTTGACAGTCACTCATTCTCTTTCCTTTTAACAAGCTTTTATTTAGTTTCACCTGTTCCATTGTCTGTCAGTCTGTAATCAAATCTTGCAAGTTAAATTTGACAACTTCCAGTAGTCAAAATGACTTGAAATTTGGAATACTTAGGTAAATGACAATACAATAATCTGGTAGTGACATCCTGGTAGTCCAGCCAGGATCGTCTCCGCAGGACGGAACTCTTCAAGGGTTAATAGCATCGACTTGAAATTTGGTATGCAAATGTAGTTTGGGTGACAATGCAAGTACAGTCAACAAAAAGTAGAGTTAACAAAAAAAGCTTGTATTATGGTTAAGTTATATACAATCAGTTCTTCATGTAGCTGTGCGTAATCATTCACTTCCATTCATACATACTCTGGCATGGCACTACCTACACATCATCTGATGTCACAAAAAAACAATTTTGACTGTAAAATAACTTCAATAAGAAACTGTGACTTGTCCAAACTCGTTAACAAAAGTAAACAGTAAACAGAAACCTGTTTCAGAAACCAGTTTTGACAGAATCACGTCACACTGATAGTTAATTTTTGGGAGACAGGTTTGAACAAGTCGAAATACTTTTAGTTTTTAATTGACAATGGTTTAGAGGTGGGAGAGCATGAGTACTGTAAAATAATATTTTTTTAATACTTCCTACTTATATATTTGGTTGTATTAATGTAATTGTGCCCATATTAGTTTCAATATTTATGTACCAATATACCTATCTTCTTATCTTAAAAAAGCTGTGGCGGCCGAGTGGATTGACCTATCGCCTCTCAAGCAGAGGATTGTGGGTTCAAACCCCGGCTCGCAGCTCTGAGTATTTCGAAATTCATGTACAAAATTTACCATTTTTAAGTCTAGCGTGAATGAGCATTTACTTACTAGGTAAGAGTGCTCCATCACAGGCCTCATGCTCGCTTTCCATCAGGCATGATTGTGGCCAAACGCAAGCCTATATTATATTAAAAAAGTATGATTTGTAGTTTTGAACTATGTAATGATTATACAACAGTGCCTTTGCCCTATGTTTAATCTCCTAAGTCCTCGCATACTGCATAAAGGACTAATTAACACTAAGAATAACAGCCATAATAAATGTACTATATAAAGTACAAATTGTTCATTGAATAATAATTCTAAGAATTTTGAAATAAAATACAAAATAGCTAAGCTGGTCAACCATGTCAGGTCTTAAATGGTTAGTTTGTTAAAAAATGTCAAAACTCAGGAGGATAAACTGTTATAGAGTTGTATGTTTTGTTTCTACTAAATAAATGAACATGCTATATTAGTTACATTGATCATGTCAAATTATCCTGTTGTTTTTTTAGAAAAATATGGTCCTGTCCATTGGAGGACAATTTTGCCAGTGTCTAGTAGGTAATTAGTCATCCTATCAGATCAAACTTTAAAGTGGAATGCATCTAATAATAATATCTTGAATATGGAATGTGGTTTGGTTACACTTTCAATTAAATGGAATAACATTAACATACTTTCTCGAATATACGTGAAACACCTGCTTCGAAAACAAAAACTGGTGTTATTTACTGTGTTTTCATGGATTTTAAGAGATTTAAACACGATTTTAAGGTCATAATTTGTGTTAAAATTGTAACGTAGTGTTGGTTGTACAACCGAGTGAAAGTATTTACCTTAAAGCTCTAACTTTTCTGTAGGGCGGACTCATTGATGAAGGGGCCGGAGAATCGGTCTTGTCTTCGTCGTCAGGATAACTAAAATCCAGTTTCCTAGGAAACACTGGCGGTATCGGACTCAGATTTTCCGTAAATGCATTGAAAGAATCTGACATTTCTTCAGACAGTTCTGTTGAGTTTAGCTTGTTGTTCTGTCCTGTATTCATCCTATACCATTCGGTCATGATTAACAACTCATCGATAACACTTCACTCGATAATAACACTGAAACTTAATTTTAACACTTATACGGCACTGAAATTAACAAAAATCCTAAACAAAGCACACTTTTTCAATTCACGTACGTTATGGCGGATGACGCATAGCACCTGTTCAAGTGCGCGGCCAATCACAGCGCAGTATTTAACCGGTGCGATGAATACGGGTCTCCCATTGGCTAGCGTTATTTTTTTTAAATAACGATGGCGCTTTTACGTTTTCCATTGGTCTACTTATGAAAGCGTTCAGAAATAAAAGTGCGTTTAGTTTCACAGAAATTAACGGTTTTTTGTTAAAATTGCACCAAATAAAGTATAAATGCTTTTAAATTAAGTTTTTGTTTCATGCCGGAAATAAATTTAAAAAATTAAAAAGATCTTTTACTATTTAAAAGTACAAAAACGGTAGCTTTTACCGAATGCACCCATTATAACAAATTGACATCGTGTTTGCAGTATTGCCATCGCCAGTTTGACCTAAATTGTTGGATATTTCTCACGTCAGTCAACTGAAAAAAAACATATTATGATTTCGTTGCTGTCGGATTTGAGACCATGGGTCCTTGGGGTCCCGGCGCACAAAATTTAACCAAAGAAATGCAAAAAAGCGTCTGGTTAACACTACTGGAGACCAAAAGGCTGGCAGCTATCTCTCTCAACGAATTGCCATCGCCATTCAATGAGGGAATGCTACCAGCCTCTCAGGTATCATGCCACGGGGGCCTTTTTTAGATTTAATTGAGTAGATATAAAGTTTTAAGTTAGGTAATTAGTTTATGTAAAAATTATGAATGTCGTCTATGCGTTATATGAATATAGT
This sequence comes from Choristoneura rosaceana, assembly GCA_037349165.1. Classification (NCBI taxonomy): domain Eukaryota; kingdom Metazoa; phylum Arthropoda; class Insecta; order Lepidoptera; family Tortricidae; genus Choristoneura; species Choristoneura rosaceana. The sequence goes on from JAZBNJ010000017.1 coordinate 4,740,217, forward strand.
GTTATGAATATTAACGTCGTGATAGTTTTTTCTATTTGTTTGGCCTATGGCCCCTAAAGTAGAGGATTATAGGGTTGAACCTGGGCTTGTGTTTTTGAGAATTTTTTTTGTGCGGACATTTAAAATTGCTATACGGTGAAGGAAAATTTGTGCCGAAGCGCGAACACATCTATGAAGAAATTTAATGGTATTTCGAGGGTATTCTGGCAGAACTGAATACGAATAAGTGCGAATAAGTGGTTTAGCTAGATAAATAAAGCAGAAAAAAGAGTATGCCTATGTACGTAAATATTTTTAAAATTTTGCACTTAAGTATTCTGTTTTGTCAGGATACTCTCGATTTGTGAAGTTCTTAATCCGCAATAGAGCCGTGACAAAAACAGAACAGGATGAGATGTTTTATCAGAAATGAACACGTTCGGCCTCGGCCACGAGCATCTAAAGCTCTTAAGCTATGCCACGCATATACCACAGCAGTCACTTCTACGTCAGTGACACGTATTTGTAAGAACTAAAAAATCACAGAAGTAACATATTCCGGTGCCAGTACCAGCAACACAACGTTTGCGATCAAAAATTCTTAGTCGTATGCGCCAGTGACACACATGTGTGTCAATATAATTCGTAGCTCCTAAAGACTGGCATAGAGTAAGGGCTTTTAGCGGAACGTTACCGGGGCTACTACTACTAAGCTTTTACATATCCCACAGCAGTCACAAATACGTGTCACTGGTGTAGAAGTATTATTATTATTATTCTCCTCAATGGCGGCCTTTAAGGCTTGGGCCAATGTCAGTTAAATAAATATTCTTCTTCACGTAGTACGGTGATTGTAGTTTTTGCAACTTGATAGCAAAATTCCAAAAACCACGCGGAGACAACTTGCGCATTAAAAAATGGGTGTAGGAGTAAGACTAAGTACTAAAACGTCACGACGTTGTCATGACGTTGTCACTGGGGCTGAATGTATTGACGGAAATTAAAAACTACCACATGGCAACAGAAATTTGTTATGACATTTTTCTTTGACACTTGACTTGACATTTAAAACAATACCGATACTTGTCTCTGCGAATACTGCAGTGAATTCCGGAAATCGAAATATATCCGTAAGAAACATAAATTAAGTCAGCATGAACTGTAAAAGTGAAATAAAATCCGTGTTGTAAGTGCAGTAATCAAGTTTTATGTCGACAATGGCACGTAAATTCCTAGGATTGTGCGTAACGATATGCCTCCTTGATATTTCTTTGTGTCAGCAAAATAAAGACGGTATCGTTTTTAATTACAACAATACGTAAGTTATTTTGATTATATTGTTTACTTTTATAGTTTTTATCGTCATTTAATAAGAAATTATTAGGTCCTTACCGCTTTTATGGCCTTTTAAAAATCGATTAATATAATTTTAACACAGATTCATTCGAGTCAAAACATTTAAGTGTTTTTCCGTCTTTTTAATTCACTCTCGTTTTAATACGTACTTATGTACGTAGTTTTATGTTGATTTTCAGTAACTTTTGTCAGCAATTGTCCCACTGGAAAGATTCCATTTATTAAAAAAAAATATATATTTTTTTCATTAATCTACAAATCACCAATGGCGTATCGTAGGCATCAGTCACCCTGGGATTCCCCGATTTCGTCACAGTATAAGTAATAGAAAATATCGTGCCTATTCTCATCTGTCTGAATCATAGGTGCATCAAAACAACAATATCATCATCATCCCAGCCTATATACGTCTCACTGCCGGGCACAGGCCTCCTCTGAAAATGAGAGGGCTTGAGCCATAGTTCCCATGGGGGCCCAGTGCGGATTAGGAACTTCACACACAATTGAATGTTTCGTAGGTTTGTGCAGGTTTCCTCACAATGTTTTCCTTCACCGCAAAGCTAAATACATAAATTCTAACCTGACACCCCACAATTAGCCCGAAAAATGTCAAGCTAAAGTCAATTTATGATCTGAGTTATCTGGTACAATATCATTTAATATGAATGAGTGAGTTTCACAATAGTTTCATCTTCACGGTGTCTGCACATGCTAAATATAATAAAGACTTGCTTAATTTAAACATGCCTTGCCCTCCTTAGCTAACAAGTAAATTCATTACACTTTGCTTAATTATAACTGTTCAAACATGGGAGGATGAATTAGTGAGAAATGCTGGCGAAAACTGGCTTACTAAAGCAAAAGGACAAACACTTGTCCTTGTACTTGTACTTGTACTTGTTGTTGTAGTTTGTATGTAGTCTATTGATATTGATATGTATTAGTTTATTGTTTATTTATTGTTGTGTGTTAGTGTGTACTCATAATATAAGTATGTGTAGGTATTTATTTATTTATTTTTGATGTACTGTTTAGGTTAATTTAAAATTTTCAGTCCTTTTATCATTCCATTGTAGTGTCTACTCTTGTTTCTGTTGTCCTTTCAAGAGATCCCTTTAAGGGAAAAGTTCGCCTTTGTAAATGTCTTTCTCTTCTAAACTGTAAATTTCATATGTTTTATATGTACAATAAAGAGTTACAATACAATACAATACAATACTTGTGGAACGAAATGGAGGAGGCCTTTACCCGTTGAGGGGTCCATATTGAATTGTTTTTTAACGAATTGCTATTTGTTATGAAATGAAATGTTATGCAATTTTTTATGTAATAACTAGCTTTTGCCCGCGGCTCCGCCCGCGTGGTATTCGGCTATCGCGCGCTGTTCCCTCGGGAACTGTGCATTTTTCCAGGATAAAAAGTAGCCTATGTCACTCTCGGGCCCATAAACTATCTCTATGCCAAAAATCACGTCGATCCGTTGCTCCGTTACGGCGTGAAAGACGGACAAACACAAACATGCAAACCACTTTCGCATTTATAATATTAGTAGCCCTTAATAGACCTCTGTTTTCTAGTAAAACCACAAAAACACATTTCTATTAAGAAATTCAGTTAAAAATCAGTTAAAGTACAGTTGCACACAATAAGAACATCTGATCACAGCTGTGCACACAAAAAATACGCCCACAAAAAACATTTTGTCAATCCACTTTCAGCCTTACCTTGGAGGTATAGAGATGTTTTTTGCTTGACTGTGACATTACAAAGTATGGAAAAAAATTGGTTTCATTCAGAATGGTGATCTTTATAGTGAGATTAAAGATCAAATTTATATGCTTAAAAGATTGGTTTAATTTTCAATGCACTTTGAGCTCTGTGTCATTCGGATTAAAGTTTAAGTTTTGATGAATTTGATGTTTTTTATGACTAAGGATTTTTTTTACGTCTATCTATCTAACTATCATTTTTTCTACGTCTTTGACAATCAGTGTGACCAGAGTAGAAAAATTACCCATCTTTGGTGGAAAATATAAAATGGAGCAGCAGTTTGATTTACTTTGGAATAAGCTGAAGGGCGAGTTGGAAAAGCAGACCGATACTATTACTAAGTCGGTCCACACATCTCTTTCCCTAACATTTGATGAAAAACTAAAACCTATCATTCAAGAAAATGCAGAAATGAAAATGGAAATAGAGAAACTGAAATCTACAGTGCAGCGATTGGAAATTGATGCCAGGAAAAACAACATAATAGTCTTTGGGATAAGAGAAGAGGAAAACGAAAATATTGAACTCATGGACATTGTTTTGGAAACTCTGAACAATATTAACAAGAACTCTATAAAGTCCAACGATTGGGATAAGTGGGAGATCAGCCAAGTGCAAAGGATTGGGAAGAAGGACGACACAAAAACCAGACCAGTAAAGGTAGTACTCACTCTTGGCTGGAGAAAAATGGAGCTCCTTAAAAACAGAAAGAAGTTCCCAGAAAATATAACCATATCTGAAGACTTCCCAAAAGAGACCCTCGAAATAAGAAAGGCCCTAATCCCACAAATGATAGAAGCCAGAGAAGCTGGCAAGTATGCCGTCATTAAAAACAATAAACTTATTGTGAAGGAGAAACATGAAAAGGGAGGAAACAAAGATAAAAGAAAGCGGGTTCCATCATCCCCACCCAAGACCCCCCCAAGTAATTTCAGTAGGATGTCAGAAGAGGGCAGAGTGCCACGCTCACAGCCCAATAAAGTACCGAAAATCAACAAACACAACATAACTACAAATGAAGGGAGCTTACTCGAACAAACTCAATCAAAAAACTACTAAAATACGGTAACCGAAAAACACAACCAAAAATAAATACAACAACCAAACAAAATCAACTAAAAGTAACATTCCCCAACCCGGCTGGTCCCCGTGGGGAATTAGACCATATCCCCCCCAAAAAATATCAACAAATAAACAATTTACATATAGCAACCATTAATGTACGCACTCTGAGAACAGAAGAAAATCTGCTAGAATTAACAATGGCATTGGAGAAAATAAATTGGAGTATAATAGGTATCAGTGAAGTAAGGCGAATGGGTGACCAAATAGAAGACTATGGCGATTTTATTCTGTACTCTAAGGGAGAGACACCAGGACAATATGGCGTAGGTTTCATGATACATAAAAAATTGAGAAACAATATTGTTGAGGTTCATGGGATTTCAGAGCGCATAGCAGTCCTTAAAATCAGGCTCCCTGTAGATGAATGGACCATAGTGCAAGTATACTCTCCTACAGAACAATCCTCTGACAGCACCATTGAAGCCTTCTATAAAAAACTAAACGACACATTGATAGAATTAAGTTCAACAAATTTAATCCTAATGGGAGACTTTAATGCTCAAATAGGAAACAGGAGAGATGGAGAGGAAATTATAATGGGACCCCACTACCAAGGAAAAAGATCAAGAAATGGACAGAAATTAATAGATTTAGCCTTCGAACAACACTTAGTAATTTTAAATTCAATATATAAGAAAAAACCAAACCGAAGATGGACTTGGTCATCTCCTGACGGCCGTTATAAGAATGTAATAGACTATATACTCACTAACCGTGCTAGATCATTCCAAGACTGCAGAGTCATTGCAAAATTGAACTTTAATACTAACCATCGAATGGTTAGAGCCGAATTAAAACCTACACCAATAAAACCCACCAGGAAATTCGCCAAGTACCAAAATGAAGTAACAAAAAATAAAGAACCACAATTAACAAACAAACAACTAGAGGAAGAATTGAAGAACTTGGAGGAAAATCTCTCAGAGCTGAATATATTGGAAACCTACAACAAACTCACAGATATCCTAAGTAAATGTAACATGGAAAAAGTAAAATTTGGAAAAGGCAAAGATATATTATCGGAAAAGACAAGGAAAATAAGGGAAGACAGAGCAATGATGATAGAGGCGTCCCCTAAAACGGCAGAAATTAGGAGAGCCATTGCTCAATTAAGCAAGGATCTGAGAATGAACATGCGAAGAGACAGGCGACTCCATAGACTGCAGACTTTGGAAAGTCTAATAGAAAGAACGGGAGGGACTAAAAAGGCCATAAAACTGCTGCAAGAAAAGGAGCAATGGATACCCAAATTAAAAGATTTTTCCGGTAAAGATAAAACTAAAAGACCAGACATTATAAATAATGCCACAGATTATTATAGAGACTTATACTCAAAAAGATCACCAACTGAACACATTAGATTAATTGAGTCAGATGAAGTACCATTAATTATGCAAAGAGAAGTCGAAAAAGCAATCAGCACTCAGAAGAGAGACAAAGCACTAGGCCCTGATAATATTTCTAATGAAACGTTACTTGAAACAAAAGATATTATTATACCACTCCTGACTAAAATCTTTAACATTATCCTGCAAACTGAAAAGATACCAAAATCATGGACAGTATCCTCTATTAAATTACTACACAAAAAGGGCGACAGAGACGACATTGGTAATTATAGGCCCATAAGTCTAACGTCCAATATGTATAAAGTATTTTCGAAAATCATTTTAAGTCGCATTACGAAAACTTTGGACGAAAACCAGCCAAGAGAGCAAGCAGGCTTCAGGAACAACTACTCTACAGTGGACCACATTCACGTAGCTAGACAGATAGTAGAAAAATGCAAAGAATTTAACATCCAGTATTACTGTTGTTTTGTAGACTACTGCAAGGCGTTCGATTCACTTGACCACTCAAAAATTTGGAAAGCACTGCTAAATCAGGGTGTCGAGCACAAGTACATAAGGATAATTAAAAACATCTACACAGGCACCACAGCAAAAATAAAAATGGAAACGGAAGGGTGTGACATAAATATACTAAGAGGGGTAAGACAGGGCGACCCTTTGTCACCCAAACTGTTCACAGCTGTTCTGGAGGAAGTATTTCGAAAATTAGATTGGTCAAAATGCGGCTTAAATATAGATGGCGAGAAACTAACACATCTGAGATTCGCGGATGATATAGTAGTCTTCGCCAATACAGCAGAAGAACTACAGCAAATGCTTATAGAGCTGAATACAGCTAGTAAGGAAGTTGGACTCTCAATGAATCTTCAAAAAACTAAAGCCATGACTACAGGCAAAGATGCCAGAGAGATAAAAATAGATGACAACACCATTGAATATGTAACAGAATATATATATCTAGGCCAACTAATATCCAACCATGACTCAACAACAAAAGAAATAGACAGGAGAATTGGAAATGCGTGGAAGAGATTTTGGTCGTTGAAAGAAGTGATGAAAAATAGCCAAACAAGTATGCACATCAAGAGAAAACTCTTCAACACATGTATTTTACCAATCTTCACATATGGCTGCCAAACATGGGCACTTACCAAAGCACAATGTAAAAGATTAAGCATAACTCAGAGAGCCATGGAAAGAAGCATTTTAAAAAAAAGAAGAATAGACAAAATAAGTAATAAAAAGTTGAGAGACAAAACTGGACTAACTGATGTTACATACAAAACAAAGCAACTGAAATGGAAGTGGGCCGGACACACTATTAGAGGAGGAGATAAGTGGAGCAAAATTGCAACTCTTTGGCACCCTAGAGGCCACAAAAGAAACAGGGGTAGGCAATTTAAAAGGTGGACCGATGAAATCGAAGACATGGCTGGAAAGACTAAAACCTGGACCAGATTAGTACACAATAGGGAAGAGTGGAGAAAAATGGGGGAGGCCTTTGCCCGAAGGCACACAGAATCGGTTACCGTAGATTAAGTTATAATATAGATATAATATATACTGTATTTCTGATATAAGGCTATAAATAAATAAATAAAATATGTCACTCTTGGGCTCATAAACTATCCCTATGCCAAAAATCATGTTGATCCGTCGCTCCATTACGGCCTGAAAGAGGGACAAACATACAAACACACTTTCGCATTTATAATATGAGTATGGATTGGTATAATGAAATGATTGATTTATAGTATTTTATGCAACAGTTGTATAATAGGGGTCAAAAAATGTGAGTGGCGTAAGTTACGATGTGAGCGAAGCGAACATCGTAAGAAAAAACGCCACGAGCTTTTTTTGACTTATTTATACAACGTTGCATACAATACTTTTTCTACGACTACCTACCTACTACGCTAGTAATACGTTCTCCGAAAATGACGAGGTCTGGTGTTCTAATCTCCACGACATGAATTTTTTGTAGGATTTGTCATATAGGTGCCGTGATTTAGAAGGCAACAAACTTTCAGTCACTACTTGGGCTGCTGCGGATATTTCTTCGGGTGTAGAAATAATATTTTCATCTGCATCCATGTTTAATAAGTTTCACGTAAACTTGATAAAAATCACTAGTTTCTAACTTTTAAAACTACTCAAACTAAAATATTAAGGCAAACAATAATGGCGGGAAAAATTTTAAATGTCAAAAGTTGTCTATGGTGAACTTGTTTTTAATTGACGTAACTTGCTAGCGACTATATTGAAAAAAAAAATGTGTTACTTATGTTGGCAGCTATGAATTATGTTCGGAAAGTTTTTGTTCTATATTAAAACCAAGTAAGTGGCTGCACTTTAGCTTGTCAAAACGGACGAATTAAAAAAAAGTAAGTGGCTGCAGTATCGTTTTAGCAACATTACGATACAGTGCTGTTATGGGGAATAGACTACAGATTTTGCCAGAGTTTTGTTAATTATGTTCTTATATTAGCGTTGGTGATTAAGTAAGTCACAGGTAACAGTATTGGAGTAGAAAAAATATGTAATGTATGCACTTACGATTATAAATGATGATTGATTCAAAATGGAAATAAAGAGGCTATAATAATAATAATAAACTGTTCTTGTTGCGCTTATAATACAAGATCCTAACATAAAATAAGTTTGGTTGGATGAACAAAAAACTTGACATCACCCGTAACTCCGTCCTCATAGAATTCGCTATCCCACGGGAACTACGCAATGTTCCAGGATAAAAACTATCCTATCTCCGTCTCCGGGGCTCAAACTATCTGTATACCGAATTTCATTTAAATCGGTGCAGCAGTTTAGATGTGATGAAGTTACAAACAAACAGACTTACAAACTTTTGCATTTATAATATTACTTCCCTACTATCCCTATCCCTACTAATATTATAAATGCGAAAGTAACTCTGTCTGTCTGTCTGTCTGTCTTTTACGCTTTCACGTCGAAACCACTGAACCGATTTTGATGAAATTTGGTATAGAGGTAGTTTGAACCCCAAGGATCAACATAGGATACCTTTTATTCCGGCAGAGGGCGCCACCACGCGATAACCTAGATCCGCGCAGACGAAGTCGCGGGCATAAGCTAGTATAATATAAAACTCGTCAAAGAAACTTCTGAAATTCAGCCATTCTCATGGCAAATTTTTGCTTAATGATTACTCACTGGTTTTCAGGTACAAATATGACGTGGAATATACTGTATACGTCAGTAAAAACGTGGAATACATCATGGAGTTTGATGGGGTGAGTGTGATAGCTATATTAATGAGGGAGAACCAACATTATGCTTGGCGCAGAATGTTGCTGCACGCGGGGCAATAAAAAGTGTAAAGGATGCTTGGAAGAGATCGCTCTTAAGCGATTAGGCCGCCTATTGCTTACCTTGTAATTTTTTTCTCTTTAAATAAATAATAAATATTACAGGACAATTTACACCAAAATTGACCTAGTCCCAAAGTAAGCTTAGCAAGCTTGTGTTATGGGTACTAAGCAACGGATTAATATAATTATATAGGTAGATAGATACTTAAATACATATTAAACACCCAAGACCCGAGATCAAACATTTGCACCTTTTATACAAATATCTGTCCCGACACGGGAATCGAACCTGGGACCTCAAGCTTCGTAGTCAGGGTCTCTATCCACTAGGCCATCTGGTTGTCTCTTTGTATCTGTTTTCTGTATTGCTTACTATTTCTGGTGTACAATAAAGAGTCTTTATATTTTACTAGCTTTTGCCCGCGGCTCCGCCCGCGTGGTATTCGGTCGGTTGTCGCGCGCTGTTCCCTCGGGATCTGTGCATTTTTCCGCGATAAAAAGTAGCCTATGTCACTCTCGGGCCCATAAACTATCTCCATGCCAAAAATCACGTCGATACGTCTCTCCGTTACCTACGACGTGAAAGACGGACAAACATACAAACACACAAACATACAAAAATACTTTGACATTTATAATATTAGTATGAATATGGATAGTATATTAAATGCCTAAATGCCAAGTTTCATAGTTTTATCTTCGCCAGCGACGAACTTCCACAATATAAACTTTCACCCCCTATTTTAACCCCTGAAAGCCTCTTTTTCGCGATAAAAGATAGCCTATGTTCTTTCCCAAGGTCTATTCTATCTCTGTACCAAATTTCATCAAAATCGGTTCAGCGGTTTTGGTGTGAAAGCGTAACAGACAGACAGACAGACAGACAGACAGACAGAGTTACTTTCGCATTTATAATATTAGTATGGATTGTATGAGTGCAGTTTTTCTTCTTACTAAAATCGATGACATGGTTCCTAAGAACAGACCTGCGTATACTCCAATTCAATAGAATCTAACAATCCTGTACACACTTCCAGCCTTCTAATATGAACACCGGGCTGCCTAAGGCTTTGTGATGTGACTATTATTCTTTTTTGATTCCTTTTAGATGATAATTGCAACAACCGGGACATAATCAAGCGTGCCCACGTTAGGGTGTGTTAAATGTGTAGAAAATTGTTAGATTCTATTGAATTGTACTTTATGTCTTATGGTTTCAGACTTTCCCATACTAACCGATATGAATGTTACACCATGTATTTCTGCCCTAGGATTCTTACGACACGCCAGCCCGGGTCACAGTTGCCAGCAACTTCGCTAACAGCACTTTCCCGCTGTTTGTTACTGCGCGACAGCAAAAAGGTGAGGTCATGCTTTTACAGAGTACATTCACCAGCATTATGAGAAGTCTCTTCGTTCCATTCTCCATACAAACGTAGTCCCGGTCTCATTTGAAAACTAGGCAACCGAAAAAAATGAATTTTGTAAGTATGGACTAAATAGACTTAATTATCTATGCCTGTGGTTTTTCAGATTTTCATATAAATGTGTAATATCAGAATTACAGGAGCTCAAAAGTCGACAAAAAAAGATGTCAACTTTGCATGAGAATTACAGATTATTAAAGCGTTTTTACAAAAATCGAAAAAACAGGCATAGAAAATATGAAGATCTTGATTGTAAAATATCATTGATTTCTGTGCTATACTTTTCGTATAATATGAGGACAACGAAACCCAAAATTCAACCGCCCAAATCTTGAAAAGCCTACAGCTATCTCGATATACATTAGCGGGAAGCGGAGAAGCGGGAGGGGATGTGCATGGGGGGACGGCTGCGAGCGCTTATGTCACGAGCGATAAATACAAATACAAATTATTATTATATAATTATGTGTAGGTACTCATGTTAGGAACTTAGAAAACAATATAAAGCATATTACTTAATTTTAAACAATGGATACTAACTAAAAGTCTCTGTGTGTATACCTGTTTTCTGTAATTTTTTTTGCTATATTTTGGTGCGCAATAAAGAGTTATTGTATTGTATTGTATTGTAAAAGATAAACGAAATAAACACCAAGCACTCGAAAGAGATGAAGAAGAAAAACTATGTTTCTGTAGTTCTTTTAATCGTTCAAAGGTTAACTGGAAAGGATCCCTTCAAGGGATAGGTTCGCCTTTCTACATCTCTTTCTCTTGTAAACTGCTAATTTCATATGTTCTGTTTTCATATGTTGTATTTAAAAGCGTTTATACCTGTTGATCTGGCAACGTTGCATTCTTGTTAGTTTTTCTCGATTATTCCATAAAAATTAAACGAAAATTAAAAATGTGGTCGATAGAACTGTTCTTAATATATAAGTTTATGTGTCTACCCCAATGATTATTCGTGATAGACTGTTATTTTCTTTAAAAACCGTTAATAAACATTGGTTGGTGTTGAAAAATATAAAAGTTTACAGCAATATCCCAAACGAATACCTAACTTGTGTGTCTCTTAAATAACATACTAATGTCTGGGTTTGATTTATCTAACAGTATCAATAGAATCATTATACCTACAACAAATATAAGGCCATATTGATGATTGATTACTTTACTAACGTTATAATGAATCATAGATAAAAGCATACGTGATCAGATAATAATATAGTATTTCGTAATATATAATACAACTAGCTTTTGCCCGCGTGGTATTCGGTTATCGCGCGTGGTTCCCTCGGGAACTGTGCATTTTTCCGGGATAAAAAGTAGCCTATGCCACTCTCGAATCATACAGTATCTCTATGCCAAAAATTACGTCGATCCGTCGCTCCGTTGCGGCGTGAAAGACGGACAAACATACAAACACACTTTCGCATTTATAATATTAGTATGGATAGTTAACTCTCGGCTTTGCACGTGTGACAGTCAAATTGAATTAAATTATAATGATTTTTTTGTTAAGACGTCATTTTTAATACAATCTTTATTGCTGACTGTACTTTTTAGGGTTCCGTAGCCAAATGGCAAAAATCGGAAGCCATATGGATTCGTCATGTCTGTCTGCCTGTCCGTCCGTATATTTCAACTATATTTTGGTCAAAATGTCTGATTCCCAAAACGCCGGTTTTTTATATTCGACTGGAAGGCAAACGAGCAAGTAGGTCTACTGGTGGTAAGAGATCACCACCGCCCATAAACATCTGCAACACCAGGGCTATTGCAGATGCGTTGCCAACCTAGAGCAACTTGGAATACCTCAAGTGCCAGTAATTTCACCGGCTGTCTTACTCTCCGCGCCGAAACACAACAGTGCAAGCACTGCTTCATGACAGGATTAGCGAGCAACATGGTGGTAGCAATCCGGGCGGACCTTGCACAAGGTCCTACCACCTGCAAAATATCAGTCTCTCAAAACGCCGGTTTCTCAAAATCTCAAATTTTCAACATCACATCTGTAATTCTGATTGTAACTACTACTGTACTGACTACTAGAGACCGGATAATATGCATTTGCATATTTGCATATGCAATTGCATATTTAAGCCATTTTCAGCGCCAATAGCATATTTTTCCTAAGATCTAGTGATGATGCATATTATCGCTATAATTTACAGTATTTTTCGAGCGCAGTGCACTCAGCAGCCGCGCGTCTTTTGTTTTGGTGCGAAAGGGACAAATGATCGTCGCGCTCGCCTACCGCACTACTCCTTCCTCCCACCTATTACGCATGTTACTTTCATTGTTGACGCGCGTGCTCATTGATCTGCAGTTAAAGTTTTTAAGCAATAAAGTAAAACTTAAAACAAGTATGTTGCGGCTGTGCTTATGGCAATCTCTTGGTTGGTTCGGCAGGAGCAATTTCAATGAAGGAGTCTTTAATTTCTTCAGCAAAATTATTTATTTTGCTTTAAAAACAAGGATTTGTACAAACAAAAAAAAATAGTAAAAGAAAAGGTTTGAGGTCTTGTCTCGCTATCAAAGATTTTGCGCAAGTCACGGTAGTAGTAAAAGTGAAAGGCAAAGTGACATTGCCACCGTCGCGATTGCAGCGCCCTCGTGCGGTTGTCGTCTTAAACTTGTGCTTGACGCTTGACACCACCAGAGGGCGTCAACATGCCCCGGGCCTTGGGAACACCAGGGTCCCAAATAGTAGTCTCGGGTCACGAAGAGTCCGTGGTCGGCTGTAGTGGCAGTGGGCACAGCTTCAAGAATGCCCTTCGAAGGAGCCCAGCTGACGTCTTAACGTCGGCCACGCGGGAAACGCCGTCGTTGCCGGTGAAGACTTGTGTCACCCTCCCTAAACGCCATTTCAGGGGAGGCAGGTTGTCGTCTTTGACGAGGACAAGGGAGCCAAGGATGATGTCTTGACCGGTTGTGTGCCATTTTGTCCTCGTCTGCAGCTCCGAGACGTACTCCTTCGACCATCGCTTCCAAAAATGCTGTCTCAGTTGCTCCAGCCTCTCGTAGCGTGGAAGACGGCCTGACGCAGTTGGAAGGAGGTCTTCGCATGGAGGGGACGTCATAGGACGGCCAATGAGGAAGTGTGCGGGAGTAAGGGCGAGGTAGTCGTTGGGGTCTGTGGATAGAGGATGCATGGGACGAGAGTTCAGGACGGCCTCGATTTGTGCTAATACCGTACTGAACTCTTCATACGTCAAATTTGCGTTGCCAACGATGCGTCTAAGGTGAAATTTGCAAGATTTGACGCCTGCCTCCCACAAACCACCGAAATGAGGCGCATAAGGTGGTATGAACGTTAATTTAATTTTATCCACAGAGGCAGAGTCGATCAAGGCAGCAGAATTATTTTGTAGGAACAATGAAAGTTCTTTCATTGCGCCTACAAAAGTTCTGCCGTTGTCGGAAAATATTTCAGCAGGCTTTCCGCGACGAGAAATAAAACGCTTAAGGGCAAGCAGGTATGCTTGTGTGGTCAAGCTGGTCACCAGGTCGAGATAAACAGCACGAGTAGAGAAACAAACAATTACACAAATATAAGCCTTCTCTAACTTCGCGCCCCTACCTTTGCGATTTAATACGAACACTGGCCCTGCATAGTCCACGCCGCAACGCATAAATGGATAACCAGGATCTAAGCGTGGTGATGGTAAATTACCCATAATCGGTGTGAAAACCGTTCCTCTCATACGTGCACACGTAACGCATTCGCGCACCACTTGCTTAGCTAGGTTTCTACCACCAAGCGGCCACCAGCTATCTCTGACTGCAGATAACAGATGCTGCGGTCCCGCGTGTAATAGCTGCTTGTGTTCACTATCAAACAAGAGTTGTGTGAATTTATGTTTAGAACATAACAGCAAAGGGAATTTTTTGTCGAATGTGAAGTTACTTGCGTTAGATAGGCGTCCACCTACCCTAATTAATTTGTCTGTGTCTATAAATATGTTTAATTTTGAAATATTTCGTGTGTGTTTAAATTTTATATTATTTATTAAATGTGTGTGTTCTGTCGGAAAAGATTGCATTTGAGCGAGACGTGTCAGCCATTTTGTTGCTTCATTAATTTCGGTAAGAGACAATGGGCCGTTTCTACGGTTCATTTTTATTTTAATGCGTGCGTTGTACACGAACCGAAGAACGTACGCAGCAGTGCGCTTCATTCTATTGAATGATGAAAATTTACCGAAAGGAAATGGATCAACATCGGGCTGACACGTCAAGCTGATCGTATTTAATTTAAGTTCAGGTAAATCATTTTGTTGTAAATTTTGTGTGCATGTCGTATAATGATGTAGCCAGTTCGATTCCGGCTGATGCAAAAACAACGGGCCGCGCCACCACAAGTCCGAGCTACTAAGCGCGTCGAGCTCGAGCCCACGTGATACCAGATCGGCCGGGTTGTTCTTGGTGCTTACATGTAACCATTGCGCGCTCCCGGTTAAGTTATTTATTTCCGCGACTCGATTCTGTACGAACGTTTTTAATAGGTGAGGCGACATACGTAACCATCCCAACACTATAGTGGAGTCTGTCCAGAAAATCACCTTATCAAAAGTTACATGTAACGAGTTTATTATTTTATTGTATAATCTCGCACCCAATAATGCACCTAACAGCTCGAGTTTCGGAATGCTTAACGGGGAGGACACCGGCGATACCTTACTTTTTGCGCACAACAATTTCACGTCTATCAATTCCTCGTTATGACTGTGTGTACGTATATAAGCACAAGTTCCGTATGCATGCAAACTTGCGTCAGTAAATAAATGCAATTGTATTGAATTTGTGTGTGTGATGACATGACGAGGAATGCGCAAAGTGTGAATGTATTGTGTGTGTGTTTTTATGTATTTTTCCCAGCACAAATATACGTCGTCAGGCACTCGGTCATCCCATCCCAACTTAAGCAACCATAATTTTTGCAATAATATTTTTGCAATAATTACTGTTGGAGACAAAAGGCCGAGCGGGTCGTATATTTGTGAAATTACCGATAACATTTTACGCTTAGTTGTTTGTGAATCGTCGTGTTGTATGTTAGTAGTGTAGTGTAACTCGTCTGTGTGATTTAACCAGCCTAATCCTAGGGTTTTATTTTGACATGTATCGCCCAAAGAAAGCTCTCGTGATGTGATTTTAGCCGATGATTGTGACACATCAAAATTAAACACCCATTTCCGGAGAGGAAAACAACCAGCGTTCAATGTTTCGGTGACCTGTTCACATGTGTTTAGTAACTGTCGCCTGTTGTTGTGGCCAGTAATTAGGTCATCTACATAAAAATCTTCATTTATGACACGCTTAACTGTGTCATTAGTACATTCCGAAGCTAACTGTTTTAAGCAACGAATACTTAAGTACGGCGAACATGACATACCATAGGTCACTGTATTTAATTGAAAAATACCTAACGGATCAGACTGATTCTCCCGCCACAAAATCAGTTGCAAATTTCGTTGATCAGGCTGTATTAACACTTGCCGATACATTTTCTCCACATCCGCACACGCCACGTATGTATTTTGTCGGAAGCGAAGTAATATTGAAAAAATGTGCGATTGTAAAGGCGGGCCTACTAATTGGAAATCGTTTAGTGACTTGCCCGTAGTCGAGTTAGTACTCGCATCGAATACAACGCGCAATTTCGTTGTGACGCTGTGCTCTCTAAAGACACCGTGATGTGGAAGAAAATAGTATGGTTTTGTGTATGTGTGAATACGTGACATGTGACCTAAAGTTATATATTCACGCATAAAATTAGTGTACATCGTTTTGTATTCTGGGTTACGATCGAGTTTACGTTCCAATGATAGGAAGCGGGTTTTTGCTATAGCGTAGGTATCGCCGAGCTCATCAGCTGTTTCGCGCATAGGTATACGTACGGAAAACCGGCCATTATCTAGGCGCTGTGTGGTACTAATAAACAGCTGTTCGCAAGCGCGCTCCTCCGCCGTCAACCCGTCGCCTACTTTTGAAACCTCCTCGATTTCCCAAAATTTACGAAGTTGTGTGTCTATTGATTGTGTGTCTGTGTGTGTAAAATGACATTGTGTTTGTTTAGATAAAATTTGTTTAGTGTTAGATGTTTGTGTGTATAATGGGCCTGAGATTATCCATCCCAGCTTTGTATTTAATAAATGTGGCCCGTTCGACAGTTTAACGTGGCCGTCACTTATTAATTCCCAGAAAATATCTGCGCCGATCAACATATCAATCTGTGATGGTTTGTAATATGTAGGATCGGCGAGCTGGATATTTTGTGGTAATTTTAATGTGTTGACGTCTATGTGAGCCGACGGTAGCTTTTGTGTGATACAAGGAAGTATCATACAATTGATGCGTGTATGATACTCACTCGTTATAGATCGTAGGTAAACCTGACAAGACTGTGTGCACTGTGTGACAGACTGACCCACGCCCGTAATTTTGTGAGTGGACTGTATGATAGGTGCGTTTATTAGTGTGATGAATGGTTGAGTAACAAAACAATGTTGACTACCGCTATCTAAAAGTACTCGCGCCCGGTGATTAATGTTATTACAATCGGTAATGTCCACTAGTGCTGTGGATAACAGGACCGGTTGCAATGATTGAGTGTGTGTGTGTGGGTCGCTTGCATTCCTAGCGTCGTGCGTATTATAATTGCATTGTGTGTGTGAATGATTAGCTGCTGTCGTCACAGGTGCATCAGTTATCGCAAATGTGGACGCGGCGCCGGTGTCATTACTTGAACTATGTATAAGACTGTTGTGTTTTTTATGGCATATTTTGCATGGGCCGAATAGGCATGTAGCAACAGTGTGACCCGACCTCATGCAGTTTAGGCATAGCTTCTTGTCGTTAAGTAAGCGCGTTTTCTCGTCAACAGATAGATCCAAGAAGCTAGTGCAAGAATACAATGGATGATTGCCATTACACATAGAACAGGTTTTAACAAAAGTACGTTTAGAGTTCGGTTTAGTCGCGTGAGTGCCTGCGGAACTAGAAACATAACTTTGTGATACGGGTCGTGAGTGTTGTAATTGAGGCGGCTGATTTGTAAATAACTTTTTAACTTCTTGTGTATGAGTGTGCGTGTTTTTTGTGTGATTTGATTTTATAGCTTCTAACATATCAGCTCTGTTTCTTAAAAAGTCTAGTAAATCAGTCAGCGTGATTTTAGAGGACGGATCGCTTTTTTGTGTTAGGTTAATCGAGCCCTTATACTGCTCCCATTCGCGCTCTGTGACTGAATCTAGTTTTGTGACGACTAAATAAATAATAAGTGTATCCCAGGAGTCCGTGGGCTCGCCTAGTGTGTTAAGAGCGCGAAGGTTACGTAGGACGGAATCGACCAACCTCCTAATTTGTGAAGGACATTCTTTTGTCAATGATTGTGTTGTGAACAATGACTTTACGTACGTGTGTGTGAGTACTCTGTGGTTGTTATATCTGTTCTCCAGCAATTCCCAAGCGATATTATAGTTCACCGACGAAAACTCTAAAGATTTAATTACCTGCAAAGCGTTACCTGTGAGGGCCGAACGTAAGTAGTGGAATTTTTGAATCGCACCAATATCTTTAGAGTTATGTATTAGCGACGTGTAAGTGTCTCTAAACTCGAGCCAGTGTTCGTACGAACCGTCGAATGATGGCAAAGAAATGGTAGGCAATTTAACCGGACACGAATTTAGAGAAGAGCTACTGGAATTGTTCGCTTCGTTCGTAGTCACAGCCACCGTACAGTCATCAACCAATTTTGTGGCTTGAGCCATAATTCGGTAATACTGCGACTCAAAAGCCTCACGCGACTCTAAATTCTGATTTAATTCTTCATCATTTGTTGATAAATCTTCGATTTTAGTTTGAATTAAATCAAAATCAGCGTAGTACTGTGTGCAATTTTCGATGCGCAATTTTAATTCCGTGGCTAATAATGAATTAAACGTATTGCCTAGACTGCTGACATACTTTTCGAACAACGTTAGTTTGCCTTTAACTGTGCCTCGTTTTTTAATTAAATTACGTAAATCGTTATTTTCAATATAAACTGACAGAGGTGATTTGGGCGCTTTTTGGGTATTCAAATCGTCAGTATTCATTTTTGTGATGTGTGGGAGACAAGAGTAGGTACTTACAATTTTTTCACCAAAGACACGTAGCCGGTACGCAATGACGGTGCGTGTGTTTAGCCGTACACGTACCCTGAAACGTAGTCACCGGACACGGTATTAGCACAAATCCGAGTGGGAAGGAAGGAAGGACGGAGTGCGAATATGACCTTATTTTCCTGGTCCCGGTGATTCCCGTGTGCTGGTTGAAGCTGCTTCTGCGATGATTCGGCTCGAAGACCAATGTGGCGGCTGTGCTTATGGCAATCTCTTGGTTGGTTCGGCAGGAGCAATTTCAATGAAGGAGTCTTTAATTTCTTCAGCAAAATTATTTATTTTGCTTTAAAAACAAGGATTTGTACAAACAAAAAAAAATAGTAAAAGAAAAGGTTTGAGGTCTTGTCTCGCTATCAAAGATTTTGCGCAAGTCACGGTAGTAGTAAAAGTGAAAGGCAAAGTGACATTGCCACCGTCGCGATTGCAGCGCCCTCGTGCGGTTGTCGTCTTAAACTTGTGCTTGACGCTTGACACCACCAGAGGGCGTCAACAAAGTATTTACTAACAATAAAAAAATTTAGTCATTTAATGTTGCATATTCTGTCAGTTTTTGTGTATATTTCAAGCATTTTTCATGCATATTTCCATGCATATGTCAAGCTTTTTATGTTGCATGTAATCCGGTCTCTAGTACTGACTAACTACTGTACTGACAGTAAACTTTTTAAAAAAAGTAAAGTTTAAAAAAAAAATACCTCGTTGAGTTTCTTGCCGGATTCTTCTCGACAGAGGTTTTTTCCGAACCGGTGGTAGATTTTTTGACGTTCATAAGTGCTTATCATAGCCTAAATTGAATAAAGAGATTTTGACTTTGACTTTGAAACTTCCTTCCAGGCGTGTCCTCATGGCAGCTGCCAATGCTGGTCCAGACCCCGAGCAGCCTCGAGCAGTTCACCAACATCTCCCGGACGCTCTGCCCCCACAACAACATGTTCTCCGAAGACGAGGACACCTGTGGTGAGAGGATCCAGACTTGAACTGTTGAAAAATACCACTTCTCAGAGGGTCATTCATAAAGGCACACATTGAGGGGAGGGATAAAATCTCGAAATAACCACCGCTGGGCTTAGAGTACAATTCAATAGAATCTAACAATTTTCTACACATTTAACACACCCTAACGTGGGCACGCTTGATTATATATGTCCCTGTTGTTTCAATTATCATCTAAAAGAAATCAAAAAAGAATAAAAGTCACATCACAAAGCCTTAGGCAGCCCGGTGTTCATATTAGAAGGCTGGAAGTGTCTACAGGATTGTTAGATTCTATTGAATTGGAGTATAGATTCATGAGATTTGGTATGTAGGTGTAGGTGTTATACACATCGGCCACTTTTTATCCCGATATTCCCACGAGGTAGGGATAAAATCTCGAAATAGGGCCAATCAACTTTTTTACCGACACTAATCTGTCCGCGAATTTTTTCAAACAATTGCAGATTTTTGTAAGTAAACATGTTTTTTCTGTGATTTAATCGATGGTGTACATGAATACATGCCATCCTACGTAAGTTCAACTATTAAACCGTGAAATATCTCGTTGGAAGTACGATTTTTTGGTAACGCCAGAGACAATTTTGGTAACGCAGGAGACCCCCAAAATGTCGGTAAAAAAGTTGATTGGTCCAATAACAACCGCTGGGCTTAGAGTCTTGAAATACTGGGCAGTTGTTCATAAAAAAACCTTAATGAAGAACGTTTGGGATCTTGGGTCCCTAATTTTGAGTGGGATGATTGATACAGCGATCTCGTTTCGTGTTCGATTTATTTGAGAAGTGAACCAAGGCTCGGAACCGGTTTATAAAATAGCGGTAAATACCGGTTTATTTCGGTTTAACTCCGAACTTTCATAAGAACGCGAACGTTTTTAAGAACTTAACTATGACCTAAATGAACCGGTTTATTCGACGAGTGACAGCTGGCCATCCGGCAGCGGGCGGCGACGTTTATCCTGCGCCGGAATAAACCGGTTTTAATTGTTCTAAACGGGTTAATTTGACAAGTACTTTATGGAAATGTTCCCTTAAAAACTGGTTTAAAAATAACGGTTTCGCGAACGAAACCGACATGAAAAAGTTTTGCGCCAAGTACATTATAACGGTTTGGAAATTTTACCGGTATCCGAGCCTTGAAGAGAACAAATGACATGCGCCATCTTGCGTTCTCGGGTATCACAAATGGCGCCATCTGTCCGAATAAACTTGGTTTAAATCCGCCGCTATTGGGACGGAAGGTTTGGAAATAATACTACAGATGGCGTCACCTGTTACAAAGACCACTATATAATTTTGAGAATTGGGCGTTTTGAAAAAAAAGTGTACCCTTTCATTATTTTTGAAATTTTGGAAAAAAATTAGTTTTTCCTACTCAGAATCAAGAGCACAATCGATTCCAAAAGTTTAAGAAAGAGAGAAAAGAAAGAAAGAAGTCATTTATTCGTGACAAAGTAGCATAGCATAACAAACAAACAAAAAGATATTAAAAAGTGCAATGAATTCAAAAAAATGTCCCCAAAAATGTCAGTTTGGCGACGTTTTTTTTTATACACTTAATATGAGATATGACAAAACTAACTAAAAAAAAATTTTTATAAAAAAAGGGGATATTTTTTTAAACGATCGGAATCGATTCTGTTCTTGATTCTGAGTAGGAAAAATCACATTTTATCCAAAATTAAAAAAAAGGAAAGGGTACACATCTTTTTGAAAACGCCCAATTCCCAGGGGAGTTTTATAAAGTCCCAGAATTCAATTGTACCAGATCGAATAGTTTACGCGTGCGAAGCCGCGGGTGAATTCTAGTAATTATATGTATAAATGAAGTGTATAACCACAAAACAGATAGATTCAGAATTCAATCTACATACAAAGTGCGCTCGAGCAACGCACACAGACACTGCTCACGGACACGATATCTCGGACCGGTTGGGACCAGTGCGAGCGCGAGTGCCATCCGCTCGAGACACGCGTCTGTGAATTTTGTGCAATAATGGAGAATGCGAATTTATTACACTTTAAAAATATAATAATCGTGCGTGTAATGTCGAAATCGTTGCTAGATATCATCTGTGTCAAATTTTTAGTATAACAATGACTAGCATTAAAATATTTTAGTTATTAATTTATATTTCCATTCTTCCCGTATCATTCTCAACAATAAATCCAACAACTAGATACGAGTGCCACTACCACGATAGTTTTTTGTGCATAAGCCATAGTTGACAACCTTAGAGCGACCGCCGAGCGTAGGTATGAAAAGTGAAGTACATACAGGAGATTGACTTCTGAACTATCTCAGAGCCGGATTAAGCCATCGTGGGGCCTGTAGCAAATTTTATCATGGGGCCTTTGATTTGCTTCAAGGTCATAGTATAAGTAAAATGTTATAGTCGATCATTTTGATACCATCTCTTTCTTTGGCGGCGGTTTGTGTTGGTTTTGTGGTGACAGTATTGTACTTTATTTACATTGATTTAGAAAAGAAATACATCTAAATTTACGTTTTTCACGATCCAAAGGCATTGGTCCGCGGGGCCCCTAGACGCGCGGGGCCCGTAGCATTTGCTACTCTTGCTACGTGGCTAATCCGCCACTGAACTATCTGTTTTGTGGTAAAACATAGTGTAGTAAGTAAACTAGATATGTTTTTCTGTTCACGCTAACGTAGCAAATGTGGGACAATTGAGGGTCTACTGTGGTCCACTTATACGTAAATAGAATTTATATTGTTAATAATCACGTTTTTTAATTAATGTCACGACATGTCACGCTGTTAATTAAAGCGTTTGGATGGACAGCTGACATGTTAGGTTATTGGAATTAGGAAAAATTGGATAATTTTTGACGTCTACATGCATCTTATCCAACTACGTTAAGCGAAAGGGTGCGTGCGTGCGTGCGTGCGTGCGCGTGTGTGTGCGTGCGTGCGTGCGTGGGTGCGTGCGGGCGTGCGTGCGTGTGTGTGTGTGTGTGTGTGTGTGTGTGTGTGTGTGTGTGTGTGTGTGTGTGTGTGTGTGTGTGTGTGTGTGTGTGTGTGTGTGTGACCAAACAAATTTTATCGGTAATATTTGACAAGCGATAAAAAAAATTGTACGCTTATTATCACCTATCCATCCAAATAGTAAGTCCCACTCTTAAATGGCATACTTAAGTTAGTTTATTTTTAATTTTTAATGTGACGCCAGAATGGTACGTTAAAAAACTTCGTAGGTGTCTAAGTTATAATTTGGGTGGATTAACTATTTCTTGTTGTTTTTCTGTCCCGTCAGCCAGGGGACAAAAGTAGTACAGTTTGTTAGAAGAAACTTTTTTTTTTTATTTATTTATTTAAGCCTTAAGTTGTATGTATAAGGTACATGCTGATGTTATGCAATACAATAGTATCAATACAATTTTACCCAGTGGGTGTAGCTACATTTCACTTAATGACTAACTAACGTGGTGTCACATTATACTAACATTGCTTATTAGATGACCAATCATAAAAATGGCTTAAAACTACCACAAAACTGTACGTTTGGCATAGTTTAATCCTATAAACATACGATTTAAAGAGTGACTCAGGAGACCGTAACTATAGCAACGAGTGACAAGAAAAAGTTGATTGACCCATTTCCAATTATTTATTTAAAAAAAAAATTTGAAATATTATGAAACGGCTATACTGAATTAGGGTTTTCACAGAGGTGAAATATCGCTAGATGGCGTCAGTATCGTAAGGTCCGTTTGACGTTTGCTTGCGATTGGCTCATTTAGTTATTTAACCAATCACGAGCAAATGTCAAACGAACCTCACGTGATATTTAGCGATATATATTTCGCCTTTGTGAAACCCTAATTCAGTTTCTTCAAGAGTATACATAAAAATGGAATATTGTATGTCTGGCGTCACATTTATTCGTTATTTTTCTATATGTATAGTAGAAACGCAAAATCGATCAAATAATTATTTTTAATAGCTGCAAAGACAAAAATCAATTTGTTGCCATAGTTCGAGTGTCAAAATTAGAATAGCTACTGTTTTTCTATATGCTAAAAGAATATTTAAAATAAATTACTTTAATTACTGAGTTAGCAAAACATACAATACAATACAAATATTTTTTATTGATTTGATCACCAAAAGCAGTACAGAGACATTACAAAAATAAAAAAATCACATACGTTTTTACATTAGGTATACATTTACATTAATAAAACTACCGTCAGACTCACTCATATTAAATATATTGACCCGGATAACTGGACCGCGTTGCTCCGAGGAGGAAGGGCTATGGATTATGTCGAAACATGTCGAGCTAAACTCGATTTAAGACGTGAGTTCATCATCCCAGCCTATATAAGTCCCACTGCTGGGCACAGGCCTCCTCTCAGCAGGAGAGGTCTTGGGCCATAGTTCCCACGCATGCCCAGTGCGGATTGGGAACTTGAATTGAATTGCTTCGCAGGTTTGTGCAGGTTTCCTCAGGATGTTTTCCTTCACCGCAAAGCTCGTGGTAAATTTCAAATGTAATCCGCACATGAATTTCAAAAAACTCAGAGGTGCGAGCCGGGGTTTGAACCCACGACCCTCTGCTTGAGAGGCGATAGGCCAAACCACTAAGCCACCACGGCTTTTTGACGTGAATTATCCGGGTCAATATATTTAATATTTTCATTCATATACATTTTTTTTTAATTAAGGAATTTGCAAATAAATGTCAAAAAGTTATTTAAAGTTATAAAAGACTGTTGGGAGGTCTGAGTAGGTATATTAACTTAACACCTTGTATAAGTCAGGGTTTCTTTAGCATTTCTTTTGGACTGGACACCCTGCTGACACCAAAAAAAAAAACTATTCCAATTCAACACTAAAAATGGCACATTTAAATACCAAAAGAAATCGATTCTGCAGTTCGATCAACATCGATCAAACCCCACTAAATCCAAGATGGCCGGCCCGCCATTTTGAAAAACTACCTTCCTTCCAGACGTCACCAACCAAAACACACCGCTGGTTCATCTAACATCGTCATCCCCGGATCCCATTAAAGTCACCATAGTGGTGGAAACTGTTAAAGACTTTTATATAAAGCTGAATACGACCACAAATATGACGGTTACTCCTAGTCAGCCGAAGTATTACTTTTTTCCGTTTAAGCAAGAGAAGAAGATGGATTTGAAAGCGCAGAGCGCTAGGAGGCAGTCTATGTGCAGTGATGGAGTTAGCAGTTATTTTCTTGGTAAGTTTTGTTGAGGTCGATCTACGAATAAATATTCTCTGGAAACGTAACTAAGCCCGAAAAGCCACTCCGCGGAATGTCTACCGCGACGGGCGGGGTTTAAAATATCTACCGTGCGTCGCGCCAGTTCGGCCGTAAAACTTGAGACGTGCAGTGTGAAGTGGTGTAGAAGCCACTCAGATATGAAAAACACAGGACTCACCTTTCATATGTAAGTAAATAATATTTTAAACATCATACTTGGCGATCCTGGAAAGTGTTATGCATACGCATTGTAAGATCGCCCCCACGCTTGTCGCAAGAGGGCGGCACCGACTCTTACGCGGACCAATCGCGGGCCAGCGTTGTGTATGAGAGAGTGTGAGTGTTACGTTGTCATTGCTGTTAGTTTGTTTGCGTAAATGCTACAAATGGAATCAAAATCGAAGCGTTCATTGCTAGCAATTAGGTTTCCAGAGAATATTATAATTCGTAGTGGTCGATCAACTATGGGCCTTTAATATGAGCAAAAAATTTAAATATAGATCGTCCTCGGCAAACAGTACAACATTCTTCTAGTCTTTGAATTTTCTTTTTTAGGGTTCCGGAGCCAAAATGGCAAAAACGGAACCCTTATAGTTTCATATAACGTTTTAAACTTTCGTGATTCTCACTCATAGTCAAAAAGTGGTCTACTCGTGACCACGGAAACTGTAATGTTGACGAAACGTCGAGGTAAATATTCCTTATAGTTTCGTCAAATCCGTCTGTCTGTCTGTCTGTCCGTCCATCCGTATGTCACAGGCATTTTACTCGAAAACTACAAGATGTATATCAATGAAATTTGGAGTACAGATGTCTTGTCGAAACCGCTATTTAGTTTTGTTGTTAAATTACAAAAATAAATATTTATATCACTCCATACATGTAACAGAATTAGAAAAAAATAAAAAAAAATTTTAACTCTCATCGACGTGTGGCACATAGTTCGACAGCTCTTTTGAAAAACTTTTTTGATTGAGTGAAGATTTCCGGAAATAATAAGTGACCCAAGAGACGTTACCTACACTGACTGTTGTTAGCTACACTAATAAATTGAGGGACCGACAATGCACTTGTTCTACAATTGAGTATTTCATTTATTAATTTTTTCTAGACAATGATTTATTCGAGAAAGACACGTGGTTCAGTCAACCAAAGAGCGTCATCGTGATGATAGAGTCCGATGACGATATCTGCGCCGTTATTTCAATACAGAACTTTTCGGTAAGTTTATATTAAAAAATAAGTAACAAATCCATTAATTTCGGGCGATTTGGCCCATACAATAAATACCTTACAGACTAACATAGGATGAAGTAAATGTTTTTCTTATAACGTTTTAAGCTGTTAAGGTATTTGACTATGAATGTTTTTCTTATTTGCATTTTAGTGTCCTGTATTCGACAATGAGAGGAACATACTTTACGACGGTTATTATTTAACAATGACGAGACGGGGTGGAATCACGTTAAATGTGAGTATACTTACGATGTATCTGTAGTAATCTGATGCACGCAGGACTGATGGCCGATGGGGTCAGAAGGTTCTCGAATGGCGTCCGCGGACCGGGAGACGAGCTGTCGATGCCTCCAACGAGATGGAGCGACGACCTGGCTAAGATCGCGGGATCGCGGTGGATGCGAAAAGCACAAGACCGGTCTGAGTGGAGAGCCTTGGGGGAGGCCTATGTCCAGCAGTGGACGTCTTTCGGCTGACATGATGATGATGATGGATCTGAACTAAAGGTGTATTTGGGTCAATCAACATTTTGGTGTTGTTATTCTGTACCATTACTCAGGAGACATCAGTGATACACGTTCTTAGAATAATGTTTGCAATTTATACTACATTATTGGCATGCTTAGAAGATGAGCCATGAAGGAATTGACAAGATTGAATTTTTTTAACACCTTTAAATTAGTACAGGAATAGAAAGAGTTTATAACTGCCTTTGTGACGGGACACTTCAGGGGTCAAATGAGGGTCATTACTTAAATTTTGTTTGTTTAATTCAGTTTATCGCATTTTTGGAATATGAATTCTGAAAATGCTTCACAAAGCCTATTTCTCCAAATGGTTTTCGATTTATTATATATGGTCAAAAATTGGAAAATCTCAATTGCCTTAAAATTAAAACTGTCACAAGTCCTAACTTTTAGTGGATTTCTACCCCATAAAATGATACTTTTAATAAGTAACCCAGGGGACGTATATAAACAAATAAAGAAGATCTAACCATCGTGGACTCTTTCTTGCTCTAATAGGTGAGTCGATCGACACTCTTGTACCTCGTTACCATGGTTACGCCCCCTGGACAACTCTTTAAAACATGAGTTTCTATATATTTTCTTTGGTTAAAATTCATCAAGCGTTTTCAATCAATTTGTTTTATGGACTATCTCCTGAACACATCAGCATGTATAATGACAGGTTTTTATAACTATCACTGTTGTCTCTTGGATAACGGTACAATAACTAACAAGAAAAACTTGATGGATCCAGGTCACATCTCTTTTTTTACATTCATAAGTGCTTGTTATATCCTAAATTGAATGAAGATATTTTTTGACTTTGACTTTTTTTTCTCAGCAAGACACATTCCCCATGGGCTTCTACATAGTGTTCATAGTGAAGACGTCAGACGAGTATTGTACAGGGGACACTGCTAACAAAACTCTACCCACTATGGCCAGATACTTAGGCTGGGAGGAAGAGAGAAAGATAGATCTTGCCGTGGGCGATGGGAGAGTCAAGAATTTCACGTAAGTAAAGCTTACTAATATTATGTTATAAATGGGTGGATAATCTATTCCTTGCAGTTATTCTGTCCCGTCTCCCAGGGGACAAAAGAAGTACAGTTTTATAAAAGAAATGTTGTGTCACATTATACTAACATGTTTATTATATGACCAGTAATAGAAGGGGCTTAAAACGACCACAAAAATGCATGTTCGGTAAATTTTAATCCTATAAACTTACGATTTAAATAGTGACTCAGGAGACCGTAACTATAGCAACGAAGAAAAAGTTGATCGACCCAAATGCGAAAATTTGTGCATGCGTTCTTGTGTGAGCGTGTGTGCGTTCGTGCGTGCGTGCGTGCGTGTGTGCGTGTCTGTGTCTCTGTGTGTGTGTATGTGTACGCACCAAAATGGCTGGAAGATGAAATTTTGCTTGCATGTGTGAAAATAGCTCGACATCTGGAATAACATAGATTACTTTTTATACCGATATTCTTTCGGGATCGGATCGGGATAGGAAATAGCCTGTGTGTATTCCAGATATAGATGGGAAGCCGGTTTTTAACGTTTTTAACCGTCGGGTTTTTAACGGATTTTTTGGTTAAAAACGGTTAATAACCATTTTGAGCGGGTTACTTTGGTACATTACGGAAATTTTTGTACTGTGTTTATACTTAATTAAAATAAACTAAGTAATTATTTAATTTTATTGATAAAAAATATTAAATTTATTAGGTGACTAGCTTTTGCCCGCGGCTCCGCCCGCGTGGTATTCGGTTATCGCGCGCTGTTCCCTCGGGAACTGTGCATTTTTCCGGGATAAAAAGTAGCCTATGGCACTCTCGGGCCCATTAACTATCTCTGTGCCAAAAATCACGTCGATCCGTCGCTCCGTTACGGCGTGAAAGAGGGACAAACATACAAACACACAAACATACAAACACACAAACACACTTTCGCATTTATAATATTAGTATGGATGGATTGCGGTGATTGTTAGTATTGCATAGTGGCGTTTATGACTTTGTTTGAATGACGAAATTAAGTATTTATAGTAGATACCAGTGCCATATCATAGGTAGGTCTGTATGCATCTCAAATTAGTTCCGATTCCGATTTATGGATTATGTACCTAAACAATCTAAAATAAATGTCAAACACTAACAAAAAAACAGAAAAAGCTATCCACTTACCACCAAGCTTCAATACGACCTGCGGTTAAATAACCATAGTTAACCGGTTAAGTATTGGTAGCTAACGACAAATTTTGTTAAATAACCGTAGTCTACCGTTAGTTTCCATCTATAATTCCAGATATCATCAAGATCCATTCACTCGTTTTTGAGTTAAAGAGTAGGTATCAAACATACACACATACGCATTTATAATACTGTTTATCTGTTAATTTGATTTTTTTTTCAAAAAAATTATTTCTTCAACAGCCTTCGAATAATAGCGACGATATCCTACCAGGAGTACATGATCGCAGCGGGGGCTGTCCTCGCCTTCTTCTTGTGTTTCTACGTAGCTTTTATCATCGCTGTCATGGTGCAGAGGAGGCAGGCGAGGCTGGACGCCGAAGCGAATCTGAACGAAGGTGAGCTCTTACTGGATTCTGCTGCCCTGGTACTTTTGGTGCCAACGAATATGTATTTTTATAGCGAGAGAGATTATTTCTTAGAGCTTGTCCAGATGAGGCGATTTACGCGCGAGCGGACTCTCCCGAGGTACTGGGGCTACATATGTCCCGTCCAGATGATGCTGCGCGTTTCGCAACTCGCGCGTAAATCGCGTTCAATGAGCGCGACTCTCGACTCGCACGTACTACGCGCGAGCGCCGCGTGAGTTGAGATACCCAGGCGCCATTGCTGCGTCCACTACCACGCGCGACTCCATGGCGAGTCCATCTTTATAACTGGCAATCCCTCCCAGTGTAGGAACGCGCGTAAAACGCGTCATCTGGACGCAATATACAATGAAACGCGCCAGTCCACTCGCGCATAAATCGCCTCATCTGGACAAGCTCTTAGCCAAAGAAAGATACAGTAACTACGGTTTGATCTGCTCTGGCTGACTTATACCTTGGTAATAATGAGTTAGAAAGAATTAGATCTATTGCACAAATAGCACATGATAGCAGCAGGGGCTATCCTCGTCTTCTTCTTGTGTTTCTACGTAGCTTTTATGGTCGCTGTCATGGTGCATAGAAGGGAGGCGAGGCTGGACGCCGAAGTGAATCTGAACGAAGGTGAGCTTTTACTGGATTCTGCTGCCCTGGTACTTTTGGTGCCAACAAATATGTATTTTTATAGCGAGAGAGCTTAGATGAATGATTGGTCTCGCGCGCTCGCTCGACTAGATACCCCCCTACCTAACATTTAAAGTTCCCTGAATGAGGCAACTCAATATTGTAGTGTGTGTAAGAACGGTGTAAGACAATTTGCAAGGATGCTAGTGTGCGTGACGAATTGTGTTGCCAGCTGCTCCACTGTTACCCGAAGTATTGGGAAAATATATTATTATTATGCTGTGGTCTATTAAGTTACTGGTTATAAAATGTATCTTGGGAAATACTTAGAAATTAACAAGTAATTAAAAGTGAATGTTTTAATATGTTGTTCGTTTTGGCATAGGTTTTTTCTTTAGAAAAATGGTAGGTATGTAGGTATATCAATGATCAGGCCTCACTTTTAATAATAATACGTGGCGTTATCTGGAAAAAGGTACCTTGTGGTCGGTATTGAGTTATTGATATGATGACATACATACATACGCTCGAAAAACATAACCCTCCTTCGGGCAGTCAGGTAAAAAGTTAACATTTCAGGAAAATGGGTAAAAAAACATTTTTCAATACCTACATTTTTGGTCGAATAATTCACTTTCAAAGGATGTATTATGTCGGCGGCCGATCGTAAAATCCGCCAGATCACGAAATTCCTAGGCACATCATGAAATGGTGCCATTAAATGATATGCCTAAAAGTTGTCCAGGCATATCACGATGTGCCTGAGAAACAATACGGCAGATCGATTAGACCAACGCATTCGACGATATTCCTAGCTTTATACTGGGCATATCGTGATATGCTGAAAAAAAGAAAAAAATAGGTACGACGAGCGAAGCGAGGAGTGGTTAGTATGAATTGTGACCACTACGCACGAGCCGAGCGAGCGAAGCGAGCGCGCCGCGGCAACGGCCGGCGAAGTGCCAGAAACGATTTGGTGGCGTTTCATGATATGCCTAGGAATTTCATGATCTGCCTAATCTAGCCAAATCACGAAATAGCGGCGTTTCATGACATGCCTAGGAATTTCATGACCTGCCTAAACTAGCCAAATCATGAAATGGCGGCGTTTCATGATATGCCTAGGAATTTCATGATCTGCCTAAACGTCACTAGGCAAATCGTCAAACGGTGAGTTTTTAACGATATGGCAGATGTCCCTTAGCCAATTCATGAAATGGCGCCATTTCACGATATGCCTAGGAATTTCGTGATCTGCCTAAACTAGCCAAATCACGAAATGGCGAAGTTTCATGATATGCCTAGGAATTTCATGACCTGCCTAAACTAGCCAAATCATGAAATGGCGGCGTTTCATGATATGCCTAGGAATTTCGTGATCTGGCGGATTTTACGATCGGCCGCCGACATATATATTATAAAGATAAACATTAAATAATATAGAACTAGGTTATGTATATATAATAATTACGTTAGATAAATGAAATAAGTTATTAAATGATGATAATAATTAGAGATGGGCCGAACATGGGTTTCACCGAATACGAACATTCGGCCGAATATTCGGTAAAACTTTTACCGAACCGAATATTCGGCCGAATATTCGGTACATTTGATTCCGTTCCGTCGCCCAAATACAGGTCTAAACTTGTTTACGCTAAGCGCGCGGATAGCCGCCAGACCCAGATACACACTAAAATACTTACTTACAGATATACTCTAAAATACTTACCTCATTACACTGTACACTCAAATCATGATAATACACGGGTCAATACCAGTAAAAACTTTGAGTATCACTTTGCCGAATATTAGGTGATTCAGCCGAATATTCGGCCGAATATGAATATTCGGTAAAGCTACCGAATATGCCGAATACCGAATATAAAACGAATATTCGGCCCATCTCTAATAATAATAAAATTCAATTGATTAAAATCTCAACCACGGGGATTTTATTTTTGTGTACGCGGCAACACTGGATGGCGTTTCGGGTTCATGTTATTTTATTTTGTAATTTCGAAATTATACGATATTTACTGATGGTATGTGATCCCAGTGTCCTTCTTATTTTTGGAAGTATTATTTTTACACAGTTTCACTGCGCAAACTGGCATTTTAATTCGGTTTATGACCAAAATTTAGCAAAACATTCGGAGACGCACCTTACGCACAGTCTGCAACGCGACTGAGCCGGGTTGGAGCCGGGTACGCCGATTCCGGCGTACTATTTGTTGCTTCATTTGACAAGTACGCCGGCGGTATCTAGTCGAGCGAGCGCGAGACCAATCATTCATCTAAGGCGAGAGAGATTATTTCTTAGCTAAAGAAAGATACAGTAACTACGGTTTGATCTGCTGTCTGACTTACCTTGGTAATAATGAGTTAGAAAGAGTTAGATTTATTGCACAAATAGCACATGATAGCAGCAGGGGATATCCTCGTCTTCTTCTTGTGTTTCTACGTAGCTTTTATCGTTGCTGTCATGGTGCAGAGGAGGCAGGCGAGGCTGGACGCGGAAGCGAATCTGAACGAAGGTGAGCTCTTACTGAATTCTGCTGCCCTGGTACTTTTGGTGCCAATAAATTTGCATTTTTATAGCGAAAGAGATCACCAAAGGAGGATGATAATAGACAGTAATCAGTTTGATCTGATCTAACTTACCTTGGTAATAATGAGTTAGAAAGAGTTAGATTTATTGCACAAATAGCACATGATAGCAGCACGGGATATCCTCGTCTTCTTCTTGTGTTTCTACGTAGCTTTTATCGTTGCTGTCATGGTGCAGAGGAGGCAGGCGAGGCTGGACGCCGAAGCGAATCTGAACGAAGGTGAGCTCTTACTGGATTCTGCTGCCCTGGTACTTTTCGTGCCAACAAAAGCCAGAGAATTAGCGGCAGGGGCTGTCCTCGTCTTCTTATGTTTCTACGACTCTGAACGAAGGTGAGCTCTTACTGGATTCTGCTGCCCTGGTATTTTTGGTGCCAACGAATATGTATTTATATCTTAGCCAAAAGAACAACTACGGTTTGATCTGCTCTCGACTTACCTTGGTAATAATGAGTTAGAAAGAGTTAGCCCAAATAGCACATAGTAGAAACGGCGGCTGTCCTCGTCTTCTTCTTGTGTTTCTACGTAGAGCTGGACACCGAAGCGAATTTGAACGAAGGTGAGCTCTTATTAGATTCTGCTGCCCTGGTACTTTTAGTGCCAATTTTCGGTTTTAATTCGGTTATCACGCGCTGTTCCTTCGGGAACTGTGCATTTTCGCGGGATAAAAAGTAGCCTATGTCACTCTTTGGCCCATAAACTATCTCTATGCCAAAAATCACATCGATCGTAGCTCCGTTTCGAAGTGAAAGACAAACATACAAACACACAAAAAGAGTATGGATTATGTCAAGAAACTAACTTTTATCAGTTTGATTTGCTCTAACTTATCTTAGTAACAATGGGTTAGAAGGAGTCAGATTTTTTCTTCAGCAGTGTAGACATTGGCTGGTTCTCTATGAAATTAGTAGGTTGGCAAACAAGGAATGAGTTTCCTGATGGTAAGAGATCACCACCACCCATAGACAACTGTAACACCAGGGGGATTGCAGATGCGTTGCCAATCTAGAGGACTAAGATCGGATATCTCAAGAGCTAGTAATTTCACCGGCTGTCGCCGAAACACAACAGAGCAAGCACTGCTGCTTCACGGCAGGATTAGCGAGCAAGATGGCGGTAGCAATCCGGGCGGACCTTGCACAAGGTCCTACCACCTGCAAATTCTTGCACCTGTCAGCGTGGTGAGATAGTGTCCAGAAGCAAATTGAAGAGCCAAATAGGGATGATGACACCACCAATCAACTGACGTACTTTTTATGAGCTGTCAAAACCCAATACCCCCATAGAGTTTCAATGGCAATAGCGTCTTATGACGTCACTATCCGGCAACTCAATAAACTATTTATTTATTTTAAAGCAACAAAAAATCTAATTTTACAGTAAATCGAAAATTAATCTGGCTTTCAGGGCTAAAACAAAGCGTTTTTTTACTGGAGTTGTGCCTTCGAATTATTTTTTCACTTCTTATGCTCGTAAAGTTCGTGTTTATGCTGTATCTAGGCGACATAAAAACACTTTTTACGCTCTAGTGCATAAAATAAAATCTTTGTCTAAGACCAACTTAAGACCAAGGTAATCAGGTGTCAACAGCCACAAACAAAAAAAAAACTATATATTTTTAAAATAATTTTTAATTCATATAAAACTAAAAATCAACCACAATAAATAAGTATAACTAAAAAATGGAATTATCACAATAATGTATAAAAAATAAAAGGTACATAGAAAGTGAATCATTGTTTCCACTGTTGCTATTTCATTTCCTCGCCACCGAAGTGAAAAGTAGAGTGTAAAACTCGAGCATTAAACCCATTTTCCCCTCGACGTGTCTATCCACCCTCGCCGTACCGGCTCGGGTGGCTATATGAACGCCTCAGGTATATTGGCTCGTTTTATGCTCTCGTTGTACAATCTACTAAAGTACAATTCAATAGAATCTAACAATTTTCTACACATTTAACACACCCTGACGTGGGCACGCTTGATTATATATGTCCCTGTTGTTGCAATTATCATCTAAAAGGAATCAAAAAAGAACAATAGTCACATCACAAAGCCTTAGGCAGCCCGGTGTTCATATTAGAAGGCTGGAAGTGTCTACAGGATTGTTAGATTCTATTGAATTGGAGTATATTTAATGGCGTCATCATCCCCACTATCGTATTGTGTTAACACCCCCCCTCTTTAACAGCGGAGTGCCTCTCCCCCCCTGAGACGCCACACGACGAAGTCAGCGTGGCGCGCCGGCGCGTCAGGACTATCAACATAGAGGCTGAAAGTTCTTCGCAGCAATGTCTGGTTGGAGACGGACCAAGGCGAGATGGTAAGTTAAAAATAAAATCCTTAAATCTTCGATAAACGAATCGTTGATCAGAGCCTTAAATAAGTCTTAAATACAATAAGGGGCCATCCATTAATCATGTGATGTTTTTTTTTGCATTTTTTTACCCCCCTCCCCCTTGGTGATACGTGTTGAGGCTTAAGACTACCCCTCCCCCCTCCCCCCTATATCACGTGTATTTTTCCGTACCTGCAAAGAATCTATTTTTTTTATTTATACTGGTATAAGTATCATCTAATTTTATTATAGAAAATTAAAGACTACTATAATAACTAATATAATAAATGAGTATCGCGCGCTTGCCGAAAAAATAAGTACACGTGATATATTACTTTACCCCCCCCCCCCCAACCCTCTTGTGATATTTCGTGATTTTTTATGGACCCCTCCCCCCCCCCCTTTCGAGCCTGACATGATTAATGGACAGCCCCTAATAACTAATCAGAAAAAAACCGGCCAAGAGCGTGTCGGACACGCTCGAAATAGGGTTCCGTAGTCATGACGAAAAGTAGCCACGTTGAAAGACGTATCCAACGATACCCCACACTATAGGGTTGGATTAAGAAAAAAATCACCCCCACTTTACGTCTATGGGAGAAACACAAAAAAAAATAATTTGAATTTTTTTATTGCACCATTTTGTCGGCATAGTTTACATATTATATATCCGTGCAAAATTACAGATTTCTAGCATTTATAGTCCCTTTGAAAAGCCACGGACGGACAGACAGACAGACATGGTGAAACTATAAGGGTTCGTTTTTGGCCTTTTTGGTTACGGAACCCTAAAAATTTGGAGTTGAAATAAAAGATACAAAAAGATTCCAAAAACCAATCCTAATTTACATCATATTCGTTCTTTTTTCAGAATGCAGCTCGTCATCCGACACAGAATCTGACTATTCCACACTTGATGACATCAACAGAGAGAAGGATCTTAGAATGGGGGGCAGGCTCTGCGTCGCCAACTTAGCTAAGTAAGTACGTAAGTAGGCATACAATAGTAGATTGTACAACAAGAGCATATATCGGGCAATTTTACCCGAGGCGTTCATATAGCCATAGATAGACACGTCGAGGGGAAACTGGGTTTAATGCTCGAGTTTTACACTCTGCTTTTCACTTCGATGGCGAGGAAATGAAATAGCAACAGTGGAAACAATGATTCACTTTCTATGAACCTTTTTTTATGCATTATTATGATTGATTAGATTGATTTTTAGTTTTATGTAAATTAAAAACAATTTAAAAAATATATATAAACTTTTTTTGTTTGTGGCTGTTGACACCTGATTACCTTGGTCTTGAGTTGTTATTAGACGAAGATTTTGTTTTATGCACTAGAGCATAAAAAGTAATTGTTGTCGCCTAGATACAGCATAAACACGAACTTTACGAGCATGAGAAGTGAAAAAGTATTGAAGACGCGTGAATCTTTAAGATCTTTTTTTAAGAAAACAGGTATCCTAACCCTGCCGTCGCTCTATGTTTTTGAAATAATCATACGTTAGGAAGAACATATGCGATTTTCCCACTAACGTCGATAAGCCAAAGGCTACTAGAAACACAGGGAAGCTTAAAGTTCCATCTTACAGACTGGCTAAAACCAAAAAGTCGTTTTTGGGAAATTGCATACGTTTTTACAATAAAATTCCAAAAAATATTACTAAAGAAACTGATACAACACAGTACAACACAGTACGACAGTAGATTTTGTATCTGTTTCTTTAGAATTTTTTTTTGGAATTTTATCATAAAAACGTATGCAATTTGCCGAAAACGACTTTTTGGTTTTAGCCAGTCTGTAAGATGGAACTTTAAGCTTCTCCCTCATTTTTGTAAACCCTCATTGGTCATTCTCTCGCAGGTGCCGTCCTAGAGTGTTGCAGGCCAGATCGAAGATGTATCTATGGAATGTTTTGACAGTAGCTGTCTTCTACACACTGCCTGTCATACAGCTGGTCGTCACGTATCAAAGAGTGAGTAAGACATGTTGAATGATTTTATGTCTATGCTTTGCGGTAAGAAAAGAGCTCCAGCTAGCTCCGCTCTTGTTTCCACTAGAGTTGTGCAGTGCGAGAACAGCTATTATGCAAAACACTTCCTAGCACACTACGAATAAATATTCTCTGGAAACGTAACTAAGCCCGAAAAGCCACTCTGCGGAATGTCTACCGCGACGGGCGGGGTTTAAAATATCTACCGTGCGTCGCGCCAGTTCGGCCGTAAAACTTGAGTCGTGCAGTCGCTCCGTGGAAAATTTCGATCAAGTTTGTGATTGTATTTATGCTCGAATCAATTTAAAAAAATATGC
This sequence comes from Choristoneura rosaceana, assembly GCA_037349165.1. Lineage (NCBI taxonomy): Eukaryota > Metazoa > Arthropoda > Insecta > Lepidoptera > Tortricidae > Choristoneura > Choristoneura rosaceana. The sequence goes on from JAZBNJ010000017.1 coordinate 4,777,239, forward strand.
CGTTGTGTTGTGTGAAGTGGTGTAGAAGCCACTCAGATATGAAAAACACAGGACTCACCTTTCATATGTAAGTAAATAATATTTAAAACACCATACTTGGCGATCCTGGAAAGTGTTATGTATAGGTACGCATTGTAAGATCGCCCCCACGCTTGTCACAAGAGGGCGGCGCCGACTCTTACGCGGACCAATCGCGGGCCAGCGTTGTGTATGAGAGAGTGTGAGTGTTACGTTGTCATTGCTGTTAGTTTGTTTGCGTAAATGCTACAAATGGAATCACAATCGAAGCGTTCATTGCTAGCAATTACGTTTCCAGAGAATATTTATTCGTAGCTAGCACATCTCTAGTTTATCACAGCTTAGGAGAAGTCTCTTCGTTCCATTCTCCATACAAACGTAGTCCCGGTATCATTTGAAAACTAGGCAACAGAAGTAGATGACATTTTGTAAGTATGGACTAGACGTAATTATTACTAATTATTTATGCCTGTGGTTTTTCAGATTTTCATATAAATTGTAATATGAGAATTACAGGAGCTCAAAAGTCGACAAAAAAAAGATGTCAACTTTGCACGAGAATTACAGACAATTGAAGCATTTTTACAAAAATCGAAAAATCACAGGCATAGAAAATATAATGAAGATCTTGATTGTAAAATATCATCGATTTTCTGTGCTTACGTACTTTTCGTATAATGAGGACAACGAAACCCAAAATTCAACCGCCCAAATCTTGAAAAGTCTACAGCTATCTAGATATAAATTAGTGGGAAGCGGAGAAGCGGGAGGGGATGTGCATGGGGGGGCGGCTGCGAGCGCTTATGTCACGAGCGATAAAGACAGCAACATCCCAAACGAATACCCAACGCGGCCGTGCGGCAGGGAAACTTCTCTTAAATAGTATAAGTGTCAAAGGGACCGCACGACACGAACTTCGAGTTTCGAGTTTTGTAGTAGCCCTGCTTTTCTTCCACAGCTTCTCAACCAATCTGGCAACCAAGACCTGTGCTACTTCAACGCCCTCTGCGCCCATCCGCTGTTCGCGTTGTCGGACTTCAACCACGTGTACTCCAACTTGGGTTACGTGGTGCTCGGAGCCCTGTTCCTGGCTGCTGTCTGGAGGAGACACGACTGGCACCAGGCCAGGAGTAGACGAGAGGTTAGTGAGTTCGACTGAAGTTTATGATTTTTCGTAGAAAATGACGACTAAATGCTGTCTGGGTCGATGACAACTGTCAAATTACGGTTTTTAACGCATGGAATAATACCAGAAGTACCAGGATCGCAGCTCTTCAAGGTGGTTAATGTAGCTTTCGAACTTCCGAACTCCTAAAGTAACTGAATTCAAATTAGGAACGCTAATAACATCATCACGTTCGAATTTTGAATTTGAAAAGAAGGTTATTTGGATCGATTCACGCTTCAAAAGTACCAGGGCGACATATTATTGGAAGAGGCCTGTCCTAGTAGAGTTGAGGTTTTGAGTTCCGACGATGGAGATTTCGGGTTCCAAGTCCCTTCCTGTTTCTTTAAAAATTACAAAAGACTGTTGATGTGATGGATGATAGACATATTGATTAACCAATCCGGCAACACCTGTGCTACTTCAACGCCCTCTGCGCCCATCCGCTGTTCGCGTTGTCGGATTTCAACCACGTGTATTCCAACTTGGGCTACGTGGTGCTCGGAGCCCTGTTCCTGGCTGCTGTCTGGAGGAGACACGACTGGCACCAGGCCAGGAGTAGACGAGAGGTTAGTGTGGTTCGAAAGAAGTTTATGATTACCTTCGATCAACAATCATACGAGATTCAAGGTCCCATACAAAATCAAAGCGAAAAAGTGGCCGTGCTGCTTATACCATAGACAAAGTCTTATACTTATAGCTATACATCTGTTTTACCTTCTAAATTAATTTAAAATATATACCTTAAGTCTAAGCAACAAAGATCCAAATAATAGTAATAGTATATAATACTTATGACGTATCGTCATAAGACGAGCAAAAGCGTTCGATAAACAAAAGAACTTGCATCTTTCAAAAAGATGTCATTCTGTTTCCGGAACAGGGTAATAATGGAGTCGCAATTATTATAAGACAGACATTTTTGTTTCACAGAGATATAACACAAAAAAAATTGCGTATACAAATATTGACATGAAATGAAATATACCTACTTACAGATAATTAACTGAATTAAGTTTATTAATTAGAAAATGAGTACTACCACTATGATTTAGTTAAGTCGCCAATATTTATGTATTTTAACTAGGATTGGTACTTATTTTATTAACCCCCGACGCAAAAAGAGGGGTGTTATAAGTGTGACCGCTATGTGTGTCTGTCTGTGGCATCGTAGCTCTTAAAAGGGTAGACCGATTTGAATGCGTTTTTTTTTAATTTGGTAGCAGGTTTTTTAGCGATGGTTTTTATTTTTAGACATGTTTTATCAAAATCGGTTCAGCCGTTTTTGAGATATTGAACTTTAAAGTGACAAAGTCGGGGGTTTTTTAATTTTTTGTTGGTTAGGTTATTGTTAATTGATTACAACTTACGCACTTACTTACTCTACAAAATCCTCCGACAAAAAATGACAGCAAAAATAAAAAAACACCCGAAAAAAAAGCCGCCAAAAAAGGACCTACCTACCTAGCTGTTGCCTGCGCCATGATCTGCGAACAATTCGTTTATCCCTACCCCGCTGGGACCTATGCTGACTTCCCACGAAATTAGCCTAAGTTAATTTAGTATTAAGTGCCCAGCAATTTTTTTTTTATTTGCGTCATCGGTGTCGGGAGACCACTAAGGTTAAGGTTTAAAAATACAACATATGTTTTAATTTTTGTGCAGCTTGTAAAGTTGTTGTTCTCTTTTTCTCGCGACAATAGATGTCCATTCCGCACAGCGAAACGGATCACTAGGAAATCTACAAAAAAATAAAAAATAAAATATTTTAAAATGAGAACTACTCCACGAATTTTTTTGTTCCAAAAACACCGATTATTGGCAAGATGGTTCGCCAAACAATAAATTATTATTTTTTAAATGTAAACTGCCAATTTTTACGTACTTTAAATGAAATACTGACTTGTACTTATGTAAAGAAGGATATTCCTTCAGAAACCCTAGTGTTACGGTGGCTGCTTTCGCAGTTTTTAAATACACATTGTGACATTTTATTACGTCCGCACGTTGGCTGTGGTTGACGCGTACTGTCAGAAATAAGAGCACAAATTTATTTTGTGGTCTTATTTCTCTGGCCGTTTTCTGAGCTGTGACGTACTATCTAGTATGATTGTTGATCGAAGATGATTACCATAAAATGTTTGCTTGCAGCACCCATCCAAGCCTCGTTTTAGAGTCGGACCAGCGAAAGAAAGCTAAACGAGACTTGGATTAGGTTTTACAAAATGTATACAAGAAATAAATGTTAGAATAGAGAGAATAATATTTACAATACCTGCAATAGTGGCAGCCCTTATATTAAAAGTAGTAGTGAGTGAAATAGCTATCACTGAGTAAATAATTAATATTTTCTCATCAAGAAAACCAAATTTCGGCTTACGCCTTGTCAAATGGTAGAGCCAAAGACCGGAAACCGCGGAGGTTTGCCATGTTACAAAATCAACGACTAAATTTAATGCTGTCTCTGAGTGAGGAGGTCGATGACAACTGTCAAATTACGGTTTTGAACGCATGGAATAATACCAGAAGTACCAGGATCGCAGCTCTTCAAGGTGGTTAATGTAGCTCTCGAACTTCCGAACTTCTGAAGTTTAAACTGAATTCAAATTAGGAACGCTAAAAAATAATATTCGCAATCGAATTTTGAATTTGAAAAGAGGTTATTTGTATCGATTTACGCTGCAAAAGTACCAGGGCGACATATTATCGAAAGAGGCCTGTCCTAGTAGGGTTGAGGTTTTGAGTTCTGAGGATGGAGGTTCCGGGTTTCAAGTTCCTTCCTGCAAGACTCTGGGTATTCTAAGCCAAAGAGTATTCTGGCAACCAAGACCTTGTGCTACTTCAACGCCCTCCGCGCCCATTCGCTGTTCGCGTTGCCGTTGAGTTCAACCACGTTGTATTCTTGGGCTACGTGGTGCTCGGGACTTTAATCATTTGATAGGAACTTGTTTAAAAATTGATAGACCACGTCTTATGTGGCTGATGGTACTTGTTTTTCAGATTATCCGATTCTGTATCCATCCATACAAATATTATAAATGCGAAAGTGTGTTTGTATGTTTGTGTGTTTGACGTGATTTTTAGCATAGAGATAGTTTATGGGCCCGAGAGTGACATAGGCTACTTTTTATCCCGGAAAAATGCACAGTTCTCGAGGGAACAGCGTGCGATAACCGAATATCACGCGGGTGGAGCCGCAGGCAAAAGCTAGTCGATTATTTATTTTCATACGACATTCCCGATATCGTATCGGCGACCGATATCGGATCAGATAAGGAAGTACCAGGATCGCAGCTCTCCAAGGAGCCCAATAAAATTAAATGTAGCTCAGTGATTAAACTGAATTCAAATTAAGAACGCTATTGAACATCGCGTTCGAATTTTGAACTTAAAAAGAAAAATGAAAAAGTAGAAGACTCTAGAAAGTTCTGGAAAGTTCTTTGAAAAATTAGAAAATATTGTTGATGATGTGATGAGGTTGTCCATCCACTGTTCTCGTTGTCGGTCTTCACCCACGTGTACTCCAACTTGCCCACATGGTGCTCGGGGCTCTGTTCCTGTTTGCTTTCTGGAAGAAACACGACTGGCACTAGTGTATAGTAGTGCTGCTTCACTCAGAGACAGAGAAGTTTATATTACTAATTGCTGTCTCTGAGTGAGGCATTACAGGGTAATTTTAAGTACTGTGTAAGTAAAGCATTGACAGCTGTCAAAGAGCTCATCGAATAATACCAAAAGTACCAGGATCGCAGCTCTTCAAGGAGCTTACTCTAAATCCAAAATAGTGGTTTCCGAACTTCTGTGGTTTGATTTCAGTAATTCAAATTAAGAACGCTATTTAACATCGCGTTCGAATTTTGAATTTGAAAAGAAAACGTTTTTTGGAACGATTCACGCCGAAAAAGTACCAGGACTACATACTATCGCAAGGGGTCTATCGTCTGTCCAAATAGACTTGAGGTTTTGCGTTCCAACGATATAGGTTTTGTGTTCCAAGGCATTTTTAAAACTAGGGGTCACAAAACCGGTTTTTGATGTATGGAGTAAAACAAAAAACCGGGTTTGTGACCCCTATTTAAAACTCATTCTTTGTCTACAGAAAGAGCTGGGTATACCGCAGCATTTCGGTCTTCTCTACGCCATGGGTATAGCTTTGGTCAGCGAGGGTCTTCTGTCGGCAGCATACCACGTGTGCCCTAACAGCATGAACTTCCAATTCGGTAAGTTTTTGACCGTCTAAAGGTCACTGTTGGCCTTTTAGAAAGGCTCAAACTCACGCAACGAGCTATGGAGAGAGCTATGCTTGGAGTTTCTTTGCGCGATAGAATCCGGAATACGGAAATTCGTCGAAGAACTAGTCACTGACATAGCTGGAAAAATATGCAAATTGAAGTGGCAATGGGCGGGCCACATCGCTCGAAGAACTGATAACCGTTGGGGGAGAAAAGTTCTCGAGTGGCGACCACGAACCGGAAGACGAAGCGTTGGCAGGCCTCCCACCAGGTGGACTGACATCGTGAGAGTTGCGGGAAACCGGTGGATGCAAGTGGCGAGTTGTCGTTCATTATGGCGTTCTAAGGGGGAGACTTTTGTCCAGCAGTGGACGTCTTCCGGCTGATGATGATGATGATGATGAAAGGTCACAAACCCGGTTTTTATTGTATGAAGAAAACCCAGTTTTCGGTTTTACTCCATACATCAAAAACCAGTTTTGTGACCCCTAAAAGGTTCTCGGCTCTGCTCCGACCCTGATAATGCGCGACCATGATAATGTACGGCATGATAATCGGAAGCAATAATGCTATGGCTAATTGGTTAGAGAACCTGACTACGAAGCTTGAGGTCCCGGGTTCGAATCCCGGCCGAGGCAGATTTATATGAATAATACGAATGTTTGTTCTCGGATCTTGGATGTTTAATATGTATTTAAGTATTTATCCTACTATCCTACTAATATTATAAATGTGAAAGTTTGTGAGTGAGTGAGTGAGTGAGTATGTTTGTTAACGGATTTTGATGAAATTTGGCAAAAAGTTAGTTTGTAACTTGGATTGAAACATAGGATACTTTTTATCCCGATATTCCCACGGGATAGGGATAAAATCTCGAAATAACAACCGCTGGGCTTGGAGCCATGAAATTTGGTGTGTTAGCTGGACGTCTGGAATAATACATAAGCGACTTTTTGACCCGATATTCCCACGGGATACCTAGGGATAAAGACTGAATAGTTTACGCGTGCGAAGCCGCGGGTAAAGGCTAGTTTATCTATATAAGTATGTTTATCCCTTGCCTAGTGTCCATAGTACAAGCTTTGCTTAGTTTGGGACTAGGTCAAGTGGTGTCAAGTGTCCCATGATATTTATTTATTTATTATCATGTCTTACATTATTGCGCGTACATTCCGAGTTGTACATTGTTGTTTCCCTTTTTATGTGTGTCGAATATATACTATAATATAATATTATAAATGCGAAAGTGTGTTTGTTTGTTACGCTTTCACGCCGTAACGGAGCGACGGATCGACGTGATTTTTGACACAGAGATAGTTTATGGGCCCGAGAGTGACATAGGCTACTTCTTATCCCGAAAAAATGCAGAGTTCCCGAGGGAACAGCGCGCGATAACCGAATACCACGCGGGCGGAGCCGCGGGCAAAAGCTAGTGTGTAAATAAATGTTTATCTCTCTCTCTCTCTCTCTCTTTCTCTTTCTCTTTCTACAATATCATTTAATAAACGGCTCTTGTTGTACAATTTTTTGTTCTGCAGGTGGTAGGACTTTGTGCAAGGTCTGCCCGGATTGCTACCACCATCTTGCTCGCTAATCCTGTCGTGAGCAGTGCTTGCACTGTTGTGTTCCGGCGTGGAGAGTAAGACAGCCGGCGATATTACTGGCACTTGAGGTATCCCATCTTAGGCCTCTAGGTTGGCAACGCATCTGCAATACCTGGTGTATCATTTGCAATACCTGGTGTTTCAGATGTTTATTATGGGCGTGATCTCTTACCATCAGGAGACCCACTTGCACGTTTGCCATCCAGTCGAATAAAAAAATAAAATAAAAAATCTACTATTTCCTGCTAGTTTGTCCTGAGCCAATACCAAAGTCATCCATATAGCGTGTACTTTCAGACACGTCGTTCATGTACGTGACGTCAGTGCTCTGTATGGTCAAGATCTACCAGTCGCGGCATCCGGACATCAATGCGCGCGCGCATGCCACCTTCGGAGTGCTGGCGCTCATCATATTTGTGGGTGAGTGTGTTTTGATTAAAAAACCGGCCAAGAGCGTGTCGGACACGCCCGAAACAGGGTTCCGTAGCCATTAGAAAAAATCCATACTAATATTATAAATGCGAAAGCCGTCTTTCACGCCGTAACGGAGCCACGGATCGACGTGATTTTTGGCATAGATAGTTTATGGGCCTAAGAGTGCCATAGGCTACTTTTTATCGCGGAAAAATGCACAGTTCCCGAGGGAACAGCGCGCGATAACCGAATGCCACGCGGGCGGAGCCGCGGGCAAAAGCTAGTAAAGTAATATTTGTGAGGATTTCGTATTTTGTACGGAATATTCCAAGTTTAGGTATATTTTATACCTTAGGCTGCTATTTACTCTTAAACTACTAATAATTCTTAAGAAAACTTAACCGTTATAGTTTTCCTTGTAAGTTTGATATACTTACTACCATCTTGAATTTTGTCACATTGTACACGTGTGACAATAGACACGAATTTCTCCTATGCACCATAATATATATCTCAGCTTGTTTGTTTCCTGACCTGAGGACCTATATTTCAGTTTTTATTTTCAATTTAGGTTTTACGTTATGGCCGTAAAAATAAATTTGGAATTGAAATAAAATATACAAAAAGATTCCAAAAACCAATCTTAATGCCTGTCCATGTTATAATCAATTGAAAGAAAGAAAGAAAATACATTTATTCACAACACAAGACAACAATATTATTACGTACAAATAAACATCACAAAGGTATGTGTCGTTGCGGTTGTGAATCGGACACTGGCTCAGCATAATGCTGAAGCGTTAATAATAAACACCCCAGCGCTGATTTTCAGCCAGCACCGTCGGCAACCCTCGGACCGTTATAAAGACATACTACACACCATTTACTACATAAATAAATAATTTGTAAACTGGAAAACTTCTTTTTCACTTCTCATGCTCGTAAATTTCGTGTTTATGCTGTATCTAGGCGACATAAAATGACTTTTTATGCACTAGTGCATAAAATAAAATCTTCGTCTAATACCAACTCAAGACCAAGGTAATCAGGTGTCAACAGCCACAAACAAAAAAGTTTTTTATATATTTTTTAATTTATATAAAACTAAAAATCAATCAAATCAATCATAAATTAGTCAAATTAAAATAATGGAATTATTATAATAATGCATAAAAAATAAAAGGTACATAGAAAGTGACTCATTGTTTCCACTGTTGCTATTTCATTTCCTCGCCATCGAAGTGAAAAGCAGAGTGTAAAACTCGAGCATTAAATCCATTTTCCCCTCGACGTGTCTATCCACCCTCGCCGTACCGGCTCGGGTGGCTATATGAACGCCTCGGGTAAAATGGCTCGTTTTATGCTCTTGTTGTACAATCTACTATATTGTGTGACTTTAAAAATTGCTCGTCCACAGGCCTCGTGGGAGTACTAAACGCTAATGTATACTTCTGGGTAGCGTTCACGATACTGCATCTCATCACCTGTCTCATAATGACATTCCAGATATATTACTTGGGAAGATTCAGATTGGGTGAGTATGTCTCTATGTTTTTATCTGCATAGTCGAAACGGAATCCTTAAATAAATAAATGAATATCATGGGACACTTGACACCAATTGACCTAGTCCCAAACTAAGCAAAGCTTGTACTATGGACACTAGGCAACGGATAAACATACTTATATATAGATAAATAAATACTTAAATACATATTAAACATCCAGGACCCGAGAACAAACATTCGTATTATTCATACATATACAAATATCTGCCCCGGCCGGGATTTGAACCTGGGACCTCAAGCTTCGTAGTCAGGTTCTCTACCACTTAGCCGGTCGTCAAATCAAAAATAAATATCATTTTTTCAATAAGTAGGCCGCAATGGGCACTTTCATCTGTCATCTTTTAAAATACCAGCGCTTTCGGAAAGACCATCATTGCCAAGAAGAATGCGCCGCAAGTAACTTGGCAGAAAGTAATTTTTTTTTTGAAAATAAAATAATTACAAATAAAATACTTAAAAACTCGCTCGTAAAGTTAGTGTTTATGCTAGATCTAGGCGACATAAATTACTTTTTATGCTCTAGTGCATAAAGTACAATCTTCGTCTAAGACCAAGGCAATCAAGTGTCGATAGCCACAAACAAAAAAGTTTCTATATATTTTTTTAATAATTTGTATTTTATGTGTAAGTAAAAATAAAGAAAGACACATAAAATTACAGAAACGACAGACAGACAGGAAAACAATGTCACGAAACGGACCCAGCACAGCATAATGCCGGCATAAATCAATTGAATCAATCAAAATAAACAAAACTTAAAATCCATACTTAATAATATTATAAATGTTTTTGTGTGTATGTTTGTCCGTCTTTCACGTCGAAACCTTTAACACTTTAATACCTTTTTTTACAGACTCAGGTCTGATATACCGCGCCGCGCGCGAACTGGTGACACGCCCCCTGGCGGCGATCACGCCGACATACGTGGGTCGCTGTGTTTTGCTGGTCATTGCTAACTTGGCCAACTGGGCGCTGGCGGCGTACGGGTGAGTCGCAGACAGACAGACAGACATACCGAGCGGCGGGCGTCACTGACACGCCCTCTGGCGGCAATCACCCCGACATACGTGGGGCGTTGCGTGTTGCTGGTCATTGCTAACTTGGCCAACTGGGCGCTGGCGGCGTACGGGTGAGTCGCAGACAGACAGACAGACGTACCGAGCGGCGGGGGTCACTGACACGCCCCCTGGCGGCCATCACGACATTCGTCGGTCGCTGTGTTTTGCTGGTCATTGCTGTGACGTCAATGAAAGGCGCAGGCTATCGACTGACTGGTTTATTCAAGTAAAAATCTATGTTTACCCACCACTAATTACATAAATGACAAAACGTCACATTTTCTCCCTTCTAAATCTTTAAATTACAAGTCTTCAGTTTACACTAATACACTCCACTACACTACACTACACTAACCTACTTATATTAACTTATACTAATAAATCTGTGTTATGCTAGCCAGTTCATAACACTGCGTTTGGCTCGGTTGAACGCACGCAGTGCCCGAGCAGATGCGGGCGAGGGCGGGGTGCTGGGTGAGCCCGGCTCCGGCGGCGGCGCCGGCTCCTCCGACCCGCCAGCCTCGTCGTCCGCGCCGTCCTCCGCATCTTCAAACCTGTCACCATCGGCCGCCTTATCTCCACAATCGCTCCCTTCTGCCTTGGGTGCCGTACTCAATCGCGAAAGTGAAAATCTGTTTTTACCGTCCACGGAAATAAGCTGATCCACGTGTCTATTCCATTCAGATTTCTGTCCGACATCGACTTTATATGAGAGTGGACCCGTAATTTTTATAATTTTCCCCTCAGTCCACTTCTCCCCTCTCGCTGTATAGTCGCGAGCCAACACCGCGTCTCCCACTCGGAACTGACGGTCGGTACCCTGCGAACGCGCGACTTTCCGCTCTTGCCCGGCGCGTACGACGGCAGCCGTGTCCGGCCGCAGCGCGTCCAGCCGGCTGCGCAGGCGCCGTCCTTGCAGCGCCACGGCCGGCGAAACACCCGTCGTCGCATGCTCACAGTTCCGATATTGAAAAAGAAATTTATTTAATGCCGCGTTTACATCCTCCCCATCGTGTAATGCACGTTTAATCGCTTTCTTTATTGTCTTGACTGCATTTTCAGCGGCCCCATTAGCTTGTGGTCTGTAAGGGGCCGAAGTGACATGTTTAATACAGTTCTTACTACAATATTCATTAAACTCGTGAGATGTAAAAGGTGGTCCATTATCGGTTACAAGCTGCGAAGGCAAACCGAAACGCGCAAAAATCGTTCGCAATACGCCGATCGTTGACGTCGCATCCGTGGCCCGCATCGGTATCGCCTCGATCCACTTCGAGTGCGCGTCTACTAAAATGAGGTAACGCACCCCCGCGCAGTCCGCGAAATCGGCGTGCAAGCGCTGCCACGGGTGCAGCGGGAACTCCCAGGGGTGCAGCGCGGCGCGCGGCGGCGCGTCCCGCACGGCGCGGCACGCCGAGCACGCGCGGCACAGCTCCTCTATGTCACGGTCTAGGCCAGGCCAGTAAACATAGCTACGCGATAAATTTTTCATTTTGTTCATACCTAAATGCCCTTGATGGATTTCCTGTAGAACCTTTTTGCGTAAGCTGTCTGGAATGACGATCCTATATTTGTAAACAATACAGCCTCGGTCTACTATTAGCTCGTTCATTCTGTTAAAAAACGGGTTTTCTCCTTCGCAACGTGCTCCCGATGATGGCCAACCGAACATAATGTAACCTTTAATTTTAGACAATAGGGGATCCCTTTCTACCTCTTTCGCAACGTCTTCGAAAGAAATAGGCAGGTATTCCTCAACAATATTTAAATAATCCACTGATTCTGAAGAGGAACCCTGCTGAGGCAGCGGCAGCCGCGATAGCGCATCAGCCGGACCGTTATCCGCCGATCGAACGAACTCAATCTTGAAATCATACGCTGCTAAGCGAGCCGCCCACCTCTGAAGGCGACTAGCTGCCGTCTGAGGGATGCCCCCCTTCTCCCCGAAAATGTACGTCAGCGGTTGGTGATCGGTACGCAGCGTGAAGCGCCGCCCGAAGAGGTACTGATGATGCTTCGTCACCCCAAATAGGATGGCGAGCGCCTCCTTGTCGAGCTGGCTGTAGCCGCGCTCGGGCGCACTGAGCGTGCGCGAGACGCAGCTAACGGGCCGCTCGCTGCCATCGTCGTAGCGGTGCGCCAGCACGGCGCCCAGCCCGTACGCGCTGCTATCCACCGACAGTATCAGTTCGCGCCCCTCTTCGTAATGTGCCAGCACCCGCTCGCTCAAGAGGGTTCTCTTCGCTTCGTCAAACGCCCTTTCACATTTGAGGTCCCATTTCCAGTCGACTTCCTTCTTCAACAAATTGTGCAATGGATGTAATAACGTACTCAAGTTTTGAATGAAACGGCCGTAATAATTTAACATACCTAAAAAACTTTTCAATTGAGTCACGTTCTTCGGTTGGGGCGCACTGGAAATGGCATCCAATTTTTTTGGGTCCGGCCTCAAGCCGTCTTTGTCTATAACAAATCCTAGGTATTTTACACTGTCTTTCATAAAACTACATTTATTTAACTTAACAGTAAGACCCGCATCCCGCAATCTCGCTAGTACCATTTTTACATTTTTAATATGTTCCCTATCATTGGAACCTGTGACACATATATCGTCTAAGAAAACCACGCAATCAGGTACTCCGTGCAGCGTCTCCTCCATAATTTTTTGGAATTTTTCCGGTATGCACGATAACCCGTAAGGAGTGCGGCGATACACGAATGTACCTACGTGCGTGGTTATAGCTGTATAAGGTTGCGATTCCTCTGCCAGTAAACACTGCTCGTATGCATGTCTTAAATCTATCTTTGTGAATTTCTCGCCATTACTAAGATTCGCAAATAACTCGTCTATTCGCGGCAAAGGGTAAAAGTCGCGCTTAAGCTTTGGATTAATCGTGACCTTATAATCGCCACAGATGCGGATCTCCCCATTAGCCTTAACTACTGGGACTATCGGGGTTCCGTAGTCCGAGTATTCTATCCGGTAAATAGATCCATCAGCCTCCAGGCGGGCTAGTTCGCGCTCGACCCTTTCGCGCAAAGCCAGCGGCAAGGGCCGCGCGCGCACGTAAACCGGTTCGTTATCACACAGCTGTAAACGAATAACACGTCTGCAAGTACCTAGTTTTTCACAAAATACCTCCGGGAATTCGGTACACAACTGGTTTACAAATGGCTCGCTGGTGATTAAATTGAGGTTTATTTGTGTTATATTAAGGGCTTTTATCCATTCCCGGCCCAAAAGTGGGCGCGCTCCCCCTTTAATAACATACAATCGTAAGGATTTTGCTCTGATATTATTCAAACACACTTCTACCTCAATGTAACCCAGCGATTGGATTTGTGTACCAGAGTAATCACGTAACATTATGTTATCGATTATAATTTTCTTTTCATGAAACATTTTTCGGTACATATGTTCGCTAATTGCTGATATTCGACTGCCCGTGTCAATCTCGCACTCTAAACTGTTGTTGTCTACCAATAATGTAATAAAAAATGGCTTCGTACCTCGGGCCGACACTTTAATGTTAAACATACCGTCATCGTCCGATTCATCACTCACGTAGTTCTGCCGACCGCCTCTCTCGCGTCCCTGCTTGCACACTACCTTGAGATGTCCCTTTTGGCCGCACTCATCGCAGCTATAGTTCTTGTAGCGGCACCTGTCTGCCGCATGCCCCTTGCCGCAGCGCCAGCAGGCCCGCGGGCGCGGGTCGCTGCCAGCGGCCGCGGCCGGCGCGCCCGCGCCCGGCCCGCCGGCCCCAGCCCAGCGCCCCTGCCGCGGCGCCCCGCGCGCGCGCGCATGATGCAGGCCCTCGCCCGCCACTATAGTTCGTGAGTCCGTCGCTGCCGGCGCCGCTCCCGAAGTGCCGCTCACCTCCGCGTGTTTTTCCGCGGCCTCCAGAGCCAGAGCTAGTTCTACCGCCTCTTTGTATTTTATTTTCTTTTCGGCGAAAATTCTAGATCGCATTGTGTCATTTGCAAGTCCCGAGACGAATTGATCCCTCAAATTATCTTCGAGTGTGGAGCAATTAGCACATGTACTGAAGTTGCATGTACTCGCTAGGTGTTTTAGGGCTTGTAGGTATTCCGTTAATGACTCATTAGCTCGCTGCCGGCGCTGTCTAAAAATGTGGCGCTCAGCGATTTCTGACCGCTGCGGCTCTAAATGATCGGTCACTAACTGCACTAACTCACTGTACGATTTGTTTTCCGGGAAATCTGGCGCACACAAGTCACACATTAACGCGTAGGTAGATTCGCCGACCACTGTAATTAACATAGCCACCTTAAGCTCCTCCTTTATCTCGTTTAACGTGATGTATTGATTAACGCGGCGGATATACGCCGGCCACTGTTTGGAACTTAAATTAAATGGTTCTAATTTTCCGATTGGCATTATTACGCACTTAATTAATCGCGAAACACAAAAATAAAACGGTTATTTGATCCGGACTCGTCGCCAGTGTGACGTCAATGAAAGGCGCAGGCTATCGACTGACTGGTTTATTCAAGTAAAAATCTATGTTTACCCACCACTAATTACATAAATGACAAAACGTCACAATTGCTAACTTGGCCAACTGGGCGCTGGCGGCGTACGGGTGAGTCGCAGACAGACAGACAGACATACCGAGCGGCGGGCGTCACTGACACGTCCCCTGGCGGCCATCACGACATACGTCGGTCGCTGTGTTTTGCTGGTCATTGCTAACTTGGCCAACTGGGCGCTGGCGGCGTACGGGTGAGTCGCAGACAGACAGACAGACATACCGGCGGGGGTCACTGACACGCCCCCTGGCGGCCATCACGCGACACGTGGGGCGTTGCGTGATGCTGGTCATTGCTAACTTGGCCAACTGGGCGCTGGCGGCGTACGGGTGAGTCAGACAGACAGACAGACATACCGCGCGGCGGGGGTCACTGACACGCCCCCTGGCGGCCATCACGCGACACGTGGGGCGCTGCGTGATGCTGGTCATTGCTAACTTGGCCAACTGGGCGCTGGCGGCGTACGGGTGAGTCGCAGACTCGTGACTAAATAAGAAACAAACAAGCTGAGATGTGTGGTTGCATAAACTCCAATTCAATAGAATCTAACAATCCTCTAGACACTTCCAGCCTACTAATATGAACACCGGGCTGCCTAAGGCTTTGTGATGTGACTATTATTCTTTTTTAATTCCTTTTAGATGATATCACAACAATAGGGACATATAATCAAGAAAATTTTCAGATTCTATTGAATTGTACTTTAGGAGAAATTCGTGTCCGTATTCCTGTCCAGTGGTGGTGTAGCGGAGCATGCAGCACGGAATGCTGAAGATCTGGATTCGATTCCCAGCGCTGGTGTCTTTCCTGGTTTCAAAATCAGCGCTGCGCAATGCAGGCTTACGCTTACACTCGCAGCAAATGCTGAGTCCGGTCCTCTTGCCACAAAAAACTGTTTTTCAGATTAGGTTTAGTGTATGTTTTTCTTTTTCAACTGTTTTTTTATGGCAATAAATGATTTATTCATTTCTTTCTTTCACTTGTTGTATAATCTACTATTGTTCCAGCGTGGCGCAGCACAGCCGCGACTTCGCTTCCCACCTGTTGCTGGTCCTCATGAGTAACCTGTTCTTATACACCCTCTTCTATATCGTCATCAAGCTACTACACCGAGAGTCCATTCGGTGGTACAGGTCTGTATATAAATAAACGGTTCTCTATCGTTTGTCCGATGTAATGTGTTTCTAAAACTTACTAGATGAGTGCGAGATAACTTGTAAGGGAAAATTAATGTAACAAACAAACCCAATGATAGTTGTTCTAACACTGACTTTATTTAAAATTAGTAATACAAAATATGCTTAGGTAGCGTGCCGCTGTCACACAATAGATGTGTGCGTAAATAGCCACAATATTATTAACAAATGACCTTAATTAAAGAATCATTAATGCGACACTTATACATTATCGTGCGGTAACCCGTACATACAGTAAATCGAAAATTAATCTGGTTTTCAGAGCTAAAATAAATCGTTTTTTTATTGGAGTCGTGCCTTCGAATTATTTTTTAATGGAGTCATCATCCCTATTCTTTGAGCGACGTTGCCAGCTCTTCAGTCACCGGTGACATCGATAAGCCTCTTCGAAATTTCTTTGAACAGGCTTAGTGCTCCTGGGCCCCACGGACCAAGGGTCTCGACACCGAAAGGGACGAAATTATATTCGGCGCCGAGACCACTATATTTGCTGTTTTTTTTTTTATTCGACTGGAAGGCAAACGAGCAAGTGGGTCTCCTGTTACGTGTATCTTGGCGGTTACGGCTACCTCATTGGATTACCGATAGCGATATCGTTACTAGCACATTGTGCAACGCGAGTCGAAAAAGTAATGTATGCAGCTGTACGTAATTAGGCCTTAAAACACTCGTGTGAATCTTTTATGAAACTCCGCTACGCCTCGATTCACAACCACCTCGTGTTTTATGGACCCTTATTACGTAACAGCTGCATAAACTACTATTTAATGTTCATTTATTTCCACAGCTGGGTCTTCATAGTGCTGACCTACACTAACTGGTTCAGTTCGAGTTACTTCTACCTGGACCAGAGCACCAACTGGGCGGTGAGTATGAAAATAACAAAGAAAGAAAGATTTATTTTGGCTCCATAAGTATCACCTAAAATGAAAAAAGAAAAAACTTATTCGGGACACAGATACAAATAAAAATAGATACAGCAAAAACAACGGTCAAGGGCGTGTCGGACACGCCCGGAATAGAGTTCCGTAGCTATTACGAAAAAATAAAGTTTTTTTTTCTAAGGATTTCGTATTTTGTACGGAATCTTCCAAGTTTATGTACATTTTATGCCTTAGGCTGCTATTTATTTGTTTAATATATGGATATTTAATTACTGAAATTGATATTTGAAATAAATAATTTCATTTTTTTTTTACTCTTAAACTACTAATTATTCTCAACCAAACTTAACTGTTAGAGTTTTCGTTGAAAGTTTGATATACTTACGATCATCCTGAATTTTTTCGAAATTTACCACCTACCAGTTTAGATTTTAGAGGGGGGGGGGGGGGGGGGGGTGATGCTAGATATTAATGAAAATTTGCACTTTAAAGTTGAATATTTCGCAAACAAATTACTGAATCGAAAAATCGATTTAGCAAACCCCTAATGGTTTTAAAATACCTATCCAACGATACCCCACACTATAGGGTTGGATGAGAAAAAAAATCACCGCCACTTTACGTCTATGGGAGGTACCCTAAAAAATTGTTTTTGAATTTTTTGTCGGCATAGTTTACCTATATATCCGTGTAAAATTACAGCTTTCTAGCGTTGATAGTCCCTGAGCAAAGCCGCGGATGGACAGACAGACAGACAGACAGGCATGGCGAAACTATAAGGGTTCCGTTTTTGCCATTTTGGCTCCGGAACCCAAAAAAGTGACACGTTTGTTTTTTATACAAATTGAGGTGTTTGCGTTATCTAGTGTAATCTATATCTGTGCCCGAGGAAGTTCTATTAACTCTGGTCATTCTTCCCCAGCTGACTCCAGCTCAGTCCCGCCAGAGCAACCGTCCCTGCACCCTCCTCCAACTGTACGACGCTCACGACATCTGGCACTTCATGTCTTCGACCGCCATGTTTTTCTCCTTCAACATGTACCTCACCATAGACGATAACCTCATGGACACGCCGCGGAGCGAGATTATGGTGTTCTAAACACGAAGTGCGCGAGGCGTTCAACGGTTTTATTGAGAAAATTGTCGATAACTTTTTTTAGCTAGGCAAGGTGTTTTTAAATATACAGAAAACCTGTTTTTCTACTTTCAATATTTTGTATGTGTGGGTCTAATTTTTTGTCGAATCCAGTAGTCGGGTTGACTTGAATTTGGCTTATGTAAATCTGGTGACAATACAATAATCTAGTAGTGACATCCTGGTAGTCCGGCCAGGATCGTCTCCGCAGGACGGAACTCTTCAACGGTCAATGGCATCGACTTGAAATTTGTATGGATATTTATTTCAGATGACATTTTAAGGGTTACTTATCTGAATATCGAATGTTAAAATACCGAATGGATTGAAATATCGAATGGGTCATAATACCGCAAAGGTATTTCTGTTAAGACTTTATTTTTTAGCAACAATTTATAAGGGCCAATCAACTTTTTCACCGACACTAATCTGTCCGCGACATTTTTCAAACAATCGCAGATTTTTGGAAGTAAACATGTTTTTTCTGCAATTTAATAGATGGTGTACATGAATACATGCTATCCTATGTAAGTTCAACCTATTAAACCGTGAAATATTTTGTCGGAAGTACGATTTTTTGGTAACGCCGGAGACAATTTTGGTAACGCAGTAGACGCCCAAAGTGTCGGTAAAATGTCGGTTTTAATCAATCTTGAAAATCGGTTTCAGATAACCAACAAAAAGTTGGAAAACCCCCAACTTTGTCACTTCAAAGTTCAATATCTCAAAAACGGCTTAACCGATTTTGATGAAACATCTCTAAGAACCATCGCTAGAAAACCTGCTACCAAATAATAAAAACCGCATTCAAATCGGTCCACCTGTTTATGAGCTACGGTGCCATAGACAGACACAGACAGAGAGACACACAGACAGACTCACATAGCGGTCAAACTTATAACACCCCTCTTTTTGCGTCGGGGGTTAAAAATAAACCTTTCGATATTATGATCCATTCGATATTTTAACATTCAATATTGAGATGTGTACACCGATGTAAAGTACAGTCATTAAAAAAACTTGTATGGAAAATGATATTTTTAAAACATACTTATTTATTTATTTTATTTTTCACCTATGATGAGTTCTGTGACACTTGAAAATTTTCCGAATTACGCATACTATGTTAGCAAAATATATTTTTTAAATAATTTCTATTTTGAAGCAAAATAATTAAAAAATTGACAAACCAGGCTAGTGCTTGTCAGTATCACTGTCAGTACGAGTGCTTCTGCCTTGTATACGAGTTGATCATTTCCGTAGCATTTTCTTTGATTTGTATTTTGTTATTATTGTTGTTCTCGAGTGGCGACCACGAACCGGAAGACGAAGCGTTGGCAGGCCTCCCACCATGTGGACTGACATCGTGAGAGTTGCGGGAAACCGGTGGATGCAAGTGGCGAGTTGTCGTTCATTATGGCGTTCTAAGGGGGAGGCCTTTGTCCAGCGGGGGACGTCTTCCGGCTG
Organism: Choristoneura rosaceana; assembly: GCA_037349165.1. Taxonomy (NCBI): domain Eukaryota; kingdom Metazoa; phylum Arthropoda; class Insecta; order Lepidoptera; family Tortricidae; genus Choristoneura; species Choristoneura rosaceana. Next base: position 4,796,533 of record JAZBNJ010000017.1, read on the forward strand.
ATTATGATGATGATGATTATTGTTGTTGACTTTTGTTACTGTTTTTTTGGCAAAATACCGAAACGAGGTAAAAATACTGTTTTGAACTCCCAGAGTCGGGAGTTTGTAATTCGTTTGAGGGATTATTTCGAGCGAGAACGAGAAACCGTAGCCCGGTGGGCGGATTTTTTAAAATATAATGCAACTTCTCCAAAAATAGGCACTAATAACTCTTAGAAAAGTCGATAGCTCACTCGATGAATGGTGAATTTGTAAAATTATCAAACTCGAAACGTCACGGTCATCATAGGTGAAAAATATAGTATTGGAAACTTTCCTACGCTTGATTTTGAACATATTGAGGTTTTCAGTAATTTAATAGCACCTTGTATAAACTCTAACTACACTCATATATGACTCATATTTGGAGTCTTTTTGTATTAAAAAAATAAAAAAAATCTCCAAAAACCAATTATAATTTGATTGCTTAGTAGCGACATCTCTTGTCCGGGTGAGCAATTAGTTCCGAAGGAGTGTTGAAATTTCTCGATGAGAGCTAAAACATAGATGTCGCTAGTGTCGCTGCTTAATTGGCTAAGAAAGAGAAAAGTAGGCTGAAATGTGAGGTGCATGGGAGAAATTTGTGTCTAGACTTCTGTCCAGTGGTGGTGTAGGGGTATTTCCCAGCGCTGGTCTATTTTTTGTTTTTTTTTCTGTGCGCCCATGTTTCAGTTTGTATTTTCATTGTACTCATATAATCTTGAGAAGTCTTACTCACTGTAAAACATTTAAAGCTCAATAGTACTATAAATAATGTAAGAATTAATTTAAAATAAGGTATATGACTGTTTTTTTATTTATTTTATACAAGGTGACCTTAGCCTCTGGACAAATAATGAAACCATGGATAAGACTGATGCTTAGCAATATCTTACAATAGTTATTTCTTTAATTAGACAAGAAAAAAAATCTATGAAATCAGATCATCCAAATACACAGGCTGCTCCAAAGTGATACATTGAAAACCGTTAGTTTTTCGGTAAATATTGGACTGATTGTTATGATACTTTGCAGTTTGGTTTTAAATATCTTGCTAAGCCAGTAGTATTCGTATTTGTCCAGAGGCTAAGGTCACCCAATATACCAACATAAAAAAAGCCGTGATGGCCTAGTGGTTTGACCTATCGCCTCTCAGGCAGAGAGCTGAGTTTTTCGAAATTCATGTGCGGAATTACATTCGAAATTTACCACGAGCTTTGCAGCGAAGGAAAACATTGTAAGGAAACCTGCACAGACTTGCGAAGCAATTCAATGGTGCGTGTGAAGTTCCCCACACTGGGGGACATAAACATGTCGAGCTAAACTCGATTTAAGACGTGAGTTATCCGTTACGATGTCATTTAATATGACCCTAATACTATTTGAGCAGTAGAATTTATGATTTATATTTTCAAAGGCTATCAAAGGCCCTTGTGGTACTTTCAGTTTGGTCTAGAATTTAAGATTTTTGCTACAAACGAGCAAATTAAAAAACATATGGTGCTGATTTGGGTATTAGAAGGACATTTCTATCTACCGTTGTACTACCCCGAGTTTATCTCTCTGATTTCAACAACATTCGGAAGGTAGACTCAGTCCATGATTGCGAGCTGTAAAAACAAGATGTGTCCCCAAAATATTGTATGCATGTGTCCGTTTTGTTAAGAATTTTTCTTAATTATTTTTCGTAACAAAACGTACACTTTCCATTCAATGTTTTGGGGACACATCTGGAGACCCTATTTTTTCAGTACCTTTAGTGTAAGTTTTCGATTACAAACAAAATACGTCTCGATCGCGTTCGCATTAAAATTTCAATTTGTATGGTAACACGCGTCTAACGGAACGTTTGCAATAGGTACAGGTTTGCTAAGGGTACTGGAAAAACAGGGTCTCCAGATGTGTCCCCAAAACATTGAATGGCAAGTGTCCGTTTTGTTACAAATTTTTCTTAATAATTTTCGTAACAAAACGGACACATCCATACAATATTCTGGGGACACATCTCGAGACCCTGTTTTTCCAGCTCGCAATCATGGACTGAGTCTGCCTTCCAAATTTTGTTGAAATCGGAGAGATAAACTCAGTACAACGGTAGATAGAAATGCCCAAAAAAGCAAAGTGCTTATTGCAATTGTGAATTGCTTTTATTGTTCCGTAACTGTGGAATGTTAATGGAATTGTGTTAACATACATCCATCTTTAAAAAGGAGTATAAGTCCCTCAAAATGCCAGCAACGTGGCTGTGGTTCCCCTTATGTTGCGGGTGTCCATGGGCGGCGGTGATTGCTTCCCATTAGGTGACCCGCATGTTATTTTGCTCCCTCTTATATATGAAAAGATTATCCGTCTGTTATAGCTTAGAAAATAGCCTATGGAAAAATAATATGATAGGGAGTAGGTACGCACGGAACGTAATGTTTCTGTCTTGACCATATCTTTTTGTAGTTGAGTGAATATGTGGGATCTACTGTCTCATAGAAAATATAAAAAAACGACATATTTCTGTTCTACTTCTTGCACTTTGCTTGGCCGGTCCAACGAATAAAGAATTGACATTTATATTGTATGATGGGCCTCATGAGGAAGCTCAAAGTCACTCAAAAGGCTATGGAGAGGGCTATGCTCGGGGTTTCTCTGCGGGATAGAATCAGAAATGATGATATCCGCAGTAGAACTAAGGTTACTGACGTAGCCCGAAGAATTGCGAAACTGAAGTGGCAGTGGGCGGGGCACATTGCTCGCAGGACTGACGGCCGATGGGGTGAAAAGGTTCTCGAATGGCGTCCGCGGACCGGGAGACGAGCTGTCCGTGCCTCCAACAAGATGGAGCGACGACGTGGTTAAGATCGCGGGATCACGGTGGATGCGAAAAGCACAAGACCGGTCTGAGTGGAGAGCCTTGCGGGAGGCATATGTCCAGCAGTGGACGTCTTTCGGCTGACATGATGATTTGTATTGTATTAGTTATATCAAAAATGCTAAGCTAATTTCTTTTGACATCAGACTCATATTTACTGTATGGTTCTTAGTTGATCTCATGTTAATATAAACTATATTGTGGTTAAACTGAATAAACTACAGTCATTATTGAAGTTATATTAATAGGGAATATTACTGCAATTTTATTCCGTCAGAGCGTAGCACTGGCACATACCACATGTTTATGGTTTATGTTTTTAGGGTTCCGTAGCCAAAATGGCAAAAATAAACCTTTATAGTTTCGCCAATTCTGTCTGTAATGGTAATCTGCCAAAAAAAATTTTGGTAACCGTATAATTGCGGTAAGTTGTTTTGGCAAATGATTTTTTGCATTGTTTGTGGCATTTTGACTATGAGTGTTACTTTTTATTGTATAATGTATTAATAGTACATTATGATACAAGTGTGCTATGTTGGTCATTACACTCGAGTCGGTTTTTAAGCCTGAGCCGAAGGCGAAGGCTTAATGGAGACGAAAAGTGTAATGACCAATGCTCACGTGTTTCATACGACGTTTTTCAACACACTTGCGAGGAAAAGTAAATAAAAGTTCACATTTATTTAAAAACTTTAATTATTGAAACAGTTATTAAAACCCATTTAAAAGATGGCGGCCGTAATTTTTTTTTTTCGCGCGCTCAGCGCTGCATGCGCGCGCAAGTCTGAGATAAGGGCACCGGCAAAGTAGCTAATCAGCCACATATTTATAAATTTTGAAATTGGGTATTTATAGTTAAAAATACACCGTCAAATTATAAATACCAACAAGCTAACAAGCAGTTTCATGAAATTCTTTAATTATTTATCACATTTTGAATTGAATTTTATATTTACGCAAATAACTACTTAGCTGTTTTCGAAACATTAATACTTCTTGCTAATATTTAAAAAGATATGTAATGAAAAGGCACTAGTGCGATAATGTAATGTAAAAGGCACGGCATGGGTAATATTCTGCATTATCAGTGTAAATACGCTGTAATAAGACCTACTTTACGAGCAGGTGTGTTGAAAATAACGATTATGGTCACTGAGTGCTTGTAATTGAGATTCACTTGTGCTTTTTTATTATTAAATATTGTAAGGATTTAGAGTAATCGTATTTTTCTTGATTTCTGTTAACTCTGGCAGATGGCTCACTACATTAATAGAAACTACTTTAAAAAAAAACATACACGATAATGTCTAGTCATTGTAAAAGGTCAAATTGTAAAATTCATGAAGTTGACGGAAAGTTAGTGGCAAGACAAGAAAAAAAAACCCTTTTGCTAAATACCTATATTATAAAATAAATGTTAAAGCAATTTCAATCTAATTGTTTCGGGAATAAAGTATGTTTGGCAGTGGTGGAAAACAATAGAGAAACAAAAGTAATTTTACTTTATTACTTTGTCATAGGTCCGTGCCTAATTTTCTTAAAACTTATTGTGTACATTCTATTGGAAATTTGGGCGGCACGAGGTTAGGGTTAACGGAAATCAAAAATTACACGTTGTTTAGATCAATATCGTCACTACTTTGAAAAAATCTCGTACCTAAAATCAATATGTCAACAAAATTGAACTTTGATGTGATGTCTATAAAGTTCACTCAGAAAAATTATCTATTTTGAGCTACGAGTTTTTTTTAAAGTAGTGACGATATTTTACTAGGACCAGCACTGCCTTATAAATATGGATAGATGACCAAATGAAAAGCTATGGTTGGCGCGGTTGTTTTCGAGAGAAGGTAACTTGAAATGACAATGTCTTCGTTTATTAATTTTTCAAAGTAGTCAGCTTATATTTGCGCTTAATTTTCTGTGCGCTGATAGCATTGAATTAATTACCAACTTGTATAAGTTATATATTATTAACTATTGGCGTTCATTCCGGTTCGACACTAGGGATGATTACACCACCAATCAACTGACGTACTTTTTATCAGCTGTTAAAACACAATTCTCCCATAGAGTTTCAATGGCAACAGCGAATTATGACGTCACTATCCGGCAACTCAATCAACTAACTATTTATTTGTTTTAAAGCAACAAAAAATCTAATTTTACAGTAAATCGAAAATTAATCTGGTTTTCAGGGCTAAAATAAAGCGTTTTTTTACTGGAGCCTTCGAATTATTTTTTAATGGCGTCATCATCCCTATTACAGGTTGTAGGTTAACCACACCTTTCTGGTTTACGGTGAACCGAGAGGAGTGTAATTTTTTGATTAGTGAGTAGAGTAATTTCGGTCTCGTAACTCTAAGATGCGGACTTAAATCAATCTTCACCGTTCTGATAATAGAATGGAGGGCATTTCTATCTACCGTTGTACACTGAGTTTATCTCTCAGATTTAAAAAAAAAATCTATTCAAAAACTTACGCTCCTCTTCACTCTAGCTTTGTTCCTAAACATGTATGATTTTAGAAACGGCTTTAGCACGTTTAATATTGTTTGTAAATCGATTAAGTATGTATTTAATGAACTAATGATAATATTAACTATTATATGAATAAAATCAATTTTGTAATTTGTTTTTTATTTACAAAAAAAATCATCCAATCGGACGGTGTTCTCAAAATGGTGTTATTTCAAACATCTGTCCCTTTTCAAAATTTATGCTAGCCGACGCGAGGGCTGCAGGGTTACTTCAAAATTCGAAAATTGAAGTTAGTATTTATGTTTGACCTGGTAATACATTTTAAGTGCCTAAATATAGTATAATTTTGTTTTTTGATTTAGTATAACTCCTACGTAGATACTACATATTTATACACCAGACTTTGTTTTTCCTTGGTGATTAGGTATTTTAGTATGTAAATGTTAGCTCGTTTAGCCTGAGATACAGGAATTATCCTAGTTCAGGCACAAGTGTCACATAGATTTTAAGTAAAATATTGCATTTTATGTTATTTTGTACCGAAATTCATTCAATAAATATATTATTATTATTAGTATCGTGCGGTCACTCTCACACTTATACCATTTAATACGAGAGCGAGAGGGACGGTACGATACGAACTTCGGTTTTGGCAAGTCGTCAAGTTGGTTCACCTAATTCTGGACTCGGTTATAAAATCGAGTTTACACCGTGCAATAAATAAGTTCATGGTAAAAAAATCATTTCTAATACAAGCTTTTTTTTGCCGGCTCTACTTACATTGTCGCCCAAACTACATTTGCATACCAAGTTTCAAGTCATTGCTACTTTTTTGAGTCGCAGAAAATTCAAAATGACCTTTAAAATGGAGTCACGTGACTACATTTATCGCTGCAACCAAGTGCCTAACGACTGCATATAGGGGCACCCTATCTGTTCAGTATAAAATAAAAAGACAAATCTTTTTAATCTTTTAATCATTACAAAGCCAAATCCCGGTCTCTGTTTATAAGAAATATCTTCATATACAATTATAAATACAAGGAATCAAATATCTCATTATACTTAGTAGAGTATTCTTTTCTTTTTATTTAAGTATTAGCAAATTACAAGAAATTAGTTTATGTATTTGGCAGGCAACAGTCTATTTTTAATGTAAAAAAAATTTGCTTGACATTTTAGTAAAAGTTGTAAAACCTTTCGTCCGGCAGAAATACGACAGAATTATTTGGTATTTTTATTACAAGAAGCATTAGCTACAAGTACCATAACCATACATTCCCATCTTTCCCTATTGGAATGGTTATTTATATTTTACAGATATGGGTACATGATGGTTTACCATAGTGTTTATAGGAAAAGTTCGTACCTACCCATACAGGGTAGAAAGTTGAGATGGGGCAGCAGTATTAAGACACTAACTTTAATTTAACACTATGCTGAGCTGCGACCGTTTCGTGCTTTCGCATATTGTTTTGTTTTTGTTTTTTATGTATTTTTATTCTGTTTAAGGAGCGAAGCATGAATAAATATATTTCTATTTTAATTTAAATATTCAGTTTTCATTAATGTCTACATACTGTTTAATTTTCTTTAAGAAGTCTTCTTCTTTTTGCAAATTAGTACCCTACGAATGGATTTTTAAATTTTATTTGTGGTTGTGTTAATACTCTCAAACGACACGAACTTCGATTTTCGAATTTCGTAGTAGCCCTGCTGACTTTTTCCAGATGCAAAACCATTATGTACTACATCTATAATTCGTCGCTACGATATCAAAGAATTCTGTCATTATTTCTGTTGCATTTTAAAAAAACAGCATCAGAAAACTGCACGTTCCGGTGGCGCATCGATGCATTTTCAAACCGTTATTTTAACCTCATAAGTAAGACGCAACGTTCTATTTTTAGGACTATAAATTCCGGCCAAAGTGGTATACATAAATCTAATATCGACCCGTGGTCCTAAAATAAGGACATATTCCAAAGTTCTGGGCTAGTATAAATAGTCAAAACCGTTTATACATCGAAGGGTCAGCAATATTAGTTCGTTTAAAATGGTTGTTCGTTACAACCAGTGTTATTTTAGAGTATAAGATTGTGTGTGGACTTTTTAGTTGGTCGTTACATCCGATACATCGTTCTAACTGGTGTCGCTATAAATCATTTTGTTTATATCTTAATTTACAACACTAGGTCCATATTACTAATGTTCTAAAAACAGTACGTTCGCGCGTTACGAGGCTAATCAACCGGTTAAAAAATTAACCGTTTTCTAACGTTTGTTTTCGGTTAAACCTTCAATAGTTACAAAGGGAATGCAATATTAAAATTATTGTCCATATTTTAATATTTTTGGATGAGATTTTTATTCATTTTGTTACAAAGTGCATATTTTTTTATTTACACACAAGCTTATTTACGCGAGCGATAATAAATATGCATGAATAACAATAAAGAGACCTGAATAGATTGAAAAATATATATACCAATGTTTACGTAAGCCTGGGGAGGGGGGCTAGGGTTTTGGTGACACGCTGATAAAGGGGGGGGGGGGGGGGGGGGTTAAAAATTACTAAAACTCTGGAACTCTGGTTACGTGAGCCAATCAACTTTTTTACCGTCACTAATGTCGCGGACAGACAATTTTCAAACAATTGCAGATTTTTGTAAGTAAACATATTTTTTCTGTATTTTAATAGACGGTGTACATGAATACATGCCATCCTACGAAAGTTCAACCTATAAAACCGAGAAATATCTTGTTGAAAGTTCGATTTATTGGTAACGCTGGAGACAATTTTGGTAACACAAGAGACGCCCAAAGTGTCGGTAAAATAATTGATTGGCTACCTTCATAGTAGTCGTCTAGGCAATATCATATTATTATCACCCGCATAACTTCTTAAACTAACAGTTTTAAATATGGCTTACAAAAATATAATAAATGCATTTTCAATATCAGCTAATCGTCGATCGCTGCCTGAGAACGAAAGGGTTCCAACTTGGTTGAATTTACAAGTTGTTTCCAAATTAATCACAGATATTTCAGATGCTTGTTAAAATATTAAAATAGTGACATTTATTTGGCCCTAAATAATCCGAAAAGCGTTTTAGAAAGAGACATATCCCAGACCCTCGCGTCTTTATAAAGGACCAATTAACACTAAGAATAACAGCCGAATGTACTTTATAAAGTACAAATTGTTCATTTAATAAAGAACTTTAAGTTTTGAAATAATATCCAAAATAACAAAGCTGGTAAACCACGTCTAGGTCTTAAGTAAGTCTGTTAAAAAAAGTTAGGACTCGGGAGGATATATAAAATTACTAACTTTTGCCCACGGCTCCGCCCGCGTGGTATTCTGTTATTGCGCGCTGTTCCCTCGGGAACTGCATTTTTCCGGGACAAAAAGTAGCCTATGTCACTCTCGGGCCCGTAAACTATCTCTATGCCAAAAATCACGTCGATCCGTCGCTCCGTTACGGCGTAAAAGACGGACAAACATACAAACACACTTTCGCATTTATTATATTAGTATGGATGGATGAAAAAAATACTATGAATCCCATTTTCAGCCGAATTATTTTTTCTCTTCCCTAAACAGTGTCTGTATATCTATATTTTTATAATCCCTACTAATATTATAAATGCGAAAGTAACTCTGTCTGTCTGTTACGCTTTCACGTCGAAACCACTGAACCGATTTCGATGAAATCTGGTATATAGGTAGTTTGAACCCCAAGGATCAATATAGGATACCTTTTATTCCGGTAGAGGGCGCCACCGCGCGATAAACTAGGTCCGCGCAGACGAAGTCGCGTGCATAAGCTAGTAATATTATAAATGCGAAAGTAACTCTGTCTGTCTGTTACGCTTTCACGTCGAAACCACTGAACCGATTTCGATGAAATTTGGTATATAGGTATTCGAACCTTAAGGATGAACATAGGATACCTTTTATTTCGGTCGCGACGAAGTCGCGGGCATAAGCTAGTATCATTTATGAATGAAAACCCAAGAACAACAGTGTTAAAACTGACCCAAACCACTCTTAAACCATGTTGGATCATATTAGAATCAAATTCCAAGATGTCAGATACCCTTTAGTTCTAAGGACGCGCAAAATGGCCGCTTACGTTACTACGGCAACTCGCTCGCAACTCGAACTCGCTTCGAACTCACTCATGGATCTGACGTCAAAAGTAAAATGAAAAAGGTCACTTTGTGAAACAAATCAGAACCAACAATTGGTGTCAAGTGTCCCATGATATTATTATTAATTACAAAAATTTACATTCCTAATACAAGGTGACCTTAGCCTCTGGACAAATAACGAAACCATGTATAAGACTGATACTTAGCAATATCTTAAAATAGTTATTTGCTTAATTAGACAAGAAAAAAATCTGTGATATCAGATCATCCAAATACACAGGCTGCTCCAAAGTGATACATTGAAAACCGTTAGTTTTTCGGTAAATATTGGACTGATTGTTATGATACTTTGCAGTGTTGTTTTAAATATCTTGCTAAGCCAGATTCGTATTTGTCCAGAGGCTAAGGTCACCCAGTATAGCTTCAAACATGAAATTAACAGTCGTCAAGAGAAAGACACAAACGCCAACTTATCCCTTAAAGGGATCTCTTCCAGTTCCTTTGAACGATTGACAGGACATTAGAAACAAGAGTACACAATTATAATAGAAAGATAAAAGGATGGAATTTTTTGAATATAGAAAACTTTTATTATTAATGTGAGAACGTGTGTGTCCGTTTTCTCTTGACACTGATGTCGACTGCTCAACGAATATCATTATTTATTTATTTAATCGTGAAGTTTTTGACTTTGACACGGAAAAGATACCTTTTAGGGTACCTTCTGTCTCGAATCAAAGTGATTTCTCACTCTTGCACGCTTATATCCATATTTTGTCGAGTCGCTAGCGAGTTGTAGTAGCACCATCGCTGACAGATAAGTCAGTGACTTATGAAATACAAGATGGCAGATGCAATTTTAAAAGCCACAATGCATATAAAATAAATGTAATAAAGAAAAAAAAACTGTTTTCAAATTATTTATTTGTGATACAAATGCATTATGAGTATTGTCACTTATAATTAAACCTTCATTTTATTTTTTTGTCAAATTCACAGATCGAAAATACAAACTGAATTATAGATGCACAGAAAAAACAGAAAAATAAGACCAGCGCTGGGAATCGAACCCAGGTCCTCGGCATTCCGTGCCGCGTGCACCGCTGGACAACGGTACAAACACGAATTTCCCCTATGCACCACATATCTCAGCTTGTTTGTTTCTTATTTAGCCACTTAAGCAGCGACACTAGCGACATCTATGCCGTAGCCCTCATCGAGAAACTTTCGGCACTCCATCGGAACTAACCGCTCACCCGGACAAGAGATGTCGCTGTTAAGCAATCAAATTAAAATTGGTTTTGGAATCTTTTTGTATAACGATATCTCTTGTCCGTGTGAGCTGTTAGTTCCGATGGTGTGCCGAAAGTTTCTACTTTTTTTTTTGGTACGGAAACCCTCTGTGCGCGAGTAAGCCTCGCAAAACATAATTTGGTTTAGTAAATGCTTCAATAAAAGAGGATATTTGATTCAAAATAAAATATCACAAGAGATTACTAGAGATTCTCAAAAACCTGTGACTTTTAAAATTGTATTTTTTTGGAGATTCCATTATATCAATATGTAAAAATAAGTTAAACAATTAAATTACAATAAGTAATACTCGTGTAATTGTGATGTATTTTAGACACATTCAACAAAAATACTAAATATTTATTCTATACCTATTTTACAATTTTGAAACTTGACAAAAAATTTCAAATATATATTTTTGAAAATAAAATCTGAAAACAAATCTTTTTGACAAACCAACCGTCGTAATAATCCTACCTTTTCACAGAAATATTATTATATCTCAGAAGTTTCATGTGCCAAACTAATTTATTTCCCAAAATCCATTTTTCTCGATATCAAATTTTTTTTTGTAAAAAAAAAAATATTTCAGAGAAAATCGTGAACTGTGAAATGAAACAGTTTGGCAAACGAAACATTTAGTGAATAATATTTCTTAGACAGAACCGTTCTCAGATTCGTGTTTCAAAAAAAAAATGGCCTCCCAAAAAATAAAGTCAAGTTTCAAATTGTATAATAAGCACAGAAGAAACAATATTTTTCAAAACGCCGTCCACATTAAAAAGATAGTAAAGACAATAAATAAAACGTAACAAGTAACTAAACCTTTATTTATTTGGGGTAGGATTATTTTTTAGTAAGACAGCCGGTGAAATTACTGGCACTTGAGGTATTCCAACTTAGGCCTCTAGGTTGGCAACGCATCTGCAATACCCCTGATGTTGCAGATGTTTATGGGCGGTGGTGATCTCTTACCACCAGGAGACCCACTTGCTCGTTTTTCTTCCAGTCGAATAAAAAAAAAAAACAAAAGTTCAATCGATTTATCTAACGGCCCCTTTAACAGGAGAAAACAATTATAATATAGACCGTACTAGTCAAATTAACCTAAATTAGTTCAGCGACTTTTATTACATAATTGCGTCTTTAGATTTTCCCTTTTTCATACAAATCAATTAGTACTATCAATGTACGCCATCCTAGAGTTTTTTACCTATAGAGTTTTGTCTCATTTTCTCATACGATTTTCGAAACAAAAACACTAATATTATTAGACTTGTAAGCTTTGAAGAAACAGTGCCCTAATGTCAATGAGGGCTATCGCGAATGAATTTTCCGCTAGAGGCGCTAGTGTAGCGTGAGGTCAAGGAAATGTCAAATCTCATAGTTTTTGGGTGAGCTACGCGGGTTTATTTATAATTAGAATAATTTTGTGAATATTTTGCATTACCTGAAATTAATTATGGCAATTATGCGATAAGGGGCGTCTGTAATTTGAGACAGTTTTGTCTTTCGAAAACTTTTGTCCTTCCTTTTTTCCGAACAAAACGGGATTACGCAATACTGTGGTTGCTCGATATTTCTATGGTACTGTTTTAATATGTATTAAATATGATTTTAATCTAAACTTTGTTTTCACGCCCGTTAAAACAGACTTTTTAAAACCTCACGCAACAGTTGCGCCATCTAGTGAGAGAAAATACGATAGCCCTCATTAGTAAGTCTTGGAAATTGAGTTTAAAAAATAACTTTTGCAATCAAAAATAATCCCACCCAAAAAAAAAACTATTATATTCACAATTGTTTGAGTACTAAATTAATTACTAATATTAAATTATTATAATTACTATTCACAGTAGCATATTTAGGAGTACGTTTATAATAACAATTATTAAAGATCACCGTTGCGTAACGCTGGTTCGCAGTGAATATGGATGCTCGCAGGATGTTAGGCAGTCCACTTCGTTACCTGTTTGACATATAAGAATTATAAGTATATACATGAAGACTACAATTACTATAATATTTTTCACCTATGATGAGTTCTGTGACGTTTTGAGTTTGTCAGTTTTAGAGATGCATCATTTATCGAGTGAACTATTGATTTTTTGAAAAGTTTCATTATATTGAAAAATATATATTCTTCTAGTTTTCCTCCCACCGGGCCACCGTTTTCTCGTTCTCGCTCGAAATAATCCCTCAAACGAATTACAAACTCCCGGCTCTGGGAGTTCAAAACGGTCAATATGATGATCCATACAAATGGTTTTCAATCTTACATTTCTTACTTCATAATTACTCACTTCCCCAGTGCGTCGTAGGACACTTCAAGGTCAACCGGTGTTGGTGTTCTGTGACTTCTGCTCAAATATGGCCGCCATGTCCCTTATGTTAAAAGACGGGGAGATTTTTTCTTTCCTGCAAAAAAAAAATTTTTTTGAGAAATAAATATAATTTTTTCCATTTCATTCTGAAAAAAATATAAAAAAAGTTAAGACAAATATCCGGTGGGATAAAGGAGCAGAAATAAATGTCTGCTCTTGTTGGGATTCGAACCCGGTGCCTCTTGTTTCATTATCAAAGTCTGTTGAATACAGTTTTTTTTTTTGCTAGCTATTGCCCACGACTCCGTTGGCACAGAATTCATTTATCGCTATTCCGTGGGTATTTAATAAACAATTTTCCGGGACAAAAACAATCCTATGTTCTTTCCTAGATCTAAACTATATCCATACCAAATGCAATCTAAAATCGCTTTAGCGGTTTATAGGTGAAGATGTAACAGACAGATAACACACTTTCATATTTATAATATTAGTATAAGTACAGAGGCTAGGTGAAATAAATTAAGCGAAATGATAATAGGGATGATGACGCCATTAAAAAATAATTCGAAGGCACAACTCCAGTTAAAAACGTTTTATTTTAGCCCTGAAAACCAGATTATTTTTCGATAAAAAAAATAGGTTTTTTGTTGCTTTATAACAAATAAATAGTTGATTGAGTTGCCGGATAATGAAGTCATAATTCGCTATTGCCATTGAAACTCTATGGGAGAATTGTGTTTTGACAGCTCATAAAAAGTACGTCAGTTGATTGGTGGTATCAACATCCCTATTGGGTAGGAAAAAAAATTGACAAAGGAAAGAAATACTTGTTCAATATTTTCCTCCCTAACTGACAAACTGACTAGATTTACCCCATTTCGAAAACCAATTTCACTGTACAAAATTCGGTTAGTAATTTTGTTAGTAAGACACTCACCTCTCGAAATTGCGTCCAGCGCTGCTTTCGCCTCTCTCACTCTCACTGACCCTCTCACTCCCGACTCTCTCCCTCTCCGGACTCGTAGGCGAGGGTATAGTATCCAAATTATGACTACTCCTCGCTAGACTAAACCTCATTCTCTGTCCTAAATCAACGGTATTCCTTCTTTCGAATTTAGGACTCTCAGTGTCTTCTTTTTTTAACTTGATTCGTGTCAATTGTTCTGGATTACTCCTAAAGGATTGCGAGCTGTATTTCTCTCTTAAAAAATTCCTTCTTTCCTCTTTATATTTCTCAATACGCTCTCTACTCAATTTCTTTTCCGTATCGAAGCCGATCATGTTTTTTAAATCGACTTTTTTAGTATCAAACCTTTGTATTAGAGAAATCTTGTTCTCCGTTGTAGGCGTCGTCATGTGTTTATCATTTTCTTCCATATTCAAATTAAGATCCAAATCGGGGAGAAACTTAGTTTGCTTTTTAACATCTTTGACTTCGAGACTTTTTCTTCTGTCCACGTAAGTCTTTTCATTGCCGAATTCTTTGACAAAAGCGTTTTCATCTAAAGACCTAGCGTTGGCAGAATTCTTGGACAGTTTGAAACACTTCGGTGAAACCTGCTCATCCTTTTCAGGATATTTGACTTCTGTTTTAAACTTCTCGAAGAACGGTCCCTTCTGCTCCGTGGGACTTTCGAATCTATGCGCCAATTCTCTGACATTAAGAGATTCTTTTATTTTAATAGTATTGCCGTTATCTTTCTGTATGAGAGCTACATTCTCATATTGTCTTCCACCGAAAGTAACGTTTTCATACAAAACATTCTCCTTCGGCGGCGATTCTAATATCATCGCATTAACTTCTTCTATACTCTTTTTGAAGAACTTAACCTGACTGTACACATCGGTATTGTCAACATCAGAATCAGTAGGAGTTTCTAGAATGATCAGATCATCATTAAAATTGTCAGGTTGGCACGCCTGTTGGGTTGGTAAGCTAGCATCGGTTTCCGGTACCGTAGCCTCTTCAACTATAGAAAGATTCTTCTCCAAATCTATATCTTCATAGACGGAGTCTCTTTCATTAGTAGGCGTCTCATTTTCTATAGGTTCGTAATCCGGGGATTTTTTAGTGGGAGACCTAAAAGTAATACTAATAGTGGATTTTAGAGGACTTTTTAGAGGACTGCCCGGAGAGCTTTTGGAGCTGCTTGATTGCAAATTTATATA
This sequence comes from Choristoneura rosaceana, assembly GCA_037349165.1. NCBI lineage: Eukaryota > Metazoa > Arthropoda > Insecta > Lepidoptera > Tortricidae > Choristoneura > Choristoneura rosaceana. The sequence goes on from JAZBNJ010000017.1 coordinate 4,811,839, forward strand.
GTTAGGTCTACTGAAACTGTAGCATTCGTACGGTTCATCAGTTTTAGGACTGACATTGCTATACGTGGAAGAACTCCCGTGTGATGACGTCATGACTTTCATCTCGCAATTTTCATAGTTGACTTCTTTTTTTTTATCAGTGCCCTCGGACGTGCTAGAAGTGGAGACAGCAGATAGCCTATTTAGATTATGATAGCTTATATTGGTCGAATTAGCTGGACTAGTTTCTAAACTATCTTTCAGCGTGTCAGTGTAATCTTCAATTTTTATATTTTCGTAATCGGCAGCTTTCAATTCGCATTTCAGACATTTTTCTTCTTCACAATTGTCACAATTGCTTATTTTAATGGTTCTTTTGTTTGTCTCTGATACTTCAGAATCGCTTTCTAATGGGTCATAAGCTGGTGTTACAGGTGTCAATGGGCTGGAGTTTAGTGTACTTGTTGTCAAGTTACTGGCAGAGTTTTCTATCGGCCAGTCGATACGGATGAGGGTCGAGTGGCCGTCTTTGCCGTGCCAGCTGAGTCGTGAGTTGACAGTGACGTCATCAGTCATGACAGGCGGGTGCACGTTGCTGTAGCGTGCAGCTTTCGTCTTTTTGGGCGACGCTCGCTCTCTGCAAGTTATTTGTGAGATAAGCGGAAACTTAGTACCATTGATTTTTGATTATTTTTTTTGTGGTTGGAAATCGTTTGGTTTTTATTCTAGTTGGTTCTCATACAATCTGAACCGAACCGATTATATAAAAACATACCTAAGAAGTACTGCAAGGAATATCGCTTTTACGTGAAAAAATCGCGTTGAAATAGGTCCATCCGTTTGAGAGCTACGACAGCACAGACAGACATACATACATTGACGACAAACTTATAAAAACCCACTTTCCGAGTAGAAGTTTACAAAACACCAAAGCTAAATATTAAGTTTTTTTATATTATTTAAATTAACAATGAAACTAATATTTCTCTCGTTTCGATTGTGTCAAAAACAGCATTTTCGTTTAAAAAGTTATTCAAAAAAACCATATAATTTCCAACCAAAAACAAGCCAATTTTCAGATAAAAAAACACTTATTGACAAGCATCTAGTATTCATAATGTGAAATGTATGGTTGTGTATGTTTTTCCATTTGTGTGACAGCTTGTGCTTAAGTGAATCGCTCAAAAGGCGTTTAATCGAGCGTTTCAACCGTCTCATTTTTCTGGACACTTCTCTGTAAGAATGGCCGAATATTCTGATAAAGTTTTTTAGTTATCTGGTCGAAACACAGGAACACTTACAAATAATCGTAAAAACGACGTCAAAATCTAGAGCCAATTCGAAAAATAAGTGACATACAGGGTGGCCCATTTATATCGGTCAGTATGGGAAAGTCTGAAACTATACGACATACGAAAATTTCTTCTTAGGTACCATGACATCGATTTTAATAACAAGAAAAACTGCATTCATGCATTTAAAAAAAACCTGTACTCAGCTCGGGAATTGAACCCGATTGTTTTGAAAAAAAAATCCCCAATTTCTATTTAGATATCGATTGTGTACATCTTAAGCAGTAAATGTCTCCATGAAGCATTATGTGTAAAATGCATTGTTTTCATATACTTTAATTTATTTTAGTAGGTGTTCGAATTGTCCACCGTTACAATATTCAACAAATTCTGGCATTTAAAACTGTGTTAGAGTATGTGAAAACAATGCATTTTATTCATTTTAGACCTAATGTTTCATGGAGACATTTACTGCTTAAGACGTACACAATCGATATCTAAATAGAAATAGTGTAATTTTTTTTTTAAACAACCGGGTTCGATTCCCGAGCTGAGTACAGGTTTTTTTTTAAATGCACGAATGCAGTTTTTCTTGTTATTAAAATCGATGTCATGGTTCCTAAGAAGAAATTTTCGTATTTCATATAGTTTCAGACTTTCTTATACTGACCGATATAAATGGGCCACCCTGTATATAAATGAGGCGGTTGAAACGCTCGAACAAACGCCCCTAAAGTGACCTTATGCAAATGTTCAGTAGTCTGTGGTCTGTTTCACAACTTAAAGATTATGAAAAATAACTAATAAATGGAGTCTTACCGTAATTTGACGTTGGTGATTGAATTTTGGAAGTCGGTGAGCGACGTCGGACTGTCGCGGTCCTTGCAGAGGCTACAACAAAAAGTTTTGATTAAACTAAACTACACACACACACGCACGCACACACACCCATTGTTCCTATTGCATAATTTTGACTTAGATTTTAAGTATATTCTTGTTGTTGTATAACAATAAGGTTTAATTTAAACTTGCAAGGAAGCAAGTATTCGACTCGCTGCGTTGGATAGAAAATACTTTGAAAGTATTTTGATACCTGGTTTCTGCACCTAGTATTAGAGGTGGACGTACTTTTAAGCCCTGGTACGCGATTTAGCAAGTATAACCCATCCCTAGTACGGGCTCTGCTGATTACTAATACAAGTGGAAAAGCATTGAAACTCCAAAAAAAATCTTTGTATTCTATGGAGACAGTCTTCTTGTGACTAAACTTCCATACGACACCCATTTCCAATATTCTCCCACTTGCTTCGTGTTCGTACAGGATTTTCTTTACACCAGGGCCCGATTGTATAATAAAATACAAGCCAATAGTATTAGCGATTTTATATTTAAATTCACTGAAGCCGTGGTGGCCTAGGGGTTTGACCTATCGCCTCTCAAACAGAGGGTCGTAGGTTCAAACCCCGGCTCGCACCTCTGAGTTTTTCCAAATTCATGTGCGGAATTACATTTTAAATTTACCACAAGCTTTGCGGGTGAAGGAAAACATCGTGAGGAAACCTGCACAAACCTGCGAAGCAATTCAATGGTGCGTGTGAAGTTCCCAATCCGCACTGGGCCCGCGTGGGAACTATGGCCCAAGCCCTCTCTTTCTGAGAGGAGGCCTGTGCCCGACAGTGGGACGTATATAGGCTGGGATGATGATTTAAATTCACTAATATTTTCAGCTTGTACTTTATTATTCAATTGGGCCCCGTTGTCAGTAAAAGTTTGCGAAACGTGTCGCACGGCCGCAGCCGTGCCGCACGTGCCGTACCGTTTGGCCAAGTTGTCCGGGCGGGCGGAGTGACGCTTCTCGGCGGGCTTGCCGCGCGGCGAGTCCCCGTCGATGTAACCGATAGTTGCCAACTGTTCTTCTAAAGCGCTGCGTTTTCTGTAAAGCAAATAAATAATCATCATCATCATCATCAGCCGGAAGACGTCCACTGCTGAAAAAAATGCCCCCCCAACGAACCCCCCTTAGAACGCCACAATGAACGACAACTCGCCACTTGCAATAAATAATCCACACTAATCCATACTATACTAATATAATAAATGCGAAAGTGTGTTTGTATGTTCGTGTGTTTGTGTGTTTGTCCGTCTTTCACGCCGTAACGGAGCGACGGATCGACGTGATTTTCGGCATAGAGATAGTTTATGGGCCCGAGAGTGACATAGGCTACTTTTTATCCCGGAAAAATGCACAGTGCCCGAGGGAACAGCGCGCCATAACCGAATACCACGCGGGCGGAGCCGCGGGCAAAAGCTAGTACATTTTTTTTTTAATGGTAACACTATACTGTATGGTACTGTTCTTCTAAAGCGCTGCGTTTTCTGTAAAGCAAATGATAGTGTTAGTTATTTGTGCTACTAGCTATTGCCCGCGGCTCCGCCCGAGTGGGATTCGGTTATCGCGCCCGCGGACGCCATTCGAGAACCTTCTGACCCCATCGGCCATCAGTCCTGCGTGCAATGTGCCCACTGCCACTTCAGTTTCGCAATTCTTCAGGCTATGTCGGTAACCTTAGTTCTACTGCGTATATCATCATTTCTGATTCTATCCCGCAGAGAAACCCCGAGTATAGCCTTTTCCATAGCCCTCTGAGTGACTTTGAGCTTCCTTATGAGGCCCATCGTTAACGCCCACGTCTCAGATCCGTATGTCATCACTGGCAACACACACACTGGTCAAAGACTTTTGACTTCAAACACTGCGGTAATTTGGACGAAAAGACACTGCGAAGCTGCCCAACGCTGCCCAACGCTGAGTCGGAGTCGAGAAAATACCATGGGAAGTATTGACTACACAAGTCCCCACTGCCACTTCAGTTTCGCAATAGGGATGATGACGCCATTAAAAAATAATACGAAGGCACTAGTCCAGTAAAAAAACGCTTTATTTTAGCCCTGAAAACCAGATCAACTTTCGATTTACTGTAAAATTAGATTTTTTGTTGCTTTAAAACAAATAAATAGTTAGTTGATTGAGTTGCCGGATAGCGACGTCATAATTCGCTATTTCCATTGAAACTCTATGGGAAATTTTGTATCTATTGTTATTTTGTACTGAAATTAATGAATAAATTATCTTATCTTATCTTATCGGAGAATTGTGTTTTGACAGCTCATAAAGCGTTAGCGTTTTTTATAGATTTTGTAGCTCATACTAAATATGTTAAATTTTTGCATGCCTACGAGGCAGATCATAGTGTAGTTATTTATATAACTTGTTAACTGTGGTCTTGCAATAAAAATATTTCATTTCATTTCAAAAAGTACGTCAGTTGATTGGTGGTGTCATCATCCCTATTCTACGGGCTATGTCAGTAACCTTCTTTGGGTGACAGGCTCCTTTTTTAACCGACTTCAAAAAAAGGCGGAGGTTATCAATTCGGTTGTATTTTTTTTATTTTTATTAACCCCCGACGCAAAAAGAGGGGTGTTATAAGTTTGATCGCTATGTGTGTCTGTCTGTGTGTCTGTCTGTGGCACTGTAGCTCTTAAACGGGTGGACCGATTTGAATGCGGTTTTTTTTATTTGATAGCAGGTTTTCTAGCGATGGTTCTTAGATATGTTTCATCAAAATCGGTTCAGCCATTTTTGAGATATTGAACTTTAAAGTTACGATGTCGGGGGTTTTCCAACTTTTTGTTGGTTAGGTTACGTTATGTTTGTTAGTTAAATGTTACCTCTCGGCCAGTTCGTTGGCCGCCTCTATGTCCACTCGCAGGTTCCGTCGCGGGCTGGGGTCCACGCTGCCGGCGCCCGACTCCGCCGGCGTCGAACAGAGCGAGTCGTCCTGCACAGACAGACAGATAAGTTAATACCACTTGTTGAGTAGACATTACTCTAGCCAGAAAACCTACAAGCGTTTTTATTAAAAATAAAACACTATTATAACGGCATGAAATTGCAATACACAAACTAAAGTAACAATACACTAATGTCCAAAAACACCTAACTAGTCCATCAGTACAGATATAGATTACACTAGATTACGCAAATGAATCTACTTCGCGTGTCTGAACCCCGACCAAACGTCGGGGTTGGCCCCATACAAAGACTGACCGCTAACTGACTAATCGTGACTAGTGACTGACTCGAGCCCCACGGCGCGGGCGGGCGGCGCATTTGAATCGATTTTGCGGGGACATCGGGGAATTCACATCGCTAATTCGCTCTTGAGACGTCACAGTAGATATTAAATGATTGAGGTGTTTGCGTTATCTAGTGTAATCTATATCTGTGTCCATCAGTATAAGTGACATCACGCGCCTATACTCCCACATTAAAAAAAAATACGTGGCCAATATTTTCTGATAACCTAACAACCGACGGACTTACTACTATTCTTTTTCTAATATTTTTTTTCTCGCAGAAAACTTCCCTATTCTTTCTTTAATAAAACATTTTCATTATAACGTTCCACTATATTGATATAAGAAGAGTAATTGCATACCTTTACCCACACAATTTCAACACCAAAACAGTTCGATTCTGCCGTTCTACAGTATTAATTTAAGGAGTATAAAGCTGATCTCACCAGTGCCTGCACGCAGTTATGAGTGTCGTCCTCTTCGCTGAACATATGTCTGTCCCGCTCTTGCGGCGACAGCCGGAGCCGCATGTCAGCCAATTCCGCCTGCCACGGCTCGAAGTAAGAATCGCAGGAGGAGGATCTGAGAAACAATTATTCTAAATTAGCGTTTACCCGCGGCTTCGCACGCGTTATTAATCCAAGATTTTATTCCTATCCCATGGGAACATCGGGATAAAAAGTAGCCTGTGTAAATCTAGAAGTCCAGCTACCTACATACCAAATTTCATGACTCTAAGCCGAGCGGTTGTTATTTCAAGATTTTATCCCTATCCCGTGGGAACATCGGGATAAAAAAGTAGCCTGTGTGTTATTGCAGACGTCCAGCTACCTACATACCAAATTTCATGACTCTAAGCCCAGCGGTTGTTATTTCAAGATTTTATCCCTATCCCGTGGGAACATCGGGATAAAAAGTAGCCTATGTGTTATTGCAGACGTCCAGCTACCTACATACCAAATTTCATGACTCTAAGCCCAGCGGTTGTTATTTCAAGATTTTATTCCTAGCCCGTGGGAATATCGGGATAAAAAGTATCCTATGTTTTAATCCAGGTTATAAACTAACTTTTTGCTAAATTTCATCCAAATCCGTAAAGCCGTTTCAGCGGGAATAAGTAACAAACATACTTACTCACATCCTCACTCACAAACTTTCACATTTATAATATTAGTAGGATTTATCTTGCTGTCTAACATCTGGTAACAAGATGTACAGTTGTGTTGCTCTGAAGATGAGATTCGAAACGCGTCAGTGTAGTGTGGTGGTGGTGATAGATGGGTTTGTGTGATTTGTGCTTACAGTGTTCTATCAGTATGTATTTAAACTCTTTATTGTACAAAATAAGTAAAATACAGTTGACAAAAAAAAACAAATATGTACAAAGGCGAACTTATCCCTTAAAGGGGTCTCTTCCAGTCAACCTTTGAGTGTTTTTCAGTATATTTACAGTATGATTTTTTAAGGTGTCCCGCTCTCATTAACAGCCCACCTTTCTAACAAAGCCATTATGTCCGTAAGTGCATAATCCTCAGTTTAAAATGAACGAAAATATAAGATTAAATAACTCATTGAAATAGCGACTGCATTATTTTAAAAAATAGAGTTCATTTTAAATAAACTAGAGTTGGCAGATAATATTTGTCAAAATTGCATGCGTCATAGACTCGAATCCTAATGTAAAAGCATTATCTGCGAACGAGTATTTACTTTAAAATGCGCTTTCTGCTCTAAATAAAGTCGTTATTTCAATGAACAATTTTATCTTAAATTTAGGTTCATTTTAAATTGAGGATTATGCGGTTGAAGGCACAATACAATACAATGGCTTTGTTCGAAAGGTGGGCTGTTAACGAGATCGGGACACCTCAAAAAATGTATACTATACCTGGTGTAGTGCTTAAGGTGGGCTGTTATCGAGATCGGGACACCTCAAAAAATGATTACTATATCTGGTGTGGTGCTTAAGGTGGGCTGTTAACGAGATCGGGACACCTCAAAAAATAAATACTACACCTGGTGTGGTGCTTAAGGTGGGCTGTTAACGAGATCGGGGAAACCTCAAAAAATGTATACTATACCTGGTGTGGTGCTTAAGCGGTTTGAGCGCCCGTTCCGCGAGCGGCGCGACCGTATCGCTGTCCGACGCTAGGGACTCGCAGGATTTCACCGGACGCAGGCCGGCCGACACCATCGGAATGTCCTGCAAGCAATGTTGAAGTAAGTTGTATCGGTGGACGCTGGTCCTAATGGTTTACGCGTGGGAAGCCGCGGGTAAACAAAAGAAGTCATCAATATAGGTATTTAGTTTATATTATATACATACTAGCTTTTACCCGCGGCTTCGCACGCGTAAACTAATAAAACGGGGATGTATTCGGTCCCTTAGTTATAAAACTATCCCGTGGTAATATCCGGATAAAAAGTAGCCTATGTGTTATTTCAGACGTTCAACTACCTACATACCAAATTTCATGACTCTAAGCCCAGCAGTTGTTATTTCGAGATTTTATCCATATCCCGTGGGAATATCGGGATAAAAAATAGCCTATGTATTATTTCAAAGGTCCAGCTACCTACACACCGAATTTCATGGCTCTAAGCACAGTGGTTGTTATTTCGAGATTTCATCCCTAGGTATCCCGTGGGAATATTGGATCAAAAAGTCGCTTATGTGTTATTCCAGACTTCCGGCTACCTACATTCCAAATTTTATGACTCTAAGCCCAACGGTTATTATTCTAAGATTTTATCCCTATCCCGTGGGAATATCGAGATAAAAAGTAGCCTATCTATTATTCCAGAGGTCCAGCTATCTACATACTAAATTTCATGGCTCTAAGCACAGCGGTTGTTATTTCTAGATTTTATCCCTAGGTATCCCGTGGGAATATTGGGTCAAAAAGTGGCCTATGTGTTATTCCAGACGGCTAACTACCTACATACCAAATTTCATGACTCTAAGCCCAGCGGTCATTATTTCAAGATTTTATCCCTATCCCGTGGGAATATCGGGTTAAAAAATAGCATATGTAGTATTTCAGAGGTCCAGCTACCTATATACCGAATTTCATGGCTCTAGTCCCAGTGGTTGTTATTTTGAGATTTCATCCCTAGGTATCCCGTGGGAATATCGGGTCAAAAAGTCACCTATGAGTAATTCCAAACGTCCAACTACCTACATACTAAATTTCATGACTCCAAGCCCAGCGGTTGTTATTTCGAGATTTTATCCCTATCCCGTGGGAATATCGGGATAAAAAGTATTCTATGTTTTAATCCAGGTTATAAACTAACTTTTTGACAAATTTCATCCAAATCAGTCCAGCCGTTTTAGCGTGAAGAAGTAACAAACATACTTACTCACATCCTCACTCACAAACTTTCACATTTATAATATTAGTAGGATATACCAGTCGATGATGATAATATGACTCTCACAGTTTAGGCAACGGCTAGACGCCAAAAAAACGCCTCACGTGATTTATAGATACCCCTACGTGTATCGAATATGCGGCAATCTCTTTCTTTCTTGGCGGAGCTCCTATTTCTACTTACTTTCGCTCTGCGGCCCAAACAGCGGCTGGATCCCCTCCCCTAAACGCCTCATGTAATTATTTAATAGATGCCTCTACGGCTACGTGTGTATCGAACATATGGTAGTCTCTCTGTTTTTATCAAACCCATTTTAAGCAATTACCCAAGCCCCGCTTGGCGGAGCTCCTTTTTCTACAAACGCTCTGCGGCCCAAACGACCGACGCAAGTCTACACCTATTTCTCTCTTTATCTTCACATGTTATACCACTCTACAGTGTTCGTTTAGTTAGTAACTGACTGAGTTGAGACGCAAGTACAGTCGGAGTAAAAAAAGGTTCTTCACCTTAAGACCTATTTTGCTTTGCTCAGTATGAGCGCTCATCTGCTTTACCGACTAAGTAGGACATACTGTGTCAACCTGTCACCCAGCTAAATATAATCAGGTGACCATAGACACCCTACAACTACACCTTGGCACTGATAAACACTGACAATTAAATAGAACATAATTTGATTAAAACTTTTACGTAGTTGTTCATTAAAAAGGTTTTGTATTGATATGAAACTAGACATATGTTAGAGGTGTATACTATTTTGACCCTTGTTATCATGCCAAGTAAGTATAATTTGATATGCACTCGTCTACTTTGTACTTTGGTTTCAAAACGTACTAAGAGTTAATGACTTCTTAAAGGAATCAATTTAATAACTGACGAAGGTTTTTCTACCCCCCACTGTATTTCCAATGTACATGTTATACCACTCAACAGTGTTTGTTTAGGGGTAGTAATTCAGTGCAATACAATGATTGCTCACAAGACCATCCACGGCTATTACCTGCACGGACAGACTGAGTTGAGACGCAAGTATTTCCAATGCACATGTTATACCACTCAACAGTGTTTGTTTAGGGGTAGTAATTCAGTGCAGTATAAAGATTGCTCACAACACCATCCACGGCTATTACCTGCACGGACAGACTGAGTTGAGACGCAAGTATTTCCAATGCACATGTTATACCACTCAACAGTGTTTGCTTAGGGATAGTAATTCAGTGCAGTATAAAGATTGCTCACAAGACCATCCACGGCTATTACCTGCACGGACAGACTGAGTTGAGACGCAAGTATTTCCAATGCACATGTTATACCACTCAACAGTGTTTGTTTAGGGGTAGTAATTCAGTGCAATATAATGATTGCTCACAAGACCATCCACGGCTATTACCTGCACGGACAGACTGAGTTGAGACGCAAGTATTTCCAATGCACATGTTATACCACTCAACAGTGTTTGTTTAGGGGTAGTAATTCAGTGCGATATAATGATTGCTCACAAGACCATCCACGGCCATTACCTGCACAGGTTTGGGCAGCGGCGGCGGCGGCGCGCGCATCTTATGCCGCTGCTGCTTGGTGCGGGAGAAGAGACCGCGCCATCCTGAAGGAGATCGCTTTAAACCTCGCTTCGCTCCTGGAAAAAACATCATCAAGCCTGAACACACTGACTTTCTTTCCACCCTCACCACCAAATAAATTTGATTAATTGGGATGATGACGCCATTAAAAAATAATTCGAAGGCACAACTCCAGTAAAAAAACGCTTTATTTTAGCCCTAAAAACCAGGTTCATTTTCGATTTACTGTAAAATTAGATTTTTTGTTGCTTTAAAACTAATAAATAGTTGATTGAGTTGCCGGATAGTGACGTCATAAGTCGCTTTTGCCATTGAAACTCTATGGGAGAATTGTGTTTTGACAGCTCATAAAAAGTACGTCAGTTGATTGGTGGTGTCAACATCCCTGTCACAATTACATTTTCGACACTAATATTTTTGGTCAAAATTCAAAATAGTTCAAGTTGACGATTTTCCATTTGTTTGTACTAAAGGACAGTACATACACCGATAAAGGGGTCAGATGAGCGTAAACTAACCTGGCAGCGGGAGATCCAGCACGGTGTGGTATTGTGGTAGATTGTCAGGGCCGGAACCAACCTGTAAATAAAGCAAATAAATTATGTTCAATCATCATCATCATCATCTCAGCCTATATACGTCCCATTGCTGGGCACAGGCCTCCTCTCGGAATGAGAGGGCTTGGGCCATAGTTCCCACGCGGGCCCGGTGCGGATTGGGAACTTCACACGCACCATTGAATTGCTTTCGCTTTGTTCAATACTTCAATTAATTTATTGTGTATTTTTTGCGGAGCCACTATTAAGAACACGAAACTACCATGAGCCTCACTCATAGTAAACGATATTGCAATGGATAACTCCAGTCTTAAATCGAGTTTAGCTCGACATGTTTCGAGCTATTTCGTAACCCTTCTTCATAGGAGCCACCAGCGCGACTACCCGACGAAACTCAATAAAGAAGGGCTGCGAAATAGCCCGAAACAAACTCGATTTAAGACGTGAGTAATCCGTAACAATATCGTTTAATATGAGCCACTATTTAGTTGAAACTGTAAGATAACTTTAGTTTCGATCTATTTTAATGTGTCAAATTCAAAATCTTTTTATTGCGGAATAGAAAGACATTAAAAAAATATTAGTAAGTGCTTAGAAATTATGTTAGGTTATAATAGTTCTCGGCCGATTTTCAAGCTGTTTCACTCGTTCTCAAAGGGTCACACTTCATTACACTTGGGTCGCAGATAGCCGGAGGGTTGCTGTTGTGTCTCGACCGACATTTAAACTATCTCATCTAAACCCGAAGTGTCTCACCACGATGCACTTGGGTTGCAGACTCCCAGAGGGTCGCAGTTGCGTTGTCCCACCTAATCTAGCTGGGTCTCACCTCAGCATACTTGGGTCGCAGTTGTCTCGGTCGACTTCCAAGCCGCCTCACCTAATCTCAAAGGGTCTCACCTCAATGTACTTGGGCCGCAGATGGCCGGAGGGTCGCAGTTGGGTCTCGGCCGCGGCGGCCGCGATGGCGCCCGACGGTGCGGGCAGCCTTGGACTCTGCACAGTGCTTGTACATCTTTCTCGACGTCTAGCTTCTTCGAGGCTGTGAAAAATATTATACAACCTTATTATTAACTGTTAAGTCAATAAAGTCAGTAATGTTGCGAATAAAATGTATTTTCTTTCTTTCTTTCTTCTTTTTCTTTCATGTCTGCAATTTTTTGTAACCTCGGCCGTGTCGATATATTTTTAGCTGAATGTACAAACGATAAATAGGCTTGTGTCCTAAAAAATGTAACTAGTCCGTCAGTTTTTGTCACTTTTGTCAATGAGGGCTATCGTTTTTTCTCTCACTAGATGGCGCCACTGTTGCGTGAGGTTTTTAAAAGTCTGTTATAACGGCCGTGAAAACAAAGTTTAGATTAAAATCATATTTAATACATCTTAAAACAGTACCATAAACATATCGAGCATCCACAGTATTGCATAACCCCGTTTTGTTCGGAAAAAGGGAAGACAAAAGTTTTCGAAAGACAAAACTGTCTCAAATTACAGACGTTCATTGCCCCTTATCGCATAATTGCCGTAATTAATTTCAGATAATGCAAAATATTCACAAAATTATTCTAATTATAAATAAACCCGCGTAGCTCACCCAAAAACTATGAGATTTGACATTTCGTTGACCTCACGCTACACTAGCGCCTCTAGCGGAAAATTCATTCGTGATAGCCCCTATTGAACGAAAATGATGAATATATCGGAGACAGCACGGTCATGAGTACAGATATTCAACGGTAGCGCAGCGCGCGGTTGATTATGATTGGTCGATCCCTCCGTGACGTCACACCGGACCGATTGACCTGCCGTAGCGCGCTAGGACGGAGCCGGGTTGGCAAGATGCGGACATTCTCTTGCTGGCTGCGCTGGAGACTGGACGCATAGACCGACTTCGGAACTGCCCACGTTACCTTGTACCTACTGATAGTGTTTGCTGATTAAAAGTGTTGCTTTGATTAACTTTGTCGTGTATCTCAATCTCCAAATGTCGCCCATTACGATGTTAGATGAAGAAGCCATCCCTGACTGTATCTGGACTACCCTCCTACCCCCCTTCTCCGTCAAATATATAGCCAATTAAAGTCCCGCACGGCATGAGGTCCCGAAATTTGACACGCTTTTTTTCCCCCCCATCCCATTTTAGCTTAACAGTCTTTTCCCATCGTCGGTTATGCGTGTTTTTGAGCGCAGCATGGCGCTCCTTATTTTGTCCATCCGTTTCACACCTAATATGCTATGCTCTATCGCTCTTTGGCAAACCTCAAGTTTGGACTTTGATTTTCAGTCAGGGACCATGTTTGTGCACCGTTGGTTAGGACGGGCAGGATACACATGTCGACGAGTTTTCGTTTAAATGTTATTAGAAGGTTTCCCTTCATAAGCTCTTTCAAGGACCAGTAGCTCTTCCAGGTGTTTCCGACTTGTCTTTCGACTTTTTTATCTTGTCGGTTGCTGAAAGAGATTACTTGGCCCAAGTATATAAACTCGTCAACATATCGTATTGTCTGCCAATCTACCGAGATCCTTCGTTTCGTGCGGTCATAAGTTGGGTTGACGCGCTCCATCTTTGTAATTTTTGAATTATTGACAAAAAAAAACACTTACTAAATATAACATTACTACTGTTTACCCGCGGAATCGCACGCGTAAATCATCAGATACAGCAGTTGAATTAAAATTCCGGTATTTAAAAAAAATCCTGTTGAAATTTCCGAAAATTACCAATTCTTTCATTAAGCACAGTTCGAGTATAACTTTCTACTGTATTCATTTAAGGCGAGTAATTAAGTACCTACCTGAGCAGTTTGGTCGGCGGATTGAGGGGTAAACTCTTCGGTCGCCGGCAGGAGTCGTGACCACGCAACTCGACTTGCTCCATCTGTTCCTGTAAAATGGAATGCAATGTCATTATTGTTGTATACGTAGGGTAAGATTCACAATGAGAGCTATCGTTTTTTCTCTCACTAGATGGCGCCACTGTTGCGTGAGGTTTTTAAAAGTCTGTTATAACGGCCGTGAAAACAAAGTTTAGATTAAAATCATATGTAATACATCGTAAAACAGTACCATAAACATATCGAACAACCACAGTATTGCATAATCCCGTTTTGTTCGGAAAAAAGGGAGGACAAAAGTTTTCGAAAGACAAAACTGTCTCAAATTACAGACGTTCATTGCCCCTTATCGCATAATTGCCATAATTAATTTCAGATAATGCAAAATACTCACAAAATTATTCTAATTATAAATAAACCCGCGTAGCTCACGCAAAACTATGAGATTTGACATTTCGTTGACCTCACGCTACACTAGCGCATCTAGCGGAAAATTCATTCGCGATAGCCCTCATTGGGATGTTGACACCGTTAAAAAATAATAGGAAGACACGACTCCAGTAAAAATACGCTTTATAGCCCTGAAAACCAGATTAATTTTCGATTTACTGCAAAATTAGTTTTTTTGTTGCTTTAAAACAAATAAATAGTTGAGTTGCTGGATAATGACGTCATAAGTCGCTATTTCCATTGAAACTCTACGGGAGAATTGTGTTTTAACAGCTCATAAAAAGTACGTCAATTGATTGGCGGTGTCAACATCCCTATTCACTTCACGTAATAAATTAGGTACCGACCGCACGTCTTTTATTTAGCAGTGGCGACGAGGATGGGATAGTATTTAAGGAGCGAAAATCTCCAGTACGTTACGGATTTGAAATAGATTAAGAATACTAAATTACATTTACAATATAGTCAAATTACATTTTTTAACAAAACTTAGTAAGTGTCATTATAAATGTGTCACCTCAGTAATAAGCACAACATTACAATCTGTATTAAATAATTTATTGAATCAGGCGTTACTTTGCGGAGGTCCATATCAATGAACTAAAATAATTTCTTTGCTCACCCGCGACCTTAAGATAGCTAAGTCTATGCAAATTATGCGTGTTCATGCAGTTCCTACACCTCCACAGTGTACGAACACACACAAATTACACAAACCCATCTATCACCACCACCACAACTCACTGACGCGTTTCGAACTCAACCAGAGCTCATCCTCAGAGTGACACAACCGTACACCATGCTACCAGTTGTTAAACACACGCATAATTTGCATAGACTTAGCTATCTTAAGGTCGCGGGTGAGCAAAGAAATTATTTTAGTTCATTAATCTGTATTAAGTCAACAGGTGTTAATTAGGCTTGTCTATCTTTTTATTATTTATCTATTTATTAATTAATATAAGAAAAAAACTGCCACTTCAGTTTCGTAATTCTTCGAGCTATATCGGTAACCTTAGTTCTACTGCGGATATCATCATTTCTAATTCTATCCCGCAGAGAAACCCCGAGCATAGCCCTCTGAGTGACTGAGTTTTCTCATGAGGCCCATCGTTAGCGCCCACCGGGGAAAGAGTGTCACCCCGACGTTTCGACGCTCACCTGGTCGAGGGACTCTGGCCCTGACTCCCAGTCCTGCTCCTCGGCGAACAACTCTTCGGCGTAACATATCAGGAACTCTGTCACCACCGCCTGTGACAGAAAAAATACGTTCAAGAATCCAATCAACAAATCTCGGCAGCATTGGCGGCATAGTATAATTAGTATTGGCAACGGATATTGCCATATAAACATAAATAAAAAATAACCTAATGTCACCGCCGCTAGTGTCACAAGCACAGATATAGATTTCTATATCTACTGTGACGCCTCAAGAGCGAATTAGCAATGCGAATTCCCTGATGTCCGCGCAAAATCGATTCAAATGCGCCACCAGCCCGCGCGTTGGGGCTCGAGTCAGTCACTATACTTGGTTTGGATAGGTATTTAACTAAATGTAAACAAAACAACGTCAATTAGTGTCTTAAATAGTGAAATTCCCCCATTAAACTATCTAAATATTTACATTTCTGTATTGAAATACACTAGCCCAGTTTCTATTACATTGATAGATAAGTAAAATGTTTTAAATCCTTGAATGTACCAAATCTGGCAGCTGAAGTTTGTTTACATTTAGTAAATTACCTAAACGTTTGAAGTATAGACATTCTTAGTCTGTTAGCTGTCAGTCTTTGTATGGGGCCAACCTCGTTTGGTCGGGGTTCGAACACTAGTAGATGCATTTGCGTAATCTAGTGTAATCCACATCTGTGGTCACAAGTGTGTCGCCACCTCAAACGTACCTGCACCGCCACGTGCTGTAACGCATGCTGTGGCCGCGGCGAGCGCAACAAGTTGGGCGCCCACACTATCGCCATGTTGCGAGCCGTCATGCCGGTCGCCTCGTCCAGTAAACTCACACGACGCAAGTGTCACAAGCACAGATATAGATTACACTAGATAACGCAAACATCTATCTGTATGAAAACCAACCGTGTCACTTTTCTATATCTACTGTGATGCCTCAAGAGCGAATTAGCGATGCGATTTCCCCAATGTCCGCGCAAAATTGCGTGGGGCTCGAGTCAATCACTAGTCATGATCAGTCTTAGTATGGGACCAACCTCGTTTGGTCGGTGTTCGGACACTAGTAGATGCATTTGCGTAATCTACTGTAATCCATATCTGTCACCACCTCAAACGTACCTGCACCGCCACGTGCTGTAACGCGTGCTGTGGCCGCGGAGATCGTAGCAAGTTGGGCGCCCACACGATCGCCATATTGCGAGCCGTCATGCCGGTCGCCTCGCCCAGTAAACTCACGCGACGCAAGTGTCACAAGCACAGATATAGATTACACTAGATAACGCAAACACCTATCTGTATGAAAACCAACCGTATCACTTTTCTATATCTTCTGTGACGTCTCAAGAGCGAATTAGGAATGTGAATTCCCCGATGTCCGCGCAAAATCGATTCAAATGCGCCGCCCGCCCGCGCCGTGGGGCTCGAGTCAGTCACTAGTCATGATTAGTCAGTCAGCGGCCAGTCTTTGTATGGGACCAACACCGTTTGGTCGGGGTTCGGATACTAGTAGATGCATTTGCGTAATCTAGTGTAATCCATATCTATCGCCACCTCAAACGTACCTGCACCGCCACGTGCTGTAACGCGTGCTGTGGCCGCGGCGACCGCAACAAGTTGGGCGCCCACACTATCGCCATGTTGCGCGCCGTCATGCCGGTCGCCTCGCCCAGTAAACTCACGCGACGCAAGTGTCACAAGCACAGATATAGATTACACTAGATAACGCAAACACCTCAATCTGTATGAAGACCAACCGTGTCACTTTTTTATATCTACTGTGACGTCTCAAGAGCGAATTAGCGACGTGAATTCCCAGATGTCCGCGCAAAACGTCTCTAATTGTTCTCTTTTCTCCTATTTATGTTTATACTGTGTTTTTGTTGTGATGTAGCGTGTTTTTGTTCTCAATAAATGTTGTGAGTTTGAGTTTGAAAATCGCGTGGGACTCGAGTCAGTCACTACTCATGATTAGTCAGTCAGCGGTCAGTCTTTGTATGTGCCAAACCCGGCGTTTGGTCGGTGTTCGGATACTAGCAGATGCATTTGCGTAATCTACTGTAATCCATATCTATCGCCACCTCAAACGTACCTGCACCGCCACGTGCTGTAACGCGTGCTGTGGCCGCGGCGACCGCAACAAGTTGGGCGCCCACACTATCGCCATGTTGCGAGCCGTCATACCAGTCGCCTCGCCCAGTAAACTCGCGCGACGCAAGTGTCACAAGCACAGATATAGATTACACTAGATAACTCAAACACCTCAATCTGTATGAAAACCAACCGTGTCACTTTTCTATATCTACTGTGACGTCTCAAGAGCGAATTAGCGATGGGTTTTCCCCAATGTCCGCGCAAAATTGCATGGGGCTCGAGTCAGTCACTAGTCATGATCAGTCTTAGTATGGGGCCAACCCCGACGTTTGGTCGGGGTTCGCACTTTAGTAGATGCATTTGCGTAATCTAGTGTAATCCATATCTATCGCCACCTCAAACGTACCTGTACCGCCACGTGCTGTAACGCGTGCTGTGGCCGCGGAGATCGTAACAAGTTGGGCGCCCACACTATCGCCATGTTGCGCGCCGTCATCCCAGTCGCCTCGCCCAGTAAACTCACGCGACGCAAGTGTCGCATCAGGTATGCCAGTGTTCTGAAATAGTACATTGTGTCTTGAGAGTGGTAAATGAGCTCAAAAAAGTGTATGTTTTTTTTTCAAAATTTATTTTAGAGATGTGCCGACTAGTCGGTAAGGCTGACTATCCGGCCATTTACGTAGTCGGCGACTAGTCGGCGAATAGTCGGCAAAAAGCGCCGACTATCCGGCTTGTTACTTTGTACGGATATTTCAAATAAAAATACAAAAACACCGCTTTGATAGGTACAAAAGCAAAAATCTAGAAATTAAATGATACGAATTAAATAAAACAAACAGGTTCCGACACGCTTATAGGCGTAGGTTGCGACTTGCGCCCAAATCAGCTGGTTAACAAAACGTCAGAGGGACCATACGACATGAACTTCGAGTTTCGAGTTTCGTTTCTCCCCCAACGGTTATCTGTTCTTCGAGCGATGTGGCCCGTCCATTGCCACTTCAGTTTCTCAGTCGGCTTCTTTACAACCGACTAATCGGCTAGTCAGCTAGTCGGCTAAAGTCATGATCAGCACAAATAACTTCTCCGAGTGAACTTTATGAACAATACGTTAAGGTTCAATTTCGTTGACATATTGATTTTAGATACGACATTTTTTACTAGTGACGGTATGTTACTTTGACATCCAAATAACAAACTCACCTATAGTGCGGCGGCGGCAATTTGACCACGACGTCGCGGACGGCTTTCAAACGCTTGGACTCCTCCGTCTGGACAGCCGCAACAAAACTCTCGTACAGCTGGTACGTGCAGAGAGGGTTCGGTAACTCGCTGAAACAAGACCAATAGCATTGAGTACCTTGAGTTTTCTGGGATGATGTATATTATATTTTTTATCGATAAGTAGTATTAGAATGAAGCTCACTCCTGAAAAGCTACTCCGAAACACAACGTTCGAAGTTCGTGTCGTGCGATCCCTCTCGCTCTCGTATTAAATAGTATAAGTGTCAGAGGGATCGCACGACACGAACTTCGAACGTTGTGTTTCGGAGTAGCCCTTCTGTAGTAGATGCCGTCTACGACACCCCGGACTGCCCGTCTCCCCTAATCTTGGATAGCGTGATCACCCCCCAAATCTCTGTTACACGTAAGTGTGATCACCTCCCCTCAATTTTGGTTACACGTAAGAGTGCCCCCCCCCCTGAGATTGGCTACATTTACGTGCGATTACCCTAAATCTTTGATATATCAAAGTGTAATCATTTCTCTTAATCTTGGTTACATTTAAGTGCGATTGGTTTCATTTAAGTGCTATTACCCTAAATTTTTGTTACATCTAAGTGTGATTACTCCTCTTAATCTTGGTTACATTTGAGTGCGGTTGGTTACATTTAAGTGCGATTACCCTAAATATTTGTTACATCTAAGTGTGATTTCTCCTCTTGATCTTGGTTACATTTGAGTGCGATTGGTTACATTTAAGTGCGATTACCCTAAATTTTTGTTACATCTAAGTGTGATTATTCCTCTTAATCTTGGTTACATTTGAGTGCGATTGGTTACATTTAAGTGCGATTACCCTAAATCTTTGTTACATCTAAGTGTGATTACTCCTCTTAATTTTGGTTACATTTAAGAGCGATTGGTTACATTTAAGTGCGATTACCCTAAATATTTGTTACATCTAAGTGTGATTACTCCTCTTAATCTTGGTTACATTTGAGTGCGATTGGTAACATTTAAGTGCGATTACCCTAAATCTTTGTTACATCTAAGTGTCATCACTCCTCTTAATCTTGGTTACATTTAAGTGCGATTACCCTAAATCTTTGTTAAATCTAAGTGTGATCACTCCTCTTAATCTTGTTTACATTTGAGTGCGATTCGTAACCTAAATCTTTGTTACATCTAAGTCTCCTCCCCCAATCTGCTATAGCACTCACCGGAAGTACATCTTGAGCAGCGAGGCGGTGGCGTGAGGGTCGGACGGCGGCGGGGGCGCGGTCCCGCTGTCGAAGTCCGCCCGGAGGCGCTGCGTGAGCCCCGAGCCTCCCGACAGGCGGTAGATACCGTCTACGATACCCCGGACTGCCCGTCTCCCCTAATCTTGGATATAGCGTGATCACGCCCCAAATCTCTCGTACACGTAAGTGTGATCACCTCTCCTCACTTTTGGTTACATGTAAGAGTGCCCCCCCCCCCCTGAGATTGGTTACATTTAAGTGCGATTACCTTAAATCTTTGTTATATCTAAGTGTAATTATTCCTCTTAATCTTGGTTACATTTAAGTGCGATTGGTTACATTTAAGTGCGATTACCCTAAATCTTTGTTACATTTAAGTGCGATTGGTTACATTTAAGTGCGATTACCCTAAATCTTTGTTACATTTAAGTGCGATTGGTTACATTTAAGTGCGATTACCCTAAATCTTTGTTACACCTAAGTTTCCTCCTCCCCTAATCTGCTATAGCACTCACCGGAAGTACATCTTGAGCAGCGAGGCGGTGGCGTGAGGGTCGGAGGGCGGCGGGGGCGCGGTCCCGCTGTCGAAGTCCGCCCGGAGCCGCTGCGTGAGCCCCGAGCCTCCCGACAGGCGGTAGATACCGTCGACCGCGCCCCGGGCTTCGATGGCTTTCGCGCACTCAACCAGCACCAGGGGCACTGTAGGGGAACACGAATGAACTCCGTTTAATTTAATTTGAATTAACGGTCAAATCGTAACACGTGTTTCTCGGTATTTCTAACACAAATGGATTAAAAATACCTACAGGTACATTTATTAGCGCTATTTATTATGTTTTTACTATGGAAGTTACCATAATTTTGAATAGTTTTGTTGTTTCATTAAAAACCGGCAAAGAGCGTGTCAGACACGCCCGAGATAGGGTTCCGTAGCCATTACGAAAAAATTAAGTCATATTTTTCTAAGGATTTCGTATTTTCTACGGAATATTCCAAGTTTAGGTATATTTTATACCCGAGGCTGCTATTTAGTCTTAAACCACTAATAATTCTCAAGAAAACTTAACCGTTATAGATTTCCTTGTAAGTTTGATATACACTTACTAGAATCAGAATCGTTTATTTGCTAGAATACAGTATAAATGGTGTTACAGTCTACCATCCTGAATTTTTCCAAATTTTTCCGCCCACCGGTTTAGATTTTAGAGGGAGGAGGAACGCTCGATTTTAGTGAAAATTTGCATTGTACCACTTTGACGGCATAGTTTACATATACATTTTTGCAAAATCACAGCCTTATAGCATTGATAGTTCCTGAGCAAAGCCGCGGACGAACATTCAGACAGACATGGCGAAACTACAAGTTCCGTTTTTCCCATTTTGGCTACGGAACCCTTAAAAACCCTATCTAACCAGGTAACTCACCATCATGCTCATAATTCAGCAAATGCTCCCCCAAATCGCAGCCAAACACCCTCTCCCGCAATATCCCCTGCTGCTTCAGCCTTCGCCGCGAAGGCCTGGACAGTATGAAACTTCGGAACAGACTGATCAGCTTGCCGTGCTTGCGTAATACAGGCTTTATGGGCGCCACTGCTACTGATCTGTGAGTAAAAAGGAAATAATAAGTAGTTAAAAACAAAATATTTGTGGGTAGTTTTAATAAGAAAACTTTATTTTACCTTGGTTACTATGTGTGAACGTGACGCTCTCGCCAGATTAAGAATGAGACTCTTTGGCGTCGGATACCCCGCGCCAGGAGACTTTAAGGCACTACCGCTACGTCAAATCATACAATTTATGGACGAGGTGATAAAAGCAATGGAGTAAGTGCGAAGGAGGGGTAATTACACAAAAGATCCCTACGGGTCGAAGTGTATCCGCAAGGACCCCTAAACTTAAGATAAGATAAGATACCTTGGTTACTTAAAAATACAAACTGAAACATATATGCACAGAAAAACCAAAAAAATAAGACCAGCGCTGGGAATCGAACCCAAGTCCTCCAGGTCCAGGTTCCGGTTCAGGCCCGTAAAAGTAAAAATTTGGAATTGAAATAAAAAATACAAAAAGATTCCAAAGAACGAATCTTAATTTGGTTACTTAGTTTAACATCTGGTGGCAGTGGCATTGAGAACGGTTATTGTTCTGAGGATGCCGATTTTTCCGGGATAAAAAGTAGCCTATGTCACTCTCGGGCCCATAAACTATCTCTATACCAAAAATCACGTCAATCCGTCGCTCCGTAACGGCGTGAAAGACGGACAAACACACAAATAGGTGTTACATGATTAGGTTGTGCATGACACCCTGATAGGGAATATAATGTCGAGATTATTATTTTGGAGTCTTTTTGTATTTTTTATTTCAACTCCAAATTTTTGTTTCTTTTACGGTCATCCCGTGAAAGTTTATATATTTCACACGAAAACAAAAGCCAAAACATGAATGGACCAGCGGTGGTGTAGGGGAATAGCACGCAGCACGGAATGCTGAGGACCTGGGTTCGATTCCGAGCGCTGGTCTATTTTTTCTGGTTTTTCTGTGCATTCATGTTTCGGCTTGTGTTTTCGTGTGAAATATGTATATAATGTCAGTTTGTTTCTTAATCTATTCTATTCTATAACTAGTGTTTACCCGCGGCTTCGCACGCGTAAATCATTACACGTCATTATCCCGTGGGAATTCCCTAAAATTATGTCACGGTTTTCATTGACGTTACATTAAAAACAATCATGGTCAAATTTCGTGACTAAGCCTAGCAGTTATTAGTTCGAGATTTTATCCCTATCCCGTGGGAACATCGGGATAAAAAGTAGCCTATGTGTTATTCCAAACTTCCAACTACCTATATACCAAATTTCATGACTCTAAGCCCAGCGGTTGTTATTTAGCGATTTTATCCCTATCCCTAATATCCCTAAATATCGGGATAAAAAATATCCTATGTTTTAATCCAGGTTATAAACCAAGTTTTGATCAAATTTCATCCAAATCCTTCCAGCCGTTTTAGCGTGAAGGAGTAACAAACATACTCACTCACTCACTCACAAACTTTCACATTTATAATATTAGTAGAAAGTAGAATAGTAGGATAATAATAATAAATTAATTTTATTTCATTCATATCTGCTGGTGCTTGGCAGACACTTGGAGGCTAACTGAAATTGTCAGCCCTGTTAGACTCTTGCGGGTATGACGGTGATGTGCTAACTTACCCGACTATAGGCGGTGGTTGGGTCATGTGCCGCGGCACCTTATCTCCTATGACGGCGACGCAGTGGTGCGGGAAGAAGCCGACCCGGAACCCGCGCTTGCCCCGCCACCACGTGGACTGAAGACCTGGAGACACTATACTTCATCTGATGAGCCTAACACTCACCCGACTATAGGCGGCGGTTGGGTCATGTGCCGCGGCACCTTATCGCCTATGACGGCGACGCAGTGGTGCGGGAAGAAGCCGACCCGGAACCCGCGCTTGCCCCGCCACCACGTGGACTCCTGAGGACCTGGAGACACGAGAGATATTGTATTTTCTACATAATGCTCGGAAATGTCCGCCCAACTGTCGGAAACAGTACGCGACCTACGAATAAATATTCTCTGGAAACGTAACTGTTAGCAATAAACGCTTCGATTCTGATTGGTTTTTTGGAATCTTTTTGTATTTTTTATTTCAATTCCAAATTTTTACTTTTACGGTCATCCCGTGAAACCTAAATTGAAAATACAAACCGAAACATAGATGCACAGAAAAACCAGAAAAATAAGACCAACACTGGGAATCGAACCCAGGTCCTCGGCATTCCGTGCCGCGTGCTATACCGCTACGCCACTGCTGGTCAACGGCACAGACACGAATTTCCCTATGCATCACATATCTCAGCTTGTTTTTACTTTTACTTTGTAACTTAAGCAGTTACAAAAATATTCCAAAAAACCAATCATAATTTGATTGCTTAATAGCGACATCTCTTGTCCGGGTGAACGGTTAGTTCCGAAGGAGATATTGAAGGCTTCTCGTTGAGAGTTAGACAATATAGATGGCGCTAGGTAACTGCTTAAGTTACAAAGTAAAAGTAAAAAATACCTTCTCCGTTCCGTCGTGGGTAACAAGCTGAGATATGTGATGCATAGGGAAATTCGTGTCTGTGCCGTTGACCAGCAGTGGTATAGCGGTATAGCACGCGGCACGGAATGCCGAGGACCTGGGTTCGATTCCCAGTGTTGGTCTTATTTTTCTGGTTTTTCTGTGCATCTATGTTTCGGTTTGTATTTTCAATTTAGCTTCGATTCTGATTTCATTTGTTTGTGTTTGTGTGTTTGTTTTCATGCAAACAAACTAACAGCAATGACAACATAACACTCACACTCTCTCATACACAACGCTGGCCCGCGATTGGTCCGCGTAAGAGTCGGCGCCGCCCCCTTGCGACTAGCGTGGGGGCGATCTTAGTTACATGTTGCATAACACTTTCCAAGGTCGCGAAGTATGGTGTTTTAAATATTTATTTACTTACATACCAAAGGTGAGTCCTGTGTTTTTCAGATCTGAGTGACTTCTACACCACTTCACACAACACAACGGCATATTTTTTAAATTAATTCGAGCACAAACACTATCACAAACTTGATCGAAGTTTTCCACGGAGCGACTGCACGACTCAAGTTTTACGGCAGAACTGGCGCGACGCGCGGTAGATATTTTAAACCCCGCCCGTTGCGGTAGACATTCCGCGGAGTGGCTTTTCGGGCTTAGTTACGTTTCTAGAGAATATTTATTCGTAACAGTGAAACAGTGGAACAGTTTGCCCGAGACAGTGATCATTGAACCTTCAGTGAATTCTTACAAAAAGTCTTGAAGACAATCAAGTGAACAGTGATATGTACGCATCAGCTATAAGCTGCCTGTGCATTATAGATAATAATAATAATAATAATAATAAAAAAAAAACAGTATACCTATTTCTTATAGGACTTAAATTATTTTGAAACTTTTTTAAAAAAGTTTTTTTCTTCTTTTTCATAGATGACCATACGATACGATTTAAACATACGATCTTATATATTCGAAAAGCATACTTACCAGGCATATCGATGATTGATATCATATCCCCAACCTCAAAACTGATTTCGTCGCGGGCCTGTAGAAAAAAAAGTTAAAATTAGATGACAAAATTTAAGATTCCTTACGATTACGCACGGTTCCGTACATAACTAGGGGAAAAATGGAACCCTAATAAGGTTGCTTTGTTGTCTGTCTGTCTGTCTGTCCGTCCGTCTGCGGCTTTGCTCAGGGACTATCAATGCTAGAAAGCTGTAATTTTATACAAATGTATATGTCAACTATGCCGACAAAATGGTACAATAAAAAAAAAAAATATTTTGTAGTACCTCCCATAGACGTAAAGTGGGGGTGATGTTTTTCTCTCATCCAATCTTGTAGTGCGGGGTATCGTTGGACAGGTCTTTTAAAACCACTTTCTACAACAGGTTTCTACAACGATTTTTTGATTTAGTTATTTATTTGCGAAATATTCAAATTTAAAGTCCAAATTTTCATTTAAATCGAGCGTCCCCCTCCCCCTTTTAAAATCTAAATAATAATAATAATAAAGCCATTTTGGCTCCGGAACCCTAAAAACCACAGGCAGAACCCTCAAACCAGTGATTTCAACTACGGCCCTTCCACCTGTGCCCAGCGGTGGGGTTACGGCCGAGAACTCACCTGCGACACGTATTTCCGCACCGAATACGCCGCCGCCACGGCCGGCGTGTTGATGGAGCTGGAATCCTCGTTGGCCACTAGCAGTTTGTGACCTGGGAAACAAATGATATCACATTAATTCGCATACTGTAGAAATTAGGTTTCCTAGCTTTAATTTTTATTAATATAAAGTAATCTGTGGCAGCCCTGTAGCCACAGCCCTAGTGATTTATGCAACATCAAAAATGAAAATATGCAGACTGGTAGAAGAAATAACGTATCATCATCATCATCATCATCAGCCGGAAGACCGTCACTGCTGGACAAAGGCCTGCCCCTTAGAACACCATAATGAACGACAAAGTAAAAAACGAAAATAACGTATATTAAAGGTAAAAACAGATCAAAAATACAAGCTTAAGACGTGTGTCAGTTCGTGAGCACACAACAAGAACAATAACTTATTTATTTGGTTGCTGTGTCAACCATTCTTTGTTTGAACATGTAATAGGATTACATCATTATTGAGCCAGTATTAATATAGGCGCTATACTGCCTCCAATAATCAACAGTTTCGAGTTAACCACGCGGGCCCCGAGCCGAACGGCCGGCAGTCGGTAAACAACCAGCTTACTTGCCACGCGCCATATACTAGCTACGCGCCCCGACTCTCCTGCCTGGTTAGCTCACCCCCTTTTCTTGTGTTCACTGTATCTGTGTTTACTGGGTACAATAAAAGACGTTATTGACTACCAACTCTTCTTTAAGATTGGTTTTTTGGAATCCTTTTGTATTTTTTTTTTTTTAATTCCAAATTTTTGTTACTTTTACGGTCATCCCGTGAAAACCATATCGAAAATACGAACTGGAATATAGATGAACAGAAAAACCAGAAAAAAAAGACCAGAGCTGGGAATCGAACCCAGGTCTTCGACATTCCGTGCCGCGTGCTATACCTTCTTTTTGACTTTTAAACACAGGTGTATACAAAGAAATGTCGAATAATTCGACGCCATTAACCATTGAGGAGTTTCGGAACCTCGGAGTCGAATTGAAATTTAGTAAGGAAATGTAGTTTGGATAGCAATGCAACTTACTCGTAACAAAAAGCTTTTTCTTTCTTTCTCTAAAAATAACGGCCCACAGAGATAGTGTCATCATCGTCACTCATATAGTCGGCTATGAGACTGCCGTCTTGCTCTCTTTCTATAGACTGACCTTAACCTGACCTTGACCTTGAACTGACCTTTATTATCCATCTGCAGCCAATTCAACAGCGGCCCGCAGTGATGGTGTCATCATCGTCACTCATACAGTCGGCTATGAGACTGCCGTCTTGCTCTCTTTCTCTAGACTGACCTTGACCTTGAACTGACCTTTATTATCCATCTGCAGCCAATTCAACAGCGGCCCGCAGGGATGGTGTCATCATCGTCACTCATATAGTCGGCTATGAGACTGCCGTCTTACTCTCTTTCTCTAGACTGACCTTGACCTTGAACTGACCTTTATTATCCATCTGCAGCCAATTCAACAGCGGCCCGCAGTGATGGTGTCATCATCGTCACTCATACAGTCGGCTATGAGACTGCCGTCTTGCTCTCTTTCTCTAGACTGACCTTGACCTGACCTTCATTATACATCTGCAGCCAATTCAACAGCGGCCCGCAGGGATGGTGTCATCATCGTCACTCATAAAGTCGGATATGAGACTGCCGTCTTGCTCTCTTTCTCTAGACTGACCTTGACCTGACCTGACCTTGACCTGACCTTTATTATCTATCTGCAGCCAATTCAACAGCGGCCCGCAGTGATGGTGTCATCATCATCACTCATACAGTCGGCTATGAGACTGCCGTATTGCTCTTTCTCTAGACTGACCTTGACCTTGAACTGACCTTTATTATCCATCTGCAGCCAATTCAACAGCGGCCCGCAGGGATGGTGTCATCATCGTCACTCATATAGTCGGCTATGAGACTGCCGTCTTACTCTCTTTCTCTAGACTGACCTTGACCTTGAACTGACCTTTATTATCCATCTGCAGCCAATTCAACAGCGGCCCGCAGTGATGGTGTCATCATCGTCACTCATACAGTCGGCTATGAGACTGCCGTCTTGCTCTCTTTTTATAAACTGACCTTGACCTTGAACTGACCTTTATTATCCATCTGCAGTCAATTCAACAGCGGCCCGCAGTGATGGTGTCATCATCGTCACTCATATAGTCGGCTATGAGACTGCGTCTTGCTCTCTTTCTCTAGACTGACCTTGACCTGACCTTGACCTTGAACTGACCTTTATTATCCATCTGCAGCCAATTCAACAGCGGCCCGCAGTTGATAGTATCGTCAGCGATGATGGAGAAGTGGTGCATATAGTCGGCTATGAGGCTGCGGTATTCCGACTCGTCCTGACAGCTGTCAATCTTCTCTGTCAGGTTCGGCAGGCCGGATACCTTGCGGTCGTAGATGCATCTGGAACAACAGGGATGTTGACATACATACATAAAATCACGCCTCTTTCCCAACGGGGTAGGCAGAGACTACATCCTTCCACATGCTATGATTCTGGCACACAACTCTCGCTTCCTCTACATTCATCAATCTTTTCACTTTTTTTTTATGTTGACGCCATTAAAAACAATTCGAAGGCATGACTCCAGTAATTTTTTTACTTCAGTAAGTTTATTTTAGCCCTAAAAACCAGTTTAATTTTCGATTTACTGTAAAATTAAATTTTTTGTTGCTTAAAGTGATAACTCTTACACTCGAGTTGGCGAGGTAAGTATGTTCGGAACAAAAGGCCACTGTAGGCTATTAAAACGGCGGCTTTCTTCAAGATCAAAGGAGTGCAACTTCTGTACGTAGTACTATTATTTATTCTGTGTTACTGAGTAGTAGTAGTGTAGATGCTTGCATTCTTATTCAATGCGCTCCTGGCGGCGATGCCGGACTGTGACATATTTGCGGGGCGTTGGGCTACCGTGTGTCGTCAGTGCCTGACGTTTTGTGAGATGATGGATGACAGGCTAACCAGTGTTCCTACCTGATGTTTTTTTTTTGTTTTTAATTATGTTTTATATTGAATTTTTATATGTTTTATGTAGTTTGGCCCAAGTTTAGTTAATGGCCCAAGCCCTCTTGTTCTGAGAGGAGGCCTGTGCCCAGCAGTGTTACGTATATAGGCTGGGAGGATGATGATGATGATGAATGTAGTTTCACAGTGTATTAGTAATAACTGTAATGCTCATATTTAATGATATTATAACGGATAACCCACGTCTTAAATCGAGTTAAACAAAACATGTCGAGCTAAACTCGATTTAAGACGTGAGTTATCCGTTATAATATCATTAAATATGAGTGATTCTCACGGTAGTTTCATGATTAACTGTAATGCTGTGTAAATAAATTTATGTGCAATAAATAAATAAATAAATAATTCTTACTTGTGCAGCATATGATCGAACTGCTTGCAATGCTCCGCGTTCCGGGCGAGCGTCCACTCGCGCACGTCGCTCGCCTCCGACCACGAGCAGTGCAGCGCTTTGGTGGACGACTTGCTGTCGCGCCAGGACACGTGCGAACGGACCTTTAAGGTTATCCAACCTGGAACAGGAGAGGTTATCTTATCTTATCTTATCTTACATTTAGGAGTCCTTGCGGATACACTTCGACCCATAGGGATCTTTTGTGTAATTACCCCTCATTCGCACTTACTCCATAAGGCGCCAGCAGTGTACCAGTGTGATGTGTCGTAAATATGTGTGTAAGGTATCAGTGTTTCTGCGTAGTGTCTCAGTGTCTGCACAGTGTATAAGTGTGACATGGCGAATGTGTGTGCGTAGAATGTCAGTGAATTTGCGTAGTGTTTTAAACTGTTTGAGTGTCTGTGTAGAGCGTCACTGCGTCCGAGCAGTTTCAGAGCGTTGCATCAGTCTGCCTGTGTTACCAGTGTATTTGTGTAGTGTAGAGAGACTGTGTTTTTGTGTAGTGTCTCAGTAAGATTGTTTTTTTTTTAATATTTTTTTTGTGTTTTTTTATTTCAATTCCAAATTTTTGTTACTTTTACGGTCATCTCGTAAAACCTATATCGAAAATACAAACTGAAATACATATAGATGCACAGAAAAACCAGAAAAATAAGACCAGCGCTGGGAATCGAACCCAGTTCCCAGCGCTGGTCTTATTTTTCTGGTTTTTCTGTGCATCTATATTTCAGTTAGTATTTTCGATAGTGTCTCAGTGTATGCACAGCGTGTCAGTATTATGTATCAGTGTATCACGTACCCTCGCCCTGCGGTGAGTCAGCGCCGTGAGTGTCGGTGGCGACGGGCTCGACGGACACCGTGCCCAGACACACGCGCTCGTAGTGGAAATGCGCGCATTCCTCTAATTTGGGGAAGCGGCACGAGGCGGCTGGCGGTGGTGGCTGAAAAATGGAAAATATTATGAACAAACTAACCTAGCCAACAAAAAGTTGGAAAACACCAAGTCTCGGAACCGGTTTATAAAAAAGCGGTAAATACCGGTTTATTTTGGTTTAACTCCGAACTTTCATAAGAACGCGAACTTAACGAGTGACATCTATAAGTTTTTTTAGCGAATCCACTAGCAAGGTATTTTTTAATACACGATATTGATATATACTTAAGATACTTTTTTACTTCTCATGCTCGTAAAGTTCATGTTTATGCTGGATCTAGGCGACATAAAATGACTTTTTATGCTCTAGTGTATAAAGTGAAATCCTCCTCTAAGACCAAGGTAATCAGGTGTCAACAGCCACAAACAAAAAAAAACTCTACATATTTTTTTAAATACTTTCTAATTTATTTAAAACTATAAATCAATCAAAATAAATAAATTAAATAAAAAAATATAATTATACAATAATGCATGAAACATAAAAGGTACATAGAAAGTGAACAATTGCTTCCACTGTTACTATTTCATTTCTAAAATTTCATTTCATTGAAAAGCAGAGTGTAAAACTCGAGCAATAAACCCATTTTCCCCTCGACGTATCTATCCACCCTCGCCGTGCCGGCTCGGGATATGAACGTCTTTGGTAAAATGGCTCGTTTTAGGCTCTTGTTGTACAATCTACTATTCATTCATTAAACAGATGGGTGCAAATCCTCTCTAATTCGGATCTTAGACTAGGTGAAGTCGAAAACAGCTTATTAAGTGATATGGTAACATACCGAGTCGTCGTCGATCCCGCCAGCAGGCACCGACTGGCTCATCGCGTTCCCTGGCGTCACCGGCGTCAGGGACAACGCCGTCAGCGATATCGAGCCTGGCAACGAGAGAGAGAGAGAAGATTTCAAGATTGTTTTTTTTTATCGACTGGATGGCAAAAGAGCAAGTGAGTCTCCTGATGGTAAGAGATCACCACCGCCCATAGATATCTGCAACACCATGGGGATTGCAGATGCGTTGCCAACCTAGAGGCCTAAGATGGGATACCGCAAGTGCCAGTAATTTCACCGGCTGTCTTACTCTCCACGCCGAAACACAACAGTGCAAGCACTGCTGCTTCACGGCATCAGCGAGCAAGATGGTGGTATCAACCCGGGCGGACCTTACACAAGGTCCTACCACCTGCCAGTTTTTGGTATCTTTTGTATTTTTTATTTCAATTCTAAATTTTTGTTACTTTAAGGTCATCCCGTAAAACCCATATCGAAAATACAAACTGAAATATAGATGCACAGAAAAACCAGAAAAATAAGACCAGCGCTGGGAATCGAGCCCAGGTCCTCGGCATTCCGTGCCGCGTGCTACACCGCTACAACACCGCTGGACACGAATTTCTTCTATGCACCACATATCTCAGCTTGTTTGTTTCTTATTTAGCCACTTAAGCAGTGACACTAGCGACATCTATGCTGTAGCCCTCATCGAGAAACTTTCGGCACTCCATCGGAACTAACCGCTCACCGCTAGTGTCGCTGCTTTCCACCATCTCTATTCCTGCAAAGTTATACTAGCGACTCACCCGGCGTTTCCCTTTTGCAGTCCACATCGTTGGACGTGCGCGTCGAGCTGCGCGACTCAGAACTGAAGCGGACAGATCTGTAATTAACAATTAATAATAAAAAACATATATAGACATACATAACAAAACATATATACTAATACTAGCTTTTGCCCGCGGCTCCGCCCGCGTGGAATTCGGTTATCGCGCGCTGTTCCCTCGTGAACTATGCATTTTTCCGGGATAAAAAGTAGCCTATGTCACTCTCGGACCCATAAACTATCTCTATGCCAAAAATCACGTCGATCCGTCGCTCCGTTACGGCGTGAAAGAGGGACAAACATACAAACACACAAACATACAAACACACTTTCGCATTTATAATATTAGTATGGATTTAGGCTGGGATGATGAATAAAAAAACATAGCTATTTCATTAACGGAAAACTATATTAATTGACAACGTGTCCCTTAGGACAAAGATGAATGGATCTATTCTATAGTGTTAATTAGGGGATTAGAGGGGTGGGTGAGGGGGGTTTCATGCACGTTTGTGCGGAATAGGGCCAATCAACTATTTTATCCCCCGGTCCGGCTCCTCTGTTAGTTGTTTGGTTGTTGCTTGGTTGTTGGTCGTTGGTCATTGGTTGGTAGTTGGTGGTGTTGATGGTGGTTTTAGTGATTGTTGTTGTTAGTGTTATTGGTGTTTGGTTGTTGGTTGGTTGTTGGTGGTTGGTCATTGGTGGTGTTGTTGTTAGTTGGTTGGTTGCTACTGTTATTGGTTGGTATTGTTAGTGATGTCGTTGGTTTTAGGTGGTGTTGTTAGTGGTTGGTTGGTTATTAGTTGGTTGCTGGTGGTTTTGTTAGTGATTGGTTGCTGGTGGTATTGTTAGTGATGCCCTTGGTTTTAGGTGGTGTTGCTAGTGGTTGGTTGCTGGTGGTTTTGTTAGTGGTGTCGTTGGTTGTTGGTTGGTTGTGGTGTTGTTGGTGGCGGTTTTAGGTGGTGTTGTTAGTGGTTGGTAGTGTTGTTAGTGGTTGGTTGTTGGTTATTGATCGGTTGGTGGCCGGTACTACCGTAGCTACAATCCCCAATTACCTGTGGAAGCCGGAGCAGTGCGTGACGTCAGTCTTGTCCGGTTCGGAGAACGCGCGCGCCGCCAGCGACTGGCACGACATCACCGAGCCGTGGGGGGAGCCCTGGAACCAAGTGACACTGCTATCAGTTATAGGCGATTGACAGACCAAAGGTACATGACAACTATGACATCGGGCCTCTCGAGAAAATGGCTTGTCGATTCGATTTGTGGCATTCGAACATGGCGGATGTAGACAATATCTAATTTTGATATTTCTGTTTCTTTGGCTAGTTGAAGTATAATTTTGATAGTGTTTTATGCGGCGATTAACCTGAACAGTGAACAGTTACCACAAAATTCTATATTGCTCTCGTGTCTGGCATTTTCTAATGCGCAAGTTGTCTCCACGTGGTTTCTGGAATTTTACTATCAAGTTACAAAAACTACAATCACCGTACAACGTTGCCTCTCACTCAATGAGAATATTTAGACACTGGCGAAATTGTCCTATTAATTAGGACAGAAAAGCCATATTTTAAAAAAGAAGAATGGCTTGTCTTAAAAGGCCGGCAACGGACATATTATTTTATTATTATTTATTATGAGATTAAATAAATAAATAAACTTAACTTAGCTAATATGTAATAACGAGTAATCAGTAATTTATTTGCTCAAACATGGTACAAAGAAGTTTACAGACAGTTTACAAACGAAACAGATACGAAATTCAAATCTATTGTCAAGAAGACGTTAATAATCTTAAGGCTTATAAAGTCAATGATTGTATCATGGACAGGGATATTTGGAAATAATTCCGATCCGCATTAGTGATCCCTTCAAATAGCGAACCTACTGTGTTAAAAATAAAGTTGTGTTAAATACTTGTGATGTATAAGTCTATAGATATCATTTATTAATATTGTAAATCTGTTTTTTTATTTATATACCTCGTTGAGTTTCTTGCCGGATTTTCCTCAACAGAGGTTTTTCCGAACAAGTGGTAGATTTTTTTTACATTCATCAGAGCTATAGCCTAAATTGAATAAAAATATTTTGACTTTGACTTACGACTTCAAGTACTATTTTTATCCCGATATTACATACCACAAGATCGAAATAAAATAATTAAATTTTGCCTTTATTTCTTTTTTCTTAAAAACCTTCTATAACGAATTAGAAAACCTAAAAAAATAGATGAAATCGGTTAAGTCTTCTTAAATTATGGCGTCGGATTCATGGAGTAAGCTAAATCAAGATAAACTAATGCCAAGTACAGTGGACTACATAAACGGCAAAAGCTGTTTAGTAATCTAGGAACACGCGGCCTACATTACAAATGCTAATCTAGACACAAGAGCACTACTAAACACGAACCATTTGCACTCATCTGGGTATTGCAGACTTATTGTCTACTACGTACGTGATGGGACATTTTAATACCAGTCCTGCTACAGTAGATTGTACAACAAGAGCATAAAACGAGACATTTCACCCGAGACGGCGAGGGTGGATAGACACGTCAAGGGGAAAATGGGACCGATACTTTATCGAGTAAAAGTATCGATAGGGCGAATATTCAGCGTTTTTGCAGCGTTTTTTTGTCATTGGTGTCTTCGCAGGCGTTATTAAAAGGGCCGTTGCCGAGTGTTGTTTTTTTATGAAAAATTAAAACAACACCGATACTGAATTTAGCGTGATTAAAATTCTTGTGACTTGTCTTTCCGTTGTGCTATATAAATGTAGGACGCTAATGACGTTTGACCGGGCGGTCAAAACCTCGAATATTTGCCCGATATCTCTGGTACAGTTTGGTCCCTAGTCAACCTGAGTGTACCAAATCGTGAGGCTACATGGTCCATATGTAACATGGGACACAATCTCTTAACATATCACACCCCAAATCGTCCACATTCATACAATAACTCAGATTCTGAGCGGCCTTATCACAAATTCTACACGATAAGGTTCTAGTGGCTCGTTTACGGCTATTTAATAGTTTTTATCTCAAGTGGTGTGATTTCGAGTGGTATGAGCACGCGTCACGTACCTACTGTCAAGCTAGAGTTTGCCCGCGGCTTCGCACGCGTAAACTATTCGATATGGTAGTTACAATTGAAATTCCGGGATTTTACAAAATTCCCCTGGTAATTCCCATAATTCATATCGTGATTGAGGTTGTGTCAAAAACAAGTGTCCAAAATTTCAAGACTAAGCCCAGCGGTTGAAATTTCAAGTCTATCCCTATCCCAGTTTTGTTTTTTGTGACAATAAATGGTTTTACTTTTATACCAGCTTTTACCCGCGGCTCCGCCCGCATGGTATTCAGTTATCGCGCGCTTTTACCTCGGGAACTGTGCATTTTTCCGGGATAAAAAGTAGCTTATGTCACTCTCGGCCCCATAAACTATCTATATGCCAAAAATCACGTCGATCCGTCGCTCCGTTACGGCGTGAAAGACGGACAAATATACAAACACACTTTCGCATTCATAATATTAGTATGGATGTTGAAAACCGTCCAGCCGTAAAAGCTATAGAGAAGACCAACAAAAATAGACATACATACATTACATTGGATAAAACATAACCCTTCTTAGCCGACTCCAGTCAAAGCATCTCTGAGTCGACGATATTAAATGATAAAACAGTCTTATGTATTCGACCTTAACACTCAATAATGCCGCGCGTAGGCGGCTCATACAAACCGGCATTCCTTCTTTAGCGACGGCTTAATGTATGATAATGTATGGAAGATATAAATTGGGATGGTTTGATAAAGAGTATGGGTGCATTAAAGTACAATTCAATAGAATCTAACAATTTTCTACACATTTAACACACCCTAACGCGGGCACGCTCGATTATATATGTCCCTGTTGTTGCAATTATCATCTAAAAGGAATCAAAAAAGAATAATAGTCACATCACAAAGCCTTAGGCAGCCCGGTGTTCATATTAGAAGGCTGGAAGTGTCTACAGGATTGTCAGATTCTATTGAATTGGGGTATAGAGGCGCAGACTTGCAAAGCTTTTAAAACCGGCCAAGAGCGTGTCGGACACGCCCGAGATAGGGCTCCGTAGCCATTACGAAAAAATTAAGTCATATTTTTCTAAGGATTTCGTATTTCGTACGGAATATTCTAAGTTTAGGTATATTTTATACCTTCGGCTGCTATTTACTCTTAAACTACTAATAATTCTGAAGAAAACTTAATCATTATAGTTTTCCTTGTAAGTTTGATTTACTTACTACCATCCTGAATTTTTTTTAATTGTTCCTCCCACTGGTTTAGACTTTAGAAGGGGGGCGACGCTCGGTTTTAATGAAAATTTGCGCTTTATAGTTGAGTATTTTGTAAACGAATTACTGAATCGAAAAATTTTAGAAACGCCCGAATGAAAAAAAAAAAATCAGCGCTGCAGGCGTCTAACGCTTCAGCATAATGCTGAGTCAGCGACCATTTCACTTTCACGGGGACACACAGAATTGTGTAGGTATTATATTTCATGTTGATTTAGTTAGTTCATAAGTCTGTTTGTTCTTTTGATGAAACATGTCTAAGAACCATCGCTAGAAAACCAAATAAATAAAAAAAACACATTCAAATCGGTTCACCCGTTTAAGAGCTACAATGCCACAGACAGACAAACATAGCGCTTAAACTTACAACACCCCTCTTTTTGCGCCGGGGGTTGAAAAAAACTCACGCCACGTGGCACCGCAACTGCCTGTAACTTATTACTTCATAGACATAACATAAACAATGACGCGCCTCGCCCATAGTAAACAATAGTCATAATCATAAACATGTATGCCATCATAATGAGAGCAGCAGGACAATGTTGTGCTATTCAAAGCGCTATGAGGACATCGGTGTTAAAAACTAACGTTTATGCAGAATAAATAAATATAGTACAATTTACAGTAATAATCGTAAAAAAACAAGGAGTTAACTTGTACAGAGATAGGCTGTGTTATTTCGTTGATAGATTGTTTAATATCTTAGCCCAAATCCATACCAATATTATAAATGCGAAAGTGTGTTTGTATGTTTGTGTGTTTGTCCGTCTTTTACGCCGTAACGGAACGATGGATCGACGTGATTTTTGGCAGAGATAGTTTATGGGCCTGAGAGTGACATAGGCTACTTTTTATCCTGAAAAATGCAGTTCCCGAGGGAACAGCATGCGATAACCGAATACCACGAGGGCGGAGCCACGGGCAAGAGCTAGTAAAAAAATAAATGTGAGTTGCATACACTCATACACTTTTCATAAATCATTTTTGTAAATGCTTACGAATAAATGCTGTTATTCTCGAATAAATGCTGTTATTCTCTTTGTTAAAAATGATAACCTAATTTTTTTTTTCCTTATTGGTGTCCAGTTAGAATTACACCTCAGCATTTACTCAATAGTAGGGTGTTTATTCCAGCGTTTCAACCCGTCTCATTTTTCTAGACACTTTTCTGTAAAAAATGGCCGAATATTCTGATACAGTTTTTTAGTTATCTGGTAGAAATACAGGAACACTTAAAAATAATGGTAAAAACGCCATCAAAATCTAGAGTGTATTCGTAAAAAATTAAAAAAATGTGACCAGATAAATGAGGCAGTTGAAACGCTCAAATAAACGCCCAGTAGCATGTTCTCTTTCTACTAACGAGCATAAAGTGGCCTTATAAATAGAGGCCTTTGCATAGCAGTGGCACACACGGCTATTAAAAAAAAACACAATTAAGTAGAATACAATACAGGGACGAAGCAGCATCATTTTGAAAAAAAATATAAACAATTACATTTATATCCTTCTTTTTATTAAGTACTTCTTTCATCACAAACTACATCGATAAAACAAGTTAGTAAAAGGAAAGCAATTATCATGCATAAATTAAATAAAAAGACAAACATACAGACAACATCAACAGCTAACGGCTCACATTCTGTCCGCAGAGGTACCAGCTCTCTGAACAGACTCCGAAGACCCTCCGCATCGTCAGCCCGACATATCCACCAACCAATTGTGTAACAAAAGTTTTTTTATTTCAGCAACCGCATTTACTTCAAGCAGGCCATAATCCATTTGATGAATAACCAATTTAAAAAAAAGTAAATTAAATAAGTTACACTACTAAAAAGCTCTGGCCGGTAAAACTATTACTATTTTTTTGTAATGGTATGAATTAATTTGTACTTATGACACTGGCACTTAATAATAATATTAGCACAAAAAAGAAATCTGTGGCTGTTCTTAATTCAAACTCACAGCCTATTCCGCTATTCAAACTCCAAGCTATTTCCACAATCTTTGGCACAGTAAGTAGGACAATTTAGTATTTAATTTGGCACCAAATTTCGAAAGCTTTTTCACGCCGATTCGCCACAAAAGTATTTCACAAAAACTTGAAGCGTTCGAAAAGGCTAAAAAACTCGCCGCTGCTTCACATTACGACAGTAAAAACAATGTTTTACGTTAAACTGGGTTACAAAACAAAAATAGAAACTGGATTTTAACACCGCACATTTAAGACGAAATGCATCGGGTTTTACATCACTACGTCCGCGCCGGCACTATTAACGTAAAATTAACTTAGCGACGTGCATTGCGTATTTTAGTACGTTATTTTGGTAAAACAAACGCATAATAGCAAATCAAGGAGTACTCTCGTATAATTCGATTTGACAGCGAGCCGCCTCCCGCCCCGCACACTGCGGTCGATGGCGGTGTTGCCATTGGGGGAAATTTACCCCGCTATGGGGTAATATTGTTTCGTACGAATCGTTTGGTAATTTAATGCATAATGCAAAGGTTACTCAAATGTGAAGCATTGTAATTTTGTTAAGCATAATTAATTATACTACATTTGTATAAAATATGCAAAAAGTTTCAATGGATGATTTTTGATTGGATTGACATTACGCTATGAGTGTTTAATATTTATGTAGTTTGTAAGAAAAAGTTACAAATTCGAACTAAAAAATAATTCTCTAATCTCAACGTCGGCAAAATCATCGATGCTGTAGTCGCGTGTTTTGTCAAAATATTACAGGAAAAAAAGAGACAAAAAAATCGGTTAAGTACGAGCTTGATTCACGACCTAAGGGTTCCATACAAATTTACAGGTATCTTTAAAAATCCAATGCTAACTAATTTGAGCAAAATATACGCGACGTAAGGTCATATTATATTTCAGTTGGTTCTCGAGGAGAGGAGGTTCTATGTTCCAATGTTTGTATTTTTTTTTTATGTATGTTCACAGATTACTCAGTCAATTGCGGACCGATTTTCAAAAATTCTTTTTTTATTCGAAAGAGTATTCTTTTGAGGTGGCCCCATTGTTACCAAGTCAAGATCTGATGATGGGATCCTAGGGAAATCGAGGGCAAACCTCAAATTTTATAGGCACACCTATGGCGATTTTGGCATTTATAGCATTAAGATCAGCATTTACATTCAGAAAGCATCATTTTTTAACCTGAACCTGATGAAGAAGACCATAGGTGACCAATGGAACTCGTCAAAGCTAAGTAATGCTCGCTCGTCTATAAACGATCATGATTAACATACATAGATAAGCGAGTAAGAAGAAGCTTTAAGTTAATGATTCTATCTGAAGTCAGACACAAGGTAGGCAACGGAACTCTGTTATAAAACAACGTTTTCATTTTACTGACGAAACTCAAGTGGGCGTCATTTCCTTTTCACTAGTTTAAGCCCCAAACAACATATATTCAAAAGGTTAAACTGTCACGTTGATAAACGATAAACGGCATTAATTCCACTGACTGTTTCTACGCAGACCTAGCTGTAAAACATAACATTATGTATGTAAGTGGGCACAATGTTAATAGCGCGAAACCAGTTTCGGATTTAAATACACACGGTCGTAAACTGTGATTTCCTCTGAT
Organism: Choristoneura rosaceana; assembly: GCA_037349165.1. NCBI lineage: Eukaryota > Metazoa > Arthropoda > Insecta > Lepidoptera > Tortricidae > Choristoneura > Choristoneura rosaceana. Next base: position 4,851,461 of record JAZBNJ010000017.1, read on the forward strand.
CAATAAAAACCCGGGTTAGTCATAGCTGTAGGTTACTGCGTAATTGAGGTGACATTATCATAGGCCAAGTTTTTCTGCGAGTAGGTGAGGCATCAGATAATATGTTATTGGTCCAAATACATCTTAGTAGAACCACAGGGCGGCCACTCCATACAAAAAACGCGTTCTTGAATCTACATTAGGCACGACGACGTCTGTTGTATACGCGTCAATGTGTGCTACTAATGACATTAAAGTTATATGTAGGTAGGGCTTAAATATGAGCAAATAAATTAATCGTTAATCTTACTAACCAATTGCCAATCTGCTTCAAGTGAAAAGTTTTTTTTATTATTCGATTGGATGGCAAACGAGCCAGCGGGTCTCCTGATGGTAAGAGATCACCACTGCCCATAGACATCTGCAACGCAACATCAGGGGCATTGCAGATGCGTTGCCACCCTAGAGGCCTAAGATGGGATACCTCAGGTGCCAGTAATTCAACGGTTGTCTTACTCTCCACACCGAAAAACAACAGTGCAAGCACTGCTGCTTCACGGCAGGATTAGCGAGCAAGATGGTAATAGAAAGCAATCCGGGCGGACCTTGCACAAGATCCTACCACCTGCAAAGTCATATGAATAAAACATTAACAACTCGTCATCAATACTCTACAATAAGCCACTGTCGTAAATTAAATGCCAAACATCAACGACTGATAAAACGGAACCTGATCGACCCACGGCCACAGCCATAAGACAGAAACGTCACGTCGATGTAAATAAACTTGAATTTCATTATAATATACAAATAACCATACTACGTATACTCACGCACATCAAAATGAAGTAGGCAGAGACGGAACGCCAAACGAATCCATTCATGAAGTCTCTTTCGCTTCAATGAATCTCGCGCATCTTTTAACACAAACTCGCACCTGGGGCCATTTTATCTATTACATTTAGAATCACTTACCATTTTTTAAAGAGATGAAAGCGATATTATCGGAATAAAAAGTTCATTATATTAATATCAGGAAAAAATGTATCCTATGTTTTAATCCAGGTTAAACTTCATCCAAATCCGTCCAGCCGTTTCAGCGTGAAGAAGTAACAAACATACTCACTCCCTCACAAACTCACTCACTCACTCATTCACAAACTTTCAAATTTATAACATTAGCAGGAAGTAAGATGACCACGGCAAATGTAAAATGTAGCGACTCAGAATAAAATATGACCATACACAAACACTGGCCGCCTACAAGAGTCGAGTAATTCGTTGTTTATAAAAGACCGATTGTCATGATTAATACCTATTTAAAAACAAGGTCAACCGGGTCAGTTGTTTTATTTTGGTAAAATTTACACCGGTTGTGCGACAAAACGGAAGAGTAAAAAAAAAGTTATTTTAAGCGAATGGCCTTTTAAATTCCTTTTTAATACAAGCATTTTTTGCTAACTGTTTAGGTACTGTTACTACCATTGTCGTCCAAACTACATGCAACTAAATATACGTGTCAACTTTCAAGTCGATCAGCAAGGCTACCATGAAATTCGAAAATCGAAGTTCGTATCGTACCGTCCGTCCCGCCTACGCTTATGTCATTTATTACGAGAGTGAGAGGGACGGCACGATATGAACTTCGAATGTCGTGTTTCGGAGTAGCCCTTCAGATCATTAGAAGTGGTTGAAAACGGACTTGTAAGATTTCAAATTTCAAGACAAGTTTACAGGCTGACCAGAATAAAATTATAGTAAAAAACCTCGCAATATTGCGCAAAACTGATAGAACTAATTTCTTGCACTGGTAACACTAAATTTAAATGTCATCTGTCTATTGCTGTCAAAGTTTAACGTTGTTTACGCTTGGTATTTTTAAGTGTTATTTTGTGTTTTTAGATTATTCATTATCTTGGAAGGAAAATAATCTACAATTTAAAAAATATTTTTTCATAGAAAAAATCCTAGGTAAGTATTAGAAAATATTTAAGAATCAGAAAATATTAAGGTATCGTATAGTAAGTGTAAAGAGTGTTCCAATATAAAACGTTGAAGTGCTGCCCTCGCGTCAGGTTTTTTTTATTCCTGGTCAGCCTTTACTTACCTACTTATTTACATTCGAACATTTCCAACTAAAAAAAGGTTTTATATAAGACCACGCTGATAAATTGTGATTGCTTCAATTTTATTTTTGTTTTTGCCTGTAAGCTCTACTGCGTAATGTTTGTCACTATTCTCTTTTTTATGTTATTTATGTTTAATTGTATGTCATTATCTTGTGTGTATCTAACTTGTTTTAGTTTTAAGTTACTGTGGACCCACTGAAAATCAGCGTCGTGGCACCGCGTGCCATGACACATGCTGAGGGGTGTCCCTTTTTTGTGACAGCTACATGTACTTATTGATTAGCTGAACTGTATTGTTTTACTCGTAGTTGTTCAAAAATAAATATTTTCTATTCTATTCTATTCTAAATATAATATACACTACTCCGTATCAAGTCATCGTAGCCTATAGTCTTAAATTATTCCACAATTCACCCGTTTAACAGATAGAGACACACATAGCGGTTAAACTTATAACACCCCTCTTTTCGCGGCAGTTGTTAAAAACCAAGCACGTAAAACTGTGCAATGACAGTCGTTATTAAATCAAACAAAATTTCACTTTCATCATCTCCATAACTGCAATGAACGTAACGCAACATCCAATAGCGTCTTAAAGAAATGTAAACAAACCATACGCAATCAAAAATCCGAGATGACAGATATGTATTACTTCCGAATCAGATGAAACTGGAACACAGCATAAGTTTTTGTGGCATTGCAATAAAAACGTCAATAAAGATGTCCATAAAATTGCCGATGTTTCTTTAAAGCGTGGGCTTAAACAAATTTACTTTTACAGTTTAAGATGGCGCTGTCGTCTAAAGGATTAAATTAGTTTTTATGGGGTAATTTTAGTTCCGGCGTTGGCCACCGGTTCGCGCGAATTGCTTTTTCTCACGAGATCGCGTTGCCAGTGATAAATAATGGGCATTCATAGTTATTTGTATTGACTGTTCTAGCTTTGAATTTATACGTACTTATATGTATTCCTATTATTCTGTGTTAGTTTTTTCATACGTAGGGCGTTTGTAAGTACCGTCGAAACGAATAGGTACCGTAAACTTAGATGCTTCAACAGTGAATAGGATAGGTGCTTCAACTTTGCCCTCTGGCCACAACATTGCCTGATTCGATTTAGAGTCGATAACTTAGCAACCTTTAGGTTTTTAAACTTTTATCCCACGTAATAATAATTCCCGTGTAGATAAAAGTGCAAAACCTATAAGAGTGCTAAGTTATCGACTCTAAATCAATTCAGGCAATGTTGAGTCCAGAGGGCAAAGTTGACGCAGTTTACTAAAGTACTAAAAAAATGTGTGTGAATTTGTCAGCTGACGTACAAGTCAAATTTGCTCATTGCCAAAAACCTGGAAATTTGCATACCGTTTTTCGACCACTTCCTGGTACTATCAGATTTAGGAGGTATTTAGTATACGAGTCGAGTACCTACCTCCGATGATAATGATAAAACATTGAAGATTGGTATCAAAATTTTTATTGTCCGGCCAAGATCGTCTCCGTTGGACACAGGCCCCTCTTCTCCACTGGGCACACTGGGCACGTGCCCAGGGCCCCGCGATTGATTGGGGCCCCCTAGTCCCTTCCCTACTTCATTACCAAACTATAACCAAGAGCTACTCAATACTTGCCTGAAAATCAGGCTGACTGAATGCAGCATGTTGTGCCCAGGGCCTCTTATAGGTAAAAGACGGCCCTGGTTGGACATTGCTCCTCAACGGTAAACGGCACCGACTTGAAATTTGGCAAAGAAATGTAAACTAGACTCTATAGCGAAAGCTGTCCACGCATTTTTTACGAAACTTTAATCGGGTTTCTTCTTCTTCTTACAATGCCTCTCCGACTAGCGAAGGTTGGCAGTCAGTTCTGAATATTTCTCCCTGTCTCTAGCGAGGCGAAATAGATGGGCAGCACTCGCGATGCCGGTCCACTCCCGAAGATTCCTCGGCCTAGACTTCTTTCGTCGGCCTACGTGTCTTTTGCCAGCGACTTTGCCCATCATAATAGAAAGAAAGAAAGAAAAACATTTATTCGTGACATTTTACAAATTAAAGAGGAAGAAAAAAAAAGGAAATCATCATAACAATAAAGAGTTACAATACAATACAATACAAATTTTGTCACGAAATGGTCCCAATCCCAACTCAGCATGATGTCAACCTTGCGGCCGACGCTGGTCTTCCGTTGGAACCATATAATGAGCTGCAGAAGACAGCATCTAATCTGGTTTTGTCTGGTTTAATTTCGTATTAAGCCCTGCGGTACCTACTGCACCATGTGGTGCGCATGCGACGACGTATGAGAATGACGATGACGCAACGGCGGACGCACGTGGCCACTACATCCTTATAATTGTTACTAATATTATGCGAAAGTATTGTCTGTCTGTTTGTTACCTTTTCACTTTGAAACAGCTGAATTCATTTAAATAAAATTTGGTATGTTAACACAAACAGCTTAATTACATGGAGCAATCACCGCCGCCCATGGACACCCATAACATAAGTTGAGTTAGAGATGCGTTACCGGCCCTTTGAAATGAGGTAGGCTCGTTATTAGGGTTTCGTACCCAAAGGGTAAACGGGACCCTATTACTAAGACTCCGCTGTCCAAATACAAATACAAAAAAAACCGACTTTGTTACTTAAAGTTCAATATCTCAAAAACGGCTGAACCAATTTTGATAAAATATCTAAGAACCATCGCTAGAAAATGTGCTTTCAAATAAAAAAAACCGCATTCAAATCGGTCCACCCGTTTAAGAGTCTGTGCCACACACAGACACACATAGCGATCAAACTTATAACACCCCTCTTTTTGCGTCGGGGGTTAAAAATGACTATCAACAAACAAACAAGCAGGGTATTTATTACAGACCCTAAAACTCCACAAATAACACCTGACAGATAACCAGCGCTGGCAACACCAGCGGCGCGCAACAAAGCGGCCATAACTCCCGTTTGACAGCCGGCCTCCAGTGTTGCCACGCCGCGACTTCAAATTACCCGTAAACTCCATTCAGATGTCCATATTGCCGAGTTCCGGGGTAATAAAGGTATTATTTACTAGCTTTGCATTTGTATCTTTACTACTTATACGAATCATCCAATAGATTGGAAGTCTTAGTAATCTCACTAATATTATATACTAGATGTTGCACCGACTCCGTCCGCGTAGGATTCGTTTATCGTTATCCCGCGTTAACTATGCAATTTTTAACACCCGACGCAAAGAGGGGTGTTATAAGTTTGACCGCTATATGTGTCTGTGTGCCAGAGGAAGAAGACGCGCCCTACCATCCTAGCGCGTTTATGAGGTCGGTCGCCTGATGGCGACAGCCGCTTGCAGGGTCGCAGAAGTAAGCCACAAGCGTTCCTGCGGCCCTGCCGCTATGCGGCGAGGCGGAAATTCCAGGGAGTTTTTAGTGGGTAGGCCGGGGTCTTATGCTCCGGGAGTCCCACATACCCATCCCGGTCCCCCCGCCGGGCGAAATACGTAACTGCATTGAAGGGTCCACGTAAAGAACATGTCTAGTCACCTAAGCAACTTTTTAAGTTATAGCGGTTTGAAAGTTAGTCATATCACGAACAATTACTATGGTTACCATTTCTTTAAAAGTTAAAAAAATACAATTTATAATGTTTTCAGATTATTTAATTCAATGGTAAGTCATAGTATTTTGTGAGCTCTACATTTTGAGATTAAAATCTCAATTTTTAAAAAAAAGGTGACTAGACAATACAATACAATACAAATACACTTTATTGTACACCATAGAGCAGTACGAAAAACTTATAATATAAACACTTAGTTAGATTCAAGATTCTAGACATGTCCTTTCCGTGGAACCTTCATTTGCTCCCTGAAAAAAAACCTGGTAGGTAAAATACTTATTTTGTGGTTGTGCTAAAAAATACCTAGCCTACTATCAAGATTAAGTCATGGCGTCGTTCAAACGCATTGTCTCCGAGATAAGATAAAGCTAACGGCAAGCAATTAAAATCCCATTTCCGATCGCATCATCACTCATAATAATATTACTCACATTTGCACAGCGAAAAACGTTTCAAATGAAAAAACCGGCCAAGAGCATGTCGGACACGCCCGAAATAGGGTTCCGTAGCCCTTAAGAAAAAAAAAGTAATATTTTTCTAAGGATTTCGTATTTTGTATGGAATATTCCAAGTTTAGGTATATTTTATCGTTTACCTTTACTTGGCCGAATTTCACTTGCTATAAAATATGTAGAACCGTGGTGTTTTCAGGATTTTTTTAAAATGTCATCATATAGAATGCAGTAGGTTAGGTTAGTTTAATATCACACACACACGTACATCACGACTGTATTTCTAAATGGGGTAGGCAGAGCACACGAAACGTTACCGCATCGGAGCCACTTTTAGCAATTTTAGGTTTTAAGTTTGACAAAAACGGTACAATAGTGACAGGTTGCTAGCCTGTTGCCTGCGGTATACCTTAACCCAGTCGCCTCTTACGGTAGTTTAATATCAACTATGAAGAAATTACTATTTCAGAAATAAGTTACTTTATGGCAAATGAAAATTCTAGAAAACGATACATTTGGAATTCGAGCAAACGATAGAACTAACTAACTAACTAAATTGGCAACGAGAACCATAATTATTTTATATCTTATAATAATAATAATTAACTACAAAATTAAATAGCGGCTTTGACAAGACATCTCCACTCCAAATTTCATTGATATACATCTTGTAGTTTTCGAGTAAAATGCCTGTGACATACAGACGGACGGACAGAGACAGACAGACGGACTTGACGAAACTATAAGGGTTCCTTGCCATTTGGCTCCGGAACCGTAAAAAAAGGTTACGCGTCTACTTGAGAACATCCTCAGTTTTTCGTCAGTTAAATCCACAAACTGACGCCAGAATTACCTTGCAATCGAAGTCTACCGGTGTCGAATCAAGCATCAATCTAACGTTACAACCAACCAGCCAGTCACTGTATGACTCAACTGTTATGCGGGACGTTGTCATTGCTGATTTGGCTGCGCAAGCGGCCGGTGTATAGACATAACATACTGTTGTGTAACGGTGTACGGAGATGTCGGAAGGAGATTTGTTTGTTGACTTGTCTTTATCCGGATTGACCATTAGATGGGAGCGCCAAAGTTCGCATACTCTTCGTATTTGAGTAATTGTTGTCCGAATCATCATCATCAGATTTAATTTTTGTTGACTTTTGAGCTCCTGTAATCCTGATATTACACATTTGGGTCTCTATTGTATTCCATAAAATTTGAACTCCGATTTTAACAATCCATAACGTTATTCATCATAATTTTTGCAAGTCATATTATCTTAAGTCATAATTTTATACAGTATAAAGTGGAGTTCCGATTTTCGCAGGTCATAATTATTGTTAGTCATAAAATTGGTTAGTCCAAAACTTTCGATGTCCATATAGTATGCCATTCCATAATTTTAAAGGCAATAAACTATTTTAGTATAATTTTTATAAGGTCTATTTTCACAGATCATAATGATTGATAGCCACCTGATAAGTTTAGTCATATCATTTAACGTCATAATGCTAAATTCAATAACAACACTTATAATAATTATAAAAAGGTATTCAATTATCTATCAGAAAAAATACAACATTTTAACTACCGAATGCATACCGCTTTTTTAATTGAAGTGGGTACTCATGCAAAAATATAGTGGGTAGGGAGTAATGTGCTTTAAACGTGTCTGTGCCGTTTACGATTACGCTTTTTAGTGATTGCAAATATGTCGGACGACGGTGAATGTGATAAAGTATACTGTGATTTGTTTAAAACTAAAAGAGGAGGGCTGAAATTAAACATTGATGGGTTTACTTATGAATTCTTGTGTAAGAGTCGTAGTTCTAAGCTAACTAAACTTATGTTGAGTTTCTTAATCCATAGCGTTTCCGGGCTGCTATAAAAAAAATACCTAACATCGAAGGCTAAGGCGGGAGCTACGCTCCGCTTCGCTCCCGCCTTAGCCTTCTAAACCTAACCTATCCGAGTCGCTTCTGCTCCGAACCGTCTTGCTCGCTCGCTTCGCTCGCTCGCACAAATCATATTGTTCTCAACATAATTTCTAAAGTATTATCTAAATAACATATTATCTAAAGTCGTAGATGAATTAGCACTTTCAAATGTTTTTTTTTATTCGACTGAATGGCAAGCGAGCAAGTGGGTCTCTTGATGGTACGAGATCACCACCTGCAAAAATAAGACCAGCGCTGGGAATGTATGCCTGGAAATGTTTCTGAGTATTTATATTTATGCCTATCAATTTTATGGATTTGGTTTTTTAGACCTAGACACTTTAGGGATTAAAACGATATGAGTAATAACCATTAGTACGGTGAAATATATGGCTTAAACTATTTCTGAATAATTATTGTTATTTCTTTGAACGTTATGGATAAAAATGTATGACTTTTGTGATTATAGAATTTAATATTATGTGCCATTAATATTAGAGCTAATAAGCATTATACTGAACAAAAATTATGACTAGTGATGTTTATGTTTATAAATTATATGGATATAAATTTCTGACCATCGAAATTCGGAACAAAAAATGTATGGAAAACAAAGGGATCCCTACACATTTATATGAAAGTCTGAAGAACCACAGGCATAGATAATTACGTCTAGTCCATACATACAAAATTTCATCTACTTCTGTTGCCTAGTTTTCAAATGAGACCGGGACTACGTTTGTATGGAGAATGGAACGAAGAGACTTCTAAGCTCTTATATAACTAAGTATATATTCTATTATCAAGTCGTCATTATTAATTGTTAAAGCGACGAGGAAAACCAATGACAAATTCATTAAATGTGAGTCATAAGAATAACACAGTAATTATACACGCACTTCATTCCAAATATTAATTGTACTACTTTGAGTTACTCTTTTGGGATCCTTTCGACTGCCATAATCTTACAAGTCATAATGTAATGTTCTGGGGTCCTAGTGAAAAAGGGGTTAATTCTGCAGAAGTTGAACAGATGATTTCGACTTAAACCCCTATACACATAAAATAGAAAATTGCTGTGTAATTTCTGCAGACTTAACCCCTTTTTCACTAGGACCCCATATTATTATTGTTAGTCATTATTGTTTTTCCCGCTGAAACCGTACATTTTTCATAATTTTTCAAATGTTCACCTGTAGTACTCTATAGCATTGATTCCCAACCTGTGGTCCGCGGACCCCTGGGGGTCCGCGAGCATATTTTTGGGGGTCCGCGGTCCCATACGCATCTATGTTACCTACTTAGATCATTAACAAAAAAAATATTGTCCGAAAATTGAATTTGTTTTCACTCAGGGGTCCTTGGCATTGTACTTGATTTCCTTGGGGGTCCGCGGCTGAAAAAGGTTAGGAACCGCTGCTCTATAGGTTAGGTTTGTTTTATCCTCCTAACGCCCATAGAGTCCTTTATAACCACTCACTTGCTTTTAGTAGCTAGATTCAACGCTCTTCAACTCAAAATTCGAAGCAAGCGAGTGGTACTTACTACCATCCTGAATTTTTTCAAATTTTTCCACCCACCGGCTTAGATTTTAGAGGGAGGGGCGACAAAGCTCGATTACTTAATAAGTATTTGCACTTTAAAGTTGAATATGAAACTGTTTTCGCATTCATGAGCTTTTGAATGATGCCAGATACAAACAATTAACGGCTTGTGACTTATATTTTTGGAGTTTGTTATAATTAACTTTGATTTGTTACCAGACTGATTAAATTGTATTTATTGTGTGTATGGTCTGTCCCATAATTCGAGATAATAAAATGACAGTCTGAAATGTCAAACGTAAAAATAATGTGGCCAGCATAAAACGAACAGTGCGGCTCCATGATTCCGGTTTCGTAAATAACCGATAAAAATGTATATTTTACGATAGCAAAAATAACATTAAAGTATTCAATATACTACTTCCTATTTTAAAAATATAAATACACTTTTACGATAAAGTGATAAAATCTAAGCACAGGTACAAAACAGGTAAAATACAGTGTTCATCACTTAGTGCCAACGTAAAAAAATATAATGCAGAGGGGCTACTACAAAACTAGAAAAACGAAGTCCGTATGGCAGCGTCCCTTTTACTCGAGTATTGAATGAGAAAAGAGTCAGCGGGACGGCAACATACGAAGTTCGAAGTTGGAGGCCTACCGACAGCTCGTCTCCCGGTCCGCGGACGCCATTCGAGAACCTTCTGACCCCATCAGCCATCAGTCCTGCGTGCAATGTGCCCCGCCCACTGCCACTTCAGTTTCGCAATTCTTCGGGCTATGTCAGTACAAGTAGTGGCACGAGAGTCTAGCGCTGAGTGAACCGTGGAAGGGATAGCTGCGCATGGGTGCATGGGCGCGGGGGACGTAATGCGACTGGAAAGCCAATCGGCGCTACGCACGCCCGCCCTTCGTCCCTGTAGCCCCCTGTGATACCTTACTTTTGACTTCTGCGCAATAACGGTCAGCGCTAGACTCTCGTGCCGCTACTTGTAACCTTAGTTCTACTGCGGATATCATCATTTCTGATTCTATCCCGCAGAGAAACCCCGAGCATAGCCCTCACCCTTTCAGTGACTTTGAGCTTCCTTATGAGGCCCATCGTTAGCGCCCACGTCTCAGATCCGTATGTCATCACTGGCAACACACACTGGTCAAAGACTTTTGACTTCAAACACTGCGGTAATTTGGATGAAAAGACACTGCGAAGCTTCCCGAACGCTGCCCAGCCGAGTCGGATTCGACGAGTGATCTCTTTCTCGAAGTTGGACTTACGAGTACCTAACTGGACCGTCTGTCCTAGGTATACATAGTCGTCAGTCGTCAACAACTTCTACATTTCTAGTTCCTAACGAGTCGTTTCGGAGGGGGTCGCTGCAGGTCTACTACGGAACTCAAAGTTCGTGTCGTGCGGTCTCTCACACTTATACTATTTCATACGAGAGCGAGAGGGACCGCATGACACGAATAAATGGATATGAATGAATGAAATGGAAATAATTCTACAATTTGATAAGTTTGATAAAAAATTAAATGAGATTATAAAATTCATTGAATAGTTTTTCTATTAAATATGTTCCATTCAAGTTAATAGTCGTTAAAACGATAATATTCCAAGTAAACATACGAAGAGCAAATATTATATGAAATATTTTCTGCGAAACGAAAATCTACGAAAATTCGGTCTGTGAAAGAAGGGAACACCTATTAAGTGTATTTTCAGCTTCTTATGGCAATGATCTTACTTAGAATTTAATTGAAACTTAAACATCAACATCTATAAAAAGTCGAAATATCTCCAAAATTGTCCCATTTTTATTAGACCTATTTTGCCTTTTCTAGAATGTCCTAAGTGTCCTACACGTTAGTACATCACGGATCCGTTCAGATCTTAATATTTTATGACATACATATATTGGTACACAGGTACCTACAAAATCTTTCGGTGATTACCGGTTGCGGCACATCACTATTTATGAGACGCAAAAAACAGGTAACACATGAAACGTCATTTTATTATCTCGAATTATGGGACAGACCATAGTTAAGGTTATGCAGAGCACTCAGCAAACAGTGTCATGTCAACCAATGTCTCTTTGAATGACAGTGACGTGACACTGACATTCGCCATGGGCCACAGACCGGATATGATATTGTGCATGTCATATCGAGGTCGGTGGTCTATGGATGATGCGAGTTGGAGGTGGTTGTTGGGTGTATTTTGTTTTTATTGTTTGTTTTTATTGTTATTATTATATTGTTATTTTTTATTTTATTTTTTGTAATTAGTTTTATATTTCGATTTTGTTTCTTTTATTTGTTTAATTTTTGTCGCTTTCCGTGAAGTCGCCAAGCGGTCGCAGCGGAAGACCAGCGTTGACTTACACGGCCAACACTATGCTGAGCTGCGACCGTTTCGTGCCTTCGCATATTGTATATTTTTTGTTTTCATTTTTTTTTTGCCCTGTTATTTTTTATGTGCGAAGTGTGAATAAAAATATTTCTATTTCTATTTCTATTTCTAATATTCGTTCCGACACGCTCTTGGCCGGTTTTTGTACTCCTGGTGGTCAGCCTTTAAAAACTAATTTGTATTATATTGGCAATTATAAAAATACCATCCAGTTGCTACGAATCCTATAACGAACAAATAAAATGCTAAGATTGGTTTTTGGAATCTTTTTATATTTTATATTTCAATATTTTATATTTCAATTCCAAATTTTTGTTACAGTTGGTGTTGTAGCGGTATAGCACGCGGCACGGAATGCCGAGGACCTGGGTTCGATTCCCAGTGCTGGTCTTATTTTTCTGTGCATCTAAGTATATTTAAGTTTGTATTTTCGATTTAAATATAATTCTCTCCTCGCTATAGCAGTGCAGTGAAGCCCGATCCTAAAACGGTATAAGAAAAACAGCAAAAAAGTTAATTGTCTACTTACAGTTACTTAGTACCGTTCGTGTATTCATCAACAACTATACCATGATAAGCTTGTCGCGGTCAAAGTCAAAGTAAAAATCTCTTTATTCAATTTAGGCTATAACAAGCACTTATGAACGTCAAAAAAATCTATCACCGGTTCGGAAAAAACCTCTGTTGAGAAGAATTCGGCAAGAAACTCAACGAGGTATTTTTTTTAAAACAGATTCACAATATTTACAGAACCTTGTCGCAGGGAGCCTCTGCTGCCTTACCAAGTTTTTTTTGATAAGCGCGGCAAATGCTGACTGCTATAGCTTTTTTAACCCCCGATGCAAAACGAGCGGTGTTATAAGTTTGACCGCTATGTATGTGTCTGTGGCACCGTAGCTCTTAAACGGGTGGACCAATTTGAAAGCAGGGTTTCTAGCGATGGTTCTTAGACATGTTTAATCAAAATCGGTTGAGACGATTTTTGAGATATTAAACTTTTACTGTGTCTTCGGCGCGCGAGTGGCACTCGCACTTGACCGTTATTAAGGTTCCGTAGTCAACTAGGAACTCTTATAGTTTCGCCATATCTGTCCGTCTGTCTGTCTGTCTGTCCGCAGCTATGGTCAGAGTCAGAGACCGTTAAGTACTAGAAAGCTTTAATTTGACATAAATCCATACTAAATATTATAAATGCGAAAGTGTGTTTGTATATTTGTATGTTTGTGTGTTTGTCCGTCTTTCACGCAGTCACGGAGCGACGGATCCACGTGACTTTTGGCATAAAGATAGTTTATGGGCCCGAGAGTGACATAGACTACCTACTCTTTATCCCGGAAAAATGCACAATTCCCAAGGCAACAGCTCGCGATAACCGAATACCACGCGGGCGGAGCGGCGGGCAGAAGCTAGTAAGCATATATATATCTGCAGTCACACCAACAAAGTAGTAAAATAAAAACCTAAAAAAAAAAATTGTGTAACTCCCTTAGGCGTAAAGTGGAGGTGATTTTTTGTGTCCGGCACGCTCTTGGCCGGTCGGTTTTTTTTTTACTTCTATCATACGATCAAACTCCATTAGCATATAATCAGCAGACACGCATGCAATAGATGTTACCGCTGCGCGGGTGTAACAGTCGTAATCGACGGCGCATGTCGAATGACAAGAAAAACATCGCGTTTAGGGTTCCGCAGCAAAAGCCGGTGAAATTACTGGCACTTGAGGTGTCCCATCTTAGGCCTCTAGGTTGGCGACGCATCTGCCATATCATTGGTGTTACAGATGTTTATGGGCGGTGGTGATCTCTTAACCACGCGCCATATAAATCTGCCAAAAAGTTTGTTAATTAATACTTAGTTTTGACGCATTTTTGAGATACATTTTTCATGCAACGTCTTTACTTAGTGCCCATTCAATTATTGGAATTATACCTTTATAGTTTTTGTGGTACTAGTCGTGGCAATGAACTTTTAGGCAAAGTTAGGCGGCAGGTATACCATCAGGAGTCCCACTTGTTTCTTTGTTAAGGGGTGTCAGTCGAATAAAAAAAAATCAAAAACCATGGAACAGGGTAAAAGAAAAAAGTAGTTCAATAAACCCCGTATTCATGGTAAACATTTGTTGAGCAACATTGTTGAATCAACGTGTTCCTAAGCTGTCATGCCACTGCCGTGTTGCCGCTTGAGCGAAAACTCAGCAACACGTTGATTTAACAATGTTGCAGGTGGTAGGACCTTGTGCAAGGTCCGCCCGGCTTGCTACCACCATCTTGCTCGCTAATCCTGCCGTGAAGTAGCAGCGCTTGCTCTGTTGTTTCGGCGTGGAGAGTAAGACAGCCGGTGAAATTACTGGCACTTGAGGTATCCCATCTTAAGGCCTCTAGGTTGGCAATGCATCTAGAATCCCTCTGGTGTTGCAGGTGTCTATGGGCAGTGATGATCTCTTACCATCAGGAGGCTCACTTGTTCGTTTGCCATCCAGTGGAAAAAAAAGATTACTCTAGGTGCCACATGGCAAGGGACTCCATTTCCCAATTTCTAGTGCAAGATAAAATTGGATAGTGTTGGTTGAGAGGCAAAGAAGCGGTGTAGACTTTTGGAAAAGTTTTTTGGCCATAGATTAGTAATACCATGTAATACGCGTAAATGTTTAGAGCGCGTCATTTCAGTTTAGAAAAGCTCTATTATTCTACGGAACCCTAGTATCTAACTCTAGACTCGGCACAGACAATGGTCTCAGACGAACCCGATCGACCGTGAACGCGACAGTTAGACACACATGCAAACACCGGAAGCGATTGTTTTAACTCATTGTATGGCATTATAGCTTATGTCATGTTATATAACCAGAACGGTTGGCTAGAAAGTTTCGGAGTGAGAATACAGAGATGCCTTTAAGTCTTTTTGCATGTGCATATATAATAGTTAAACCGATGTGGTGTCGGGTTAGAATTACACCAGTCCATTTCTTCCGTGGATGTCTTAAGAGGCGACTGAGGATAGGTTAAGGTATACCACAGGCTAGCAACCTGTCACTATAGTATCGTTTAGCTTTTAAGGATACATAAATGTTTGACCTATTTTACCAGGTGAAGGAAAGGGTGGGTGTCGTGTCGTATCAGGAAGTCAAACAGCTGGCCGAAGACCGTGCGCAGTGGCGATTACTCCACCGACAAGAGCATAGCTCTTAAATTTAAGAAGAATAATATGTTTGTTATAAACTGATAAATATGCTGTTTATAGTATTGTGGCGTATTAACCCCAGTTGACCATATATATTGAGATTGTTTTTTTGTATTTTTTATTTCAATTCCAAGTTTATACTTTCACGGTCATCCCGTGAAACCTAAATTGAAAATACAAACTGAAACATAGATGCACAGAAAAACCAGAAAAATAAGACCAACACTGGGAATCGAACCCAGGTCCTCGGCATTCCGTGCCGCGTGCTATACCGCTACACCACTGCTGGTCAACGGCACAGACACGAATTTCAACCATGTTGGTCTTATTTTTCTGGTTTTTCTGTGCATCTATGTTTCAGTTTGTATTTTTATTTTTTATTTTATTTATTTGGGGCATCAACAGCAATACAGTACATTACAATAGGACTTAGGTACTAAAAAGAAAGCCAATAACAGATGTCCACAAAAATACAGTTAGCGAATCATACTTAAAACTTAAAACGTACAATCAGAGACACAACAAATATTATTAGTGAGTGAGTCCACAAGAGTGAGTTAGTATGATCTTATGTGTGTGTGTGTGTGTGCGTGTGTGTGTGTGTGTGTGTGCATGTGTGTGCGCGTTTCGTCTTAGGTACTCCAAAAAAGTCGATTTATCTATTTATAACAAAATAACTTACTTTTTTTCTGTTAGGAAATTCCGTATACGGTTTTTTAGTGTTGCTTTGCTACAGTCAAAGAGGTCAATATTGTGAAAAAGCTTATTGTAATCTCTAAGGACACGGATAAGAGGTGCATTCTGGGCGTACCTCGTGTGAACCAGGGGAACACTGAACAGGAAGCGATGTGTGTGGCGAGTTCGGTAAGTAGGTGTGAAAAACTTTATTTCAGAGAGCAGTGTAGGGCTATCTATACGTCCTGATAGAATGTCGTGCAACACAGAGATATCTAATAACATACGCCGATCCTCGAGACTTAACATAGAGTGCCTTGTGCACGACAAAGAGCAGAAGTTCGTGTCGTGCGGTCCCTCTGACACTTATACTATTTAATACGAGAGCGAGAGGGACCGCACGACACAAACTTGGAGTTTCGTAGCCCTGCTGTTCCCAAATGCGAATGCCCGCATTATTTGGACGCGCAAGCAATAATTATGTAAATAATAACGGTCAGTGGCACGGATTTGTTTAAATAGCTCCGCTGTTGCAACGGTTGTGATATCGCATTGTTGGCAGTACGCGAAGTTGTTGTTGTTTCGTTTCGTTTCAGTACCTGGGCGACCGCTTTGCTCGGGCTAAAACTCGTTAATAAGCGTTTACCCAGAAATAAGACCAGGCTAGATCGCTTTATCATCCCCGAAAACCTCTACATAGCTAATTTCGTCGAAATCGTTGGCCGTTTCAGAGATTCTGTGCCCTTAGTGCAGGCTTTCTCAACCTTTATTTCGACGAGCCTCCCCGAGCCAAAAAATAATATTTTCATGCCCCCCTTCATGTCCGAGGCCTTATTGCCTAACGTTTCTGACAGTCACGATCGCAATCAAATGACATCTTTTGTATGCGAAATCTGTCATTTGGTAGCGATCACGAGCGTCAGAAACATTAGGCAATACGGCCTCCGGTCTCATTTTGAAAACTAGGCAACAGAAGTAGATGAAATTTTGTAAGTATGGACTGGATGTAATTATCTATGCCTGTGGTTTTTCAGATTTTCATATAAATGTGTAATATCAGAATTATAGGAGCTCAAAAGTCGACAAAAAAAAGATGTCAACTTTGCACGAGAATTAAAGACTATCAAAGCATTTTTACAAAAATCGAAAGAACCACAGGCATAGAGAATAGGTATACCTAATGAAGATCTTGATTGTAAAATATCATTGATTTCTGTGCTATACTTTTCGTAAAATATGAGGACAACGAAACCCAAAATTCAACCGCCTAAATCTTGAAAAGCCTACAGCTATCTCGATATACATAAGCGGGAAGCGGAGAAGCGGGAGGGGATGTGCATGGGGGGGATGGCTGCGAGCGCTTATGTCACGCGCGATAAAGACAGCAATATCCCAAAGGAATACCTAACGGGTAATTATTTCATTTCGTGCAAATTGGACGGTTTGTTAAAAAATATAACAAAATATTGTTTTTAATCGCAAACTTCATTTTGGTTGAAAGTTCCTAATTCAAGGATTATAAAAAAAATGAAGGCCATCTTTTAAGATCCATATTAGTGAAGATATGGACCCACAAAACTTTAAGCACCATGGTAATGACATTTTGCATGCTTGGTAATGACCATAGCACATGGTAATGACAAATGTTTCTATCTGCAATTTAGTGAACAGGTTTTAAAGTATCTAAGAATAGTATATTGAGGCTTTTACAGATTATTTCTAAAGCAATACAATATTAGTAAATATTAAAGAAATGAGTTATAGACCATAATACGATTATCATAATGATTTATTTGGATTTCTTTCTCTTCTTACATATCAGTCTATAATAAGTCTTTACAAAACAACATAACTTATGTCGCATAGCACAATAATATATCTATCATTATCATAATACAGTATTTATAAAGGAACATATTATTATTGCTAGGCATCTTACAATAAAAAAAAACAATGTAGCTATTTTTCTTATTTAACAATTAGACTTATTCCAAATGCTTAATAAACGTACATGTAAATTCCTTAACACATTATTTTTAGTTTTGCTTGAGAATGTTGAGTAATATTATCCGAGCTTTCATATTTGGAAGTCAATAATAATAATAATAATAATAATTTATTTATTTTCTCCACCACCAAGTTAGTTTCTTGGCAATTCAGCATGAGTTCGAGCTAGAAATGGTTGTGATCTTTGTATTATTGCAACATTAGAAGAGGAACATAATTTTAATTCATTGTCATTTTCGTCACAATTATCCGGTATTTGTGGCCTGTTTGTTGATATTTGCATGGACGAAGTATAGTATGGACGTGCAGCCTCCATACATAAGATAGTTCCTCGTTGCTTAGTACGAAAAAAGGAACTAGATGTCGCCAGATGTATTGAACCGGTATAATACATAATTTTAGTGGCGACATTGGTCTATTTAGCATGGTGGCAATAATGTTCAACTCTTTAAAGTACCTCTGTGAGTTTACTAAACTTCGTTATGTTGTAGAAGGTAACATCTAGATGGCGTTATATTCCTTCGAGCGCCAAGTTTTGAATTTTTTTCGCAGCAATTACAGAATTGTTCACGATTTACGTGTGTACTAAACTATGGAGTTTTATTTGAATCCGCAATCTGACATATTACGAGGGCTGTTTGAAAAGTACCCGGTTATGGAAAGAAAACACATTTTTTTGTATTTATGCATTTATTTTTCTACGTAGTCACCTTTTAACTCTATACATTTGTTCCACCTATACTCAAGCTTTATTAAACCAACTAAAAAGTATGATTTTGGAAAGTCATTAAAATAGGCCTCTGTGGCGGCAATGACTTCGACATTTGATCCAAATCGCTTACCACCGAGCCATTTTTTTAGGTTGGGAAACAAAAAGAAATCGCATAGGGCCAAATCTGGAGAATACGGGGGGTGAGGCAATAGTTCTTAGCGTAACTGTGCTAATTTAGCCGTCACAACTCTGGACGAATGAGCCGGGGCGTTGTCGTGATGAAACAGTATTTTTTTCTTTTTTTAATGGGGTCGTTTGTCCTTCAACACGGCGTCAAATTCAGCCAATAAATTGGCATAGTACTGCCCTGTTATCGTTTTTACCTTTTCCATGTAGTCAATATGTATAATACCCTGCGAATCCCAAAAAACAGACCTTTCCAGCCGATGGGACGGTTTTTGCTTTCTTTGGAGCAGGTTCACCCGCTAAAATCCACTGCTTCGACTGCTTTTTCATTTCGAGGGTGTAGTGGTGAACCCACGTTTCGTCCACGGTCACGAAACGACGCAGAAACTCTTTCGGGTTACGTTTGAACACGACCAAACACTGCTCCGATAGTCAGTCGGTTCCGTTTTTGCTCCGTCCAATTCGCAATCGTGGACTGAGTCTATCTTTCCAATTTTGTTGAAATCGGAGAGATAAACTCATGGTACAACAGTAGATAGAAATGCCCATTAGGGCATTTACCGTATTATTATTTATTTAGCGTATTAATGGTACAGCTAGAGATGCATCTGTCAAATTATTGAAGAGAAAAACGTGAGACAGATGTATGTGATGACAATACTGTACTGTTTTCGATGATTGTCACATCGCTTACCTGAAATTAGCATAGCTATTTTTTTATCAATGTTCGACCTATTTTTCTATGTTGTTCAGATATATTTGATGTGTTGACCTCTTTGGTTGACTGCTTAGATAAGTGTTTTTTTGACAGCTAAAGTATTTACGTGAATAGTGCCATCTAGATAATAATGTCGGAAAAATCTCAGCTCCGTTTCCCTGGATAAAATGCGTTATTATTTTGCGTTTAGTGCCATCTAGATATAATGTAGTAAAAATCTCAGCGCCATCTAGCATTAACCCTGGATTTTGGCTTTGTTCCGGTGAACGTTTTTTAGTATGGAGAATAACAATCCATACTCTATTTCATCCATGATATTTGTAAGTTTTTTGGCAATTCAGTATGACTCCAGGCAGACATTAGAAGAGGAACACAATCTTAATTCGTCGTCATTATTGTCAAAGTTATCTGGTATTTGAGGTAACAGTTTTTTTCGTAACAATTCTTGTCTATTATCTTGTTTGTTACGCGGCATATTTAGCTACTTCATTCACTGGAACAATAAATATTATAAAAACCTAAAATAATCATGTGATAAATATTACTGGAAAATACAGACTCACCTAAATCAACGGAAGTGTGCACAGATATAACCAGCAAAAATTTAAAAATGCAAGCTCTTAACAGGATTAGTAGAGGTAGTCATTACCATGAAATCATTGTCATTACCGTGGATTGAGAAGGCCACGGCAATCCATGGTAATGACCACCTTGGTAATGATAAAAACCAGAAAATTCCACTTTAGCAAGTATCGTATTACATATTCCAGAATGTTCTACTGATTACATCATAACAAATCAGTTAGGTTATAAGATAAAATACGATTAATAGAAAAATATCGTAGACTTACCGAGGAATGAGACCCACAAGAAAGACAATATTGCTGTGACAAAAACCACGGTACGGCTTTGTAAAAAATATAAAAATTCCTAATTTTGTGCTGCGTGACGTATGTCCATTCTGCCGTCTGAATGGTGACTAGAGGCACGCGGGGGCAGCGGCGGGGTTGGTGTAAAGCTGTTTAGTGAAGAGCTGCATGTCGCGTTATGGTGTGACACGGTGATGATGAGTTTAATAGGAACCAAAATGTAAGCTGTTGCTGTTCAGTGTTTTACACTACGTTTTAATTTGTGCAATCAATAATGTACGTCATAGCTATTAAACTTTTTATGAAAATAGTAGTTTCAGCCGTAAACGTGAATCTAATGGAACATTTTGTTGAAGTTTTACTTAAAACCGGAAAGCGGACACCCCTTGGTAATGACATTTTGGCCCTTTTGATCAAAATAACTTTCACATTACTTTATATATATAAAATTTTAAAAAAGCGCCAGTTAGAAATCATTATTTATTACAAGTTACCTTAATCCACGGTAAAAATCTAACTTCATTTAGATGGTGATATTATCGCGGACAGCTGATTTACACCAAATGAAATAATTACCCTAACGCGGCCGCGCGGCCGGCAGGGAAACTTCTCTTAAATGAATGCAATGTGCTAGAAGCTCAGCGCGCTCTTAATTGATATTCAGTATTCATAGTAACCACGTAGTGTACAATACCGATAGGTTAGTTTCGGCTGCGCAAGCGTCGAAAGAAACCGGTTCGATCGTCTGCTTTCTAGTAGTTCCGGAACCGGACTGTGACGGGACGAGAGATGTTCATATTGGCTCGTATAAAACTGTATAACTAGTCATAAGGGCCGCTTGAACTACATCAGTAAAATGAAATAAAAACATTTAGAAAGTTTTAGAAATTTCACTTTTTTAGTGTTCCGTAGCCAAAATGGCACAAACGGAACCCTTATGGTTTCGCCATGTCTGTCAGTCTGTCTGTATGTCCGTCTGCGGCTTTGCTCAGAGAAAAATTCAGGATGGTAGTAAGTATATCAAACTTACAAGGAAAACTATAGCGGTTAAGTTTTCTTGAGAACTATTAGTAGTTTAAGAGTAAATAGCAGCCTAAGGTATAAAATATACCTAAATACCTTGGAATGTTCCGTACAAAATACGAAATCCTTACAAAATATTACTTATTTTATTCGTAATGGCTACGGAACTCTACTTCGGGCGTATCCGACATGCTCTTGGCCGGTTTTAAGAATCTATTTTTTGCCGAGTGTACTTTTCTTCGCGTGGCGTGGTAATCGGTTATCGCGCGCTGTTCCCTCGGGAACTGTGCATTTTTCCGGGATAAAAAGTAGCCTATGTCGCTCTCGGGGCCCATAAACTATCTCTATGCCAAAAATCACGTCAATCCGTCGTTCCATTACGGCGTGAAAGACGGACAAACATACACACCAACAAACAAACGCACACATTTTGGCATTCATAATATTAGTTTAGATAAATGCGAAAGTTTGTAAGTCTATTTGTTTGTTTGTTACTTCATCACGCTTCACCGCTGAGCAGATTTAGATGAAATGCGGTAAACATATAGTTTGAGCCCCGGGGAAGGATATAGGATAGTTTTTATCCTGGAAAATTTCATAGTTCCAGCGGGATAGTGAAAACCGAATTCTACGCAGACGCAGTCGCAGGTAACAGGCTAGTAAATAAATAAGTAAACAAACAGGACAAGCTAAGAGTATTAAATATATTGACCCGGATAACTCACCTCTTAAATCGAGTTTAGCTCGACATGTTTCGGGCTAATCCGTAGCCCTTCTACCTCGGAGCAACGCGACTCGGCGGCTAGAAACGTATTAGCCCGAATCATGACGAGCTAAACTTGATTTAAGACGTGACTTATCCGGGTCAATATATTTAATATGAGTGAGTCTCACAGTAGTTATATGTTCTAAATAGGAGTCTCTAAAGTACACTGTATTTTTTTGAAATTCTGAGACTTGCCGACAGAAAATCCCAAATGGGACCAAACCCTATGATTATGTCAACACTTGTTCCAGCACAACTCAATCGTGCCAATTTCAACACAACGTCACACAAAACTAGGTTCACAATCGCGAAACCTAAACGACAACCTAAACCCATAATTCAAAACTGGCTCAGTGCGTTGATCGTATGCGCGCACGCATGTTTTAGCTATCAAGATAATTTGAAATTTAGGTACTAGAATTTTAGGTTGAATTTTCCTTGTCGCGCATGTTTCATTATAATTTGTCAACACGGTACAATTGAATGGGTTTCCCACGACAATAAACGGCTGTTAACAGTTATAATGGATGTTTTAATGCTATTTTCACTTTAGTTTAAAGTTAGCAAAGACAGCACGAAGTATAATAATGTCGTAGGGAAATGGTCAAAACAGAGATTTGACATAGAGTACCTATGTATATGTATAATCGAGTCCAAAATGAGGCGAACTAGATTGACAACTGAAAATGTCACCAGACATAGCAAAAAATAAGGGTCCCTAGTTGACTACGGAACCCTTAAAAGAGGGAAAAGGAATAGGCCGATACAAATTTGTCGATATTTATAACCTTTTTGTCTATACGCGGAATGAAAAAAATTGGCATTTTTCTAATTCCACGTATAATTTCGAATAGACGATTTCCATTTGTACAGTCAAGTGCAAAAGTTACATATTTTTAAGTAGTTCGAATAGATACCTACATACCTATTGCACTTAAATGTACAATGGGGATAGGAAAACCTTCGTCAGTTATTAAATTTATTCCTTTACAAAGTCATACCCCCTTATTCATAAAACTTAACAAGCCTATGTTAACTAACAAATGCTTTGTCCCTTTCTAACAAATACAAATGTCGAAGTGACAGATTAGGACAAACGAATTTTAGCGGCATTTTAACTAAAATAGGTTTGATTGTCTTTTATGAATAAGGGGGTTAGACTCTTAGTACCTACCTTTTGAAACCGAAGTACTAAGTAGACAAGTGCATATCAAATTATACTTACTTGACATGATAATAAGGGTCAAAGTATACACCTCTAACATATATTTAGTTTCATATCAATACAAAACCTTTTTAATAAACACCTTCGTGAAAGTTTCAATCAAACAATGTTCTATTTTTAATTGTCAGTGTTTGTCAGTGCCAAGGTGTAGTGGTAGGGTTGCTATGGTCACCTGATTATGTTTAGCAGGTTGACAGGTTGACGCAGTATGTCCTACTCAATCGGTAAAGCAGATTACTAGCTCATACTGAGCAAAGGAAAATAGATCTTAGGGTGACAAACCTTTTTTTACTCCGACTGTACGTACTTAGTGACACTAATATTT
Organism: Choristoneura rosaceana; assembly: GCA_037349165.1. Classification (NCBI taxonomy): domain Eukaryota; kingdom Metazoa; phylum Arthropoda; class Insecta; order Lepidoptera; family Tortricidae; genus Choristoneura; species Choristoneura rosaceana. Next base: position 4,875,215 of record JAZBNJ010000017.1, read on the forward strand.
TAGAGCTGCTCTCAGCAGTAACTGTAATCATTAACCTCAACTCTAATCCCGATACCTACATCTAAACGGTACATGAGGTCAAATCATGGTCAAGCGCAAGTCAACGGCAATGACCTCACATGAACCAAGTATGGTGGACTGTAGCAAGCACTTCACGAGAGTTGACTTTATCTTATAATTATAATAGTTATATGCCCGCGAAATTGTATACGCATCGTTAGATTCAGAAGTTAAATTGTTTTTGCGGGAATTTACGCTCATGGTAATCCCTACTAATATTATAAATGCGAAAGTAACTCTGTCTGTCAGTCAGTCTGTCTGTCTGTTACGCTTTCACGTCGAAACCGCTGAACCGATTTTGATGAAATTTGGTATAGAGATAGTTTAAGCCCCAAGGATCAACATAGGATACTTTTTATTCCGGTAGAGGGCGCCACCACGCGATAACCTAGATCCGCGCAGACGAAGTCGCGGGCATAAGCTAGTTTCTAATAATTTAATATTGACCCATTCACAAATGTTTTTTTTTCTACGTAAATATAAATGAGCATTATTTCTTACAACAGCTTATTTATATCAAAGTTCCAAAAAGAAGTATCTAATTAACCTTAACCTAGGTACTAGTTTATCTATCTATCTTAGGCCTCTAGGTGGCAACACATCCGCAATCCCCATGGTGTTGCAGGTGTCTATGGGCGATGGTGATCTCTCACCATCAGGAGACCCACTTACTCGTTTGCCAAGTTAAAAGTTTGAAGTCTGTTTTTTTCAGATCAGCACGATTTTTTTTTTATTCGACTGGAAGGCAAACGAGCATATGGGTCTCCTGGTGGTAAGAGATCACCACCGCCCGTAAACATCTGCAACACCAGGGGTATTGCAGATGCGTTGCCAACCTAGAGGCCTAAGTTGGAATACCTCAAGTGCCAGTAATTTCACCGGCTGTCTTACTCTCCGCGCCGAAACACAAATAGTGCAAGCACTGCTGCTTCACGGCAGGATTAGCGAGCAAGATGGTGGTAGCAATCCGGGCGGACTTTGCACAAGGTCCTACGAGCCAGGAGGAGTGATAGAAGCCCATCAGGTAGACGACTATAGGACCACTCCTGTACCACTACCATGAGTTTACAGTGACTACTCGATAGCGACGGCGTAAATTATTTGTAGAGGCGCTCTACAATTCTCCATACAAATAATTTACGCTGTCGCTATCGAGTACGGTCACTGTAAACTCATGGTCGTGGTACAGATGGCTATAGTGCTGAGGCATCAACTTCAAATTAGTACCTACATTAAGGTTAAATAGGAGAGAAAGGAGAATTATATAACCTAACCAACAAAAAGTTGGAAAACCCCCCACTTTGTCATTTTAAAGTTCAATATCTCAAAAACGGCTTAACCGATTTTGATGAAACATCTCTAAGAACCATCGCTAGAAAACCTGCTATCAAATAAAAAAAACACATTCAAATCGGTCCACCCGTTTAAAAGCTACGGTGCCACAGACAGACACACAGACACACATAGCGGTCAAACTTATAACACCCCTCTTTTTGCGTCGGGGGTTAAAAAGACGCGGGCCGTAGTTTGGCGACCCCTGGTGTACGGTATAGAAACCTTCAGGGCTATTTCGAAACTCGAATATCGTGTCGTACCATCCCTCTCGCTCCCGTGTTAAATAGTATAAGCGTCAGAGGTACCGCACGACACGAACTTCGAGTTTCGTAGTATAATAATAATAATAATTTATTTATTTATTCAGACAACAAAGATCCATAAATTATTAGTAATTAACTTATAACTATGTTAGTATACATATTGGACAAGTGATAGTGTGCTATTAATTAAATTTTGCATTATAGAGCACTCATCTCTTACAGCTATCATCTTCAGGAGGCTGTTGTTGCTGCCACGTATTCTTGTCAGAAGCGATGCCTTTTTTTTTCGTATACATGTCGGCGGCCGATCGTAAAATCCGCCAGATCATGAAATTCCAAGGCATATCATAAACGCCGCCATTTCACGATTTGGCTAGTTTAGGCAGATCATGAAATTCCTAGGCATATCATGAAACGCCGCCATATCGTTTCTGACACTTCGCCGGCCGCTGCCGCGGCACGCTCGCTTCGCTCGCTCGGCTCGTGCGTAGTGGTCACTATTCATACTAACCACTCCTCGCTTCGCTCATCGTACCTATTTTTTTCTTTTTTTCAGCATATCACGATATGCCCGGTATAAAGCTAGGAATATCGACGAATGCGTTGCTCTAATCTATCTGCCGTATTGTTTCTCAGGCACATCGTGATATGCCTGGCCATCTTTTAGGCATATCATGAAATGGCGCCATTTCATGATGTGCCTAGGAATTTCGTGATCTGGCGGATTTTACGATCGGCCGCCGACATATATACCCTTTCTTAATTGCTGACGCGACCGAACCCGAGGGTTAATGCTAGTAATGAGTAAGCTTTTAATTCCTTTATCAAGGCATTACAGCCTCATTTCCCCCAGGCCCTAATTAATACCTCGTTTAGTTTATCTCAGTCTTTATCCGTCGGATAACTGTTTGCCGACGGATTTAGTTTTATTATCTTGTAGTTTGAACTAGTTCAGGTGAAATTAGTACGGGTATGTGTGACAGATCTGTTTTCGTATACAGCCCGTGTTTTATGTGAAATACTATTATCTACTAACTAGCTTTTGCCTGCGGCTCCGCCCGCGCGGTATTCGGTTATCGCGCGCTGTTAACTCGGGACCTGTGCATTTTTCCGGGATAAAAAGTAGCCTATATCACTCTCGGGCCCATAAACTATCTCTATACGAAAACTCACGTCGATCAAAACAAACACATAATATGCCTGTAACTTGGCTCTCATTTCACATTTATGTTTTGATGGAATCATATATTATTTATGCACGTTTTGCTGTGTTGATCATCAATTCTCAACGAATAAAATAGTTGGTTGATTCTCAGATGAACAAGAAACTAACTAACACAAAAGAACCATGATTGTACTATTCATAATATACAAAGGGGAATTTCAGTCATCGAATCTTTACAATTCTAACCATAGCAAAATACACTTTTTACTGTGATTCTAACTGTCTATAGAAATTACGTCAAACAGCCACTTGAATCTCACTGGCTGAACAAAAAAACGCTTTGTAACTCCGCAACCGTTAAAAAAACTACACATCCTATTGCAGGGATGTGAAATAACGATTACGAAAATACTCGGTTTAACCGGTTTTGTAAAGTTACTCGATTGATTAATGATTAAAGAACGTTTGTGATTTCATTGTTTTTCGGCAGAAATGTTTTTTTAATATACTTAGAAAACCTACAATTTATTTTTATTTTTACTAATGTTCCATCTATTAAAATTAAAAATCCGAATATATTACGTATGTATACCTACAGTAGTGTAAAGTAGCGTAAAAATGTATGGAACAAAAAAATCGATTGATAAAAAAAAAATCTTTAAGTTTTTTTTTATTACAATGTCACATCCCTTCCTTCTTCTCTTTTAAAATATTGCTTTTCTGTCCTAATTAATAGGACAATTTCGCCGGTGTCAAAGTCCTCTCTTTGAGAGGGACGTTGTACGGTGATTGTAGTTTTTGCAACTTGATAGTAAAATTCCAGAAACCACGTGGAGACAACTTGCGCATTAAAAAATGTCAGACACGAGAGCAATATAGAATTTTGTGATCACTGTTAAGGTTAATGGCCGCATAAAACACTAACAAAATTATACTTCAACTAGCCAAAGAAACAGAAATAGCAAAATTAGATATTGTCTACATCCGCCATGTTCGAATGCTACAAATCGAATCATCACATCCCTACCTGATTGTCGATGGACCGCGTCAACCTAATTGACAGCTAACGGAAGTGCCAATGAACTTGACGGGAAGCGGACGTTCTTATTTTAAAAGTCGAAATGTCAAGCGACGTTTCGCTGTCTATGGAATCGGGGTTTTTCGGGGAGATTTTGATTAAGCTAGCAACATTCGATAGGATTAGTTAGTAGTTCGATAGGGTTGAAGCCATGGCGGCCTAGTGGTTTGCTCTGCTCAAGCAGAGGGTCGTGGGTTCAAATTCAAACCCCGGCTCGCACCTCTGAGTTTTTCGAAATTCATGCGCGGAATCACATTTGAAATTTACGACGAGCTTTGCGGTGAAGGAAAACATCACGAGGAAACCTGCACAAACCTGTGAAGCAATTTAATGGTGCGTGTGAAGTTTCCACCGCACTGGGCCCGCGTGGGTACTATGGCCCAAGCCCTCTCATTCTGAGAGTAGGCCTGTGCCCAGCAGTGGGACGTGGTATTCTGCCTCTTCGCAGAAATTCATTTGGCCGATAGGCTGGGATGATGATGATGATGATTGACACAATTTTTTAAACTTACTTTGCCACCGGTTATATCCAGTTTTCACCACTCATTTCACATTGCGTATCTGAAAAAAAAAACAATATTAATCAAGTTGTTCAGTTATCGGCCCTAGAAAGAGAGTCGTACCTAGTAACCTATCAAATACACACTTCGTTTACGCCCGCTATGTTTTGTCAGTATGTGTATTTTCCCGTTCACAAAATAAATAAGTACGTCTCGATCGCGTTCGCGTCAAAATCTCAATTTGTATAGAAACACGGACAGCGCCTCTAGCGGAAAGTTTGCGCAACAACTTTTGTGAGTGTAGGTTTGCTGCATATACTCCAATTCAATAGAATCTGACAATACTGTAGACACTTCCAGCCTACTAATATGAACACCGGGCTGCCTAAGGCTTTGCGATGTGACTATTATTCTTTTTTGATTCCTTTTAGATGATAATTGCAACAACAGGGACATATACATATAATCAAGTGTGCCCACGTTAGGGTGTGTTAAATGTGTAGAAAATTGACAGATTCTATTGAATTGTAAGTACTTTAAACTATTTCGTCCGCGTATCGTAACGAAAACGGGCGACGACGCCGCACCGTGGACATGTGGCGGCTACGTATCGACGATCGAACGCTCGATTTACGTCTTCGAATAGTAAACGAATGTTTTGTGAAAACGCCACACTAGAAACACAGATATTGGCGCTGGGGACTGTACAGAGATGAGCAGGCGCGCATTATCTAATTCTCATGATTCAATTCGCACAAATCTCAATGTGGAGATCTTATTATCTTGAGTAAGTCGGGGCGACAATGCCCACGCGTTGCATTCCTCGTTGACCACAGATATAGATTACATTAGATAACGCAAACACTGTATGTAATAAATCTGTATGAAAACCAACCGTGACACTTTTTTATATCTACTGTAACGTCTCAAGAGCGAATTAGCGATGTGTATTCCCCGATGTCCGCGCAAAATCGATTCAAATGCGCCGCCCGCCCGCGCCGTGGGGCTCGAGTCTGTCACTAGTCATGCTTAGTCAGTTAGCGGTCAGTCTTTGTATGGGCCAACCCCGACGTTCGGTCAGGGTTCGGACACGCGAAGTTGATGCATTTGCGTAATCTAGTGTAATCTATATCTGTGTCGTTGATTTATTGTGATAATGCGCACATTGCGCGCGGTATGTGTGTATGTGTTTACATATGTAACTTCTGCAAAGCATAACCTAACCAACAAAAAGTTGAAAACCCCCCGACTTTGTTACTTCAAAGTTCAATATCTCAAAAACGGTTGAACCGATTTTGATAAAGCATGTCTGAGAACCATTGCTAGAAAACCTGCTTTTAAACAAAAAAACTGCATATTGATAGTGATATATTTTATGTAACAAATCTGGCAGCTGAAGTTTGTTTACATTTTGTTTTACTTACACTAAGAACATTTATTTTTTGCATGCCTACTTCTATAAGGTAATTGACATTATTGATACTAAATTGAAATTCAAACTTTATCACCGCCTATTATGACATAATGTTACGCAAATAAATATATTTCATTTCATTTCATTTCATAACAACCTAAAAATATACAAAAATATAAAATAAATAAATAAAAGTATATATATCGTGACTACTTTTAAAAAAAGTCGTATCTCAAAATCGATATATTTTTGAGTGAACTTTATGTACATTAGTTCAAGGTTCAATTTTGTGAACGCATCATTTTGAGATACGAGATTTTTTCAAAGTAGTGACGATATGCCAATGCTTCTATCCTTCTTATTATTGTTTCTGTGGGTAAAACTTTCCCTAAAAGGCGGGTAAAAGCTTATTCGACCTGCGCATACGCCTCTACAATTTTAATTAGGAGTCACGTACCGCATGCCTAATGATCATTCTAGCACCTGGGACAAGTGAAACGGAAATTTATTGATATTGATATTATTTATTGATATTACTTCACTTTGCTTCACATCATCATCATCATCCCAGCCTATATACGTCCCACTGCTGGGCACAGGCCTCCTCTCAGAACAAGAGGGCTTGGGCCATAATTCCCAGGCGGGCCCAGTGCAGATTGAGAACTTCACACGCACCATTGAATTGCTTCGCAGGTTTGTGCAGGTTTCCTCACGATGTTTTCCTTCACCGCAAAGCCCGTGGTAAATTTCAAATGTAGGTAATTCCGCACATGAATTTCGAAAAACTCAGAGGTGCGAGCCGGGGTTTGAACCCACGACCCTCTATTTGAGAGGCGATAGGTCCAACCACTAGGCCACCACGGCTTCACTTAACGTCATTGTTATATTATAAATTTGTCACAAAAAATATATTGCGACGATTTCGTTATTGGTGAAATTCACGATTATTTAATTTACACAACCATCCACTGAACAATTATAATAACTTTTTTTGTTGCCCCATTATTGCACAAAAAAGTTCACAGACGCGTGTCCCAAGCGGATGGCACTCGCGCTCGCACTGGTCCCAACCGGTCCGAGATATCGTGTCCGTAAGCAGTGTCTATGTGTACGTTGCTCGAGCGCACTTGTATGAAGATTGACTTCTGAACTATCTGTGTTTTGTACTCTAATGGACAGTACAGCGACAATTTGTAATCATATACGGAACCCATTTTCTTCTTCGGGCACGAAAACATAAAAACCCACAACTTGCCTACATAACCCTTCCCTTAATTCAGTGATACCAGTTTCTCAACACAAATTTACCTACCAAAAATACTTCGATAATTATTGCCTATTTGGCACCGTTAGACGATTTATGCGATAACTTTGTCGGTTGAAGGCCTAGTTTGGACCGGTCAAGCGTGACTGTTTTCTCTTCGGGATGGACAACTAGTTATTTTTTTACTGACCTTGGGCAGCGAGCTTAAACGATATGGTATTGGATCGCAGTTTTAATAATGGCCATAATAATTTCTACTTTCTTTCAATGCCCAACAAGGAAATTGATCACGCTAATACTGTACTTTTAGGGTTCCGTACCTCTAAGGCTTATTTTATTATAAAGTCAATGATTATATCATGGACATGGACAGGGATATTTGGAAATAATTAGAGATGGGCCGAATATTCGTTTTATATTCGGTATTCGGCATATTCGGCAGCTTTACCGAATATTCATATTCGGCCGAATATTCGGCTGAATCACCTAATATTCGGCAAAGTGATACTCAAAGTTTTTACTGGTATTGACCCGTGTATTATCATGATTTGAGTGTACAGTGTAATGAGGTAAGTATTTTAGAGTATATCTGTAAGTAAGTATTTTAGTGTGTATCTGGGTCTGGCGGCTATCCGCGCGCTTAGCGTAAACAAGTTTAGACCTGTATTTGGGCGACGGAACGGAATCAAATGTACCGAATATTCGGCCGAATATTCGGTTCGGTAAAAGTTTTACCGAATATTCGGCCGAATGTTCGTATTCGGTGAAACCCATGTTCGGCCCACCTCTAGAAATAATTCCGATTCGCATAAGCGATTCCTTCAAATAGCGAACCTACTGTGTTAAAAATAAAGTTGTGTTAAATACTTGTAATGTACATAGATATCATTTATAAATATTAAGAATCTGTTTTAAAAAAAAAACCTCATTGAGTTTCTTACCGGATTTTTCTCAACAGAGGTTTTTCCGAACCGGTGGTAGATTTTTTCGACGTTCATAAGTGCTTGTTATAGCCTAAATTGAATAAAGAGATTTTGACTTTGACTTGACTTTGAAAAAAGAAAAAAACGGAAACCTGTACTTGGGATCCAGATCAAAGTTCAACTGCAATAAGTAAACAAAATATTTTTTAAACGACCTAAAATCTCCCTTAATTCCGGGAATTTCTAATATCCTGGCAACATTAGACAAAATCCGTCACACTTCGAAGTTTAAAATAAATAGAACGTTATTTATTACCAGCCAGTTGTAACGTTAGCATCTCGAGATTTTCTTGACCTTGTGTTCCGAAGCGGTACCGGAAATTGGGTCAATCGGCCACAGCCCGGCTAGCTCAGTCGGTAGAGCATGAGACTCTTAATCTCAGGGTCGTGGGTTCGAGCCCCACGTTGGGCGAATACGTTTTTGCTTTTTTTTTTTTTTTTTTTTTTTTTTTTTCCTAAATAAATATCTCACTTCTGTGTATGGCAAACTAGAAATATAAACAAACATTTAATACGTGTTGCCACGTTCAAGTATTTTACGCTAAAAAGGTACTATTACTGAGTGACTGACAAACAGACAGACAGACAACGCACGGTCTAAACGGGTGACAGTCTTTACCGGCCCGGCTAACACCGACATGTAAATACCGGCCCTGTTTTTCGTGTACTCGCCCATAGAAGCTCCTGTCAGTTTGTATGGGCGTGTACACAAAAAACAGGGCCGGTATTTACATGTCGGTAAAGACTGTCACCCGTCTAAACCACTGGTGCTACAGACTTAATTTGGCATACATGTACTTAGCTTTTGTATCAATCAACTAAGGAGGGCTCTTTCGAAATTCCCACTGAACAGCCAAATATCTAAACTCGGTTTGTTTTTTGTAGGCGATAATCTCTGAAAACTACTGAGCAGATTTTAAAAATTCTATCACCAATAGAAACCTACACTAGCCCTAATTAGGTATATCGTACTTACTTAAAAAAAAACTCGTATCTCAAAATCGATATATTTTTGAGTGAACTTTAGGAGCATTATTTCAAGGTTCAATTTTGTTGACGTATCGTTTTGAGATACGAGATTTTTTCAAAGTAGTGACGATATGTCAAATAAACATTTTCTTTCTTTCTAATTGATAGACTACTTTATCTCCGGGAAATTTAACACAAACTGTTGTAGTGACGTCATAAAATGTCGCGTCGTCTAGTCTAGTCGGCGTCTCGAATCCCACGTTTCTTCGAAACGTCAATAATTTCCTATGTGTTGTCTATTTGTCATCATCATCATCATCTCAGCCGTAGGACGTCCACTGTTGGACATAGGCCTCCCCCATAGACCTCTAGTTGCTTCGGTTGGCAGCGGCCTGCATCCACCGTGAACCCGCGGCTTTAACTAAGTCATCCGTCCATCTCGTTGGTGGACGTCCCACGCTGCGCTTGCCGATCCGCGGCCTCCACTCGAGAACTTTTCGGCCCCAACGGCCATCTGCTCTCCGTGCTATATGGCCCGCCCATAGCCACTTCAACGAGCTAATTCTCTTAGCTATGTCGGTGACCCTTGTTCTTCTACGTATCTCCTCATTTCTGATTCGATCTCGTAGAGTTCGTCTATTTGTAATTATTTGTAAATGTAAAGTACACTTCAATAGAATCTAACAATTTTCTACACATTTAACACACCCTAACGTGGGCACGCTTGATTATATATGTCCCTGTTGTTGCAATTATCATCTAAAAGGTATCAAAAAAGAATAATAGTCACATCACAAAGCCTTAGGCAGCCCAGTGTTAATATTAGAAGGCTGGAAGTGTCTACAGGATTGTTAGATTCTATTGAATTGGAGTATATTATTTGTTCCTCAGTAAATTGCATCTCAGACGTGAGTAGTTATCCGGGTCAATATATTTAATATGATTTTTCGCCTCTATGAAAACTCTCATTGTCTCATCGTCTATGGTTCATCAATAATAATAATAATATGTAATAATAATTCATTTATTTCAAGAACAACATAGGTCCAAATTTAAATACATACAATTCTAAGTTAATAAGCAAAATTCAAAATGGTAAAAACAATCCCACTGTATCTGCCGATTGACCAAAGCTGTCATCAGATCCAGCGGCTCCGAAACCATGACAATATTGATAACGCCACAATGCTCGGAAACATCAGCACATTGTCCGCCATCCATTGTGGCTTTCCAAGAAGACTTGCTGACGTATAGAAACAATACCTTTGTCAATTAAAGCATCAGAGTTGTGCGTGACGGTGATATGCTATAAGCCCCAGCCGCATCCTGAGCACGGTCGCTCACCGCTGGGACAGCCCAGTAATAAAACATTGGCTGAGCCTACACGCACCAGTTGTTGATAGACTTAAGTTGTTTATATAGGACTTGTACTGTACTACTAACCCTTACATACTTATTCATAAAACTTAACAAGCCTATGTTAACTAACAAATGCTTTGTCCCTTTCTAACAAATACAAATGTCGAAGTGACAGATAAGGACAAACGAATTTTAGCGGCATTTTAACTAAAATAGGTTTGATTGTCGTTTATGAATAAGGGGGTTAGTCTATAAGAGTGACTGTATCTACTAACAAAGCTATGGACTTTAATCTGAAATTATTATTATTATTATTATTATAAGCAATAACCTAACCTAACCTAACCAATAAAACCGGCCAAGAGCGTGTCGGACACGCCCGCGATATGGTTCCATAGCCATCACGAAAAAAATTAGTCATATTTTTCTAAGCATTTCATATTTTGTACGGAATATTCCAAGTTTAGGTATATTTTATACTTAGGTTGCTATTTACTCTTAAACTACTAATAATTCTCAAGAAAACTAAACCGCTATAGTTGCCTTTGATATTTACTACCATCCTCAATTTTTTCATCCCATCCACCGGTTTAGATTTTAGAGGGTGGAGGGACGCTCGATTTTAATGAAAATTTGCACTTTAAAGTTGAATATTTCGCAAACGACAACTCTGATATCTGCCGACACGAATCAAAAATCGTTTTAGCAACCCCCTGGTGCTTTTAAAAGACCTATTTAACGATACCCCACACTACAACATTGGATGAGAAAAAAAGTCACCCCCACGTGTATGGGAGGTAAGTTCTCCAAAAATATATTTTTTAATTTTCTATTGTACCATTTTGTCGGCATAGTTTACATAATATTATATTCGTGCAAAATTACAGCTTTCTAGCATTGATAGTCCATGAGCAAAGCCGCGGACGGACAGACAGACAGTCAGACATGGCGAAACTATAAGGGTTCCGTTTTTGCCATTTTGGCTACGGAACCTTAAAAATTTATGATTTGTTTTTTTATGGATCATAGCTACATCATATCAAAAGGCTGTTCGAAGTCTATGCCTAGGCTCGTAATTAATTCCATGCTGCTCCGGAGCCAGAACGAAAGTGGAAAGCACTTACGTGCGAAGTGAAAACGACATGACTCATGATACTGCCTTGCTACAACCCTCGCGGTACAAAGCCTGATCAACTTACAAAAGTTAAAAGCCGGTGAAATTACTGGCACTTGAGGTATTCCATCTTAGGCCTCTAGGTTGGCAACGCATCTGCAATACCCCTGGTGTTGCAGATGTTTATGGGCGGTGGTGATCTCTTACCACCAGGAAACCCTCTTGGTGGTTTGCCATCCAGTCGAATAACAAAAAAAAAGTTGAAAAATAATTTTTCAAAATATCATTTTCCGAGTTCCGTAATCAAAATTGCAAAAACGGAACCCAGTCTCGCCATGTCTGTCTGTCTGTCCGTCGGCGGCTTTGCTCAGGGACTATCAATGTGACCCCCGACGCAAAAAGAGGGGTGTTATAATGTATGTTATGGATGTTACGTGTCTGTCTGTGGCACCGTAGCTCTTAAGGGTGAAGACCAAAAAGTTACACACCGTTAAAGCTGTGTTAGCACGTAGTTTTAGTTTCCATTAACTTTTTCCATTGTGACACGAAAATTAATCATACATTTGTATGGATATTTTTTTTAACGGTGTGTAACTTTTTGGTCTTCACCTTTAAACGGGTGGACCGATTTGAATGCGGTTTTTATTTGATAGCAGGTTTTCTAGGTTCTTTCTTAGACATGTTTCATAAAAATCGGTTCAACCATTTTTGACATATTGAACTTTTTTCCTTTCGAAGTACGAAACCCTAAAAACTTGTAATAACGCGACATATTGCCTTGACAACTGCACCATCGTCTCATGGGACTACAAACTCCAGACGATGACTAGACAAAGGGCTTCAGAACTCATATTATCCCCCTTCTAACTTCCAAGAATTGTTTTCAGCGCTGACTCACAGCATGACGAATGAAAATAACTTGATGCTACTGAATTGTGTGCTAGATGCTGTTTTTGCGGATATTATATATGCATTCGCTTAGAACATTCGTAAAGATTTATTGAATAATGTATCAACATCGTATTTTAGCGGAAGAGTCCCCTGTGCGCTCGCGTCCCCACACAAACGTATTTTCGTTCTAATTTACAAGCAGCACTACAAATCATAATCTAACCAACAAAAAGTTGGAAAACCCCCGACTTTGTCACTTTAAAGTTCAATATCTCAAAAACGGCTGAACCGATTTCGATGAAACATATCTAAGAACCATCGCTAGAAAACCTGCTATCAAATAAAAAAACGCACATAGTTCGACAGCTCTTTTGAAAAGATAGTAAGGGTTCTCAAATACTTTTTTATTAAGTAAACATTTCCGGAAATAATCGCTCCCAAAGTAGCAAACATTGTGCCCCCCCCCCCCCCTCTATCTTGTAAACAGTTTGTCCAAAAAATATGGAAAGTTAACGCTTAATAAATACTTTCAATGAAAATTGGTTTCAACATGGTCGGATATATTTACCGTTTTTGAGTTATTGCCGAAAAACTGCGCTTCTCAACAAACGGACGTAAGTGCCGTGAAGATACGCTCTTTTTCTGGTAATAGATTTTAAGAATGTAGTGTTTTAATGAGGGCTATCGCGAATGAATTTTCCGCTAGAGGCGCTAGTGTAGCGTGAGGTCAACGAAATGTCAAATCTCATAGTTTTTGGGTGAGCTACGCGGGTTTATTTATAATTAAAATAATTTTGTGAATATTTTGCATTATCTGAAATTAATTATGGCAATTATGCGATAAGGGGCAATGAACGTCTGTAATTTGAGATATTTTTGTCTTTCGAAAACTTTAGTCCTTCCTTTTTTTCGAACAAAACGGGATTACGCAATACTGTGGTTGCTCGATATGTTTATGGTACTGTTTTACGATGTATTGAATATGATTTTAATATAAACTTTGTTTTCACGGCCGTTATAAAAGACTTTTAAAAACCTCACGCAGCAGTGGCGCCATCTAGTGAGAGAAAAAACGATAGCCCTCATTGTGTTATAACGCACATAATATTACTTGATGTTTTTCGCAATGGCTACGGAACCCTATCTTGGGCGCGCATGTCAGACACGTTCTTGGCCGGTTTTTTTTCTGTACGCGTGATAATGTAATGGTGAACTTGATTGATTAAAAAACGAAAGAAAAAATAAATAATTTTGTTTATAACAGCAGTGATACGACTCAGGTCACACCCACACACAATAGCCGTGTCTTCGATCACATCTAATACGTACACGACTGCACCTCAAGGGGTTTCCAGTCCAGTCCGCATTGCGCCAACATAATATATAGGTCAAGGGGAGACTTTATGGGTTTCGGTAACTCAGGGATCTTCGTAAGCTGAAGTACAATTCAATAGAATCTGACAATTTTCTACACATTCAACACACCCTAACGTGGGCACGCTTGATTATATGTCCCTGTTGTTGCAATTATCATCTAAAAGGAATCAAAAAAGAATAATAGTCACACCACAAAGCCTTAGGCAGCCCGGTGTTCATATAAGTAGGCTGGAAGTGTCTACAGGATTGTCAGATTACATTGAATTGGTATAGGCTGCCTGGTTAAGATTGTTGTATTTTTTATTTCAATTCCAAATTTTTGTTATTTTACGGTCATCCCGTAAAACCTATATCATACGTAAGGTATACCTATATGTCTTCATTTGATTGGTTAGTAACGATATCTCTTGTACGGGTGAGCGGTTAGTTCCGATGGAGTGCCGAAAAAGTTTCTCGATGAGAGCTACAGCATAGATGTCGCTAGTGTCGCTGCTTAAGTGGCTAAATAAAGACAAACAAACTGAGACATGTGGTGCATAGGAGAAATTCGTGTCTGTACCGTTGTTCAGCGGTGGTGTAGCAGTATAGCACGCGGTACGGAATGGGGACCTGGGTTCAATTCCCAGCGCTGGTCTTATTTTTCTGGTTTTTCTGTGCATCTATATCCAAAATTTCTGTTTGTATTTACGATACTAGTGCCTGGTATTTGATTGAAACATGTTGCACCCCCAGATCAACAGTGCATCTCAAAATAATGCACTATTTAAATTTGTCGTTCTAGAAATTAAATCCATACTTAATATTATAAATGCGAAAGTGTGTTTGTATGTTTGTGTTTTGTCCGTCTTTCACGCCGTAACGGAGATATGGATAGACATGATTTTTGGCATATAGTTTATGGGCCCAAGAGTGACATAGGCTACTTTTTATCCCGAAAAAATGCACAGTTCCCGAGGCAACCGCGAGCGATAACCGAATACCACGCGGGCGGAGCCGCGGGCAAAACCTAGTATTAAATATATTGACCCGGATAACACGTCTTAAATCGAGTTTAGCTCGACACGTTTCGGGCTAATCCGTATTCGTATTCGACCACTCGGGCGGAGCCGCGGGCAAATGCTAGTTATAATTATATACATACACACTTAAATACATATTAAACACCCAAGACCCAAGAACAAACATTCGTATTTTTCATACAAATATCTGCCCCGACACGGGAATCGAACCCGGGACCTCAAGCTTCGTAATTAGGTTCACTTATTAAAAAATATCACAAATTAAGGACCTTTACGCTGTTTAAACGCTAACAATTAATTATCTTAAGTCATGATTATCTTTTAAATAATAAGAGTAAAAGCCACTAGTGTCTTAGAGAAATCATCTTCATTTGACCCGTAGATTATCACCTTAAAGTTTTTTTTATTTTTTTCATTTCACTGGATGGTAAACGAGCAAGTGTACCTCCTGATGGTAAGAGATCACCACCGCCCATAGACACCGGGGGGATTGCAGATGCGTTGCCAACCTAGAGGCCTAAGATGGGATACCTCAAGTGCCAGTAATTTCACCGGCTGTCTTACTCACCACGCCGAAACGCTAGTGCAAGTACTGCTGATTAACGGCAGGATTAGCAAGCAAGATGGTGGTAGCAATCCGGGCGGACCTTGCACAAGGTCCTACCACCTACAAAGTTAATAATAATAATAAGATATTTATTATAGTTTGCTTACAATGTCTACATACATAGGTACATAACAAATAATAAGTAGGTACAATCAAACTATCAAAAGGGGAAGGGAATAGGGAAAGGGAAGGGGATTGTAGTTAACGGAGATATCAAAAATAACACGATGTATAATGATAAATTAAATTATACCAGTGACGTCATATCTCAAAATAGAACATGTATGAATAAGGCAAATAACATTCGCGTGACCATCCCCACCCTTTAGTCATGGGGTGGGAGACATACCCGTGTATATTGCGTCACTGCCGCACCCTCCTTAACTGAGATGGGTTAAAATAGCGCCCGGCTACCTGCCACACTCAGAGCGGTCACTTAAATGTCTCTACTCATTACACCATACCACCGTAATAGCAACGTGTCAGGCAAAAATATATTCTTTTTAACACCCGACGCAAAAAGAGGGGTGTTATAAGTTTGACCGCTATGTGTGTCTGTGACTGCGTGACTACGTCTGTTACTACGTTTGTTTGGAGAATGGAACGAAGGGACTTTTCTTAAGGCGTAGTTTTTAAATTGAAAATACAAACTGAAATATAGATGCACAGAAAAACCAGAAAAATAAGACCAACACTGGGAATCGAACCCAGGTCCTCGGCATTCGTTCGGCGTAGTTTTTAAGTTAACATTTTCACAAGCTTTTATTTTAGTTTCACCTGTCCCGTAGTCTGTCTGTGTGTAATCAAATCTTGCAAGATAAATTTGACCAACTTCCAGTAGTCAGATTGGCTTAAAATTTGGAGTACTTACGAGTATGGGAATCGTGTGACAATGCAATAATCTATACTCCAATTCAATAGAATCTAGCAATCCTGTAGACACTACCAGCCTTCTAATATGAACACCGGGCTGCCTAAGGCTTTGTGATGTGACTATTATTCTTTTTTGATTCCTTTTAGATGATAATTGCAACAACAGGGACATATATAATCAAGCGTGCCCACGTTAGGGTGTGTTAAATGTGTAGAAAATTGTTAGATTCTATTGAATTGTACTTTAGTAGTGACATGATGTGACATGATATGATATTGTAACGGATAACTCACGTCTTAAATCGAGTTTAGCTCGACATGTTTCGGGTTATTTCGAAACCCTTCATCACTGGAGCACGCGACTCGGGGGCTGCTGCAACACGCGCACCAAACATGAAACAATGCATAAGCTAAACTCGATTTAAGATGTGAGTTATTAAACGATGCGATTATATTAACGACTCGCGCATGTGCGAAGCGCGCCAGCCCCTATTACGTGATTAATTTTGACCAATAGAAAGCACTATTACTTGTGACAGTGGCTTGTAATTGTTTGATTAGTTTTGTTTTTGAAGTTGTATTTTTAGTGTTCGCCCTTAATATTCGCATATTCGCGTCCTAAATATTCGCATTTCACATATCGCTTTCGCGAATGTGATAGAAATGACATTCGTGACACACCTAGTTGAAATCATGCCTAGATCGGGCCCCGAGTTCAGTAGCTACGACGTCACAAGCATAACACATGTCGGCGGCCGATCGTAAAATCCGCCATATCACGAAATTCCTAGGCATATCATGAATCGCCGTCATTTCATGATTTGGCTAGTATTGTATTTTATTGTAAAACTCTTTATTGTACATAAAACACATGAAAATAACAGAACACAGGACTAGACTAGAACTAGTTTAGGCAGATCATGAAATTCCTAGGCATTCCCCCTGATCAAATCCTACAAGAATTTAAAAATGTGCTTAGTGTGTGCATTTTTTTAATGCTTGGGTCCTCATTCATCTTTGCCGCCCCGGGCTTCTGACGGGCTTAGTCCGCCACTGATGTCACGATGTGCCCGGTACAAAGCTAGGAATATCGACGAATGCTTTCCTCTAACTAATCGATCTGCCGTATTGTTTCTCAGGCAAATCGTGATATGCCTGGCCAACTTTTAGGCATATCATGAAATGGCGCCATTTCATGATGTGCCCAGGAATTTCGTGATCTGGCTGATTTTACGATCGGCCGCCGACAGACATACGCCCCAGATGCGATGTAAGAAACTTAATATGAGCAACTCGATCTGACCACAGGCACAGAATAACTTATCCACAGGCCACAAACTAGATCTATCGAAGTTAGCGCGTTTTTTATTCGACTGGATGGCAAACGAGCAAGTGGGTCTCCTGATGGTGAGAGACCACCGCCAATAGACACCTGCATGCGACCCTTGGAAGATGGTTAAATTAGTTACCTTAGATTCCGTTACATAGTTAGTTTACACACAGGTCGACCTAATAAAAGCATGTTAAAAATATTGTGACCAGTATAATACGAATAGCGGTGCTCTCTGATTTCGGTTTTCGACGTTATTGAAAATAATATTTTATGAAAACATAATATTTTATGAAAATAAAAATAAAATTAAAGCATTCAATATTCTACTTTCCATAAGCGGGTGAGCAAAGTGATTGTTTGTAGTTCTGAATTGTGTTCATCAATTAACACGTAATTTGGCAATGTTTTTCCACTTTCTTTTCTGTAGCTGCTAATTACATTTGCGATTTTTAATTGAACTAGGTTACTGGCTCATAGCGGGGTGTTTAATAGGCTTTTAGCTTGAAACACAGAGTAGCGGTTGTAATATTCGAGCTAACGTGAAAGAGGGCACACAGAATACCCCTCCACGCTTATTTCCCGCGCGGTTGTGTGGCCTCTTTCACGTTAGCTCAAATATTACAACCGGTACCGCCTCCGCGCCGCGCCGCACCGCCCCGCAACCGCTCTCTGCGTATTTCAAGCTTCAAGGGATCTCTGCCAGTCAACCTATGACAATTTGTTTGAATTAGTCCTTTGATTCAGTAAATCTTGTAGTTTCTATTGAACTGAACGATTCACGCGTGCGAAACCGGGGATAAACACTGCAAAGCGTTTGGACATCATCATCGTCATCTCAGCGGTAGGACGTCCATAGGCCTCCCCCATAGACCTCCAGTCGCTTTGGTTGGCCTGCATCCACCGTGAACCCGCGGCTTTAACTAGGTCATCCGTCCATCTCGTTGGTGGACGTCCTACGCTGCGCTTGCCGACCGCGGTCTCCACTCGAGAACTTTTCGGCCCCAACAACCATCTATTCTCTGTGCTATATGGCCCGCCCATTGCCTTTTTAATGAGCTAATTCGGTTGGCTATGTCGGTGACCCTTGTTCTTCTACGTATCTCATCTCTGATTCGATCCCGTGGAGAAACCCCATGCATAGCTCTCTCCATAGCTCGCTGAGCAACTCTGAGCTTATTTATAAGGCCTATAGTGAAGCACCACGTCTCGGATCCATATGTCATCACTGGCAACGCACATTTGCGTTTGGGCAATAGTTATTTTTGTGATACGAGGTTGGTAAATAAGGTTTTACAAATGAGGTCACGAGTTTGCCAACCGCGTATAATACGACGTTTTTCAATACTTTTGTGAGAAAATAGTCAATTAATAACACAAAATTGAAAATTAAATAACAAAACGCGGTTTTCCAAAAATGGCGCATTCGTTATTGCGCATGCGTAAATTTTGTTTTTAATTAGGTTAACTAAAATTATCAGGCAAAGGTTCGACGCGTTCAGCCACTGCGATTTTTTCGAATAAATAAAAGGTGGAAATCATTAATAAATTAATTTTGCAAATTCATTACTTAGTTTTGTATGTTTATTTATACATTTTTCTAAGTAAGTATAAGTCCATATTTTTTTATTTTTGTCATTTAAAACTCTTTGCTCGAAAACTTTTGAGATGGAGAAATAATTAAAAAATAATAATTTAAAAAGTGCGCTAAAATTAACTTACGAGCCATGTATACATCCTTTGAAAGTGAATTTTTCGAGCTGTTGCTATAATTGAAAAATCTTTTTATTTAACTTTTCAATAACCCTCTAGTCTACTGTATTATTCTGTTACTCAAAGGTTTAACTAACCGTACTCGTACGAGTTAATCTATATTAAGTGCCCTCAATTGATATGCGCGCAGCGATAGGCCCTTTGTTAATTATTAATTATTATGTAATTAGGCGCTGTTGTTCAACACGACCACAGATATAGATTACACTAGATAACACAAACAACGCAAACACTTCAATCTGTATGAAAACCAACCGTGTCCCATTTTCATATCTACTGAGATGTCTCAAGAGCGAATTAGCGATGTGAATTCCCCGATGTCCGCGCAAAATCGATTCAAATGCGCCGCCCGCCCGCGCCATGGGGCTCGAGTCAGACACTAGTCATGGATTAGTCAGTTAGCGGTCAGTCTTTGTATGGGCCAACCCCGACGTTTGGTCGGGGTTCGGACACGCGAAGTATATGCATTTGCGTAATCTAGTGTAATCTATATCTGTGCCCACGACGAATGACGTGCCGCTGTTTTGTGGCCAACTATATAATCGACTGAGCAAGTACCATTTCGTCAAAAAAACCCCTGACTTTGTCACTTCAAAGTTCAATATCTCAAAAACGGCTGAACTGATTCTAATGAAACTTGTCAAAGAACCATAGCTAGAAAACCTGTTTTCGAATAAAAAAGCCGCATTCAAATTAGTCCACCCGTTTAAGAGCTACGGTGCCACAGACGAGTAGCAGACACACACATAGCGGTCAAACTTATAAATAACACCCTCCTTTTTGTGTCGGGGGTTAAAATGCAGCTGGACTTTGTAGCAAATTAGAGGTGGCAAGGTCTGCCCGGATTGCTACCACCATCTTGCTCGCTAATCCTGCCGTGAAGCAGCAGTGTTTGCATTGTCGTTACAGTGTGGGGTGTAAGACAGCCGGTGAAATTACTGGCACTTGAGGTATCCCATCTTAGGCCTCTAAGTTGGCAAGACATCTGCAATCCCCTGTGTTGCAGTCGCAGCATAATGAAAATTGATAGCTGAATGTAGTTCTGATGGACAATACAATGACATGGTACTGTCAAACTGATCTGATGCTGAAGCCAAAAGATTATGAACTAGAACTTCATAATGGAAAATCGTATCATAGCTGTTTTGGATTTCTTAGAAAAGTCTTGTAATTAACTTTGATCACGATTAGGTTTCAAAGTCTAATGATGAAGCCGGAAGATAGGTACTGGCATATTTCGTTATCAAAGACCAAGAAGTATAAAATAAATTAATACCTAGTGTAGCAAACTCCTTGGAGTTTTTGTACTTTTTTCTGTATTTTTTGTAAAGTTCTTTTTTTGTATATCTATTATTTATGTGTTACTTGTCATATTATTGTTAGTTGTCTGATTGCTGTGTGTGTTGTATGGTCGTGTTCTAAGTAAAGATCATTATATTTCAATTTCATCAATTATTCGCATTTATTTTAATACAGTCTACTTCCTATGCTTCACCTAGTTCAAAAAAATTAGAAAAACATGCTTTTATAAATGCATGTAAAAACAAATAATAAATTATGGATCGTTCAAGTTGTCTCTATTTCTGGGCTGAAGTGTGAACTATGTGCTTTTAATTGTAATATTTGATTGTAAAAGCGTGGGGCGCTGGAACAGGAAAAATGTTCCCGTAACATCTGTTCACTTCAATTCTCAACAAGTTAAATAAGAATGTCTTTCCTGTTCCAGCACAGCTTCAGTTCAGTTTATATTTTCAATATTTATCCAGTGGTCGGATACATAATCTTGTACCTAGTAGCATCTTAGTGGTCCAGCTAGGATCGTCTCTACCGGAGAGACTCCTCTATGGTTAATAGTTAACTTGAAAATTTAGTAAGGAAATGTAGTTTGAAATGACACTGCAAGCACAGTCTACAAAAAGGACAGTTAGAAAAAACATTTTTAAGAAAAACTTATTTAAAATTTCCCATTGGAATTTCGACAGAAATGCCACAACTAATTGCTCAAACAAGCAAATCCGGGAGTGAAGGTTAGTTACGCAAATAACTTCTTGTGAACAAAATGTGCCAACTAGGTTTATAACCAACGATCTTCTGCTCGATCAGGCTACACATTTCTAAACAACTATATAATGCGATGTAGAAACTCGTAACAAAAATAGAATTTATTTTTAAACCTACCTTCAATGCAGGGGGTGTTGATACCAAAACAAATCCATTTTTAGTTCACACAGATCCACAGGCACTAAAGAACACCAAGAAACGACACAACAAATTTTACGAAACAAATTTCGTAAAATACACTTTCGAACCGACTGGAAGAATAACTTTTTTTTAATCCAACATCGGCACAGGAAGCCCAGTGTGCCAAAAGAAATATTTAAACGCTCCTCACTGCAGGATGTTTGGTGAAAACACTAAACTGTTTTCTTTCACTCACATACGATTTTAATGTTTTCGATTTCGAAACCACACACGAACGCAACTTCAAAGCGATTAATTATAAATTATAACACATAATTTTTTGATATTTAGTCGTTCTTTATCTGGTAATGAATATTTCACAGAATTTGTTTTAATTATTTTCACGATTACATTCGCGAACGATAGAGATACACCCGCAGCGGGAGTCAACAACCGTTTGACGTTTCGTCTTGGACACAACGCGACGCCATTTTGAAATTAGTATTACCAGTCTAGAAATAAAAGCTCCCTGTTTTCTGGCTCTGTATAATAATTATTAATTTATATAAATTATTGATTTCATTACGATTTCTTAATTTAAAACGACAATTTTAAATCATTGCTGATTACTTTTACCAGTTATAAAAAAAAAAACTGTAACGACATCTCTTAAGCGTTGCTTTCTATTGGTTTCTGAGCACAGGCTATGACATCTTTGTTTAAGTCACGCTACATAGATGTCGCTCTTTCATACGGCGGGCGGGAAGAATAAAAACTGAGTAAAACAATCACATTAACTTTCAATAACTTTATTTTGGAATATAACTTTATTTGGAATGAATACATGTATGACAGTAAATTTGGCATAACTTTGGCAGCGTATATTTCTACACATACACAAATATCTATCTTTCTACTATAAGTTGTTTTTTTCATTCATCATCAATGACCAAAGCCATCAATTTCGAGGATTTTGTATCTTTCTCAACTCCTGGAAACACACAACCTCGCTTAGCCAGTTCCTCGTAAGTTAACTCGTAGAGGTCAACGAACCCTGCTTTTTTCGCTGCCACCTGAGAACCTTTGGCTGTGAAGACGGTAGCAGTAACTTTGATGCCAAGACTGCGACACAGCTTGATTCTGAAATTTATAATAATTTATATAGACATTTTAAGTTTAGGTTGGATGCAAAAAAAAAACAAATGATGAGGGTTTTCACAGAGGCAAAATATCGCTAGATGGCGTTAGTATCGTGAGGTCCGTTTGACGTTTGCTTGCGATTGGCTCATTTAGTTATTTAATCAATCACGAGCAAACGTCAAACAGACAATACAATACAATTACTCTTTATTGTACACCAGAAATAGTAAGCGATACAGAAAACCAGTACACAGAGAAACGAAACAACAACACTAACGTCACAACAACGATTCTAACGCCATCTAGCGCCTCTGTGAAAACCCTCATTGTCAGAAAAGGCTTGATAACTTACATTTTTAAACCTAAAGACGATGGTCTTGCGATGCTCAGACCAGTGTGACCAGTAACATAAAACTTTGACCAGGCGAGTAAAAAGTAAATAAAACACAGAAAACCAACTAAAATTACTATAAATAATTGCAAATTATTACAAAAACAAACAATCAAAACCTATTCTTGTCAGTTTTATCCAGTTTGTGCCGTTGCTTACAGTCAACTTTAACGACCTTATCTTTCTCAATATAGTTTCTAGTAATATGTAATATTGGTTGTGCGTATCCGAATTTCTGTTCGCAGTAATATAAGTGTTTATTTCTATCAGCTGGGTTTGGATAATAAGCCGCGTACAAAACTTCGTCAACTTCATAAATTTTGACATCAATCGTATGTTGAAACAGGGCTCCACTTAACAACATTCTTTCAATGACACCACATGCAACAGGACCAAAAGTGTTCCCCCAAATATTCAAAAACCTTAGGAAAAACGGCTTCTTCAAAGTATTCAATAAATCCAAAATACCCCGATCAGATATTTTATTGTAACTGACGTCAAATGCGCGAATTTTCGAAAATGGCAACCCTTGACTTAAAGCGCGCGCTCCTGTGTTTTTTATATCATTTCCCGCCAAATTCAAAAGTACAAGATTAGGTCCCTCTCTTAAATAATTTGCTAATAGCTCAGCTCCGTATTCCCCAATTCTGTTGAAACCCAAATCTAAATACAACAAAGTTTTGTTACATCTTAACCCGCGTGAAAAATACTCCATGTCATGCCCGACAAATTGATTCTTTTGCAAATGCAATTCGATGATAGTTTCGTTTCTCTCTAACAAATACTCAATGTGGTACGCAAGCCACTTCGTTTCATACGAATAACGGTCAAATAAAGGTATTATTCTGCTGAAATCGAACACTTTTACTGTTGTATTCGTACCGTAATCAGTTCTCAAAGCAGTTATAATATGAGCTACAGAAGTTAAAGTCTGCCCCGTTTCACCTATATCACAGAACTCCACACTTGTGTTCTCTCTAAGAAAAGTAGCAAAATATTCTCCTCCTTTTGTACCGAAATCATTACCATTCAACCTCAAATATTTTAGCCTCACGAAAGTTGCGTAGTTCGCTAAATTTCTGATAGATGTCTCTGTCAACTGATTATTCATAATATTCAAATTGGTTACGCATGAACGCCCTTTGATCAGCAACTTTTTTAGCAATTTAAAAAATCCTACATCCGTTATCTCGTTGTAACACAAGTCGAGTTTGGTTATCCTTCTAGGTAATTCTCTGACGAATAAACATATAGCTCTTATATCACTGTCCTTGATTCTCCTTTTATACCTTTCGTAAATATCTTTGCCTTGGAGAACTAAATACCCGGTTCCATCGGAATTTCTCTCAGTAAACAGACTTAGTCGTATTTTATTTAGTTCGGTGTCCGGCAAGGGTTTAGGGTTGCCAGTAATTTTCTTCAACAATTCGTTGGTGTTGCATATACATCTTTTTTGTTTCCTTGGCGATTTAATACCCATATTTAAACTAAAATAATATTATAAGAAATAAATTGTTATGAAAACACTACCTGTCAAATTTTAATTTGACAGTGCGTCAAGTTCATTAAAAAAAGCAGCGGTTTAACTAAAAAGTCTTTGCATCCAAATCCATCGACACAAAAATTAAAAACTTAAAATAATGGGAATAAAAAAAAACAAACAAATTTTATCAATGCGAAAGTAATTTTATTTGTAAATCATTTATTTACAAAAATAACAAAATAGATTATTACAGAAAAAAAGAAAAATAAAATTGAAACAAACTTACCCTAAGCCTATATAACCAAACCAACAAAATGGTGGAAAACCCCCGACTTTGCCACTTTAAAGTTCAATATCTCAAAAATGGCTGAACCGATTTTTAAAGAAAGAAAGAAAGAAAGATTTATTTTGGCTCCATAAGTACCACCTAAGACTAAGACTAAAACTAGCACTAAAACTGTATTACTTGGTGACACGACAGGATACCAAAAAGAAACTTTATTTTTGATGAAACATGTCTAAGAACCATCGCTAGAAAACCTGCTATCACATAAAAAAAACCGCATTAAAATCGGTCCACCCGTTTAAGAGCTACGGTGCCACAAACAGACACACATAGCGGTCAAACTTATAAACCCTTCTTTTTGCGTCGGGGGTTAATAAAAACTATAGTAGTTAAAATAATCTAAACACAAGCTTCCGTTAAAGTATTGTGGCTATACCTACAAATACGTAAGTAATCGGTGGGATAAAGGAATTCCCCGCGCCTGAGATTCCTCGTATATTGAGATATCGGAATGAGGACATTTCGTAATAGAAAGGTTCCATTCTTTCTATTGGATTCTCCTTACATACAAATAAGGAATGGGCGGATTTAGCACTTAAAAGCGATTTCTTTCAGACAGCCATTTATAGATAGGTATTGTACATAAATTATAACCTAACCAACAAAAACTTGGAAAGCCCCTGACTAAGTCACTTTAAAGTTCAATATAAGCTCAAAAACGGCTGAACTGATTTTAATGAAACATGTCTAAGAACTATTGCTAGAAACCCTGATTACAAATTAAAAAAACCGCATTCAAATCGGTCCACCCGTTTAAGAGCTACGGTCTACGGTTCCACAGACAGACACACATAGCGGTCAAACTTCACCCCTCTTTTTGCGTCGGGGGTCAATATAGTAGATTGATAACTAAGGGTGGGAAGTGACCCATTTCACCCGAGATATTTCTGGCGCTCGAACGAAGTAAGAGCGCCATTAGTTCGAGGCGAAATGGGTAATTTCACCCGCGTTAGACACTCTACTTTTCATTTCGACTGTGAGGAAAGTAAAATAGTAGAAAAATAATTGTCATTGATATAACTTAATTATCTTCGATTCCGTGGCTAATCAAAAAATAAAAAATACTTTCCATCCTAGAGATGAAAACGCAATTTTCCACCCGGCTATCTACCCATGAAAATTAAACATTCCGAACAGGAGAGATGAAAAAACACACTCCTCACAAAACATCCTCGCACATCTCTGGCGAAGAAGGAGCCTACAATTGGCTAAATATTAGCTTTCATTCAGCAAACATATTATGTAACAGAACGGATAGAAAATAATTTATTGAATCAGACGTTACTTTGCGGAGGTCCATATCAATGAAC
Organism: Choristoneura rosaceana; assembly: GCA_037349165.1. Classification (NCBI taxonomy): domain Eukaryota; kingdom Metazoa; phylum Arthropoda; class Insecta; order Lepidoptera; family Tortricidae; genus Choristoneura; species Choristoneura rosaceana. The sequence continues at coordinate 4,901,440 of JAZBNJ010000017.1, forward strand.
TATAACCTAACCAACAAAAAGTTGGAAAAACCCCGACCTTGTCACTTTAAAGTTCAATATCTCAAAAATGGTTGAATCAATTTTGATGAAACATATTTAAGAACCATCGCTAGAAAACCTGCTATCAATTAAAAAAACCGCATTTAAATCGGTCCACCCGTTTAAGAGCTCCGGTGCCACAGACAGACACAGCGGTCAAACTTATAACACCCCTCTTTTTGCGTCGGGGGTTAAAAAGAATTTCCTTGCTCACCCGCGACCTTAAAGGTCTTAAGGCCTGAAAGGTTTTAAGGTCGCGGGTGAGCAAGGAAATTCTTTTAGTTCTTAGAACTGATAGAACTAAACCTGGCTTTAAGGATCTCCTTGGCCACCCCCATCCCCCTCCACTCAGGGTCCACCACCAGCCCGTACGCCGTCAGATACTTGTCAACGCCGTACTTCTCGAAGACATCCACTCCTCGGGAGACCAGGTCTACCGCTCCGAAGAGTTGCGCCCAGATTTTGTCGTCTGTCTAAAAAAATATGATAACACCTGAAGCCCACCATATAAATTTATTTATAAACAAACAAATAATATGTAACAATAATTAACAGAAATAAATAATTAAAAGAAAAAAAAACTATAACTAACTTACTCTAAACCTAAAAATCTGTATTTACAAATATCTCCCAAGTCGCTACTATTGGGGAGGGTGCCCATAAGGCTGGCTGCGTTTCCTCGTTGTGGCAATGCCAATACGTTGACCGAGGAAAGAGCCAGCCCTATGGTCAGCAGTGGAACGGGCAAGATTTTTGAGAAAAATTGGCATTGCAATTAGAATCTAATTGTTTCGAGAATAAAGTCAAACTGCTGTCCAACTACCATGATGCAAAACAATAGAAAAACAATAGTAGATTGTACAACAAGAGCATAAAACCCGAGCGGGTATGGCGAGTGTGGATAGACACATCGAGGGGAAAAAGAGTTTAATTTGCCGTTTAAACTATCCCTCCCCTAAAAGAGTGACGTCATTTATGGACGACCCCACAGTTATAGATTACACTAGATAACGCAAACACCTCAATCTGTATGAAAACCAACCGTGTCACTTTTTTATATCTACTGTGACGTCTCAAGAGCGAATTAGCGATGTGAATTCCCTGATGTCCGCGCAAAACCGATTCAAATGCACCGCCCGCCCGCGGGGCTCGAGTCAGTCACTAGTCATGATTAGTCAGTTAGCGGTCAGTCTTATGGGGCCACCCCCGACGTTTGGTCGGGGTTCGGACACGAAGTAGATGCATTTGCGTAATCTAGTGTAATCTACATCTGTCGACAACCCCTGGGAACTTTGAAGAGCACACCGTGGATTCGATTTGTGGCATTCGAACATGGCGGATGTGGACAATATCTAATTTTGCTATTTCTGTTTCTTTGGCTAGTTGAAGTATAATTTTGATAGTGTTTTATGCGGCGATTAACCTTAACAGTGAACAGATCACAAAATTGTATATTGCTCTCGTGTCTGACATTTTTTAATGCGCAAGTTGTCTCCACGTGGTTTCTGGAATTTTACTATCAAGTTGCAAAAACTACAATCACCGTACGACGTTGCCTCTCGAAAGAGAATACTTTGACACTGGCGAAATTGTCCTATTAATTAGGCAGAAGCTAGTATATATTAAGCCATATAAGAGAAGAAGAAGAGCACAAAGTTACCTTAAAAGGCTCATCTTCATCCTCCTTACACACGACAGCCAGTATGTTAACCCCAACCACTTTGGGGGGGAGGCTGTCGTCGTCCACCACGCAGACGAGGGACACGTTGTCCTTCAAAGCCTTACGCCACAATTGTTCCAGCGCATACATCGCTGATGGATACTTCTCTATACCTGAAACGAAGTTTACAATTGCTACCACCATCTTGCTCGCTAATCCTGCCGTGAAGCACCACTTGCACTGTTGTGTTTCGGCGAGGAGAGTAAGACAGCCGGTGAAATTACTGGCACTTGAGGTAGGTATCCCATCTTAGGAATCTAGGTTAGGAATCTGGTGTTGCAGATGCTTATGGGCGGTGGTGATCTCTTACCATCAGGAGACCCACTTGCTCGTTTGCCATTGTATGAGAAGTAAAAAATCTTTTGCTAAGATGTATGATTCTGTTCAACGGTGGTCTTCCGAGCTTACCAATCAGCGTCACCATCTTGGGGTATTTTACCCTAAATTTAGGGTATTTTTACGCGTTTAAGGTATTTTTTGGTGTAGAAAATTATTTAGGGTAAAAGTTTTCGAATAAAATATTCGGTTTCAAGAAAAAAAAACAACTGCAAATGACATAGAAGCCAAGACTTTTATGGATGCATTCCAAGAATTTTTCGAAACGGTGACGTAGTTCAGCTATTATTTTATTAATTAATCGCATGTAATTTGCTTTGATTTTATTTAAAAAAATATTAGGGTAGAATTGCGAAACTGAAGTGGCAGTGGGCGGGGCATATTGCACGCAGGACTGATGGCCGATGGGGTCAAAAGGTTCTCGAATGGCGTCCGCGGACCGGGAGACGAGCTGTCGGTGCCTCCAACAAGATGGAGCGACGACCTGGTTAAGATCGCGGGATCGCGGTGGATGCGGAAAGCACAAAACAGGTCTGAGTGGAGAGCCTTGGGGGAGGCGTATGTCCAGCAGTGGACGGCTTTCGTCTGACATGATGATTAGAGTAAAAAATAAATAAAAGTGCCTAATTTAGGGCAATTTCGCGTAGCGTTAGGGTAAAACAGATATCTGAGGTGGCAACACTGTTACCAATGCACCGGCAGGGCGGCTCGTCCCTCGTGAAGTAAGTCCTCAGCAGCTCCACAGCCGGCTCCTGCAGCTCGGGAGTCAGGTCCTGGACCCTCAGGGCGGTGGAGCGGGCGGTGAAGCTGTGCCATGTCACAGAGGAAGGAGCTCGGGAGAATGGCATCTTCGCTTCTGGATATGGATTATGAAATAATGGGATCGACATTAGAAATCGTGTCAGTACTTAATTACGAAAAACTTTATCACGAAAACTTTTTCACGAATGACGAATAACCTAAGCAACAAAAAGTTGGAAAACCCCCGATTTTGTCACTTTAAAGATCAATATCTCTAAAATGGCTGAACCGATTTTGATGAAACATGTCTAAGAACCATCGCTAGAAAACCTACTATCAAATAAAAAAAACCGCATTCAAATCAGTCTACGCGTTTAAGAGCTACGGTGCCACAGACAGACACACAGACAGACACACATAGCGGTCAAACTTATAACACCCCTCTTTTTGCGTCGGGGGTTAAAAAACTTTATCACGAAAAGACCATTATCACGAAAACTGTTTCACGGGGTCCATATCGGCTCGCATACTTATTGAAGGTCCGAATGTAATTTTTGTCAGTATGAACGTTTGTCATAACTCTTTATTGTCTAGATCTAATGATTGGTTAGAATTCTTATAAAATAAACCTAACCTAACCTATAGTTTTCTCTATGATGACCATTAAAAATTTTTAGAAAAATATAAGGTTTCAATGCGAAAAAAATTCGGACAAACAATGATTCGGACAAAAATTACGGTATGACTCTAGCGAAGAGTATGCGAACTTTATATGATAACTTTTTCACGAACGACTTTATCACGAAAACTATATCGCGAATAGACTTTATTACGAAAAATCTTTATCGCGAAAACTATATCGCGAATAGACTTTATCACGAAAAATCTTTATTACGAAAACATATCGCGAATAGACTTTATCACGAAAAATCTTAATCCGCCGGTGAAATTACTGGCACTTGAGGTATCCAATCTTAGCCCTCTAGGTTGGCAACGCATCTGCAATCCCTGGTGTTACAAGTGTCTATGGGCGGTGGTGATCTCTTACCATCAGGAGACCCACTTGCTCGTTTACCAGTCGAATAAAAAAAATCACGAAAACTTTATCGCGAACAGACTTTATCGAAAAATCTTAATCACGAAAACTTCATCACGAATATGTCATTACCCGGCCCTCTCATTCTGAGAGGAGGCGTCCCCAGCACTGGGACGTACTATATAGGCTGGGATCATACAATACAATCTATATCTACTCGTATTTAAAATTCACAGGAATTATATTTTATCTAGATGCAGTGAACCGAAGTTCGTATTCGGTCAAAACACATTTGAATAATTTATTGAATCAGGCGTTACTTTGCGGAGGTCCATATCAATGAACTAAAAGAATTTCTTTGCTCGCCCGCGACCTTACGATAGCTAAGCTTTTGCAAAATATGCATGTTCATGCAGTTCCTCCACCTCCACACTGTAAGAACACACACAAATTACACAAACCCATCTATCACCACCACCACATCACACTGACGCGTTTCGAACTCAACCAGAGCTCATCTTCAGAATAACACAACCGTACACCATGCTACCAGTTGTTAGCTATCGTAAGGTGGCGGGTGAGCAAGGAAATTCTTTTAGTTCATTAAAACACATTCGGGCCATCACTCAAACAGCTTACCTGAAAATTTGTCGGTTACAAATGCAGAGACGCTCGCTCCCGCACGCCGCCAGGGGGTAAATGCGGTTTATAAGGGATGCTCCAGTCTGGGGTACACAGGGTGTTGTGAAAATATACACCGTGTTTTTTTTAACCGACTTCAAAAAAAGGAGCACGACCCAGCAGGAGTGATTGAAACCCATTGTATGTAGGTAGGTGAAATACTCTTACTGGGTCGTGCTGAGGCATCGACTTCGAGCTAGTAGGTACCTAGCAAAACATGTTCAAGGGTTTTGTAGTCGGTTCCATTTTTTGATATTTTTTATTCGGTTTTACTTTTTTGTTATTTTTTCTTATTTCAGTTAACTTCGTCAGACGGCAGTTCATTGATAGAACTACCTGGTAATTAATTTTAGGGCCACATAGGTAAAAATAGTAGATTGTATAAAGATAGCATAAAACGAGCCATTTTACCCGAGACGAACTTATGACTACCCGAGCCGGTACGGCGAGGGTGGATGGACACGTCGAGGGGAAAATGGGTTTAATGCTTTACATTCTGCTTTTCACTTCGATTGCAAGGAGATGTAGCAACAGTGGAAACAATTGTTCAAACCTTACCTCGTTCCTTAGGTACCTTTTCTTTTTCATGTATTCTTTTTAGGGTTCCGCAGCCTAAATAGAAAAACAGAATCCTTGTAATTTCACCATGTCTGTCTGTCTGTCTGTCTGTCCGTCCGCGGCTTTGCTCAGAGACTATCAATCAATGCTACAAAGCTGTAATTTTGCACGAATATATACAGGGCGTTCCACGGCTATGCCACATGGAGGGAAAGTACCTTAAATATGGTACATGGAGCATTTTACTGAAATAAGACATTATTTTAGTTTAAAAAACAATTTAAACTGCATTCACAGATTTTTAAATAATTACATGGTGGAACCGGGAATCGAATCCGCTACACGAGAAAAAAATTACCCTGTAGCTTTATCATATCATATACCGATCGAAAGGCTTCATCATAAGGATTATTTTTTGCTAAATAACATAGTGTTAGAAATAAAAGGAAAACTATGAATTTTAACATTTTTAATACAAAATTTATCAATTTAACAAATGCTCAAAATGAGTCCCATGCTGACGGTTCTTAGATATTTTTCACTAAAATCGGTTCCACCGTTTTTGAGCTATTGAAATTTGAAGTAACAAAGTCGGGGGTTTTCCAACTTTTTGTTTGTTATTTCGTCTCCAGTGTACCTCCGGCCCAATCAGGTGTCATCGCATTCCAATCTACCAGATAACCGGCAGATAAATTGCTCGCTAAGATGTCTTCTCTTTATTAATAAATACTCTAAATATCAGATCACAGGCCTCAGGGTTACGAATAAATATTCTTTATTCGTAGCTTTGGGGCCAATACGTGTTTTATATGACTAGCTTTTGCCCGCGGCTCCGCCCGCGTGGTATTCGGTTATCGCGCTGCTCCCTCGGGAACTGTGCATTTTCCGGGATAAAAAGTACCTAGCCTATGTCACTCTCGGGCCCATAAACTATCTCTGTGCCAAAAATCACGCCGATCCGTCGCTCCGTTACGGCGTGAAAGAAGGGCAAACATACAAACACACAAACATACAAACACACTTTCGCATTTATAATATTAGTATATGGATATGGATTATGTATGTAATGTACGTAAACTATTTATTTTACAAAACCGCAAGAGCATGTCGGACACGCCCGAAATAGGGTTCCGTAGCCATTACGAAAAAAATAAGTAATAAATTTTCTAAGGATTTCGTATTTTGTACGGAATATTCCAAGTTTTTAGGTATATTTTATACCTTAGGCTGCTATTTACTCTTAAACTACTAATACTTAACTCTCAAGTAAACTTAATCGTTATAGTTTTCCTTGTAAGTTTGATATAAAGAAAGAAAGAAAGGTATTTATTCACATTCGCAAAGACACACAAATGCCAAAATAAAACGGAAATACCAAAATAAAAATACACGATTTTGTGTGTCCCTGCGAAAGTACTACCATCCTGATTTATTTTTTATTTTTCTATATACTTACCAATTTAGATTTTAGCAACCCCCAAATGGTTTGAAAAGACCTATCCAACGATACCCCATACTACAAGGTTTAATGAGAAAAAAAATCACTCCCACTTTACTTCTATGGAAGGTACTCTAAAAATTTTTTTTTTTAATTTTTATCGTACCATTTTTTCGGCATAGTTTGCATATATATTCGTGCAAAATTACAACTTTCTAGCATTGATAGTCCCAGAGCAAAGCCGCGGACGAACAGACAGACAGACAGCGGAGTCTCAGTAAACAGCATGTAATAGGGTACTGTTGGCACCCTTGGGGAACGGAACCCTATAGGCTCTATAGCATGACTATCAATGAATCAACGTGGTGATGTTGAAGTAATATCTTTATTTTTGTATCTGTGATTAGTAATGTCACATCTTCTTCCTCTTCCGGTGCAAGATGGCTCTTAAGACTCTTAACTTTTTATTTTTTTTATTTGACTGGATGGCAAACGAGCAAGTGGGTCTCCTGATGGTAAGAGATCACCACCGCCCATAAACATCTGCAACACCAGGGGAATTGCAGGTGCGTTGCCAACCTAGAGGCCTAAGATGGGATACCTCAAGTGCCAGTAATTTCACCGGCTGCCTTACTCTCCACGCCGAAACAACAGTGCAAGCACTGCTGCTTATTTATTTATTTAAGCCATAAATTGTATGTGCTTCCCCAGCCAACACATAAGCCAGATAGTAGCGAAAATATACCACAATAAGCAGTGTCAAGCTTTGTTACTTTTGGATTACAGCTGACGTTATGGCTTTATTTTGAATAAGAGAGTTCTTAAATTAAAATAATGTTTTAAGCTTACTAAATTCTGTATAAAGTTCGCGGTATTTTTTCAAGCTGAATAGTAATCAAGAGTAGAATCTGCTAAACAAGCGATATTCAAATAAAAGTAATGGAAAAAGCTATTATCTGCACAGTAGCTGAAGTTTTTGCATTGTCCTGGATAACATATTTAAGTAAATCAGTTAAACAGCAAAACGCTGAATATAGACAAAATATTTTCTTTAAGCTGCATAGTGTACGAAATGGTACTAATTTATTCAGATGCTGAATATTTTAGATTTTTTCTTCTTTACACAGCTGACTTCTGCATAATTGAAAATAAACTCCTTGTTTTACCTAACTTATAGCGCTATAAGCGTACAATTGTCTTTATGTTAAGCTTAAAACAATATCAGTTACAAATGTGGGTATCTTAAGCAGCAAATAACTGATTAGTTGAAGATATCGTATGTTTATATCCAGATACCATCCACTTCACCAGTCGCATTTGAACTATTATGCAGAAATAAGCAAAATAATCACTGAAATAGACACTTTTATTCAAATTGGCCGTCCGCCATTAACTAACGTTCGGCATAACCTCTTTTTATAAAAATCCTCAACATTTATCTTATGAAACACTTTGTTTAGTGTGTAGGAAAAATTAGCAGTCATACAAAATATGATTCTCATTATTTGCTGGGACTGAATTTTGATAAAAAGTAAAAATAATTTAATTTAAATACTATTTCACATTTGTTTACCTTTTAAATTGTAGCTTTATCTTAAGGCGCTCAAAAAATATATATTAATCATATTGATAATTCACAGTAAAGTGCCATGCGTTTATATAATTCACCTTAAACTTACTTAAAATGCATGAAACAATTTGCTTAGGTACCAAATTTTTGAAGATGATCAGCGACCATTACAATTTTTTTAACTAAGTAACACATAAAAATACATTTTATACTTTTTTTACTTGCATAATTTCTTTATAAAACTACTCCTGAGATCGGAATTTTGAATATCATTTGAACATCTGAACTCACCAATTAACAACAATTGCCCAGCGCCTAAGTTTGGCTGTGCAAAGAGGCAATGCGGCCTCAGTCCTGGGGACAATGCCCCAAGTGGGCGATCTACAGGGCTTTTTTCTATTTGTAATTTTTAAGTTTTGTAAGTAATTTCTTTGGTTATTTTATAGTCTTATATAAAAGAATATGAATATATGTTAAGATCATTAAAAAAAAAAAAAAAAAAAAATTAACAACTGCATAAAAGATGTATAATTTCTGGACTAAAGAAAAATCAGAATTTATGCACAAGATATTCTGTGTGTTGTACATTTATTCAGCTGCTATGTGGCTATTAATCAAATGTTATCCAAATTGAAGCAAGATATTTTGTGCCCAAATTGCTTGAATATCATCTGTATAAGCGCTTACACAGAAGTTATACAAATACTTTATCGAGCTTAAAGTCAAAAGAATTGCTTTTACGCAAAATTTATTCAGCTAATCTGTGTTGGCTGGGTCTGCTATTGTATTGCTTGCTTCACAGCAAGATGGTGGTGGCAATCCGGGTGGACCTTGCACAAGGTCCTACCACCTGCGACTTAAATTGTAATATGGGATACTATGATATTAAAGTACAGAAACCTTTATTAAAGTTTATTATTAAACTCCGTGAAGTTGTAATAGTGGTGCAGTAAATGAATGAAGTTGTTGTATGGACACCCAAGCATTAATTCCTCAGTCGATGAAATTTTGCTTGGTTATTGTATAGTATGAGCCGTAACTTAAATATAAAAAATCCGAAAAAAAAAAACACCTAAGTTAGGTATTTATTAGCTAAAAATCGTCACTACTTTTAAAAAACTCGTATCTCGAAATGGATAATTTTTCCGAGTGCACTTTATGACCATTACGTCAAGGTTCAATTTCGTTCACGTATTGATTTGAGATACGAGATTTTTTCAAAGTAGTGACGAAACACAAATCTATTTATGTTAGTAATTTAATTTAATTTCTGCTGGGATTTTTTTTTATATTTCATATATTGTTCCAATACGTTACATGAGTATGTCTATGTTGAAGAAAGTTTGAACGGAGCATTTTTTTTTTTTGGATATTTATACAATACTCTTTATTTATTGATACTTTATCATACTGTCAAGTTATTTCGGGCTGAGGAATTACTGTTGGGCACTACCTTTATTTACTGCACTAATAGGTTATGCCAATCGCACGCAAGCAAGCGTTAAAGGTAAAAGAGAGCCTCCACAAATGCCACCTCCAAAACCAAAAGGTAGTTCTTGCTTGGGTCCCAGGTCACAGTGGCATAAAAGGCAACGAAACTGCAGACTTGTGTGCTAAAGAGGCCATTGAATTAGGTTGTGACAAATACAAGCAGTGTTTCCCACGCGATGCGAGAGCGCCCGCATTACCACAAATGCGTGATACCTGGAACGCTAACTGGCAGCTTGCTCGCCTTCGTGTAGCCAAACACTACGGGAAACTTCAACCAGATCTGCCCTCGAAGCCGTGGTTCTTCATATCCAGATTGATCCCCAAAAATGTCACGTCCACTATTATCCGCTTACGTTTGGGACATGTTTGCTCTCCAGTCTTCCTTGCCAAAATACGGGTCCGAGACCATTCCATGTGTGAATGTGGCATGGACGAGGGCACCCTCGAGCACCTGTTCCTTCATTGCTCCAAAATCAGCACTCCCTCCCCGATTCCCGCGCCCCGTAAATTTAAATTTCCTTCTTGCTCTAGCACACACGCGTCTTATTAATGTATTATTTAAGTTTATAAAAATTAACAAATTGTACTTGTAGGTAGTTTAACAAAATTTATGTTTGTGTTGTCTATTTTAGGTTCTCATCCGAGTACTGAACAACGAAGCTACCGCACAACGGCCAACCGATAGTGTCTTTTTCAACCTCGACATTGGCGGAATCATCGATAGTTTCGATGGAGCTATATTTTTTCTAAAAATTGAATTGAATAAGCGTTAAAGGACCTTACGACACTAATGCCATCTAGCGATATTACGGCTCTATGGATACCCTACACTCCATTTATTTTAATATTTAAAATTTGCACACGTTTTTAAATGAAACAACGAAACTATTTAAAATTGTGTAAACTTCTTTAATAAAAACATAATAATAACCGCTAATTGGGTAATGTACAAGTAATTAAGTGTTTTTTTTTAGTCCTTTGTGTTCGAAATACCGAGAAACGTGTGTTACTCATTGACCGTTAATTCAAACCTGAAATTAAATGGAGTATTTACAATCGTAACGCAACTGTCAAAGTTGTCAAGCGGACCTCGCGACACTAGCGCCAACTAGCTTGCCACAGATCCTCTAACTGCATCATCATCATCATGTCAGCCGAAAGACGTCCTCTGCTGGACATAGGCCTCCCCCAAGGCTCTCCACTCAGACCGGTCTTGTGCTTTCCGCATCTACCGCGATCCCGCGATCTTAGCCAGGTCGTCGCTCCATCTTGTTGGAGGCCTACCAATAGCTGTCTACGGAGTGCAAATTTCGAGCTTCGTATCTTGCCGTAGTTGCTGCAGGGCTACTTCGAATCAAATTTAAATTCAAATCATTTATTCAGCAAATAGGCCGCAATGGGCACTTTTACACGTCATTTTTTTAAACTACCAGCGCTTTCGGAAAGACCATCATTGCCAAGAAGAATGCGCCGCAAGAAACTTGGCAGAAAGTAATTTTTTCAAAATAAAATAATTACAAATAAAATACTTAAAAACTACAGTATACGATTAAAGAGAAGATTACAATAAAAATTATACATTTCAGGTCAAGTAACCATTAACGTCGAAACTCGAAGTTCGTGTCGTGCGGTCCCTCTGACACTTATACTATTTAATACAAGAGCGGGACCGCACGACACAAACTTCGAGTTTTTTTTTATTTCACTGGCAAACGAGCAAATGGGTCTCCTGATGGTAAGATCACTACCGTCCAGAGACACCTGCAACACCAGGGGTATTGCAGATGCTTTACCAACCTATTGCTCGCTAATCCTGCCGTGAAGCAGCAGTGTTTGCACTTACACAGCAGCCGGTGAAATTACTGGCACTTGGGGTATCGCATCTTAGGCCTCTTTAGAGGCAAGCAAGCTGCTTGCTTGCTTGGGTGCTGTGCAAGTGCAAGCACTGCTGCTTCACGGCAGGATTAGCGAGCAAGATGGTGGTAGCAATCCGGACGGACCTTGCACAAGGTCCTACCACCTGCAAAGAGTTTCGGAGTAGCCCTGCTGTTGTTCTGCCGCTTACATACGAGAGTGAAAGGAACGGCAGAGCCGGATTAAGTCAGCGCGGGGCCTGTAGCAAGTTTTTCAACACACCTGCTCGTAAAGTAGGTCTTATTACAGCGTATTTACACTGATAATGCAGAATATTACCCATGCCGTGCCTTTTACATTACATTATCGCACTAGTGCCTTTTCATTACATATCTTTTTAAATATTAGCAAGAAGTATTAATGTTTCGAAAACAGCTAAGTAGTTATTTGCGTAAATATAAAATTCAATTCAAAATGTGATAAATAATTAAAGAATTTCATGAAACTGCTTGTTAGCTTGTTGGTATTTATAATTTGACGGTGTATTTTTAACTATAAATACCCAATTTCAAAATTTATAAATATGTGGCTGATTAGCTACTTTGCCGGTGCCCTTATCTCAGACTTGCGCGCGCATGCAGCGCTGAGCGCGCGAAAAAAAAAAATTACGGCCGCCATCTTTTAAATGGGTTTCTGTTTGTTAAGTTTATTTAAATAAATGTGAACTTTTATTTACTTTTCCTCGCAAGTGTGTTGAAAAACGTCGTATGAAACACGTGAGCATTGGTCATTACACTTTTCGTCTCCATTAAGCCTTCGCCTTCGGCTCAGGCTTAAAAACCGACTCGAGTGTAATGACCAACATAGCACACTTGTATCATAATGTACTATTATCATGAGGCCCTTGATTTGCTTCAAGTTTGTTTGTTTGTTGTTTGTTTAAACTCTTTATTGTACAAAAAGGAAATAGGTACAAAAAAAAAAAATAACACACAAAAGAAAATGCTAAGTACAAAGGCGGACTTATCCCTGAAGGGATCTCTGCCAGTCAACCTAAGTCAGTCTGCTAGTCAAGTTTATAGTATAAGTAAAATATTATATTTAAGCCGATCATATTGATACCATCTCTTTCTTTGGCGGTGTTTTGTGTTGGTTTTGTTCTATTTACATTAATTAAAAAAAAACATGCTTCTATCTGAATTGACGTTTTTTACGATCAGAAAGCATTGGTCAGCGGGGCCCCTAGATGCGCGGGGCCCGTAGCATTTGCTGCTCTTGCTATATGCCTAATCCGCCACTGAGGAACGGTACGATGTGAACTTCGATTTTCGAATTTCCCCCCCCCCCCTCCCCCCCTTTTTGATTTACGCGTCCGTTAGTGCGCTGTGAAGTCAGGTGACTTGGGTCAACATCCAATGGAAGTTCAACGAGCTACGAGGTGCACAAAGACTCTTTATTTAGTAGGGTAGCTGCTCCATTTGAGGACGATCAAATAATTTATTCAAATCCATACCAATATACAATAACAATACAGCCAGGGTCGCGTTCACGTGGAGGCCGCATGGGAGCAGACGGCGGGGCCGGCCGGCGCACACGTGGCAGCGCACCGTGGACGCCGAGCTGCGGGCGGCCCGGCTGAGTTGGGGGACGCGGAACAACAGGCGCAGGACAGAAGCGGATGGCGACGTCTCACGAAGGCCCTTTGTACCACTGGGGTACCATAGGACAGCAACAACATACCAATATATCGTTCATTCATAAGAACATAGACCCAATGAGGGCTATCGTTTTTTCTCTCACTATATGGCGCCACTGTTGCGTGAGGTTTTTAAAAGTCTGTTATAACGGCCGTGAAACCAATGTTTAGATTAAAATCGTATTTAATACACTGTAAAACAGTGCCATAAACATATCGAGCAACCACAGTATTGCGTAATCCCGCTTTGTTCGGAAAAAAGGGAGGACAAAAGTTTTCGAAAGACAAAACTGTCTCAAATTACAGACGTTCATTGCCCCTTATCGCATAATTGCCATAATTAATTTCAGATAATGCAAAATATTCACAAAATTATTCTAATTATAAATAAACCCGCGTAGCTCACCCAAAAACTATGAGATTTGACATTTCGTTGACCTCACGCTACACTAGCGCCTCTAGCGAAAAATTCATTCGCGATAGCCCCCATTGATTCATGACGATTAGAAAGTGATTTAAAGATATCAAGCCGTAAGACTTTGTTTGCTTTGTCATTATTCTACTGGATGAGCATAGCATGGGACACTGACACATACATTTGTAGAAGCAGCAGTCGGGTGTCCTTTTAGAGGTTTATCGTGGATACAATAAAATGAAGCGGATGATCTCTCAGGCGGAAGACGAGTAGAAAGAGTATAGACAAACCATGGTGTTGTCATAACACAAAAAGTCATAAGGCATGCCATGCAATAGAGTTAATGCATATCTACATGCCCATCCATCCATACTAATATTATAAATGCGAAAGTAACTCTGTCTGTCTGTCTGTCTGTCTGTTACGCTTTCACGCCAAAACCGCTGAACCGATTTTGATGAAATTTGGTACAGGGATAGAATAGACCTTGGGAAAGAACATAGGCTATCTTTTATCGCGAAAAAGAGGCTTTAAGGGGTTAAAATAGGGGGTGAAAGTTTATATGGTGGAAGTTCGTCGCTGTCGAAGATAAAACTATGAAACTTGGCATTTAGGCATTTATATACTATCCATATCCATACTAATATTATGAATGTCAAAGTGTGTTTGTATGTCTGTATGTTTGTCCGTCTTTCACGCCGTAACGGAGCGACGGATCAACGTGATTTTTGGCATGGAGATAGATAGTTTATGGGCCCGAGAGTGATATAGGCTACTTTTTATCCCGGAAAATGCACAGATCCCGAGGGAACAGCGCGCGATAACCGAATACCACGCGGGCGGAGCCGCGGGCAAAAGCTAGTTCAATATAAATCTTAACAATATTATCATTTAATTTGGCTCACCCGCAAACTTATGATAATTGTACGTTTATGCAAGAAACACACACCAAATAACACAAATTCGACTATGGCCACCACCACACCATACTGACACTGACGCGTTTCGAACTCAACCAGAGCACATCCTTAGAACTTTAAGCATCAAGAATTCAAGAAATAAGACATTTTTGTACCTATATTACTTCATTTCACCATGTTGCATATTCTTGTAACAAAAATTTCAGTATTTTCTATACAGTACTTGGCAGCTGGCACTTACATTTACACTAATGTCAATTCTTTCGTCGGTGGAGTCGGCAATGACGCATATTCTTAATATTAAACTTAGCTCCATTTCACATTTAATGTTTTTGATGGGATTTTAACTACATGGGAGAACTTTCAATAGCAGAACTCACTTGGCGTGAGGGAGGTTAGGTAGACCTACTTATTTGATGGAAATTTTAACTAGCGATATAACAAGGGCTGTATATGAATTAACTCAAAGTAATTACATGACATATCCCAATCTGCACCTGGCCCGCGTGGGAACTATGGCCCAAGCCCTCTCATTCCGAGAGGAGGCCTGTGCCCAGCAGTGGGACGTATATAGGCTGGGATGATGATGATGAATTACATGACATACGGAACTATATATGACATTTGTGTCCATTATTCACCTTAAGACAATTCAAAAGGGTCCAACAAGTCTTGCCTTTACCTTACAACAAACGCAGTACTTCGTACTTGGCACGCAGCCATCTTGGAAACCGTCCAAGTCACTCCAACGGCGTTTTCCGAACCAGTACGAAACAAACTAGCTAACTGAGCACACGTTAGAGTTAACTAGAAAACAAAAACAATAATAAAACAACCGTATTTTGCTATAAACCACGTTTTTATACAAAATTTGGAGGTTATAATTTTTTGCGGTAACGCGCGCTTTTTTGACGCCGGAAAGGCAAAGGTTTTGTGCTTACAGCCTTTGTGTTCGGAATTGTAGCTACGGCTGAAGATAAGGGTGAGTTTTTTTTTATGATCCAACTGGCTGAATGCAAATTTCAAAATATTGTTTTATTTTTAATATTAAGGAAGAATAGGTTGCATTTCGAAATATTTTTTGTGGTCTTTGTTTCATAATATAATCAAATTAAAAAAAAGTGTCTAGTAATGATTTTTCATGCATTTTATCTCTGATATAACATCAGCCTGGAGAGAGATCTCTATAGAAGCCTTTCCCCACAAATATTATAAAATATTATAAAATTTTGTGTTAGATGTTATAGACTAAATTTACTGTTACCTAATATTTTGTAAGTTACTTTTAAGAATTGTTTTATTTCGCTTAAACTTTTTTGTGTTAGAGCTACCTTAGGTATTGCGGAATCCATGCGAGAAGTTACAATTAAGTACCTACAAAGTATTTTTTTTACGTTTTTTGACTTTATTAAATGTATTCAATTATGAAGTCGGTTAAAAAGCAGTCCTATATTCAACCAATTTACTTACATAAAATAAAAATACATAAAGTTTGTTGTTCATTGATATGGAACTCCGCAAAGTAGGTAACGCATGTTTTCCGTATCGCTCACAATTTTGTAGTGTACGATATTGTACAATAAAGAATCATTGTATTGTATTGTCTTAAAAACTAGTCTTAAAAAGGATCGGGCTGAATATTCTTAAAACAGCGAACTGAAACACGTTACATAAATACAAAACTGACGACATCACACTTTTTGAAACTTGGCATAGACATAGAGATCATGATTATATTTCGGTATGTTAATTCATTTTAGTCAGAGTGATTTTTAGCATTTAAGGCTTCTTTGCGTCAATCATTTGACTCGGCTTAACCACAGCTAAAGCAGTAGGGAAGCTACGAACAAATCGATCGAAACGAACACACTCACACAGACGCGCGCTCTACACGGCCTCTGAGGGACTCGCGGTACTTCAGATCGATTTGTTCGTAGCTTCCATACTGTTTTAGCTTATGTATATACTGTGGCTTAGCTAAAATTCGCATGAGAATGCTCAAAGATACGTTATGGTCTTAATTTACCGTGGACGAAGAACAACGTAAATTTCATGTCTCTAGTCTAGACCGTTCAGATTTTAGAATTTCACATGTGTTTAAAACCGACTCGGTGGTTTATATTGGGGTTAAAAATTGCTTATAACTTAGTACCTACATTATGTTATTCATTTTGGAGAGTTATCTGCATGCTAATTTTCATCTGAAGTCACACAAAAAAAAAAAGCATTACTTTGCTCATCCGTGACCTTATAATAGCTAAGTTTATGCAAGATATGCGTGTTCATGCAGTTCCTCCACCTCCTCACTGTAAGAACACACACAAATCGCACAAACCCATCTATCACCACCAGTACTATTACCACATTACACTGATGCGTTTCGAACTCGACCAGCATCTTCAGAGCAGAGATGTGATAGTCTATTGTTCAGTTATTCATGTGGTCGAAATATTAATGAAATCTCGGATTGTAAAGTACAATTCAATAGAATCTGACCATTTTCTACTCATTTAACACACTCTAACGTGGGCACGCTTGATTATATATGTCCCTATTGTTATAATTATCATCTAGAAGGAATCAATAAAGAATAATAGTCACATCACAAAGTCTTAGGCAGCCCGGTGTTCATATTAGTAGGCTGGAAGTGTCTACAGGATTGTCAGACTCTATTGAATTGGAGTATAGTTTTATTCATTGTTTGTATAAACAAGTTATTGTGTTGAAAAGTATCAAAACATCGTAAAAGATCGTATTCTTGGCGGCTGCGTACTTCCTCCAACAAAACACCTACGTTTATCGGGAGGGTTATTTTTAAACGTTATTTATTCGCCTTTAAGCTTGATTGAGTGCGTTTGGATGTATTTATTTTTACTCGACTACGGCAAAGCCAAAGGAAGAGTAATTAAATTAGGGCAGTGCTCTGTCGCGACAGAATAATACATGTACTTAGTACTTTAAAAAAAGGAGGAGGTTTACAACTCGGTTGTTTCGAACGTAGATTATGGACATGTTGTACTTCGATATTATATTCATTCGACCAGTCGTGTTGTATGTACTTCTAACGTTGAACGTTATTCATTTAGGCTTTCGACATTCTAGACGTATGTGTATCAAGCTTGTTGATTTTAGCTAGCTTTTTGCTACGTAACCATCTGAGGTACTGTTTTGTTATATGTATTTCGGACGTATAGATTATGGACATTATTTATTTAGGTTACCGACATTCTAGACGTATATGTATCAAGTTTATGACAGATAATATTATTCATTTTGTACTTCGATATTATATTCATTCGACCAGTCGTGTTGTATGTATTTCGAACGTTATAGATTACGAACGTTATGCATTTAGGCTTTCGACATTCTAGACGTATATTTATATACTGTGACGTATGTGTATCAAGCTTATGACATTTGATTTTAGATGTTATGCTACGTAACCATATTTTTTATGTCTGTTACCTCAGAATTCCGTCACTTATTTGTATATCTGTTGATTTGATTGGCACTTTTTCCAAAATTATTAAAATAAAACCCTTATTCAATTAAAAAACTTTTGATTACGAAGAATAAATCCAAAAAGGATCGCAATCGAGGCCGACTTTGTTTTTCGTCTCAAATAAACATCAAGGGTAGAGTTCAAAGCTTGGCGCTCTAAATTTAGACGCCGTTTTGTTTTGGTTATCCGCCATTTTGGAGCGTCTGGCGGTGTAAATATTTACGGTTTATTTAAGTTCTCGATATGGTTAAATTCAAACACGCAGTTTCCAAATTGGTAAAGGGTTAATTTGACAACCTTCTTGAAGATAACACACACACACATTTAAATAAAGCTCGTTTTAAAACCTTGAAGCAGCTTTGGACAGTAAACATTTTTAATCCAAAAGGCTGGCTATTTGTCACGTTTGACTAAAAACACTACTTCAGTTATTTAATAAACAATTTTGCAATAACAAACCAAGTCAATTTCATGATCATGATTAAAACTACGACACCCTTTCAAGGTTACCCCGTGCAGAATAGCTCTCATCGCCATAGCAACAGCGTTACGATTGGCAGCAACCGTAATCAAACGACGTTTGACGTAACCTTGGCATGACGTCGCATCACAATTAATAAATTTACTATGGTAACATAGACGTAGTCATAACAATTGGCATGAATGATCTTACGTCAAGAGAGTGAGAAAACGTAAGAATCATTAGTGAGTTGAAAAGAGATATATGGATTATTGTTATGCATTTGGATTAAAATAGTGTTGTAATAAATTATGTATAGTAAAGTCTGCCAATATATTTGGCACCGGAAAGGCCTTGAATGTTGATGTAATTGACGATAGACATACGTATTCGCAAATTTCGTACCTAGTTTGCTACCAAATGGGAACAATTTTCTCATCTCATGGTAGTGGGTATCAAACTTACATGGAAAACTATAACGGAAGTGGACAAGTTTGGAAAGATACAAATTAGGAAGTGGCCAAAGTCGACCGGAGGGGGGTTAAGTTTTCTTTAGAATTATTAGTAGTTTAAGAGTAAATAGTAGCCTAATAAAATAAACTTTGCATATTCCGTACAAAAACGAAATCCTTAGAAAAAGAACCCTATACCGGGCGTGTCCGACACGCTCTTGGCCGGTTTATTTTTAAATAAATCCATTCGTAGATCTAATGTAGTAGTAAAGACATGTAAATTGGGCATCGTGCCCGACCCACGACCTCAATCCAAAACTAGAGTGTATTTTTAAAGTTTTTCAAACGTAACATCTACGCGGTAACATTATAAATCGATATGTTTACTTCCTTTGCTGTTTACTGAAGTTTAATATAGCACTAATAATTACTCGCGGCTTCGCTTGCGGTCGCCGTAAATCACCATTTTGTGGTTTTAATGAGTTGGGCGTTTTCAAAAAAAATATCCTTTTTTTGACATTTTGGAAAAAAATATCTTTTTTCCAACTCAGCAGAATCGATTTCGATCTTTTAAAAAATGTCCCCATTTTTTCATACAAAATTATGTGAGTCAGTTTTGTCACGCCCATACAAGTGTATGAAAAAAACGTCGCTAAACTGTAATTTATTTGGGGGACATTTTTTTAAACTAAAATCGATTGTGCTCTTGATTCTGAGTTGAAAAAACCATATTTATTCCAAAATTTCATAAATAATGGAGTACACTTTTTTTTTAAAACGCCCAATTCTCAAAAATCATACTTAGACCTTCTTCGTCTTTCACTCTTGACAGAGTGGTCGTGGTCATGCTTCGGTCGATCGACTCCTGTGCCACTGCTGCTCTCGCGACGCGTCGCGAACTAGCCCGATGTCTAGCAGAGTGGGAGCAATCGTTTATAGAGTGCGTCACAGATTTGATGAGGTCCACCGTGTCGGAGAGCGCCCGCGAGGTCTTTTGCCCTCGACTTTCCCCTGCACCACAAGCCACGTAAACCATGAGTCATCATCATCATGTCAGTCGAAAGACGTCCACTGCTGGACATAGGGCTCCACCAACCAATGAAAAACCATGAATGCAAAAAATCTAGTGTCTCCAACCCGCGGCAATGACGGTAGATCTACAGTATTTTTTCTAGATCATATCATTACGGTGCCATATTCTACCGAAATTTTGTCCGTGTCCTTATTTCTATAATAGCAACACTTGATTTAGCTAAATATTACAATTTTAATAGGGCTACACTGCAATCAGCGTTCGGTTATATAGTACGACCTGCAATTGTCGACCCGGAATGCACGTCAAAAATTGCTCAACCTGATGGTTCAAACCTTTATGTCATTGACATGAGGGTTTCATTTCAACTGTCCGGCCGCGCATCGGTGTCGTTCATTCCAGGTCATACATCAACCGAACCCGGTAATAGGTGATTTTCTTTGTCTACCGTAATATTTCTACCATCTGCCGTAATTTACCAGCAACACCGTAATTTTGACAGAGTGAGTTGGAGACACTGCTGTAGTCTAGATTTAGGTCCTCAAGTGGCAACCACGAACCGGAAGACGAAGCGTTGGCACGCCTCCCGATAGATGAACTGACGACATCGACGTGCGGGCGAGTTGTCGTTCACTATGGTGTTCTAAGGGGCACGCCTTCGTTTAGCCAATGGTCTGATGATGATGAGTCTAGATGTAGTCCACGCCTCCTGGCGGAAGGATCTGATTTAAGACAGGGAGACGTTATTTCTCTGAAACTCTTCAGAAATTCGTCGGAGGATGTTTTAAAGTACTTGGACTAGAACGGGTTTGCATCAGCATCAACCCCGCTTCTTTTTGTCGATAATACATTATGTCATACTGATTTATGTTGTTTTGCCTAATAAATTTTTTTTTTCAGCCTACG
This sequence comes from Choristoneura rosaceana, assembly GCA_037349165.1. NCBI lineage: Eukaryota > Metazoa > Arthropoda > Insecta > Lepidoptera > Tortricidae > Choristoneura > Choristoneura rosaceana. The sequence goes on from JAZBNJ010000017.1 coordinate 4,922,288, forward strand.
CTCTATCTAGTAGTGTAAAGCGCTAAAGATGTGACGTCAAATTAAGTATTTATGGCTACTTGCTGGAAACACATAATTCTCGAGTTAGCGTTAAGCTCAGTTTAGTAGTGTCAAAATGTATGGAACTGTCAAGCTTAAGCCAGTCTTAACAACTAAATCTAGAATTATTTTTACCTGCAAGACGGCATTAGAGTTGCTCTACGACTAGACACATACACAAATGCAATGCATGAACACAATTTATTGCACAGACGTAGTTAGCTATCATAGGTCGCCAATGTAAAAAGTGAGTACCTAAGACCCACTTGCAGGTAAAAATAAATCTAGATTTAGTTGTTAAGCCTGGCTTAAGCTTGACAGTTTCATACATTTTGACACTACTAAACTAAGCTTAACGCTAACTCGAGATTTATGTGTTTCCTCCAAGTGGTTATAAGTGTTTCTATTTCGTTGATATAGACCTCCGCACAGTAAACGCCTGATTCAATAAACTACGATAAACATAATTTCAGATCCATTTTGTGGTAAATTCTTCTTGGAATCTAAGGTGAAGGTTAAGCAATCTGTCCGTCAAATGTAAAAATACTTTTTTCCCACGTAGATAAACTTTGTAAAGGAAATAACCGAAATGTCTGGTTGCTGCGAAATCTTGGAGGTCGTCCAATTTCGAGAGAAGACCAGATTATTTAGATCTTTACATGTGATAGGGTTAGATAGGCAGAGGGGCTGCTACGAAATTGGAAAATTGACGTTCGTATCGTTCCGTCGCTCTCACTCTCGTATTAAATAATATATGCGTCAACGGAACGGCAGGATACGAAGTTCGAATTGCAACTAGTAGTATAGAGCCAGCAGGGCTTCCACTAAATTTGAAAATCGAAGTTTGAATCCCACCGTCCCGCTGACGCTCATGTTATAAATTTAATATGAGAGTACGAAACGAACTTCGATTTGCGAATAGGGCTCTACAGCCTCTAACCGCCATAAACAAAAAAAAATTTCACGTGAGCAAGGCTCTACCCGTCCCGTGTTACACGCAAAAAATTGGAGTGGCTGAAAGGTGCAATAGAACTCTTAAAGTAAGTAATTGAAAATTAGCGGAGATGCAAAAATGTTTCTATAATTTTTCGCTGAAAATATTTTTCCCAAAATGATTCATGACCCAACGGACGAACTATTTGTTTAAACGTTAAGTAACTACTTCAGCATCAATCAACTTTTTAATCAAAGTAATTTTTAAATATGATTAATTTTAATTAAATCACATTGGCATAATTAAACAACTAAGTACAAATAAAAATAAAAGAAGCCTACTTGCGGCTAAATTATTAAGTCAGGAAGAAACTGATGAAAGTCTACATCTGGAGTATAGCTATCTACGGCTGCGAAACGTGGACCATGACCCAAAGAGACAGAGAGAGATTGGAAGCGTTCGAAATGTGGTGTAGGATAGAAAAGATCAGCTGGACAGAAAAGAGAAGTAATGAAGAAATTTTAAATATGATTAACGAAAAAAGATTTGTGTTGAAGATATTTGAGAACAGGAGAGGGAAGGTGTTAGGCTATCTCTTACGGCACGATTACATTAAGACTATAATAGAAGGAAAGATGGAAGGGAAAAGGAAAAGGAGAAGACCAAGAAAGACATTATGGAGCCAATAAAAGAAATAATATATGTTTCATTATATAAAGAAGTGAAGGAAAGAGCGGAATGTAGAATAAGCTGGAAATTACTCCACCGACAAGAGCCTCGCTCTTAAAGACATGATGATGAAGTACAAATAAAACGAAACTGATCTAACCTAAAAGATTCTACAGGATATCTTGAATGGTTTAGTTTCAGAACAATCGTTTCTGCATAATCATGAAGCAGTTGAGAAATGAATCATTTGCGAAAAATATTTTCGGCGAAAAGCCAGAATCCCATGCGAGGAACTTAGTTTGTTTAGCTCCTTTGTTCAGTCGGCCATGCGAGTTTCGTCGGCGAATTTACGATGGCCTTGCGCCTATTGTCGTAAGTAGGGAATACGGCGGCGTCATTTGTGTCTGTTTATCAACACTCGACTAAGTTTAAGGAAATGTTCCAATAAGTCATTTATCATCATCAGCGAAACAGCCCTGCGCAAAAACCGCTTTAGAGCGCCAAAATGGGTACCCCTTATTTCGCATACCATTTATTGTACTACCTAATATGAATTTGCATAACATAATTGTGCATAACAGCGAACTTGTATAATTGTAAAGAAGCATAACACTTATTTAGCATAATAATCATCATCGTCATGTCAGCCGAAAGACGTCCACTGCTATGCTAGACATAGGCGTCCCCCAAGGCTCTCCACTCTCAGACCGGTCGTGAGCTTTTCGCATCAACCGCGATCCCGCGATCATAACCAGAGGCCGTATTGCCTAATGTTTTTGACACTCGTGATCGCAATCAAATGACATATTTCGCATACAAAAGCTGTCATTTTATTGCGATCGCGAGTGTCAGAAACGTTAGGCAATAAGGCCTCAGGTTGTCGCTCCATCTTGTTGGAGGCCTACCAACAGCTCGTCTCCCGGTCTGCGGACGCCATTCGAAAACCTTTTCACAATAGTGAATCCGCATAAATAATTGAAATATGCATAAGATTTTAACTTAACGTAACTTAAACTGTTATAACCTAACCAACAAAAAGTTGGAAAACCCCCGACTTTGTCACTTTAAAGTTCAATATCTCGAAAACGGCTGAACCGATTTTAATGAAACATATCTAAAAAACATCGCTAGAAAACCTGCTTCAATCCTGCTTCAAAATCGGTCCACCCGTTTAAGAGCTACGGTGTTACAGACAGACACACTAAGTGGTCCAACTTATAACACCCCTCTTTTTGCGTCGGGGATTAATAAAATGAATGGGTACGCATAATTTTATCAAGTGTGTGAATTAGCTTGTTCAGGGTATTTTTTTTTATGGTATATGGGGAAAACGAGCAGACGGATCGCTTGATGGTGAGCGATTACCGTCGCCCATCGACTCAGTTACCCAGGTTCAGTTCAGAAAGCATTCGATTATAGTTTTTTTTTTATAATAGCTGTTATTCTGTTTACTTAAAAAAATATACCTCGATGAGTTTCTTACCCGATTCTTCTCAACAGAGTAGTGTAGATTTTTTTGACATTCATAAGTCATAATCATAATAAAATGTTGTACGAGAAGATATCACGAAGTTTCCCGGACGGGAAGCGTTCCGGGTGATTTTAATGCGACGCTCTATCCATCCCGTATTACACGCAAACAATTGGAGTGGCTGAGAGGTACAACAGAAGTTTTAAAGTAGGTAATTGAAAAGTAGGAGATGCATGAACCTAGTATTTTTAGACAGATTTCTTTGTTCAGTCGGTCAAGAGTGTTTGGTCGGTGGATTATAGTCTGATGACCTTGTGTCCATTGTCGTGACGTGAGCAGGGAATACAGCAGGTGATCGTTTGGATTTGTTTATCAACACTCTATTAGATGAATGGTGTGAAATATAATTTATTGAAATACTAAATAAGTATTACAAACTAAATTAAAACTATTTTTAAAAACTAAATATCTAAAAAAGGCCCCTGCGGCATTGTGCCGAAAATGCTGGCAGCATTTCCTCGTTGAATTGCTATGCTAATTATTTGAGCGAGGTAGCTGCCAGCTCTTCGGTCACCGGTGGCATCGATAAGCCTCTTCGAAATTTCTTTGAAGAGGCTTATTGCTCCTGGGCCCCACGGACCAAGGGTCTTGACACCGAAACGGACGAAATTATATTCGGCGCCGAGACCACTATATTTGCTTATCTTTGCGGTTTCGGCTGCCTCTGCTGCGGCTGCTGCCCTAGCCTTTTAGTTTGTAATACTTATTTAGTATTTTAGTTAAGTTATTTTTAGGATATTTTTTATTTCATTATTTCATATTTGTACCAATAAATATTAATATTACCTTAAAAATTTTTTATTGAATCAGGCGTTACCCACTAAAAACATAAATGTAAATAAGAAGAAGCAAGTTCAATACTTAAACTTGGCACTCATTTAGATTTCCATTCTTTTTGCAGCGAAGCCCATAGCCAAGCAAAATTTTTGTATTAAAATTGGCTCTCCTTTCTTACATTCATGTTTTTGGTGGGACATCATTACTTTTTGTAAAGAAAACTAGGCAGATATTGATTTTTAATGTTTTTTCTTGCGTTTTTTTATGCTATTTTATGTACTCTTTTTATGATATTTTGAGTGGCGCGATAAGTTCCGTGTTTAAGAATAACTATACTCCATTTAATTTAAGGTTTGATTTAACGGTCAAATTGTAACACATGTTTCTCGTTATTTCGAACACAAATGGAATAAAAATACCTACATGTATATTTATTAGCGGTATTTACTATGTTTTTAGCATAGAAGCTAACACAATTTTAAATAGTTTCGTTGTTTCTTTTAAAAACGTGTGCAAAATTTACCGTTAAGTTTTAAATGTTAAAATAAATGGAGTATAAGTACGAGTATGTATTGTTTCCGTAATCCCGAGAGCCGGCAATAATCTACTTACCCAGAAATAAAAAAAAAACACCTCAAATTCTCTTCTTGGACAAAAGTTTTCCGTAAAGGAAAACAAATAAATAAAGCTTAAATATATTGCGAAATTTCCTGAAACCACGCGGTTCAACAACACGTGGTTGGAGGGGTGCCATATGTGTTTTTTTGCGTCGCTCTTTTGTAGACTGCCAGTGTCATCGTTTAATTTTTCACGTGTGGCAATACTGATTTATAGTTTTAAATCGAGATATGACGATGTACTCGTGGGGTTTATTGGCTGTTTATATTTTATTGTTTGCAATATTGATACGCAGTAAGATCAATTGTTTTCTTGTTTCACTATTTGTTGCTGTTGTTCATAAACAAGAACTATTTTAATGGTGCTAACAGACTTAAGCAATAACTTGTAACGAGCATTCTAGGACATCGCTACATGCTCATTTTGGTGTCAGTTCAGTCTTCTTCTTCTCTTTTAAAAATATGGCTTTCTGTCCTTATTAGGACAATTTCGCCAGTGTCAAAGTACTCTCTTTGAGAGGAACGTTGTTCGGTAGTTGTAGTTTTTGCAACTTGATAGTAAAATTCCAGAAAACACGTGGAGATAACTTGCGCATTAAAAAATGTCAGACACGAGAACAATATAGAATTTTGTGATCACTGTTCACTGATAAGGTTAATCGCTGCATAAAACACAATCAAAATTATACTTCAACTAGCCAAAGAAACAGAAATAGCAAAATTATACATTGTTCTACATCCGCCATGTTCGAATGCCACAAATCGAATCGTCAGTTCAGTCTATCATTCTATTTCTGTCATTCATATCGGATTGACGAATATTATTAAAAACATTTGATTTTCATCAGTCTGGATCATCAGTCCATCATCAGACTGAAGTAATTCTGTCATCTGTCGTCATTCTGACCAAAATGATTAACCTGAGGGGCTGTTATGAAACTCGTAAATCGAAGTCCGTATCGTACCGTCCCTCTCACTCTCGTATTAAATAATATTAGTGTCAGCGGGACGGCAAGATACGAAGTTCGAATTTTGAATTTATATAAGGCCTGAGGCCGTATTACCTAATGTTTCTGACACTCGCGATCGCAATCAAATGACATGTTTCGCATACAAAAACTGTCATTTCATTGCGATCGCGACTGTCAGAAATGTTAGGCAATAAGGCCTCTGTTTGTTGTTCAGTTCGATTTTCTTGCGTTTCCATTCAATCAAGGTACTAGTCAGTCTGTTACCTCTCCGCTGAACCGATTTAGACGAAATTTGCTATAAAGATACTTTGAGGTCCTGGGTAGGATATAGGATAGTTTTTATCCCGGAAAATTGCATAATTCTTGCGGATAAACGAATTTTCGCAGACACAGTTGCCAGCGGTTAGTTAAAAATAAAACTTAACCTATAAATACAAGCAAAACGGGGTCATCGCTCTCCCGAGGTTAACTTGACAGTTGAATGACAGCCGCAGCCAGTGTTGCCAACATCCGACCGCAGTCTTATATGGTCACACCTTGGGGTTTGGCAGTATGCTAGAGGGATCTTGGCCTAGAAAGATGGACTTGTTTTTGTACTGTAATAGCCTTGTATGAATATAATACAGGTAAATGTAAATAGTTTTCTTGTGAGATCGTTAGGGAAGGCCCAAATAAACATGTTTTTCACTTCTCATGCTCGTAAAGTTCGTGTTTATGCTGGATATAGGCATACAGATATACATAAAATTAGTTTTTATGCACTAGTGCATAAAATAAAATCTTCGTCTAATAACAACTCAAGACCAAGGTAATCAGGTGTCAACGGACACAAACAAAAAATGTATATATATTTTTTTAATAATTTTCAATTCAAGAAAGACTAAAAATCAATCAAAGCAATAATAGTTAATAAATCAGTAAAATTAAAATAATGGAATTATTATAATAATGCATAAAAAATAAAAGATACATAAAAAGTGTTACTATTTCATTTCCTCGTCATGGAAGTGAAAAGCAGAGTGTAAAACTCGAGCATTAAACCCATTTTCCCCTCGACGTGTCTATCCACCCTCGCCGTACCGGCTGTACCGGCTCGGTTGGTGAACGTCTTGGGTAAAATGGCTCGTTTTATCCTATTATTATACAATCTAGTATTAAAGCTTAAGATGGTACGTAAACAGGAATTAAATAACTACGCACATGCTACGCGTGTAAACAAAACCACGAATCTGACCTTGTCTGTCTGAAGTCCTACTAATATAAGCGTGAAATTGCGACTGTTTTGTCACGCCAAAATGGCTGAACGGATTTGAATCTCTGGAATAAGATGGAGTTCGGCTACACGATTTTCCAGCGTCAGTTTAGCAAGGCTACTCCGAATAACTCGAAGTTCGTGTCGTGCGGTCCCTCTGACACTTATACTATTTAATACGAGAGCGAGAGGGACCACACGACCCGAACTTCGAGTTACGACTTTCGGAGTAGCCCTGCAGGATCTCATTCAAGTTTTCTGTCATTCAAATTGTATTGACGAGTACTATTAAAATATTATGACTTCGGTTACGTAGAATGTTGGAGTTGTAGTTACTCCTAGCGCCATCTAGTGAGCACATATAGAAACTCCGACTGAGTTCTACCCTACATGGCGCTATCAAAGTTTCTCAACTCAGAGCATTAGGCTCTGGCCTAAAATGAGGCTGACCACACTTGCTGTACACTGATTAAACAATGTTGATGCTTATATTGAGTTGAGTGGTGTGTCGACTCTTTTACCCTCGGGAACTGTGTATTTTTCCGGGATAAAAAGTAGCCTTTGTTACTCTCGGAGCCATAAACTATGTCTATGCCAAAAATCACGACGATCCGTCGCATCGTTACGGCGTGGAAGCGTAACAAACAAACAAACTCACTTTCTCCTTTATAATAGTAAGGAAGTAAGGAAGGATAATCTATAGCCTCTATCTGTGAACAATATAATATAATCTTATAAACCTTTTTAAATAAAGTTTATTAAGATAGAAATAAATCAAAAAGCAGAAATAATACTAAATATTACAAACTAAATTAAAAAATAAAAGTAACTAATAACTAAAGTATAACCTAGAAAAAAATAGTAAATGGAACCCCCCGCGGCATGGACCCAAACCTTTTTTAGACTTTTTATGTGACCATGTTTTTATTCGTCCGTCTGTCTGTCGACAGAGATCATGCCGTCGGAGGTGCGGTCCGGCAAGTCCCTGCAGCGGGAGCTGGCTGACTCCATCATCAGGATGGTGCCTCTGGACGAGATCAGGATCCTGCTGGCTTGTGGCGCTAAGGTACGGGTTCATATCGGCTCACATACTTATTAATAACAAGCTTTTGTCCGCGACTTCGTCCGTGCGGATCTAGGTTATCGCGCGATGGCGCCCTCTACCGGAATAAAAAGTATCCTATGTTGATCCTCAGGGTTCAAACTACCTATATACCAAATTTCATCAAAATTGGTTCCGTGGTTTCGACGTGAAAGCGTAACAGACAGACAGACAGAGTTACTTTCGCATTTATAATATTAGTAGGGAAGTAGGGATAATAATCATACTCATAATCATAATCAAACTTTATTTGCTAGAACATAGGTAGGTAAAATAGTGGATGGTGGTATTTTATATTTTGATCGCTATGTCTTACCCACAAATGCAGGTGTACAAATATTTATCTATTTATCCTAAGTAATTTTATCATTCCAATTAAATAAAAAACAATATTAAAATTATAATAATACAACAATTCATAACAATTAGTGAATGGCAAAAGATAAATACAATAATAGTGGAGTAAATATAATATGATAATTATTTAGCTTAGATTTAGACTTATAAACGATTTAATCCCTTCGTTCAAATATTGTGAAACAGTATAAATAACATTTACTAATTCATAATTCAGTCATTTTTCTTTTCTTGAAAATCCGAATGTAATTTTTGTCAGAATGATCGTTTGTCATAACTCTTTTTTCTCTGAATCCAATGATTGTTTAGAATTCTTATAAAATAAACCTAACCTAACCTATAGTTTTCTACAGGATGACCATTTAATATTTTTAGAAAATGTAAGGTTTCAGTGCGGAAAAAATTCGAACAAACGATGATTCCGACAAAAATTACGGTATGACTAGCGAAGAGTGTGCGAACTTTGGCGCTCCCTCCAGGAACCTATTGAAGTTTCCACACAAAATCAGTTCAGCCGTTTAGGAGGAGTTAGGTGACAAACACAAGTGCACTTACAGAAGAATTATATGTATACATCAAAGAAGATTTAATAAAAAAAATACACATCATAGCAGTTTATCACTAAGGCAATGCGTTATATTTAGTGATATTGTAACGGATAACTCACGTCTTAAATCGAGTTTAGCTCGACTGTTTCGGGCTATTTCGTAGCTTCAAGGGAGCACGCGACTCGGCGGCTGCCGCAACACGAACGAAATAGCCCAAAATAATCGAGCTAAACTCGATTTAACACGTGAGTTCACGGTAGTTTCATGTTCAAAAATGCGTTATTCTTTAGGTGAACGAGCCAGTAACGCAGGGCCTGCGTCCACTGCACTACGCGATATGGCAGCGCTATCTGGAAGCTACTAGACTGTTGTTGGTGCGAGGATGCGACGTCAACGCGAGAGACGACTGTGGGTACAGCGCGCTACATCTGTCTTCTGAGCACGGGTGAGGAATTTCACACAGACTCACCTTGCATTCTCCCCCCCCCCTTTATTGCCCTACTAGCTTTTGCTCGCGGCTCTGCCCGTGTGGTATTTGGTTATCGCAAGCTGTTCCCTCGGGAACTGTGCATTTTTCCGGGATAAAAAGTAGCTTATATCACTCTCGGGCCCATAAACTATCTCTATGCCAAAAATCACGTCGATCCATCGCTTCGTTACGGCGTGAAAGACAGACAAACACACAAACATACAAACACACTTTCGCATTTATAATATTAAGTATGGATTCTCACCCCTCCAGCTGTAGTTCCAGAGAGATGGAGATAAGAAGAATCTCCATCGCTCTGGAACTGCCTCCTTTCATTCTTTCCTCCCCTTAGCTTTATTCCCCTAACTCTAACCACCTGTTTCTCTCGCTCCCTCCATTTCTGCCTTTCTTCATCTCTTTCCCTCCAACCTTCTTTATCTATCTTTCTAGAACTTCTTCCTTTGAGCTACTTCTCTTGTATGCTAGTAACTCTCACAATATGGCAGTGCTACTTGGAAGCAATCAGATAGTTGTTGGTGCGGGGATGCACGTCAACGCGAGAGACGATTCCCTCATCCTCCTCATTTATTACCCTTTCTCTTCATCTCTTTCTCTCCCACCTTTCATCTCTATCTTTCTAGAACCCCTTCTCTGAGCTCTTTCTGGACTCCACAGAAAACCAGCGTTACTGCACATAATGTGCGGCAACACATGCTGTGTGGAAACCCTTTTTGGTATTCTGTCGTGTCACCAAGTAACATAGTTTTAGTGCTAGTTTTAGTCTTAGTCTTAGGTGGTACTTATGGAGCCAAATAAATCTTTCTTTCTCTGCTCCAAGATTGTAACTCTCGCGAAATGTTAGCACTAACGCTACCTGGATTGTTATTAGTAACAGGATCCGAAATCAAGTTTTATCCACCACATCGGAAACTTTTGTTTTTAGAAAAAGAAACATTGCATCTTTAACATCTTCCACAGATACACAGAATTGGTGAAGCTCCTCCTCCAGAGTGGAGCAGCTGTGGACTATCGCCCTGACACTGGGGAAGAGTTCCCCCGAACTACCCTCTGTGATGAGCCCCTAAGACTGGCCATAAGGAACAAACACTATGTAAGCTATATCAATAGAATAGGGCTAGATATATAGATAGACTAGCTTATGCCCGCGACTAGGTCTGCGCGGATCTAGGTTATCGCGCGGTGGCGCCTTCTACCGCATAAAAGGTATCCTATGTTGATCCTCGGGCTTCAAACTACCTATATACCAAATTTCATCAAAATCGGTTCAGTGGTTTCGACGTGAAAGCGTGACAGACAGACAGATAGAGCTTCTAGGCTTTTTTATATTTTCAATTTATTTACAAAAATTTTTTTTCGTCTTTATGAAGTCAAAGCTCTAAGATATCTGTACACTTCAGTGCCCTGTAAATGTATGCATTCTGCCAATTTTATACAAAAGTTCAAACACTCAGTTAAAGTTTAAAGACATCTCTGACCTCAACTGTACATACTGTTTAACAAAAAACTAACTAACCTGATAAGGGTCTAACTTTCTACCTCCTTCCAGGAGGTCGCCCGTCTCCTCCTAGAGCACGGCGCGGATCCCAACAAGCGGTACTTCTTCGGTGCCGAGATCAACCTGGTCTCCGACCCTGAATACTTGGAACTGCTGCTGACCTTCGGAGCCAACCCTGACTCCCGTGACAGAGCTGGCCTGACCCCACTCATGAAGGCAGCTAGGCAGAGAAAGGTAAAAACTGCAATGATAATCCTGGTCAGGGCACCAAATGGATACAACTTTTTAATATCCGTATTTTTGACGCTGGTTTTAACCTTCAAATTAGAGATGCAACGAATCCGGCAGGACTGTTGGCCGGATAGCAGGATATTTGGCCAAGTTTTTCATACAATTAGAATTAAGGCATATAATTTAATTAATTTCGCACGCAATACGTATTGGTGTGACTGCGTCGACACTGTTTTTGTGTCGAATCAAATTGATAAAAGAGCAAATTTATAGACGACAAGTTCGATATCTTCTAGTTTTCTAATAAAGTAAATTGAATGTTTTTCCTCCGATTTCCTCTATCGTTAAAAGTAGTAAAAAAAACTTGGGGAAATTGTGATTGGCTCATTTAGATATTTATTAAATCACAAGCGTGGTAGAAATGTCAAATTGACTTCACGATACTAACGCCATCTAGCGATATTTCGTCAGTTCGAAAACCCTAATTGAGGGGAAAATGTCGAATTTGCTCTATTAGTAGGTTATAATCGTAAATCATAATCATATTGGGGCCAATCAACTATTTTACCGACACTTTCGGCATCTCCTGCGTTACCAAAATTGTCTTTGGGGTTACCGAAAAATCGTACTTCGAACAAGATATTTCACGGTTTAATAGGTTGAACTTACGTAGGATGGCATGTATTCATGTATACTTAAGTATATTACCATCTATTAAATTACAGAAAAAAACATATTTACTTCCAATAACCGGCAATTGTTTAAAAAATGTCGCTGACAGATTAGTGTGGGTAAAAAGTTGATTGGCCCATTGGATAGATTCATTTATTAACTCGCTTTAAAGACTTTATTTTTCTTAATTACTATACTTGAGGTATCCCATCTTAGGCTAGATTGGCAACGCATCTGCAACACCCCTGGTGTTGCAGATGTTTATATGCGGTGGTGATCTCTTACCATCAGGAGACCCACTTACTCGATTGCCATCCAGTCGAATAAAAAAAAAAGTCCGTCGACAGGCTAAGGTCCAGGACCATATTGCCTCATCAGTTAGTTGAGAACTTCTTTTCTGACGATTTTTCCAGGGCATGGATGCTGTGCTGCTGCTGATCAGTCACGGAGCTGACGTCAACGCTATGGCTGACGCGCGGAATGACTACAGAACAGTATTACATTACGCTGTGCTTAGCGGTAAGTTTCTCAAGCCAAGAGATTCCTTTAAGAGCGTTTATAGTACATGCTGAGCTGGCAACGTTGCATTTTTGTTAGTTTTTCTCGATTATTCCATAAAAATTGAATGAAAATTCAAAATGTTGTCTGATGGAACACTTCTTAATATATAAATTAATATTCCTACTCCAATAATTATTTGTGATGATAGACTTTTATATTCTTTAAAAACGAATTAATGTTTATAAACGGTTTTTATTATATATTAAAAAATGTCAGCGGTCAAACTTATAACACCCCTCTTTTTGCGTCGGGGGTTGAAAATAATAAAAAAAACTTCAAATAACAAAGTATATAACCTTGTTTGTATGATCCGAGGTATCTGACGTAAATGTCACAGTCTGAACCCAATCATGCATTTACATATTATTTTACCACTTTGTCGGCATAATTGCCATAGTCACGCAAAACTACAGCTCTCTAGCATTGATAGTCTCTGAGAAAAGCCGCGGACAGACAGACAGATATAGCAAAAATATGAGAGTTCCAAATTTGCCATTTTGGCTAGGGAACCCTAAAAAAAACTTAATATTTTTACAACATTTGTAAATGCATGGTAACAGAGTGACGCCTTACAAATAGCAACAGATTCTTTTTCATCTCTCCTGTTCAGAAAGTTTAATTTTCATGGGTAGATAGCCGGGTGGAAAATTGCGTTTTCTCCTCTAGGGTGGAAAGTAATTTTTTTTTAATTTTTCGACTAGTCACGACATCGAAGATAATTGAGTTACGTCAATGCCTTTATTTTTCACGTTTCGGCATTGCCATCTAGATGCACGTCGTGACCAACTCGATTTTTTTTATACTCGGCCATGGCAAGTGGCCACTAGTGGCCAGTCGAAAAGGTACCGTTGGAGGTTAGATAGGTATAAGTAAACTCAATTTATTATTATTCTCGTTTTTTTGTAGTATTTTAGTTTCCTCACGGTCGAAATGAAAAGTAGAGTGTCTAACTCGGGTGAAATAACCCATTTGCCCTCGAACTATTGGCGCTCTCTCTTCGTTCGAGCGCCAGAAATATCTCGGGTGAAATGGGTCACTTTCCACCCTTGGTTATCAATCTACTATTGCGCGTTTGTTAACGGCCCATAACATCGTCCATCCTCAGGCAACACGACCGTAGTCAACCTGCTGGTGAAGCAGGGCGCATGCGTGAACTCGTGCGCGGCGCTCAGCAAGCCCAGCCCGCTGGACCTCGCCATACTCAAGGGGGACGTGCCCATGGTCGAGCTGCTGCTGGCTGCCGGTAAAATAACGCTAACTTACACTAAACTAAGACTAGGCTAGGCTAAACTAAGACTAAAGTTAGACTGAACTAACACTAAGACTAACTTAAAGCTAAAGTGAGACTGAACTAACACTAAGTTAGATTAACCTAAAACTAAAGTTAGACTGAACTAACACTAAGACTAACCTGAAACTAAATTGAGACTAAACTAACACTAAGTTAGACTAACCTAAGACTAAAGTAAGACTGAACTAACACTAAGAATAATCTAAAACTAAAGTAAGACTAAACTAACACTAAGTTAGACTAACCTAAGACTAAAGTAAGACTGAACTAACACTAAGAATAATCTAAAACTAAAGTAAGACTAAACTAACACTCAGTTAGGCTGAACTAACACTAAGTTAGACTAACCTAAGACTAAAGTAAGACTGAACTAACACTAAGACTAAAGTAAGATTGAACTAACACTAAGTTAGACAGAACTAATACTAAGGCTAACCTAAGACTAAGTTAGACTCATCTGTGGCTCCTTCCAGTGCTGGTTACGTAGGATGCAATGGTTATGTAAGAACATAGTGACTCTACCAACTTATAACCAGTAATTTAAGAAAATTAAGCTATGAGTTTCTTTTAACTTGTCTATCGATAACATAGGGTAGGCTAAGTTACAGACGGTATGCATTGACTGTGGGTTAACAATACTAAACTTTTTTGTCAGGTGCTCGAGTGAACTCGTCCAGCTCTGTGATTGGTTCCCCGCTTCACGTGGCCTGCTCCGACAACATAACCAACAGAAAGGAAATAGTTCAGGTAAGATTTCACGCACATTTTTTTTTATTTGTTTTTGATGGCAAATGAGCAAGTGGGTCTCCTGATGAACACCAGGGGGATTGCAGATACGTTGCCAACCTAGAGGTCTAAGATGGGATACCTTAAGTGCCAGTAATTTCACCGGCTGTCTTACTCTCCACGCCGAAACAACAGTGCAAGCACTGCTGCTTCACGGCAGGATTAGCGAGCAAGATGGTGGTAGCAATCCGGGCAGACCTTGCACACCTCACACATCCACAAAATCCACATGCATTTGCATAAACTATTTAGTTTATTGTTTGCATAATATACCTAATAATAAATAGTATCTAATAAGTACCATTAAACGAGCAATTAAACCTGATTTCAAATAAAAAAACCGCATTCAAATCGGCCTACCCGTTTAAGAGCTACGGTGCCACAGACAGACACACATAGCGGTCAAACTTATAACACCCCTTTTTTTGCGTCGGTGGCTAAAAATAGGCTTACATTTGGCCTCAATCTCGCTTGATGGAAGGCGAACATGAGGCCTAAGAGGACCAGCAAACGGTAGGATGACGCCCGTATTACTACCACCATCTTGCTCGCTAATCCTGCCGTGAGCAGTGCTTGCACTGTTGCGTTTCGGCGTGGAGAGTAAGACAGCCGGTGAAATTACTGGCACTTGAGGTATCCCATCTTAGGCCTCTAGGTTGGCAACGCATCTAATACCCCTGGTGTTGTAGATGTTTGTGGGCGGTAGTGATCTCTTACCATCAGGAGACCCAAAAAGCTCGTTTGCTATCCAACGAACAAAAAAAAGATGGTTCACGTTGGATGTCCTTCGCAGATCCTTCTAGAAAGTGGAGCAGACCCAAACCTGAAGGTGTACAACGATGAAGACGCGACGCAGTTGCGGCCGCCGCTCGCAGAGTACCTGGCCAGCAACGCCGAGCCCAGCGGGGAGATCGTCGCCATGCTGCTCAGGCATGGGGCCAGGGTATGGCTTCCTTGGATAATAGATATAAGATGAGATGAGATGAGATAAGATGAGATGAGATTAGATTGGATTAGAATAGATTAGATTAGATGAGATGAGATGAGATTAGATTAGATGAGATTAGATTGGATTAGAATAGATGAGATGAGATTAGATGAGATGAGATGAGATGAGATTAGATTAGAATAGATTAGATTAGATTAGATGAGATGAGATGAGATGAGATGAGATGAGATGAGATTAGATTGGATTAGAATAGATTAGATTAGATGAGATGAGATGTGATGAGATTAGCAGCTCCGGCCGCCGCTCGCCGAGTACCTGGCCAGCAACGCCGAGCCCAGCGGGGAGATCGTCGCCATGCTGCTGAGGCATGGGGCCAGGGTATGAGATGAGATGAGATGAGATGATATAAGATGGGATTATGGGATGGGATGAGATGTGATGAGATGCGATTAGATGAGATTAGATGAGATGAGATGAAATGAGATGAGATTAAATGAGATGAGATGAGATTAGATTAGATTAGATGAGATAAATTTTATTGCAGAATATGGGTACTACATACAAGATGATGTAACATGTTATTCACTTGCTTGGCTTGGGTAAGCATGCGAACAATAAAAACCACTTGATTTTGTTCAGTTGTGAAACTTATGAACAAAATAAAGCGATCGCTTAATCTAAAAGTTAAACTAAGTTTATCCGTTTGTGGGCTTCATATTTATTTGTGTCACAAGGGAGCAAAATGGTGTATTTACGGCAGGAATCCCTGCTAAAACTACATTATTACGCAGCCTTAGTTTTTTTTAACCCTTACAAATAATCAACAAAAAGTTGGAAAACCCCCCGACTGTCACTTCAAAGTTCAATATTTCAAAAACGACTGAACCAATTTTGACGAAACATGTCTCAGAACCATGACTACTGGCTAGGAAACTTACTTTGAAAAAAAAAAACGCATTCAAATCGGTCCACCCGTTTAAGAGCTACGGTGCCACAAATAACACAGACAGACACACATAGCGGAAAAACTAATAACACAATGTCATTGAATAACACCCCTCTTTTTGTGTAAAAGAGGGGTGTTAGGGGAGGGGCTTTTTGTGGGTTAAAAGAGGGGTGTTATAACTTTGACCGTTATGTATGTCTGTCTGTCTCTGCCTGTGAGTGTGTGTTTGAGCGAGAGGGACGGTACGATACGAACTTCGAGTTTCGAGTTTCGTAGTAGCCCTGCAGGCGTGGTGCACTAGGACGACGTTAGATAGAATGTTATCTCCCCCTTCTCACATGGTTAAAATATAAAATTTCTTACAGGTTATCATGAAAACACAGTTCCGCGATCCGGATGGTATCCTCAACCATCTCCAGAACGTAACGGCTGAAGAGTACCAGCACATCTTCTATCTCCTTCTAGAGGCAGCTGAAGCCTTCGACCTTTGTATGATCAAAAGGAACAGCACCTTAAACCCTACCCAGAAAGAGAAGCTAATAGAACGGGCGAAAATTCCCATTTCTTTACTCGCTCAAACTCGAATCTTTTTGCGTAGACATTTTGGCAATATGCTCGTGGATCTAGCCCCTAAATTTGAAATCCCTAAAACCCTTCACCGTTATCTACTGTTTCAATGCAGTTAAAGATTTTTTTTGTATGTTTATGGGATTTCATTTCGGCTGTATGGGGTTAATTCCTCTGCCTTTTAAAAAGTTGTCGGTGTTGCCAGTGAGGCTCTAGTTTCCCCGAGTTGGGGGATTTTGACGATTGGATTCTTTTATGGCGATGGAATATTGAAAAATCGTTTTGTATTTTATAAGACTTATCAAATAAGTTAATTTAGTGTATAAGCAGTAATTTGAATTTTACAAGTATTTAGACTTGTTTTTGTGCAGTATATGTAGGTACTCGAAATGCACTTTGTTTATAGGTACCTACCAACCTATTGTGAAATATTTATTATAATAAAAATACGTCATTATAAATGTATATTTATATTTAAAGCAATAATATTACTGTATACCTTTTACGTATAAATTATTTAAAGGATATTGCTTTAGGTTGTGTCAAACAATCAGAACAGAACATGTTATTTTATTATATTATTATCTATTTTTTTGTGTCCATTTTGTAGTCTGATTACATTATTGCTATGTGATACATTGTGATATATGATTAGAATTAAGGCTTTCCCAACAGAAGAGAGTAGAAATTTAATGTTGTGGTTCTTTCTTTGAATCGTTAATATGCAAAAACCCTACGGTGATTTTTTGAATTATGTATATCTACTCTTTATGTCGGTCTTTCAACTTGCGATTGTGTTAATTATCTCAAGTGTAATTATATTATATGACTGTAATATGAACTTTGTAAAATATAATCATGAACCTGAAACATTTGTTTTATTTTCATTTATACCGTTTTTATTATAACGAAAGGGATAAATTAATAATGGAGACCATTTACCCGTGAAATTGTGGGATGTAATAAATAGTGTCACATCCGAAAAGCGTGCAGTGAAAAGTAAAATAAGTGTTTGTTAAAAAAAAACATTTTTAATACAAGTGCGGGTAGTTCGAAGGACTCGCCCAGCTAAGCAGACATGAAGCTTAAATTTCAATCTACTCGTAACCACGGCGAGGTAATTGTGACTCGTTTGCTAACGTGATGCGTCTCCATTGTGATTAAGATTTTATTGTGATATTAGCCAATTGAAAAAGCCGTGGTGGCCTAGTGGTTTGAGCTATCGCCTCTCAAGCAGAGGGTCGTGGGTTCAAACCCCGGCTCGCACATCTGAGTTTTATGAAATTCATGTGCGGAATTACATTTGAAATTTACCACGAGCTTTGCGGTAAAGGAAAACATCGTGAGAAAACCTGCACAAACCTGCCAAGCAATTCAATGGTGCGTGTGAAGTTCCCAATCCGCACTGGGCCCGCGTGGGAACTATGGCCCAAGCCCTCTCATTCTGAGAGGAGGCCTGTGCCCAGCAGTGGGACGTATATAGGCTGGGATGATGATTAGCCATTGTCTTGACATTACAAACAACAAATAATAATATTAATAAACTGACTATAACATTCACTCACACGCAAGATTTAGAATACTAGAAACACAGGAAAGCTTAAAGTTCCATCTTACAGACTGGCTAAAACCAAAAAGTCGTTTTCGGCAAATTGCATACCTTTTTTTTAACACGCTTTTATTAGCTTGGGTTGTAACTAACTATGTATGTATGTAACGGAATCTTTGAACTTAATTTTCACCAGTTTCCAGAAGTCTGATTATTATAATAAAATTCCAAAAATATTACTAAAGAAACTGATACAAATTTTAAATCTACTATCAAGAAGACGTTAATATCTAAGGCTTATTATAAAGTCAATGATTATATCATGGACAGGGATATTTGAAAATAATTCCGATCCGCATTGATCCCTTCAAATACCGAACCTAATGTGTTAAAAATAAAGTTGTGTTAAGTACTGGTGAATTATTGTGAATCTGTTTTAAAAAAATACCTCGTTTAGTTTCTTGCCGGATTCTTCTCAACAGAGGTTTTTTCCGAACCGGTGGTAGATTTTTTTTGACGTTCATAAGTGCTTGTTATAGCCTAAATTGAACAAAGATATTTTGACTTTGACTTTTAATTAGTATTGCAGCAGAGGTTCAAGGCGATGACGTTTTACAGAAACATAACTAACAGATGTTTTATTGGAGAACAACTGCATGTAGTACAATTGCACCGATAATGGAGTGAAGGTGGAATATCACCACGATTTACAGCAATGCAAAACTGGATACTGCTTTGCCTGCTGTCAACCGGGTTGATGGAAACCACAGACACTCCAATACCCGCACTATTGTACTACATGCTTATGATCACCAATTATCACCCGTTCGTCATACGCTGCAATACATCGTCGTCGGAACCCCTGCTATGTCGGCAATCCACGTTGTGGGACTGCCGAAGAGCTGATTCTAACAGAATACTTAAGATCATCCTTAGTTTTGACGCTGACCAAATGTTACCGCGTTTTTATTTCATCTCAGCGCCATCTATCGGGAGTTTATTTGAACTAAAAGTCGTAGATTCACTAGAGGGCGCAACAGGTACTTGTTCTTGAAATAAAATAGAAAAAGACAATAAATAGAAAAAATATTCCCGTCACGAAATGGTCCTAAATCAGCTTAATGCAGTCCGCAGATGGCTCTTTTCTTGCTTTGAGATTTTTTAGGGTTCCGTAGCCAAATGGCAAAAACGGAACACTTATGGATTCGTCATGTCTGCCAGTCTGTCTGTCAGCCACGTTTGTCCGAAACTATAAGAACTAACTGTTGCAATGCAACTTGGTAAGTAGATGTATTTTGTAAACCACATTAAGACACACAAAAATAGAAAAAAAAAACATACATTTTAGGGGTTCGCCATACTTAGAACTGAAGCTCAATTTTTTTTTTCATCAAAACGTATAAACGTATGGGACGTTTGGGGTATCTTTAGATAGGTCTTCAAAAATGATATTGAGGTTTCTAACATAATTTTTTTCTAAACTGGGTAGTAACCCCTGTAACTTATAAAATAAGAGAATCATCATCATTATCTCAGCCTATATACGTCCCACTGCTGGGCACAGGCCTCCTCTCGGAATGGGAAAATAAGAGAATGATAAAACTAAAAAAAATATTGATGTACCATGCAAACTTCCACCGAAAATACTTTTTTTTAAATACGTCATAAATAGTTAGCCGCAATTTAATTACATTTTTTTCAAACAACTCAAATATAAACACCGATCAAAGTTACAATTACAACGAACTACAAGAACTTTTATATTATGTTACTTGCTGCTACGGAACCCTTCATGAGCGAGTCCGACTCGCACTTGGCCGCTTTTTTACCAAGCTTCGAGTTATCTAGAGAGAAACTGGGCTACTCCGAAACTCGAAATTCGTGTCGTGCGGTCCCTCTCGCTCTCATATCAGAGGGACCGCACGACACGAACTTCGAGTTTCGTAGTAGCCCTGAGGATTTGAAGTAGCGATTACAAGTGTAATGTGCCACACAGCGTGATGTTATGCAGAACATTAGCTGGCTGCAATATTTTCATAAATAAATTTTTTTTTTGATCATGAAACTACCGTGAGACTCACTCATATTAAATGATATTTATTTATTTATTTGTTTATTGAAACATGTCGAGCTAAACTCGATTTAAGACGTGAGTAATCCGGTCAATATCATTTAATTTTTTTTTTTACAAAAAAGTAAAACCGACACCAAAAAAATAAAAAAATAACAAAAAATGGAACCGACCACAACCCTTGAAAATATTTTTCTAGGTACCTACAAGCTTGAAGTCGGTGCCTCAGCACGACCCAGCAGGAGTGGAGCAATAGGCGTCAATTTCACCTACATACAATGAGTTTCAATCACTCCTGCTGGTAAAAAATACGAAATCCTTAGAAAAATATTGCTTTCACACTTTAAGGTGACCAACCAAGGTGTAGAAGCCGTTTGTTAGATTTCAGAAAATAATTAACATGTCTTTTATACTTTTACTAGCTTTTGCCCGCGACTTCGTCCGCGTTACTTTAGTTATCAGGGCATATAACTTTACCCCTCCCCATTTTACCCCTTTAGGGGGGAATTTTATTGATTTCACCTGCACAAATAATTTTTCATTGTAATCGAGAACTTACATACCTATATTCATACTTCTAAGTCCAGAAATGAGAAAATTCCCATACAGACTTTACCTCCCCATTTTACCCCTTTAGGCGGGAATTTTATCCATTTCACCTAGACAGATAATTTTTAATTATAATCGAAAACTTATACAGCAATTTTCATACATCTACGTCCAGAAATGAGGAAAATCCATATAAGCTTCACACCCCTATTTCACCCCCTTAGGGGATGAATTTTCAAAAATCCTTTCTTAGTGCTCACTTACATCATAAAAGGAACCCCTGTACCAAATTTCAAGTTCCTAGGCCCAGCGGTTTGGGCTGTGCGTTGATATATAACCCAGTGAGTCAGGTTTGCCTTTTATATATATAAGATTTTTGCCTTGGATCGGGAGAAATTGAAGATATGGGGTAGGCCTTTGCCCAGCTGAAGGAAATCAATTCAGACTATTTTTTAATACATAATAATAATATTTTTGAGTGAGGAGGTTCTTTATTCATAAATAGCTATAAATTTTTACGAAGCTCTCGATGCGGAACGACTCGCACGCAAGTGTAAAAATCAAATTACTTATTTTTATAAGCAGCGTGACGTAACGTAAACACAGTACTTGTTGCGCCCTCTGGTGAACCTCTGAGTGTTAGTTCAATCAAACTCCCGAGAGATGGCACTGAGATCAAGTAACAACGTGGTAACGTTAGGCTAGCTTGAAATCATCGTATGATATTTAGTATTTTCAATTTATATCCTAGGGCTGTCCTGCCTAGTGCGGGCTGTCAGTATAGTAAGGGTTACAGCGGTCAAGATACAAGATACTGAAGGAGTAGGTTTATTTTATTGGAAACTAAGCACGCGTGGTAAGTACAAGAGTGCAGTCTTGTACCACGCGTAGTTAGACTCCAATAAATATGTCCGTCAGTATCCTTATCATCTGACTGCTGTGACCCTCACTGCAATTAAATTTAAAGAAAAAACTTCACTTGACCACGACTATGTGAAACCCCCCCCCCCCCTCCCCTCGGCGCAAAAACTGAATCCACCCTTGTGTTTATTATAATCACTGAAGTTTTTTATTAGCTATGGAACATTTCTAAGGGATTGGGGATAGATTAAGAAATAAATAATACAAATAGTACAAGGTATGAGTTTATTGATGTGAAATAATAAGTGCAGCGACTAAACAATGGAAATAAATAAATAAATAAATAAATAAAGTTTTATTTGGAGAATCTGCAACAGAAAGTTGTACCTCAGAATGGAAGATTATTGCTATATTCAAACAAAACATCAAAGTGTGATTGATTGATTACCGATAAAGTGATACTCCTTTTTTTTAGGTCTATTCCGACTAGTTCCATTATTAGTTCCACTGGTAGAACTAGTTGGACTTCATTTCTCAGTAGAGTTACATTCAACGAAGAGGGTAGCTGCTACGAAACTCGAAAATCGAAGTTCGTATCGTACCGTCCCTCACACTCTGGTATTAAATAATATAAGCGTCAGTGGGATGGTACTATACGAACTTCGTTTTTCGAGTTTCGTATTAGCCCAGCCGTTTAGGTAGTACGTCCATGATATATCATAAAATTGAAGTCCTGTGACGTTATAGTTTTTCTACCCTGCCAAAGTCTATCAGACCGTCTGGCCGCTAGGTATTGTAAGAAATTAAGATAACTAATATTTATCACAATTACAATATTGAAGATAAACTTGCCTAATTTCTTACAATATCGGCCAGACGGTTCGATAAATAGACATATCCATCCATCCATACTAATATTATAAATGCGAAAGTGTGTATGTTTGTCCGTCTCTTCCGTCGAAACGGAGCGACGGATCGATGTGATTTTTGGCGTAGAGATAGTTTATAGACCAGAAAGTGACATAGGCTACTCCCGGAAAAAGCACAGTTCCCGAGGGAATAGCGCGCGATAATCGAATTCCACGTGGGCGAAGCCGCGGGCAAGACTGATATAAAATATATATGTCACAGGTCTTCCATTTTATGATATGCAATAGAGCTACGAAGCTACCAGGTCACACTTTAAGTTGACCAACCAAGGTGTAGATGCCGTTTGTTAGATTTTCAGAAAATATTGAACATGTATTTTGTACTTTTATTATTGCCTTGGATCGGGAGAAATTGAGGATATGGGAGAGGCCTTTGCCCTGCTGTGGGGTATCAATCCAGACTATTTTTTAATAGATAATAATAATATTTTTGAGTGAGGAGGTTCTTTATTCATAAATAGCTACAAATTTTTACGGAACTCTCGATGCGGGACGACTCGCAGTTGGCCAGTTTTTCACTCTATATTTGTATTGTATTGTATTGTAAAACTCTTTATTGTACATGAAAACAACAGAACACAAGAATATTTAAGTATAAAAATCAAATTACTTATTTTAAATAGCGTGACGTAACGTAAATACAGTGCCTGTTGCGCCCTCTGGTGAACCTCCGAGTTTTAGTTCAATCAGACTCCCGAGAGATGGCGCTGAGATCAAGTAACAACGTGGTAACGTTAGGCAAGCTTGAAATCATCGTATGATATTTAGTATTTCTAATTTGTATCCTTCGCAGGGGTTACAATAGTAATAAGATACAGGATATTGACGAGTGGTTTATATTATTGGAAATTAAGAACGCGTGGTAACACAAGAGTGTAGATAAAAGAACAATAATAGAACTAGTGACACGGTTAAAATCAGGTAAAGCTGCGAAAGGACTCTGATATCGATTGCCCATAAGTTTTCTGAACGAAGTGCGTTTTCCTCGGGAAGTCGCAGGTCGTTAGCTTTGGGAATCGATTAAGTATCCAAATACGCGGCGTCGCCTGGTTTGGACCGTGGCACTGGTTCATTATCGCCCTTTACTCCTGCAGTCTTGTACCACGCGTAGTTGGTCTCCAATAAATATGTTTGTTCGTCAGTATCTGTATCGCATTACTACTGTGACCCTCACTACAATAAAATTTAAAGAAAAAAAATTTAAGTTGTAGGTTCTTTTGACTTGACCACGACTATGTGATTTTTAACACAAATGACGACAGCACTAATTTTGGGAAATTAAATTTTTAAGCCGGCAACACTGACAGTGACTTGCGCGAACTGCCAAGCCAAATGTCATTTATTCATTCATTGTCAAGTCAAACAAGATTAAAAGAAATAAATTCATAAATTGAGCAAAGTTGTTTGTAAGCATTGTTTCGAAGTCTTACTTTTATAATATCCTGAAACTTATTACTATGGCAGACAAACAAAAAGTTGATCTCGGCTTGCTCGAAGAGGACGATGAATTCGAAGAATTCCCCGCAGAAAGTAAGAAATTCGTTTTGGAAATAAAACTACAATTCGCTGTATTTTTGAGTGCGTATTATAAATGCGTTTTCTTGTTTTAGACTGGGGAACGGAAGACGCTGACGACGAAGACGTGTCGGTGTGGGAAGACAATTGGGAGGACGACATCGTTCAAGATGATTTCAATCAACAATTGAGGTTAGTTTCAACTTTGAATTAAGTTTTTTTTTTATTCGACTGGATGGCAACGAACAAGTGGGTCTCCTGATGGTATGAGATCACCACCGTCCATAGACATTTGCAACACCAGGGGAATTGTAGATGCTTTGGCAACCTAGATGGGCTAAGATGGGATACCTCAAGTGCCAGTAATTTCACCGGATGTCTTACTCTCCATGCCGAAACACAACAGTGCAAGCACTGTTGCTTCACAGCATGATTAGTGAACAAGATGGTGGAGGCAATCGGGGCCTTGCACAAGGTCCTACCACCTCCAAAAAGTTAAGTATTACAAATGAGCCAAAATTCCTTTTGAGATCTATAGAAATATAGCATGGATATCATATTTTATATGATTATTATGATAAAACATTATATTCTAATTTACACACACAAATGAGCCAGTCAACTTTTGCTCGTGGTAGCTTAGGACCTTGTGCAAGGTCCACCCAGATTGCTATGACCATCTTGCTCGCTAATCCTGCCGTGAAGCTGCAGTGCTTGTGCTGTTGTGTTTTGACGTGGAGAGTAAGACAGCTGGTGAAATCGTTTCGAACCCAGCTGTTACGAATGTGTAGGTTAATCACATTTGAATTTTTTACTTGACATGGATTTGTACATAAAATCCATTGTCGTAACTCTTTTCATGCTAGGGTGGGTTCTAAAGGGTGAAAGCCTCCCTGTTAAAATGCCAAATAAACGACAACTGGTTGGTAACAACTCTCATGATAGTCAGAAACATGGAGAGAAGCTTGTTAGCTCTTCATCTTCTAGTTCGTGGAAATTCGTGGACCTTTCTCCCCCAACAGTTGTGTTTGAGTGATGAATCCGCCCACAGAAATAGATTTCACAAGAATACGCAAATGCATCTACTTCGCGTGTGCGAACCCCGACCAAACGTCGGGGTTGGCCCCATACAAAGAATGACCGCTAACTGACTAATCATGACTAAGTGACTGACTCGAGCCCCACGGCGCGGGCGGGCGGCGCATTTGAATCGATTTAGCGCGGACATCGGGGAATTCACATCGCTAATTTGCTCTTGAGACGTCACAGTAGATATAAAAAAAAAAAAAATTCAAGAATCAAAAAACCCGACTGCCTTAAAAATACTAAAAAGAACGAAACAAGTCTAGTGGGCTAGAACTTTTTTAAGTAGCTAACTTAATATTCAACAGTCGGGACCCATTAGGTAACAATTTTTGAGCGTTACGATTTAAATATTTAAGGCAGTTGGGTTTTTTGATTTTTAATTTTATAGTTTTATTTAACACTTTTTTAATATTTATGTAAAAATGGTAGATAAAACTATTATAACCCATACATATTTATAATGGGCTAGTTATTACCTTTCATTTGATACCCCACTCGATAGATTTCAATAAAAAACATTTTTGAAAACCTACAATTTGGCGCCAAAAATCTGCCATTTTGATTTCTCAAGAATTTCATGTACCCAGTGTCACTCGCGTCATCAAGACGAATCCAATGACGTATCATTTATCAAAATTGGTTCAGCCGTTGAGTAGTTACGAGAGGACATAGGAATAGACATACATACATACATACGCGCCAAACACATAACCTTCTTCGCAGTCGGGTAAAAAGTGACACGGTTGGTTTTCATACAGATTGAGGTGTTTGCGTTATCTAATGTAATCTATACCTGTGGGCCCATCTATTGCCACTTCAACTTGCATAATATTCTTCAAGTTATGTTGATGACTTTAGTGACAATGATTTTCAAGCAATAAAAGAATGTTTTGTTGCAGGCAACAACTGGAAAAGCTGAAGGAACAAACTAAATCTTAATTTAGATAGCATTAAGTACTGAAAATTAATATGTTTGTAAGATCTTGAAATAAATTCCTTTTTTTTTAAATTTTATTTTTGATTAATTTAGCACTGACCACTCTTCTTTGGCATGCAAAGTTAAAAAAACCCCGAACTGAAAGATCATTCTTTCAGGGGATTGAAATTCCATTACTGTCATCTTGTTTGAAATTAAAACAAATGTTCAATAAGTGCTATACAAAGCATAATTTGCTTTCTATCATCATGGATTTAAGGACATTTCCTTGGATGTTTGAGAAATTACAATGCAGCAACTTTTTTATTCAACTGGATGGCAAACAAGCAAGTGGGTCTCCTGATAGTAAGAGATTACCATCGCCCATAGACACCTGCAACACCAGAAGGATTGCATATGCGTTGCCAACCTAGAGGCCTAAGATGGGATACCTCAAGTGCCAGTAATTTCACCGGCTGTCTTACTCTCCACGCCGAAACACAACAGTGCAAGCACTGCTGCTTCACGGCAGGATTAGCGAGCAAGATGGTGGGAGCAATCCGGGCGGACCTTGCACAAGGTCCTACCACCTGCAAACATTTTTATGACATTCACAAATTGTAAACATGAACTTGTTACAATTCAGTAAAATTCTTGAAAATTGTCAATGGGTTTTGAGACAATAAATAAAACAAGTTTTAGAAAAGTAAAATGATTTATTTCTTATAACTAACAATGATTATCACAAATCAGTCTTCGAAAACTGTTTTTAGGCACTTGATGTTTCCTAAACAAATACTATTAGATGTTTTTAGTCAACATCTTGTTTATAAACATACAAATGAAGTAATACAATTGATATTGTCAAAATCTATGCAAGCCATGCAATAAGTTTTTTGCAGGGAAATTTTACTAAAATTATCTTATAATGAATTGAAAATACAAACCGAAACATAGATGCACAGAAAAATAAGACCAACACTGGGAATCGAACCCAGGTCCTCGACATTCCGTGCCGCGTGCCATACCCCTACACCACTGCTGGTCAGCGGCACAGACACGAATTTCCCTATGCATCACATATCTCAATCTGTTTACTTCGCCACTTAAGCAGTGACCTAGCGCCATTAATATTGTCTAACTCTCAACGAGAAGCCTTCAATATCTCCTTCGGAACTAACCGTTCACCCGGACAAGAGATGTCGCTATTAAGCAATCAAATTATGATTGGTTTTTTGGTTGGATTTAGGTTTCACGGGATGACCGTAAAAGTTAAAATTTGGAATTGAAATAAAAAAAATACAAAAAGATTCCAAAAAACCAATCATATCTTATAATGCTCATGTAGTAAACTATTTGTCGATAATTTTCTAGTATCTGATTGAGCTGAAGCCATGGTGGCCTCTAGAAGTTTGACCTATGGGCTCTTATGAGTTCAAACCTTGAGGGACACTTTACCAGCTCGGATAATACCGACATGGAAATGCCGACCCTGTTTTTCGTGAACCCGCCCATACAGACATGAGCTTCCTTGGGCGTGTACAAGAAAAACAGGGTCGGTATTTCCATGTCGGTATTATCCGGGCCGGGAGGCACCCCCTGGGCTAGCACCTAAACTTTTTCGGTATTTATGTGCAAAATTAAATAATTTATTGAATCAGGCGTTACTTTGCGGAGGTCCATATCAATGAACTAAAAGAATTAAATTTGTACCCCAGTAATTTTTACCCGTGTGGTGTCGGGTTAGAATTATACCTCTATTCCTTCCGTGTATGTCGGAAGAGGCAACTGAGGACATAGGTTAAGGTATACCGTAGGCGACAGGCTAACCTGTCACTATTGAAGCGTTTTTGTCAAACTTAAAACCTAAAATTGCTAAAAGTGGCTCCGAAGCGGTAACGTTTCGTGTGCTCTGCCTACCCCATTTGGGAATACAGGCGTGATGTCTGTGTGTATTAAATTTGAAATTTACCATGAATTTTACGGTGAAAGGAAACGTTAGGAGACCTACACGCTCGTGATAATAACTGGAAAACGATAAAATAGGATTCAAGTTTACTTGTATATATTTTGACAATGACCAATTTTATTTTTAGGCTTTTTTTAATTTTTTATCCACTACACTTCGTTTTTTTAACAGTATAAAAAGGGTAACAATCTTGACGAGTCTTTTTATTGAAAAACGTTTTAAAAAATGTACCCTTTCGGTTTTTTTTTTTTAATTTTGGAAAATATGGTTTTTCGTACTCAGAATCAAGAGCACAATTGATTCCGATAGTTTAAAAAAAATCAGTTTTGCGACGTATTTTTCATACATTCAGTATGGGCGTGACAAAACTGACTCATAAAATTTTGTATGAAAAACTGGGGACATTTTTTAAACGATCGGAATCGATTGTGCTCTCGATTCTAAGTAGGAAAAACCATATTTTTTCCAAAATTTAAACAAAAAGGAAATTGCACTTTTTTTTTTAAACGCCCAACTATTACTTAAGATACCAAAAGAATGTAAATGATCATGTCCTTGGTATTTGTTACATATTTGCTGTGACTTATTTTTCAAGTGTTTTTCAATAAAAAAAATTTATAACAAAAAATAGAACCGACTACAAAAAACCATGAAAATAATTTTCTACCAGTCTGAAGTCGGTGCCTCAGCACGAGCCAGCAGGAGTGACCCTATAGTCGTCTACCTCACCTACAACTATACGAGTAAATGGCTTCAATCACTCCTGCTGGCTCGTGCTGAGGCACCGACTTCAGACTGGTAGAAAATTATTTTCATGGTTTTTTGTAGTCGGTTCTATTTTTTGTTATAAATTTTTTTTTCACGCTTTTTAGTGTAAAACATCTAAGATACAATAGTTTAATGTCAACCGCTCGTCATCTTTTACGAAAAATTGCTTTTTCCGATGCAGTGATGTTCATTATTGAGGAGTCCTGGTACTTCACCACCCATTCCATTTCACCATATGCGTTACAAGGAGCATAAATTGCTTAGCAACTGTGTTAAATCAATTGAAATTCAACCCATGAAATACTTGTTATTGAGTAGTAACTCCGATGGTCAACTGTGGTCTTCATCATCAGTTCCACTTTACCAAATGTTGATTTTCAAGAGCAAATGCACGAGTTACTACTAAATATATCAAAATTACCATAGGTGTCCCTACAACATTTGAAGAGTTCCCTCGATTTCCTTAGGATCCAATCATCAGATCCTGATTTGGTGCTTATGGGACCTAATTGAAAGCATTCCTAGACGAACGCAAAAAAAAATTTTGAAATCGGTTCGTAAATGACGGAGTTCTGAGGTAACAAACATAAAAAAAAAAAAAAAAAAAAAAAAAAAAAAAAAAAAAAAAAACATACAACCGAATTGATAACCTCCTCCTTTTTTTTAAGTCGGTTAAAAAACACGTCAAGCTCGCTTACCTTCTTTCTAATGCTAAATAAACGAAGTATAGTATAGAGATTGCCCTGTTCGTAAAATTATGCTTTAATACTGTGACAAATATGATACGTAACGCTGATCCACCAGAAATTTGTGAATAAAGTAGCCTGTAGACTTACAATTTCAAGTTGGTGAACTAAATCGCACTGGATAACAATAGAATATATAGTAACTTAAGAGAAGTCTCTCCGTTCCATTCTCCATACAAACATAGTCCCGGTCTCATTTGAAAACTAGGCAACAGAAGTAGATGAAATTTTGTAAGTATGGACTAGACGTAATTATCTATGCCTGTGGCTTTTCAGATTTTCATATAAATGTGTAATATCAGAATTACAGGAGCTCAAAAGTCGACCAAAAAAGATGACTTTGCACGAGAATTACAGACTATTAAAGCATTTTTACAAAAATCTAAAAAACCACAGGCATAGAAAATATAATGAAGATCTTGATTGTAAAATATCATTGATATCTGTGCTATACTTTTCGTTTAATATGAGGATAACGAAACCCAAAATTCAACCGCCCAAATCTTGAAAAGCCTACAGCTATCTCGATATATTTTAGCGGGAAGCGGAGAAGCGGGAGGGGATGTGCATGGGGGGGACGGCTGCGAGCGCTCATGTCAAGAGCGATAAAGACAGCAATACCCCAAACGAATACCTAACGCGATCGCGCGGCCAGCAGGGAAACTTCTTTTAACCCTTTCGTTCCGGATGACGAGTTAACTCGTCTTGTGCGATGTGCTCTCAGATCCGGTAGACGAGTAAACTCGTCTTAAAAAAATTGACATTACATCCTAGATTAGGGCAATCGACAGTCACTTGCACAACCGGACATTGCTTCCTGTACTCTTAGTCTTGAGCCATATTTATTTGCTGCAGTTATGCAATTAGTAATGCTGCAAACTAGTGAATAAACTTATTAGTCTACCCCAAGAATATTCGTTACGCATTTGTGTCTAAATACGTTTTGAAAAAACAACATGGAGAAAAATAACTGTACCAAGCCAACGAGTTATCTCGTCTACCGGCTCTGAAAAGTGTTTTACGTAGCCGAGTTAAGTCGTCTTTCGGACGTAAGAGCATCATTTCTGTGAACGAGTTAACTCGCCTACAGGACTGAGGAGCAGGTATCAATTCACTGAATATGGAAAACTGGGTACATTTTGTGTATGGCTTTGCCGGAACGAAAGGGTTAATGAAAGCCTGCACAAATTGTCCACCTAAATGACTACTGTATTATTGTACAGTGCAATTTAGTTGGCCAACTTGAAATTGCAAGTCTGCGGCAGGGTGTATTGCCTTTTCGGTGAAATATGTTTCGCCAAATTTCACTTAGCAACCAACATAGATAAATATTTTGATTTTGAGATTATTTTAGCCTCGCTTAGCTGCTTCTATTACTGAATAATTTCCTCGCTTCCCTTATCTCTGGTGGATGCTTATCTTTACGCAAAACTTAGAAATTAATGTTGTTAGGTTGGTTCGTCCCAAACTCGTATTCGTCGTTGTTTTGTACAGGCACTGCGTTCTCGTCCTCATTTTCGGCGAAATATGTGTCCAGGATATGTAGAGTTTTCTTGTAGACCTGGAAAATAACAAGTTAATTATAATAACCCGATAATACAACTTAAGTATGCTAAATTTCAGCTCAAGACAAGAGATGGCGCTGTCAATCGATAAATCAACATTGCATTGCATTGCAGGTGGTAGGACCTTGTGCAAGGTCCGCCCGGATTGCTACCATCTTGTTCGCTAATCCTGCCGTGAAGCAGCAGTGTTTGCATTGCGTTTCGGCGTGGAGAGTAAGACAGTCGGTGAAATTACTGGCACTTGAGGCATCCCATCTTAGGTCTCTAGGTTGGCAACGCATCTGAAATACCCCTGGTGTTACAGATGTTTACGGGCGGTGGTGATCTCTTACCATCAGGAGACCCACTTTACCCACCCATTTAAGTTAGTTCGATTTCCAGACGAAGCAAATAATTCTTAGAAAATCTTTAAACGCATAATTAGTAACTTTAAAAATAACATAAAGTCTTCTTTCAGCAAAATATCCTAGCTACGATATTTCAGGTACTTTCCCTTGATGTACCATACTCTTGAGACTTCCTGTATAGTAAACTTAATAACGTAATATCCGCAACAGACTTAGTCGTATTATCAGATAGGCGGACCTTTCCGAGCGTATTGGAGAAAATAATAATATATTTCACATGAAAACAAGCCGAAACACCGCCGTGCCGCGTGCTATTCCCCAACACCACCGCTGGACAGGAGACTACACACGAATTTCTCCTATGCACCAACATTTCAACTTGCATTCTTTTCATAGTCACTTTAGCAGCGACACTAACGCCATCTATGTTATTAGTTTCTCATCGAGATACATTAAACATTGTTTTCGTGTAAAATATATCCCACCAAAAACATTACATGTAAAAAGCTGCAAGTCTCGCAACGCAATGCAGTTCTTGTAATGCTAAAAAGGTTTGAGATGCAATGTTATACCAAGTCGGTTATTTTTGTCAGTACCGGGGGGTTTCTATAGAACTCGATTTTCACCAACTTGCTTATTTTAAAACCATAGAAAAATACAGTTTATAGTTCTCAAATAAAGAGTAAACCAAATTATTTTTTAAACACATAATGACTTGGCCATCGCACTCAACCTTTAGTCATTCTCGTATTATGTGTATTACTCAAACTGAAAGGCTGGGGCTAGCGCTATCTTTAATTAGAATTACTTTAAATAGCTGATGTTGATGATTATAATTCTTATGTCATTATGTAGCTTTGCGATGGCCAAGTCATTTATGTGTTTAAAAAAGATTTGGTTTACTCTTTATTTGAGAACTATAAACTGTATTTTTCTATGGTTTTAAAATAAGCAAGTTGGTGAAAATCGAGTTCTATAGAAACCCCCCGGTACTGACAAAAATAACCGACTTGGAATGAGCTGTGCTAAGAAGCGCCTGCCGCCCGCACCTCCTTCAGTCCCCTTTGTCGTCCTACCCCCGCGCCCCTTTACCGCGCAGGCGAGGACTCAGTTACGCGGTTTGCCTATAAAATCGATAAATCAATCGGTCACGTTACCTGTTCGTTCTCGTGCGTCTGCAGCCCCTCTATTTTGTCCAAAGCGCCGATTTCCTCGAGCCTGATGCAGAGCGGTTCCACTTGGCCGTATTTTTCGGCCGCCTGCAAAAAAAAATGGTTTTACTGCGCTATATTTAACTTAATCATGAAACTACCGTGAGACTCACTCACATTTAATGATTTTATAACGGATAACTCACGTCTTAAATCGAGTTTAGCTCGACATGTTCCAGTCATCATGTGAATCGCGTGCTCCAGTGATGAAGGGTTTCGAAATAACCCGAAACAGTCGAGCTAAACTCGATTTAAGACGTGAGTTATCCGTTATAAAATCATTAAATATATTTAACTTGTTTAAGGAAATTTCTAAAAGGTTAGTAGACGTCACAGGTGACCGAAGAGCTGGCAGCTTCCTCGGACAAAGAATTAGCCTAGCTATTCAAAGAGGAAACGCTGCCAGCATCTTCGGGACCTTGCCTAAGGGGTACTCTTTGGACAATTTGTTTTAGTTTTAGGTTAATTTATTATTTTATTTTAAGTTATTGTTAGAAAGGTATGTTTAATATTTAAAGTGTAATAAAAATAAATTGTTTTTTAACTTGTTGCCAAAAGAAAGATCAAAATACCACAAACGGGACTATGAGTGAGAATCACGAAAGTTTAAAACGTTAAGATCCTTGAGGTTAGCTGGTTCTAATATAGAAAAAAATAAGACATTTACACACATTCTCAAAGACACACAAATACAGCAAATTCAAAACAAATAAAACGTAACATCATTGTTGACATACTTAAAAAAACAAAAATTTTACGACGTAAATGAATTTCTTAGTTTGGAAGGTGATTACATAAATTCTGACAAATAATAATCCTACTAGCTTTTGGCGTCGCCCGCGTGGAATCCAGGTATCGCGCGTTGTTCCCTCGGGAACTTCCGTAACTTTCCGGGATAAAAAGTAGCCTATGTCACTCTCCCACAAACTATCTCTATACCAAAAGTCACTTCGATTCGTCGCTGCGTTTCGACGTGAAAGGACAAACATACACACTTTCGCATTTATAATATTACTACCTTTTGCCCGCGGCTCCGCCCGCGCGGTATCCGGTTATCGCGCGTTGTTCCCTCGGGAACTGCATTTTCCGGGATAAAAAGTAGCCTATGTCACTCTCGGGCCCATAAACTATCTCTATGCCAAAAATCACGTCGATCCGTCGCTCCGTTTCGACGTGAAAGACGGACAAACAAACACACTTTCACATTTATAATATTAGTATGTTTATCCGTTGCCTAGTGCCCATAGTACAAGCTTTCCTTAGTTTGGGACTAGGTCAATTGGTGTCAAGTGTCCTATAATATTTATTATTTTATTTTATTATTATATTTACCTGTAAGAGGTTAGTAAGTCCATCCAGCACAACGGCCAGGGCTCTAGGGTCCCCGGCGCCTAATAGGGCGCAGTAGGGCTCCAGGAACCCTGCCGTCATGAGGGCGTCGAGTTGGGCGGGGTTCCCGCCGAGACAAAGGTTGGTGATCGCCCAGGCTGCTTCCTTTTGACATCTGTAATATGATAAATGGGTTAATCCCACCCCACCTGTTGCCGCCAATTTGATATCAGCAATAACGGATGGGATTTTTTTTCCCACCTGTTAACCACTGAACTAATTCATGGTAACAACTGGCTTTTTTTTCTAGTAGTTACCACCAATTTCTTTAGTGGATAGATGGGAAAAAAATCCAATTAGTTACCACCACATTCATTTTAATTTTCGGCAGATTTTTTTTTATTCGACTGGATGGCTAACGAGCAAGTGGGTCTCCTGGTGGTAAGAGATCACCACCGCCCATAGACACTTGCAGCACCAGGCAGGGGTATTGGAGATGCGTTGCCAACCTAGAGGCCTAAGATGGGATACTTCAAGTGCCAGTAATTTCACTGGTTGTCTTACTCTCCACGCCGAAACACAACATTATATTGTTTATTGTCAACATATTAAAAAAGGTTCTATTCTATTCAATATTTATGGAGTTATTTTATCTTATCG
The DNA here is from genome assembly GCA_037349165.1 of Choristoneura rosaceana. NCBI lineage: Eukaryota > Metazoa > Arthropoda > Insecta > Lepidoptera > Tortricidae > Choristoneura > Choristoneura rosaceana. Next base: position 4,957,144 of record JAZBNJ010000017.1, read on the forward strand.
TGAATATTTTTCCTATCTGTTACCACTAAAGTAATTGATGGTAATCTCAGGGAAAAGAAAAACCCAGTAGTTACCACTGGTAAAAATTTTTGGTAACTGGTGGGAATAACCCTGATAAATATATATTTCACTGCCGCGTGCCCCTACACCACCACTGGTCAGGAGAGTAGACACGAATTTCTCCTAAGCACCAACATTTTAACTTGCTTTCCTTTCATTAGTCACTTAATCAGCGACACTAGCGCCATCTATGTTTTTAGTTTTCATCGAGATACATCAAACACTACCTTGGAACTATCCGCTAAACAGCGACAATAGATGTCGCTATTAAGCAATCAAATTAAGATAACTTTTTGGAGTCTTTTTGTATTTTTTATTTCAACTCCAAATTTTTTTTTTACTTTTACGGTCATCCCGTGAAATCTATATATTTCACACGAAAACACAATCTGAAACGTGGATGCACAGAAAAACCAGAAAAATATCCGTGCACGGATTGCTGAGGGCCTGGGTTCGATTCCCAGCGCTCTATTTTTCTGGTTTTTCTGTGCATCCATGTTTCAGCTTGTATTGTGTGAAATATATTTCCGATAATGTTGTTCAGTTTGACGAGCACGATCCAAGTTAAAATTTTTTGCTCGTATTACAGGCCACGCCTGTATAAAGATGATACTTACTTAGCATCCTCGTGTGCCAGCACATAAATAAGCTTGGGTAGAATGCCCTGATCTATCGCCCGCTGGATTTGCGCCTGCAAAAACATAACAAGGCTCTTTATTAAATGATAACGGATAACTAACGTCTTAAATCGAGTTTAGCTCGACATATTTCGGGCTATTTCGTAGCCGTTAGAGCGGTGGTGCGTAGCGCGTGTTGCAGCCGCCGAGTCGCGTGCTCCAGTGATGAAAGGTTTCGAAATAACCCGAAACATGTCGAGCTAAACTCGATTTAAGACGTGAGTTATCCGTTATAATATCATTAAATATGAGTGAGTCTCACGGTAGTTTCATGATTAAAGTATAAAAAAATTGCAAAAATAAAAGATTTTTTTTTCATTAATGAAAGAAGGAAAGAAAGAAAAAATTATTTTGGCTCCATAAGTACCAACTAAGACTAAGACTAAAACTAGCACTAAAACTATGTATATTAGATACTTGGTGACACGACAGGATACCAAAAAGGGTCTCCACTCAGCATGTGTTGCCGCACATTATGTGCAGCAACGCTGGTTTTCTGTGGAGCCCAGACGGTAAATATGTATGCATGAGCCAGTTCCTTTGCCCCAGTCAGACGAAGAAATATTAAAAAAGAAAAAATTAAAATCTAAATGACATACCTGAGTGCCAGCCAGGATGTTACTAGCGGCCCAAGCGGCTTCCTTGACCAGAGAGGACTTCCCACAGCTCAAGAGGTTCAGGAGATAGCCAATGCAGCCAGCGTCCAAGCATCGGTCGGTCTGCAACGTTACATGTTACGGGGTAAAGAGATGTGATGAGATATTGGCGGGCGTCTATATTGGCGTAACTATGAAGAAATTAAGAAATTCAGACATCGGAATTTGCTGAGTGGCATCCATTTTGGTGCTTTGTTAACTACTGTTTCATTTAGATTAAGATTTCATGTACAAACTTTTTAACACCAAATAAATCTATTCTATTCTATTCTATGAGTCTTTGTGGTGGAACTACGTGTCTATGTTGGGTTGGTGACGTGTCTATAGTGTGTATATACGTGTGTAGCTACGCGTCGATGTTGGTTTAGTGACGCGTCTATATTAGCGTAGCTATGCTTCATATCAACAGCTACGTGTCAACATCTGCATGACTTTTAGTCAATGTCAATGATTATGGGAGCTATCTCCGTTACCGTAATGTATCTGACAATGTCTGTCTACCTGTTCGTCGGACCCAGTGAGCATGTTCCCGGCGGCGCGCAGGGCGGGAGTCTTCACGCCGGGTGACTTATGGTCCAGCAGTTTAACCACCCGTGGCAGGAGGTGGGGGGTTAGTTGGACTTCTTCTATGCGGTCGTTCGGACCGTCTGTGAGGTAGGATATGGCCCAGCATGCGTCCGCTGTGGCGGAGCTACGCGTCTATGTTGGGTTGGTGACGTGTCTACGTTGCTTAGCTACGTATCTATGTTGGTTTAGTGACGTGTCTATATTAGTGTAGCTACGAGTCTATGTGGCGGAACTATGCGTTTATGTTGGCGTAGCTACGAGTCTATGTGGCGGAACTACGCATCTTTGTTGGGTTGGTGAGGTGTCTATGTTGCGTAGCTACGTATCTATGTTGGTTTAGTGACGCATCCATATTGCGTAGCTACGCGTCTATGTGGCTAGCTACGTGTTTATGTGGCTAGCTACGCGTATATGTGGCTAGCTACGCGTATATGTGGCTAGCTACGCGTCTATGTGGCTAGCTACGCGTCTATGTGGCTAGCTACGCGTCTATGTGGCTAGCTACGCGTCTATGTATTTAACTACGCGTCTATGTGGCTAGCTACGCGTCTATGTGGCTAGCTACGCGTATATGTTGGTTTAGGGACGCATCCATATTAGCGTAGCTACGTGTCTATGTGGCTAGCTACGCGTCTATGTGGCTAGCTACGCGTCTATGTTGGTTTAGTGACGCGTCCATATTAGCGTAGCTATGCTTCATATCAACAGCTACGTGTCAACATCTGCACGATTGTTTTAGTCAATGTCAATGATTATGGGAGCTATCTCCGTTATCTTAATGTATCTGACAATGTCTGTCTACCTGTTCGTCGGACCCAGTGAGCATGTTCCCGGCGGCGCGAAGGGCGGGAGTCTTCACGCCGGGTGACTTATGGTCCAGCAGTTTAACCACCCGTGGCAGGAGGCGGGGGGTTAGTTGGACTTCCTCTATGCGGTCGTTCGGGCCGTCTGTGAGGTAGGATATGGCCCAGCACGCGTCCGCTGTGGAATTACAAAGTTATATTAATGTAGGCTTGGGCATAAAATACAGATAGTTCAATGCGACTGAAAAAAAAAAAATTTTGCATGCTATAATTAGTAATAGCAGAATAAGCTGCCTATTGTCTCAACACCACCTAATGATATTTTATGTAACTACTTATTCTTTGCAAATAAATATATTCTATTCTATTCTATTCAGAAGTCAATCTCCTGTATGTACTTCACTTTTCATACCTACGCTCGGCGATCGCTCTAAGGTTGAGCATAGAGCAGATAAAACCACCACTTATTTAGTTATTTTTCAGAAATTGATTTCCATGGGGAGTCAACTTAAACAGGGTATTTCTGTAAATAGCCAATCACGGGATTTTTTTACAATGTATATAAATAAATAATTTATAAAGAAGCTGAAAGTTTCAAGAAAAGTGTTGTTCGTAAATGTTTTAATAAGGTTTAAGGCCGAGTTATAGAAGCAACGGGGATTTTGAAAAGTACATTAAAAAATATTAAACGAAAGCAGACCAAAAAAATTCATAGGACTAGATATAGTATAACAACAGCTACTTCCAAATAAAAGTAGTGTGTTAAGGCGGGGTGTTCTCTATTTAAATGAACGATGGAAGAATTCGAAAATGCTGATTTTGTTTCATTTGCATCATGATAAAAAGATAAAAAGTCATATTGTGTTAAAATTAGAAAAAGATAAAGAAGCGTAATATTATCACAGTAAGGTTTATTTTCTACTGCTGGTTATTCTTTACATAACTTTTTACGGTAACTTTGAAAAGTTTTGCAAGTTGTAGTGTGAGCTGCGCCACACTCACACTCTCCCATTATGTATCATATAAATAGTCTTAAGGTTATACAATAAACATCAGTATTTACTCAGAACTCGTGACTTTAACTCGTCTCCCAACGCCCCACATTACATGGCGACCCTGCCAGTGCCGCTGCCTCGTGCGGCGCTGGCGGCGCGCTGCGCCACCAGTTTACAAGGACTTGAGTTTTTTGGACAGTAAAATAAGTGGAAGTGAAAATGACAGAGACATTTAATAGCGTGTAAAGTAGATTAAATAAGAAAATTATAAATAAATAAGTGAATTAAGAAATTATTACTATAAGAAGATACAGAAGAAATAGATAAAAAAATATATAAAATCTAAATAAAAAACTACTAGAGACAGATTTATATTTAAAAAAAGAAGATATTATTTGGAAATATTATAATGAAGAAGTTACTGAATGTTCCGGAAGAAATAAAAATAAAATAGTTAAAAAAGTAGCTGCCGGGAGCTGTTGATTTGGATTTGGATTGGAGTGGTATGCAGCAGGGTAGTAGATGGTGTCGTGGTGGATGGAGTTGGCGATGGAGTAAGATTTGCGAAAGTTTAGACAGTGACAATTAGCCTTGGATGAATTCGAAACTTTTTTTTTAGTGTTAATAACAATAATTCTTAAAAGTGACAAAAAAAAATTATTTTTTTTGGTATAATAAGTAATTCGTATCTGATAAATATATTTTTTTCTTTGTGTCGTTTTTTTAACATTTTTATTAAAGTTTATTTTAATTTTTGTGTAATGTGTTAATGTTAAGAATTGTTTATTAAATTTTGATTCCTTGTGCAATGCAGCTTGTTGACGAGATAAATATTATCTAATATATGTTTTTTTACAGGCTCTATAAGATGTAAATTAATTACATCTAATAAATTTGTGCTCTAAAAATAGACACGTAGTAACAGCACCGAGTTGGGATGATCTCACTTAGGTCACCCAATAAGGTAAAGCATTCCGCGTCTGTTATTACAGCTCAAATTTCACCAGGTAAGATAGGTACTGTGCGCTCTTTTAACGACTTTGTAATTAATTAGTCATGAAATAGTTTTAAATTTACATTACCTAATGATTAAAAGCAGGAACAAAACAATTTTTTTAAATAGACAGGTTTACTAAGATATGTTTTTAGGACTTACTTTTACTAAAATTGTTTTTTTTATTTTTTACTTATATATTAACCTAGTCGTCCTTTTTATTTTGCTGCAGCTAGATAAGAAGGTTGATTTCGAAAATAATTTGTTATTGCCCCTGGGCTGATCATCCAGCTGCTATGCCAAATTATTGAATTAAGTTTTTTTTTTACGCGTGTAATAAATGTCATTTTTAGGGTTCCGTACCCAAAGGGTGCCAACGGGACCCTATTACTGAGACTCTGCTGTCTGTCTGTCTGTCTGTCTGTCTGTCTGTCTGTCTGTCTGTCTGTCTGTCTGTCTGTCCGTCCGTCCGTCTGTCACAGGGCTCTATCTCTTGAGCCGTAATAGTTAGGCACTTGAAATTTTCACAGGATATGTATTACAGTGGCCGCTACAACAACAAATACTAAAAATAAAATAAAGCTACAAATTAAAGGAGGTCCTCATACAAGAAACGTATTTCATTTAGCGGTTTTTGGTTGCGATACTGCCAAGATGACGGCCGTCAGTTGCTAGGGGCAACGCGAGCGACCCGTTTAACTACTTATTAATTTGCGATTTTATTAGTGCTATTTTAAAAAACCTTCGATATATAATAATAATCTCTAAGACCGTGGTTTATTTTTTTGTGCAGCATGAAGAATTTAAGACTAAATAACAATTTATGATTCACCAACCTCCGACACACACTACACACACTTCACAAAATCCGACTTCAATAAAGCACTCACAGCCACTGTGTTTAATGTTTTTTACACTAAAAAATGTTCTTTATAATTCATTACCAAGTAAAACTATTTATTTAAAAGGTCAAAATTTAAAATCAGGTTATGATTTATTCACTAACAATAATAATAAATACGCACCGTCGACCGAAATTACCGCGTAGAGCAACTTTTTTTTCTTTTTTTTTTGGAATTTTATGGCCTGGTTACCAGACCTTTAAGCCAAACTTTTTCTCAAGAGTCTAAAACGCTATTCAGCCGGGCGACAGCCAAAGAGGATGAGAATTAAAAATTATTATTTATTCAAAATGCTTGCACCTAGTGTTTACATTTTGGTGATATGTTTTTATTAACTTGTAATGTAACTAGTTACGTTTGTTCGGGTGGAATTAATATTTCAACTTAAATTTGAAGTGGATATCTTGAACTGATTGAGCTGAAATTTTGCATGCATGTATAAATTCGATGACAATGCAATATTATTATGACGTAGAGCTGATCTGATGATGAAGTTAGATGTTGGCCATAGGAACTCTGTAATAAAAACGACATGACCGCACCGATTTTAGTCTCATTTGGTTCGTCTCGACGACTACCTACTTTGGTAACCAGGGACAAAAAGTACCGCCAGTAAAAAAGCTTGTATTAGCTTTTTTAGAAAAAATCATCATCATCATCCGGGCCTATATACGTCCCACTGCTGGGCACAGGCCTCCTCTCAGAATGAGAGGGCTTGGGCCATAGTTCCCACGCGAGCCCAGTGCGGATTGGGAACTTCACACGCACCATTGAATTGCTTCTCAGGTTTGTGCAGGTTTCCTCACGATGTTTTCCTTCACTGCAAAGCTCGTGGTAAATTTCAAATGTAATTCCGCACATGAATTTCGAAAAACTCAGAGGTGCGAGCCGGGGTTTGAACCCACGACCCTCGACGACTTAGAAAAAATATTACTGAACTATTTGTTGTTAAAACATTGTACGGACTCTGGTGCGGAACCCTTCATGCGCGAGTCGCTCGCACTCGCACTTGACCGATTTTTTTTTGTATTTTCATCACTGTTAGTAAATGGTTATTTTAATATTATATTCAAGATTAATGGAGAGATTTGGGAATTATACAAATGTTAAAGGAATGAATAAGGGAACAAATAGAGTTATGAAAGGAAAAGTTTTTTTTTTTTTAAGTAGGCATTGGTATAGTTTGGAAGTATGCTCATAGCAAATGTGTTTGGGAAAGCGGAAGCAAATAAGATTTTCAACCAGCTATTAGGATGGCCACCTAAAAGTTATTGGAATTCTTACTAGCTGAAGTTTTCAAATTGTATGAGTATTTGTAAGAGTTTTGAAAGTTTGCTTTTTTTGAGATATGGTAACTATAATAGCAAGGTACACCAGGATACAAGGCAGGTAGGAAACCCTTGTCCTCTGATCATAATTCGGTCGAGCATCAATCATGAAGAGACTTGGGCACACGGTATGATTATTGTAGTAAAGAAGTGTTAAAAGAACTACCTGAATGTATGATGATAAATAAATGGTTATTATGTATGTGCGCGCACGAAAAATGAAAAAATAATCCTTGTATCCTGAACAAAATAAATAATAATAATAAGTAAAGGTCGGCCGACCACATAGTAAAATGTGCTGTGTACCTTGCAAGCAATGGCACAAGTTGCATTGCATACAGTGATGCCAAAGTAGCACACTGAAGTATGAAAATAAGAAAGATAAGGGTTTAAATATATATATATATATATATATATATATATATATATAATTAAGATAGAGAAAGTTAAAGAAATTATGCACGAAGAAAGCATGAACTTGAAATATAAAGAGTGGTTATTGGTATAATGCTTAAAATATGTACTTAAATAGAGTGGTTATTAAAATGAAACAAAAATAGTTTTAAGAGAGCACAGTCACAGAGTAAAAAATAGTGAAAAATATATAATTACGGTAAAGTTTTCAAAACATGAACACATGAACTAAAGGATGGTGAATAATTAAGTTACTTAAAAGCGTCTATCTAAGAAATAAAATTGAATATTGTATAATTGAGTAAGTATATGTTTATTGTCGTTTATGATTGAAATATTTGACCCATTGTTTTTTTATATGTCAACTATAAGTAGAAATTTGTGTTATTTTATAAATAATAATAAAAAAAAATGTGCATCTTAATAAATTTATGGCAAGTTTGAATCTCGTCAACAAAGCGTGTAAAAATTAGAATTAAGCAGGTAATCGTATTTTTAGTAACAATATAACTTTATGAAATATTTTTCTTACATTAAAAAAAAATTTATATTTACATTTTTTCTTTTTTTCAACGGGGGAGGTGTAGTGTGAGCTGCGCCACACTCACACTCTCCCATTATGTATCATATAAATAGTCTTAAGGTTATACAATAAACATCAGTATTTACTCAGAACTCGTGACTTTAACTCGTCTCCCAACGCCCCACATTACAAAGTTGATAACAGAACAGAACCGTATATCACGATCGCGTGTCATCGTCTACCGGGTGTGGCCTGTAATACGAGCACAAAATTAAAACATAGATCGTCCTCGTTAAACTGAACAACATTAGTTGAGCGACTTTTAAAAATAATGGAGTCTTTGTATTTTCCTTTTTTCATACAAATTAAATACTGCTATCAATGTACGCCATCCTAGATCACAACTGACGTCGCCTGTCACGGTACAAACATCAAGCATTTTGCTTTACATTGCTTCTGCGAATAAACTTAAAAGTGTAATAAAAAATTAAAAAGTACCTAATTATTTTTAAAATTCGCTGAACTAATGTTGTTCAGTTTGAGGAGTATGATCTATGTTTTAATTTTTTGCTTATATTACAGGCCACACCCGGTATACCTGAAGCATGCTTCTAAAACTCGAAGGTTTTTTTTAAACTATCATTTTTTGAATTATCACTTACCTAAGACATCCGTGTCGTTTGACTCCAACAGTTCAGATACGAATGGCAATGCTGGAGCCACTAACTCGAAGTTGACAAGTGGATTCTTGTTTCTATAACAAACAATAGAGAATATGAAGCGTTTCCTTTGTTTGTTCAAATATATCTTTATTGTTTGAGAGACTGAGTGTGAAAGACGAAAACTTTTTAACAAAAAATTTAAACCATCGAAAATAAAAGCTAGAAATCATTAACCTTTTTTTCCTTTCTCTCCAATCCATACTAATATAATAAGTGAGAAGTGTGTTTGTCCGTCTTTCACGCCGTAACAGAGCGGCGGATCGACGTGATTTTTGGCATAGAGATAGTTTATGGGCCCAAGAGTGACATAGGCTACTTTTTATCCCGGAAAAATGCACAGTTCCCGAGGGAACAGCGCGCGATAACCGAATACCACGCGGGCGGAGCCGCGGGCAAAAGCTATGTATAAATCTCCCCCCCCCTCTCTCACTCACTCTCCCAGTTATCTACAACACTCGACTCACCTGCAGAAATTACTATAAGTCCACACAGCAGTCCTGAGCTGTGCAGCCGGCGCGGACGGCGTCATACTCGGCAGCAGCGCCGGCAGGGCTCCGGCGGCCAGCACGGCGTCCCTTGGACCGGGCCCGTCGCCCGCTATATTACCGAGGGCCCAGGCGCTTTGCTCGCCTACGGAGCCGCCGCGTGCCAGGAGGCTTACAAGCTTTGGGATTGCGCCACCCTAAAAAAAAATAAATAATTAAGCTGTTTATTTCAAATAATTTATTGAATCAGGCGTTACTTTGCGGAGGTCCATATGAATGAACTAAAATATTTTCTTTGCTCACCCTTGCTACGGCTTGGGTCTAATTTTAGCAACGGTAGTTAGTAAAACATGCCTTGACAATAAATAAATAAAAATTAAAAAATCAAGGTAGTTTTGTAGCATAGTTCAAATTTATTAATATTTTGCGGGTAGTTTTTTGTTTTGTTTGGCAAATTGAAACAGTGGTGGTGGTTTGTTAGTCTAACAACTGGTAGCATGGTGTACGGATGTGTCACTCTGAAGATGAGCTCTGGTTGAGTTCGAAACGCGTCAGTGTGTTGTGGTGGTGGTGATAGATGGGTTTGTGTAATTTGTGTGTGTTCTTACAGTGTGGAGGTGGAGGAACTGCATGAACACGCATAATTTGCATAGACTTAGCTATCTTAAGGTCGCGGGTGAGCAAAGAAAATATTTTAGTTCACTGTTTATTTCAAGCAAAAATCAAAAAGCATAGAACATTCAAATCGAGTCCTTAATCCTAATTTTAAGGATTTTGCGTGGCCTCGGTTAGCGAAAGACTGAGTTGCTCACGCGTAACTAGTCTAAGTATACATGCTAGTAGATTGAAAAAAAAATTATTATAAATGCGAAAGTGTGTTTGTGTGTTTGTATGTTTGTGTGTTTGTATGTTTGTCCCTCTTTCACGCCGTAACGGAGCGACGGATCGACGTAATTTTTGGCATAGAGATAGTTTGTGGGCCCAAGAGTGACATAGGCTACTTTTTATCCCGGAAAAATGCACAGTTCCCGAGGGAACAGCGCGCGATAACCGAATACCGCGCGGGCGGAGCCGCGGGCAAAAGCTAGTTATTACATAAATCATAATTTTTGTGTTTTATTTTACATATAACCTAAATCTGAATGTGCATCCGTGCCCTCTCAAATATATCTTTCATAAAATATCTTACCCTATGAACGGGGTATAAGTAAAAGACTGATCGAAGCACCCTAACCTAACAAAAACTGGCCAAGAGCGTGTCGGACACGACCGAAGAGTTCCGTAGTCATTATGAAAAATCCTTAGTATTATAAAGGGGAAAGTGACTTTGTTTGTTATGCTTTCACGCTGTAACGGAGCGACGGATCGTCGTGATTTTTGGCATAGAGATGGTTCATGGGCCCGAGAGTGATATAGGCTACTTTTTATCCCGGAAAAATGCACAGTTCCCGAGGGCCCAGGCGCTTTGCTCGCCTACGGAGACGCCGAGTGCCAGGAGGCTTACAAGCTTTGGGATTGCGCCGCCCTATGAACGTGGGATAAGTAAAAGACTGACCGAAGTGGTGGAGAAATAAATAAATATTGTTATTATTATTATTATTAAAAGTACCCTAACCTAACAAAACCGGTCAAGAGCGTGTCGGACTCGCCCGAAATAGGGTTCCGTGGTTTTATGAAAAAAATAAGTCATGTTTCGTATTTTGTACGGAATATTCCAAGTTTAGGTATATTTTATATCTTAGGCTGCTATTTACTCTTAAACTACTAATAATTGTATTGTAATTCTCAAAAAAAAAAATTGTTTGTAAAACGGATTGCTGAGAACCTGGGTTCGATTCCCAGCGCTGGTCTTTTTTTCTGGTTTTTCTGTGCATCCATGTTTCAGCTCGTTTTCGTGTTAAATATAATTACTTGGGATAACTAAAGTGAATGTGTGAAGTGGAAGAATGAGATTCAAAACCTTGGATATCAGGGTCAAAGAATAATACAAGGTGACCTTAGCCTCTGGACAAATAATGAAACCATGGATAAGACTGATGCTTAGCAATAACTTAAAATAGTTATTTGCTTGATTAGACAAGAAAAAAAAAACTATGAAATCAGATCATCCAAATACACAGGCTGCTCCAAAGCGATACATTGAAAACCGTTAGTTTTTCGCTAAATATTGGATAGATTGTTATGATACTTTTCAGTTTGGTTTTAAATATCTTGCTAAGCCAGTAGTATTCGTATTTGTCCAGAGGCTAAGGTCGCCCAAAGATGATGAAATTAAGTTGATCTATAATATATAAATCATACCTCGATGACGGCCATGGTATGATCGTGCGTGCCAGAAGCGATATTGGTGAGTGCCCACGCTGCTTCGAATTGCAAATCATGGCTGGAAATAAAAAAGAAATAGTTCATTTATTGAATCAAACGTTAATTAGCTGAGGTTTTTTTTATTCGACTGGATGGCAAACGAGCAAGTGGGTCTCCTGATGGAGATCACCACCGCCCATAGACACCTGCAACACCAGGGTCCATATTAATGAACGAAAACTATAACTTTTCTGCTTGCTTGCATGTTTGAGTACAGCCCTAAATGCATGTTTGAATGCTTGCTTGCGTGCTTGCTTTTTTTGGTTCATGCGAGCGAAGCTGCGGGTAACAGCTAGTCTTACATAAACGTAGCTATCATAAGGTCGCGGGTGAGCTAAGTAATAGGGATGATGACACCACCAATCAACTGACGTACTTTTTATGACCTGTTAAAACACACTTCTCCCATAGAGTTTCAATGGCAATAGCGAATTATGACGTCACTATCCGGCAACTCAATCAATTAACTATTTATTTGTTTTAAAGCAGTAAAAAATCTAATTTTACAGTCAATCGAAAATTAATCTGGTTTTCAGGGCTAAAATGAAGCTTTTTTTTACTGGAGTTGTGCCTTTGAATTATTTTTTAATGGTGTCATTATCCCTATTGTTTTAATTCATTAATATGGAACTCCGCAAAGTAACGCCTAATACAATAATTTTTATTAAATTTTTAATACTAGCAGTGATCCAAAGTGGGACCCTCAAATGGCTGTTATTGGTTGTATGGCACCATGGGCAGTGTTTCTCCTTACCGTGCCTCTATCTAACTCCAAATTCTATGTATATTCTTTCACTGTCCAGGCTATTCGGTTGTGGAATTAATTACCGATTGACTTACGACGCGCAAAATCTTTGTCACTATTTAAATCTATGCTTAAGCACTTTGATGAACAATACCTGCTTAAGCAGCACTATCTGTCATCTTGTAATAATTAGCTTTATGACAATTTATTTATTTATTTGTTGCCGTTTATCTCCCAGCCTATATTTACTTTATATTCGTTCGCAGATGTATTTTTGTTAGGTTTTAATTTTCTCACCTACTTTTGATGCACCACCTGTTGACCCTGTTGTAAACTAGTCCTTCCTTCTTTCTGTAAAAAAGGTTGCCTGGAAGAGATCGCTCTTAAGCGATAAGGCCACCATTGCTTACCTTGTAATTTTTTCTCTTTGTATCTGTTTTTATGATGTGGATACTATGACCTGGTGCGAGCCATATTATAACAGTTTTCTGTATCGCTTGCTATTCCTGGTGTACAATAGAGAGTCTTTGTATTGTATTGTACTAACCAGTCATCTCGCTCCAACGCAGCGACCAATGGCGCGATGACGCCAGCCGTCACCATGATGGTGATTGGCGGGTTCTGTTCCCGAGAGAGGACGCGGCGGGCGGCCCGCGCTGATGACGTCATGACTGCCACGTCGGATGACTTGAGGCCTGTCAGGTATGCGAGTTGAAAGAATGAAGAAAGCTCTTCATGACATTACAGAACAAAAATTTGTACTCTAATTGCTTGTAGGTAGTAAGTGCTTGTAAAACATAGACATCTAAAGTACTTAATCTTTCCATAGTAGGTACCTAAATTGGATTTGCTAGAATACTTATTTAATACTATCCAAATTAACTATATACTTATAGTAATCCATACTAATATTATAAATGCGAAAGTGTGTTTGTGTGTTTGTATGTTTGTCCCTCTTTCACGCCGTAACAGAGCGACGGATCAACATGATTTTTGGCATAGGGATAGTTTATGAGCCCGAGAGTGACAAGCCAATGAAACAGTTGATTTCTAAAGGAGAGCCATTGTGGCGTTCAAGGCCTTTTTTCAGAAGTTGTTGTCTTCCATTTAATTATGATGAATAAGATTAAGTATATACCTTTAACAATCTCAGCAGGTGTGGGCAGCTTCTCCACTGGTAGTTCTTCATCCTTGGCCTCCGGGGACAGAGCCCTGCGCTTGAGCAGCTGCTCGTCTCTGGCTTGCTTGCGGAGAGCCACGCTCTGCTCGGCCCGTTTGCGACGGAGCTCCTGAAGATAAAGCATGATGTTGGGAGATACTCTAGTCCAATGTTGCAGTGAATATTATTTTGAGTCGTCCAGTATCGGAAGATGCAGTACGAATTTACAGGTTCATCAAGCACTCCTTTGCAGCCAGATAATCTGGACATCGCAATATAAGTGTTTGATGAATGTGGCCATAGTCATACCAGTGCACTTAAGCCTGTCGAATAGATATAGACTAGTAGTCTTTGGCAGAGGCAACATTCAACTCATCTAAGAAACCAATCCCCACTTTCTTTCTGAATTTTTACGAATCAACAAGCATGTCTATTTGCATCCTCGAAAATGATTCGTAGTTGAATCATAACTTTTTGTGTGGAATTTAGTTCTAAGTTGCGCTTCCGGAATTATTATTTATTTGTAAAATCACAACTAGAAGAAGGTAAGGTAAATCAACAGGAATGGAATTTTGCGAACGGGTATTCCTCAAACAATGTAAATACCATGCTGTATTGAATTTTTGCATTTTTAACACATGACGCAAATAGAGTGGTATTATAAGTTTGAATGCTAAGTGCGTCTGTTTGTGGCACCGTAGCTCTTAAACAGTGGACCGATTTGAATGCGGTATTTTTCATTTGACATCAGATTTTCTAGAGATTGTTTTTAGATATATGTCATCAAAATCGGTTTACCCGTTTTTGAGATAGAACTTTGAAGTGACAAAGTCGGAGGTTTTCCAACTTTTTGTTGGTTAGGTTAGTGTACATAATACACATGAAATTAACAAATAACAGAAGAATGAGACGTACTGAGATCTCTTCCAGTTAACCTTTGAACAATTGACAGAACATCAGTAGCAGTAATATTAAATTTATGGGAATTTCCATTTAATATAAAGCAATTTCATTGACACTTGATTTGGAAGGTAAGAATAAAATAAAATGAAAGGTTTCTCTACCCACAATAACTACAGGTGTGATTAAGACTTTAAATTATCTAACACACCTAAATATTAAGAATTAACGACATTCTTTTGGACTTTGCAGTCACCTAATAGTAATACTTGAAAGGGTTTTACGCGACACGGAATACCGCATTTGAAACTCAATAAAACTATCATAGAAACCTAATTAATCTTACTTAACATTCAGTAGTATTAATTATTACTAGAATCCATGGTCACGAATAATTAGCAAAAACAAAACTGAAACAAAAATTCACGCATTCGTTTTTCGGAACTAGAACAAAGGAATTCTAATTTTAAAAGAAATACTTACACCGACGCCGACGCCAGCATTTTTGTACGCCGACAAACGTGATGTGTGATTCTTCTCAGACATTATTAATAGTTTTAAATGTAATAAAGAATAGAATTTTCAGAAGTAAATTAAAAATTCTCGAGCACGGTTAGGTTGATCTGAAATTTCGAACTTCAACGGGCGTAAGTAAAGTTGCCAGCTTAAACTCACATGTTCTAGTTCCATTGTTCGTCTTTCGTCTTTACTGCGTACTTTATTGCGGGTACGTGTAAATTTATGTCGTTTTTTTTAAGATACAGATGCAATGCAATGCGACAATTTGGATAAAGTCATGTAAAGTAAAGCCATGTCATGTCAGCCGCAGATATATTTTTATAAACGCAACACCTTGCAATGTCAATCGTTCAGAAAGTCTTCTTTTCTATTTATTTAAATAAATAATTTCAATTTCAAGATATTACCTATTGTGAATCAATAACAATATTCAAGATTCATTTTTATATTAAGCATTTTTCCCTATTTTTATTTAAGAATTACTGTTAAGTATTTCTCATGAATATGAGCTGGAACTAAAAAGAAAAGCATAGCTTCTGAACATTATGATTGCCAAATGTCATAATGACACATGACAGCTAAAACATGGCAGCTAAAATTTCGTTTTACGCACTTTACATCATGGACTAATTAAATAATAACATGCAAAATTTTAAATAATAACTTGAAGTACTTAATGGAATCAAATAAAAGTTAATGAAAATATTGCAAAAGAAAATTTAATTAAGAATCCACCCAAGAGTTGGCCATGTTGACGTAATTTAATCTAATATTTATATTTGTAATTAAGTAATATTAAGCTAGAATACGAACACATACTGCTGAGCAGTGAAAAAACAATTTGAAATTAATAACGACTATCTTCTATTATTTTTATCACGTTTGAGTCATTTCTATTGTTTGAGATGATTCTATTTTTTTATCGATTTCCCTTATGTTGGCATCGCATTGCGCATTTCAAAGATCGAAAGTGTCGCAATCACGGGTCGCAATCCAAAAACCTAATTTCCGTCAAAAAATCGATTTTCATCGATTAAGATGACGTCACGATTGATCGCAAAATTATTAGCACAAACAAGAGAACTAACGTTATTATTAGGTACCAATTACCAATAAAATTATTATCAGATTATATCAGCCTAAAATTAATTAAATTTATTGGCTTTATCAGTATTAATCGTTGAATTATGTAATGGTGATGTGTAATTTTGATCGAGGTGGTCATTAATTGAAACATGATTTTTGATAGATAATAATCAAGCAATTGACCCGAATCCGAGATAGGTAATAAAATTACATTAGTCTAGAAAGTTTTGATTTTATAAACCAGTTAGCTCCATTGTTAAATCAATTAAAGTAATGACGCAGCCGAGGTCTTATATAAAAGGGTTTAATTCCAACTGTCAAAGAGCACGAAGAGACTTAAATAGATTATTCATCAAACTGCAATGCGACTGCACCGAGTTGATGCAGTCGAGATGAACATCTGAAAAAAAATAGACACGAATAAAATAAGAAAAAGTAGGAGGCGCTCTCGCCGACAGATATTGAGTGGTGGGACGGGCCTAGCCTGCGCAGAGTCGTGTAACAGCGACAAAAAGACACATTGCATGGCAATAACTCGTCATACAACCGGTACTTTCAACCGACGACCTTATTTTGAGGTATCGTTGTAAATTAACGTTATTAAAACGAGTTTAAGAGCAGTCGTGGACGCTTAATTACGCAAACGTTACGCTGCTGGGCGTGACATCACAAATCAACTCACTCGGGCTGAAGACAACACGTCGGTCGCCCGTCCTTTTCCCACGTGGGCGGGTGAGCGAGAGACGCATAGCAGGCAGGACGGTGCTGATCGTATACTGTGGAGGGTGTCGCCATTTTCATTTTGACGAATATTGACAGCACGGCAGACAGACAGCGGCACGGACGTCGACAGAGCGTCTGCCTCTATTATTATTTTGATAGTGATTCACATACGCGTTGTTACTGTAATAAAAACGGCCGCACGACGCGGCACTACGTTAGTTGTGATTGATAAATGACTGTTTTGATATTTTGGTGCTAACCTCCTTTTTTAAGCTTAGTGTTTTTAAGTGCAAGACTGTGATCGATATGTGCAAGATGTACCGATGACTCTGCGTTACACTTCGCCCTGTTTTCCTCTGGTAAGTCAGTCATTGCCACCTTGATTTAGAAGTATAAGCTTAAAAAGCGTCGTATAATACGTGACGATGGATATTTTTGGGTTTGCAATAGTCGCCGCGAGTCGCGGTTGCTTTATTTAATCGTGTTTTCGTTCTAAAATGGCAGTGATCCTTTGTTGCGGTAGCTCCAGTTTGTTTACGAAGTGTCACGGACAGTACACGGCCTGAGATATATTGCCTGGGCTGGCGACTATGCGTGGGACTTATAGGCAAGCCAACATCGACTTTAGCACGTTAGAATAGGGTGTATATTCCGCGGATGGCGCTACGATAACGGGCCGTAGCTTTAATTTATCACACGCCGCGCTTGACAAGTTGAAAACATAAATTCGACCTTGCCGCTCCACGTGGTTTGAATCATTACGCTTTCTTTTCGCTATTCGATTTTTGAATACTGATGCGACAATCGATTCTTTTCTTCGATTATTTTTTGTGGCAGAATAAAGATTATTTTTTTACTTTTTTTTTTAACGCGCTTTTTTCTTTAAAGTTGGCACAAGACTTTTTGCCGGTTGACATGAGTGTTTGTTTGTGACATGTTTGTGACCCATCATTTAAATTGTCATTTTGACGTGAATTAAAAATTTAATTCAAAATTTCAAATCAATTTTTGAACTGCGGGATATGGAATTAAGTTTTGTTTGTTATTGTTAATTAATTTACACAGAATTTTATTTCTGAAGGTGTTATTAACGTGTTTGCGTGTTAGAAACTTAGAATTTTAAATTCTGGTTATTCAACAACTACTTCCATCCATTTTATTTGTTTCAGAAATTTAATAATATTTTTTGTTGTTGTTATAATTAAGAGGATTTCAGATATTGGCACTTTATTTGCCTAAAAAGCTACGTTTGAAATACTTCTCGCCATTTCTGATTCTTACAGAATTTTGTACAGTAATATTTGAACTCATTTATGTTCTATGTATACTCATACAATACAAGGTTGTAATGAAATGACTGAAAATGAAAGTAATTGTTCCAAATTGAGAGTAGAAGCGATTACCTACACTATCCTATGAAGCTGGTTGTTTTTTTCATTCAGATTTTATAGTGCCTGATGTAAAAGATAGAAAAACAAAATAGGTATGCTGAATAATGTCTTAGTAGGGTTGCATGTTATTTAGTTAATTTGATTCTGGTAGGTAGTTATTCTGGCAGCTTTAATTTTCTGCTAATAATCGCACAGCTGTACTGACAAAAACAGTCACCAGGACCAATATCTGACACAACTCAAAATACTTTATAAATGACATGATTCTTTTTCTCTGGCTGCTAGGATATGTTATATATTTTTTTAGTCATATTTTGTATAGTGTAAAACATACAAATATTCTTTAATATTCTTTGAATGGATTACATATTTGGGCCAATCAATTTTTTTACCGACACTAATCTGTCCACGACATTTTTCAAACAATTGCAGATTTTTGTAAGTGAACATGTTTTTTCTGCAATAAAATAGATGCTGTACATGAATACATCCTACGCAAATGTAACCTATTAACCCGTGAAATATCTTGTTGGAAGTACGATTTTTTGTAACACCAGAGACAATTTTGGTAACGCAGGAGACACCCAAAGTGTCAGTAAAATAGTTGATTGGCCCATTTGTACACAATAAGGATTATATTATTATTATACTGGTTGAAATTTAGGATGTAATACAAAATTACTGTTTCATGCTCAGTTAATGCTGTGCAATATACATTTACTCTTTTGTTGAAATAAGTCTGAAAAAAATTGTTGTTTCCATACATTTTTGAAATACGAAATCATGAATATTTATGGAAACCGGAAATTTCATCAGACTAATTTCAACAAAAGAGTTAATGCATTCCATATGAGTTTTTTACTTCAAATAAATGAATTTTAATTTTAATTTTTAATTATATTAACCAGCGATAACTGAGCACGAAACACTAATTTTGTATTTACATCCTAAATTTCACCTGTATTAATGTAACTTGAAATAAGAATGGTTAGGGTATCCGAAGTTTTCAGTTATTAAATTAACATCTTGAATAAAGAAGTAATAAGTTTATGGTAAAATTTAATTTTTAATACAAGCTGACTACTTTTTATTGACTGTACTTGTATTATCACCCAAACTACATTTGAATACCAAATTTCAAGTCGATGCCATTAAATAAAAAGTTCTGTCCTGTGGAGAAGATCCTGGCCAGACTACCAGGATGTTACTGTCAGATTATTGTATTGTCACCAGATTTACATAAGTTTACCAAATTTCTAGTTGATCGGACTACTGGGAGTGGGTCATTTTTAAATTGCAAGATTTGACCCAAATCCATACTTAATATTATAAATGCGAAAGTGTGTTTGGGTGTTTGTCCGTCTTTCACACCGTAACGAAGCGACGGATCGACGTGATTTTGGCATAGAGATAGTTTAAGGGCCTGAGAGTGACATAGGCCACTTTTTATCCTGGAAAAATGCACAGTTCCCAAGGGAACAGCGCGCGATAACCGAAAACCACGCGGGCAGAGCCGCGGGCAAAAGCCAGTATAATCTAGGTAAATATAACAGAATAAAGGTTTGACAATCAAAATTAGTCTGAGAAAGACTTACACGCACGTGTCATCTCATTCAAGAACCGCAATACTTCCTGCATAGAGGTAGCATCTTAGAAAGAGACAAATCACTATATTCAATGAGGGATTTAAATATCTAAGGGTTTTATATATGTATATAGAAACTAGCTTTTGCCCGCGGCTCCGCCCGCGTGGTATTTGGTTATCGCGCGCTGTTCCCTCGGGAACTGTGCATTTTTCCGGGTAAAAAAAAGTAGCCTATGTCACTCTCGGGCCCATAAACTATCTCTATGCCAAAAATCACGTCTATCCGTCGATCCGTCGCTCCGTTACAGCGTGAAAGACAGACAAACATACAAACAAAAATATACAAACACTTTCGCATTTTAGTATATAAGTAAGTATAAGTATGGATATCGCTAGATGGCGTTAGTATAACTCTCCATGAGTAGTTGGTACTCATGTGCATTGGTGTTCATTTCCCATCAAATGACCCGCTAGCTCGTTTACCTCTTTAAATACTCTGAAGATGAGCTCTGGTTGAGTTCGAAACGCGTCAGTGTGTTGTGGTGGTGGTGATAGATGGGTTTGTGTAATTTGTGTGTGTTCTTACAGTGTGGAGGTGGAGGAACTGTATGAACACGCATATTTTGCATAAGCTCAGCTATCATAAGGTCGCGGGTGAGCAAAGAAATTCTTTTAGTTCATTTAAATAACTAAATGAGCCAATCGCAAGCAAACGTCAAACGGACCTTACGACACTAACGCCATCTAGTGATTTACCTCTGTGAAAAACATTGTATTTATTTAAAGTCTGTACTTATCTATATCTATTTTATATAAGAGTAGACAAATCATAATTTTTGTTGACATAATTAAAGTATTTCATTATGATTAAAACTATATCTAACTAGCGTTGGCAGGCCTCCCACCAGGTGGACTGACGATATCGTGAGAGTTGCGGGAAACCGGTGGATGCAAGTGGCGAGTTGTCGTTCATTATGGCGTTCTAAGGGGGAGGCCTTTGTCCAGCAGTGGACGTCTTCCGGCTGATGATGATGATGATGATGAAAACTATATCAATTGAATATTAGGTATTACTAAAAGTAAAACAAAAAACCAACTATAACTAGAAAAAAAAAATAGTAAAAGTATCTCGAAAATACAAACTGAGACATGATGGAAAGACTCCAAAAAACCAGTCATAATTTGATTGCTTAGTAGCGACATCTCTTGTCTGGGTGAGCGGTTAGTTTCGAAAGAGTGTGACGTCGAAACATAGATGTCGCTAGTGCCGCTGTAGTTGAAGAAAATTAGATTGCAATGTATGGAAAAATTGGCAAAATTAAAGCAAGAGGTTTATCTATCAGGATATGTAGGTTATGGAGAAAAAATAAATTTTACCCACTCTCCCCCCCCTCCGGGGGGAGCGTCACCCCCCCGCGCCCTCGAATATGTCCCGGATCGCGGTATTTTCCATTATAAAAGAAAACCGTACACGATACATAAAAAGTGTGTAGGAACGAAATAATCCTAGATAAATTTACTATAAACCTTTCATACATACAAAAGCGATACCACTTACAGTTTCAGCGCAATCTGGCACCAAATACGAACATTTTTAATAATTTATCCAGTTTTTTTTGTTAATTGTTTAGTTTTTTCAATTATTTCACACTTTACCGCCAAGATATGTATGACTAAAGTAAAGAACAGGATATCTTCTTTGTAAAAAGGTACAATTCATTTCTAAACTCATTCATTTGACGCTACTATGCTATTTTGAAAATTCACCATAATCAGCTACTGCGACATTAACTTAGGAAAAAGTACCAAAAAAAAAAAAACTATTTAGTCCGTAAGTAAGATTATAATAAAATATTACACATTTTTTAGGGTTCCGTAGCCAAAATGGCAAAAGCGGAACCCTCATAGTTGCGCCATGTCTGTCTGTTTGTCTGTCTGTCCGTTCGCGGCTTTGCTCAGAGACTATCAATGCTAGAAAGCTGTAATTTTCCACGAATATAAATGAGAAAAAAAAATGTAGAAACTATATCATGTGACATATCAAATGAAAGGGTACATTATGAAAATCTCAAATATATATTTTTCATTATTTTAAATTAATCCGTTTTGAAGTTATTTAAGAAAATAGGTGAAAATTAACCATTTCCCCGCCCCTATCTCCTAAAAGCCCAGCAGGGCCTACATTTTTTTTTTTAATACAGAAAATAGGTCCATACCTATAGCTTATAGGAAAACATATGAGAATCTAATGGTATTTAAAGTAACACCATTTAACCAGTATGAACATTTCTATTTCGCTGAATGGCCAAATGAACTAAATTAAAAAAATAGCATAGCAATGGTAAATGAAAGATTTTAGAAATTAATTATACCTTTTTATAAAGAATTTATTCTATTTTTTACTTCTGTCATACATATCTTGGCGGTAAAATGTGAAGTATTTGAGAAAACTAACCTTTTAGCCGAAAAAATAGATTAATTTAAAAAAAAGTTAGTATTTGGTATCATATTGCGCTGGAACTATAAGTGATATCGCTTTTAAATGTATGAAAGGTTTATAGTAAATTTATCAAGGATTATTTCGTTCCTACACACTTTTTATGTATCGTGTACGGTTTTCTTTTATAATGGAAAATACCGCGATCCGGGACATATTCGAGGGCGCGGGGGGGTGACGCTCCCCCCGGAGGGGGGGGGGGAGAGTGGGTAAAATTTATTTTTTCTCTATAACCTACATATCCTGATAGATAAACCTCTTGCTTTAATTTTGCCAAATTTTGATCTAATTGTACTGAACTACTGCGTAAGTAGCGTGGTAGAAAAAAAACCAGCCAAGAGCGTGTCGGACACGCCCAAAATACGATACCATTACGAAAAAAAAGTAACTATTTCTATGGATTTCGTATTTTATACGGAATCTTCCAAGTTTAGGTATATTTTATACCTTACGCTGCTATTTACTCATAAACTACTAATAATTCTCAAGCAAACATAGCCATTATAGTTTTCCTTGGAAGTTTGATATATTTACTACCATCCTGAATTTTTTCATATTTTTCCACCCACCGGTTTAGATTTTAGAGGGGGGGGGGGACGCTCGATTTTAATAAAAATTTGCACTTTGACGTTGAATATTTTGCAAACATATCATGAATGGAAAAATCGTTTTGGCAACCCCCTAATGGTTTTGGAAGACTTAGTCAACGACACCCCATGACCCCACACTACAAGGTTGGATGAGAAAAAAAATCACTGAGCAAAGTCGCGGACGGAGAAACAGATAGACAGACGGACAGACATGGCGAAACTATAAGTTTTCCGTTTTTGCGATTTTGGCTACGGAACTCTAAAAAAGGCTTACGTTTGGCCTCAATCAAAAAATACCTCGTTGAGTTTCTTGCCGGATTCTTCTCAACAGAGGTTTTTTCCGAACCGGTGGTAGATTCTTTGACGTTCATAAGTGCTTATCATAGCCTAAATTGAATAAAGAGATTTTGACTTTGACTTTGAATCTCGCTTGATGGAAGGCGAAGATGAGGCCTAAGTTGGTACACGTTAGCCTAGAAGGTGTCTGTTAATTTTGACCTTAAAGATGTCCAGGTTTATTATAGCGTTCCGGAAAAACTGACCTCGGCAGAGAGTTCCACTCCTTAGCCGTCCGCAAAAGAAAAATAAAGTGTAAGCTCTTTTCTTGCAAGCTTCGACGTTATCCATACTAATATTATATTATAATACTAGAACTGAATTTTTTCGGGTTAAAAAGTGGCCTATTGTCACTCTCTGGCCCATAAAACTATCTCTGTGCCAAAAATCACGTCGATCCGTCGCTCCGTTACGGCGTGAAAGACGCACTTTCGCATTTATCCATACTAATATTATAAATGCGAAAGTGTGTTTGTCCGTCTTTCACGCCGAATATTCGCGAAATATTCGCATATTTTTGCATATTCGCATTCGCATTCGCAAAATTTCTGCGAATGTTTTGCGAATATGAATATTAGAAAAAAATATAATTATTAGATAATAGTAGGTAGGTTAATAAAATCAAAATAGGTACATTAATTACTTATACAAAAAAAAATTAACCTTGTAATTACATTATCGGTCTTCACTTGATCATTTGGTATTAAATATTTATTTATTTACTTCGTGATGCGTTCGTATAAAATAAACTCTGTAATTCTCGGAACAAAATACAAACAGAACGCACTTCGTTCGAACGAGACTGCCATAGATAATTTGGCGCCAGAACGAAAAACTGAATATTCGCATTCGCATTCATATTCGCGAGTGTCGGTAGCAGATATTCGCATTCGCGTTCGCGAATGTTTAAACAATGACAATCGTTACATCACTACTACCTCACACTACCTTGCCATCTCACTGACGCTTATTAATACGAGATAGAGAGGGATGGTACGATACGAACTTCTATTTTCGAATTTCATAGTACCCCGCTGGCTACAACTTAGATAAAAGCATTAACAAATTAAACATCTCTATGTCTTAGTAAAATAAATAACAAAACCCTCAAATACGAGTATACAGAACCCCATAACTTACGGTACGATGTTATTAAAATTTGGTCATATCCTTGGCTTTCAATTACACAGTTGGCCAGAACTGTTCACAAAACCAGAAAGTCACTTACCTTCCAAACTCCTTTGGACATACGCCCTTTCGCGCCGGGAGCCAACATGGCGTCACTTGTCTGTAATGGCCGCCTTTCCCGCCTTTTTCGCTGTCAAAGACTTTTCGCGGCAAAATTCCGTTTCGTTTCTGCATCGGTGCGAGATTTTTGGATAATAATTTTAATATTTTTAGCTGGACGAGCCTTTTGTTTGGCCGAGTGGCTGCGTTTAGTTACTTCATTTTGCGTTTTGTTATCTTGGTTTCGCATAATGCGCTATTTGCGAAGTAAGTTACGAAATTAGGTTTCAGTGGTTCGATCTTCGGCTGTCAAACTTAAGATTGTGTGTTCGAGTACCTACCCGAAAATTTGATTTTCGTTATTGATTTCATTTACTCTGCATATTATATACAAAAGCACTTTACGATTTATCTGTATCAATATCTCAATTATAAAGCAAAACCGGCCAAGAGCGTGTCGGGCACGCCCAAGATAAGGTTCCGTAGCCATTAAGAAAAAATTAAGTAATATTTTTGTAAGGATTTCGTATTGTGTACGGAATCTTCCAAGTTAAAGTTATATTAGGTATTAGTTAAGATACCATAGGTTGCTATTTACTCTCAAACTACTCATAATTCTCAAGCAATCTTAGCCGTTATAATTTTTCTTGTAAATTTGATATACTTTTTTAATACCATCCTGATTTTGTTTATTTTACGACTTTGTCAGCGTAACTGATGATGTATATTCATGCCAAATTACAGCTTTCTAACGGTCTCTGAGCTTAGCCGCGGACAGACAGATGACGAAACTATAAGGGTACCTATACTGCGTCCAAGATAACGAGTTAATATAGCGTTCTCTCTGTTGCACTTTTGTATGCAAATGAAAGGGACAAAAGAAGGTCGGTAGGCGTAAACAATTGCACCTCTATGCAAGGGCAGACTTACGTGCTGTTCGTTCGGAATATTTTATGACAACGTATGAAAAAATGAAAATACCACCCAGCTCTAAGCTAATAAAAGGATGGCATCAATTCTTGATGTGAATATTCAACATCTAGTCCATTCGGTCATAAACACAAACAATAGAAAATCTGAAAATGACCGGACAAGCCAGGTAGTCGGGTAAAAGGCTAATAATAATAATGACGCAAACTATACAGAAAATTTAACTTGAGTGATTATTTTTTATCGACAATAAGCTAAAAGATTTTGCTGACTTGCCAAATTATTTTTATAAATAATTACAAAATCTAGGGCTCTTCAAGGCTAGAGTGAATAGGCTGTTACTGAACCTGTGAGATACACCTTTGGCCTCGTCTGCATTTTACATCAGGTGAGAAAGGGGTTAAACACGATCAGTTTCATGTAAAAAATAAATAAATAAATACTTAATATAAATAAATAAATTCATCTGATGGGTTCTTCAATCCAGTGGAAAGCATAACGCGTCCACACTGTACGAGAGACAGATGTTGACTAAATTTTGGCCGCCATGTAAACCTATCCGGTGCGTATTTGTGACTCATTTCATTGACCAATCGCGTGCTTTCTCAGTTTTCTAGTACTAACTCGTTATCTTGGACAGAGTATAGTCGACTACGGAACCCTAAAAACGCCTGAACTATCCCATCCCATCTTAGGCCTCTATGTTGTCAATGCGTCTGCAATCCCAATGGTGTTGCAGGTGTCTATGGGCGGTAGTCATCTCTTACCATCAGGGGACCTACTTGCTCGTTTGCCATCCAGTCGAATAAAAAAAAACTGATTTTAACGAAACATTAGCTATAAACCATCGCAAGGAAACTCGCTTTCATGTAAAATCCGCATCGAATTCGGTAGGTACATCCGCTTCAAAACTATATGAAGGGATGCTACAGAAAGGCCGAGATTGGCTTCAAACTTGTAACTTACTAGCTGTTGCCTGTGACTGCATCCGTGTTGAATTCGTTTATCACTATCTCGCGGGAACTGTGCAGTTTTCTGGGATAAAAGATGTCCTTCCCCGGGGCACAAACTATCTGTAGGTATTCAGCGGTTTGAAAATGTATGTAAAAACAAACAAAAAGGGTTTTCACATTTTTTAGGGTTCCGTCACAGTATATAAATACAATGTGGTTCCGTAGTCAAATTGGCAAAAAATACATCATTTGGAAACACGAACAGCGCCTCTAGCGGAACGTTTGCGATGTTCGTGTTTCCATACAAATTTAGATTTTAACGCGAACGCGATCGAGACGTATTTTGTTACCGAAAACTTACACTAAAAGGGTACTGGGCCCGCGCTGGAACTAGAAGGGCTACTCCGAAACACAACGTTCGAAGTTCGTGTCGTGCGATCCCTCTCGCTCTCGTATTAAATAGTATAAGTGTGAGAGGGACCACACGACACGAACTTCGAACGTTGTGTTATGTTTCGGAGTAGCCCTTCTGCTCTCTCATTCAGAGAGGTGACCTGTTACCCAGCAGCGATGTATTTGTGGCATGTTTCATACGGAACATATTAGCAGATTAGCTTTGTTAGTTTTAAATAGTTTTGAAGAGGCAGAAAAAATCTTTCCTTACCTTTATTTTCTTTTTAAATTCGTCACAATCAACCGGTGCGGAAAGCGACGCAACGAGCCCGCACCTCCAAGGGAGCAACGTCAGCGCCCCGATCCAATTCCAAATTTGAATTCGAAGCTTCCGGTTGCAGCTAGGGTTGCCTGTACAAAATAATATAGTAGGTAGAGGAAAAAAGAGCCCCAATAGTGTAATAAAATAACAGTAATGATGAAATACCTAATTTGTCAAACATAATTATTTTACAAAATCTAAAAATAAGTTGGGACACAGCAATTTTACCCGTTTTTAGCCAAAAGTGGCAAATTTAGCATTTTTTCAGGGTCATTTTTCTCATCCATCCTTATAGTGTGTGGTATCGTTAGATAGGTCTTTCAACACTATTTGGTAGTTGCTAAGACAATTATTTCGATTCTGTGATTTGTTCGCAAAATATTCAAATTTGAAGTGCAAATTTTCATTAAAATCGAGCGAACCCCCCTATAAAATCTAAACCGGTGGGTGGAAAAATTTGAAAAAAATCAAGACGGTAGTAAGTAGGTATATGAAACTTACAAGGCAAACTATAACGATTTAGTTTCCTTGAGAATTATTAGTAGTTTAAGAGTAAATAGCAGTCTAAGGTACAAAATATACCTAAACTTTGAATATTCCGTATAAAATTCGAAATCCTTAGAAAAATATGACTAAATTTTTTCGTAATGCCTACGGAAACCTATCTCGGGCGAGCCTGAAACGTTTTTTTAAGCATTATATCTCTATTAGGAAAAATTTAAAATTAGTTACCGCGTCACAAAGTGACGTAATCATCATGTGTCATTTGAATAATCACAGACCAATTATTTTTTTTCCACTGGAGTATAGATTCGTTTGGTAACCCTAGTTGCAACGGGCAAAGGAATTCCATTCGGCCAGCGTGAAAAGGGCAAGTTTCTGTTGTTTTTTTACGGCGCTCCAACGTCGAAACGCTCGTCTATTATTTAGGTGCTAGCATTTGCTCACTACTTCGCTCACATGAACCGTTAAAAGAGAGAGAGAGAGAAAGAGAGAGATATATTTATTAACACATCAAAGATAAACAAAAAAAAATCCATACTAATATTATAAATGCGAAAGTGTGTTTGTATGTTTGTGTTTATTCGTCTTTCACGCCGTAACGGAGCGATGGGTCGACGTGATATGAGGCATAGAGATAGTTTACGGGCCCGAGAGTGACATAGGCTACTTTTCATCCCGGAAAAATGCAGTTACCGAGGGAACAGCGCGCGATAACCGAATACCACGCGGGCGGAGCCGCGAAAGCTAGTAAGTAAATAGTAGTACCTAGTCCCAAAGTACCTAAGCTTAGCAAAGCTTGTGTTATGGGTACTAAGCAACGGATAAACATAATTATATAGATAGATACATACTTAAATACATATTAAACACCCAAGACCCGAGAAAACACATTCGTATTTTGCATACAAATATCTGTCCCGACACGGGAATCGAACTTGGAACCTCAAGCTTCGTAGTCAGGGTCACTAACCACTAGGCTATCTAGTCGTCAAACAAATAAATACATTGCTCACGCAAAAATCACATTTGTTGTGTGAGAGCCCCCTTAAATATATGTATATTTTATTCTGTTTTAACCCCCAACGCGAAAAGAGGGCTGTTATAAGTTTGACCGCCATGTTTGTCTGTCTGTAGCTCTTAAACGAGTGGACCGATTTGAATGTGGTTTTTTTATATGAAATCAGGTTTTTTAGCGGTTTTTCTTAGAAATGTTTCATCACAATTGGTTCAGCCGTTTACGAGATATTGAACTTTGAAGTGAAAAAGTCGGAGGTTTTTGCATAAACTTCGCTATCCTATCATATTAAGGTCGCGGGTGAGAAAGAAATTATTTTAGTTTAAGAAGAACGAAAGAAAGAAAGATATTTATTCACATTCATAAAATTCGCCTCTAGGTTGGCAACGCATCTGCAATACCCCTAGTGTTGCAGATGTTTATGGGCGGTGGTGATCTCTTACCACCAGGAGACCCACTTGCTCGTTTGCCTTCCACTCGAATAAAAAAAAAAAAAAAAAAATACAACAAAAAAAAAAACAATAGACAGCAAACACAAACAAAACAAAAAGGAAATACGAAAATAAAAATACGCGCTTTTGTGTATCCCCGCAAAAGCGAAACCGCCGCTGACTCAGCATAGGTAATACAAACACAGACTTACAAATTTTCACATTTATTCATTTATAGTAGTAGTGGGAAACCTATGGGATTTATTATTCGTGATTCAATCTCTTTTCAAAATTAAAATGCCGATGTTGCCAGCAGTCAAAATCTTGAGGCGGGCGAGTCAATATTAGAGCAGATGTGCCAGGGAGGCGAAAATGTTATTTTTATGCGGCCTACATGGAAATGTCGGAGGGATGGGGTGGTGTCGATATTCTACTTTCTTATTATATTACATGTACAGTCGGAGTAAAAAAAGGTTCGTCACCTTAAGATCTACTTACTTACTTACTTACTTACTTACTTTAGACAAGACATTATATTCTTTAAAAGAGTACAGTGAGATTTTATGTTGACATTTTATGTTTTATTTTTGTTTTTATGTACCTTGTTTTGTACTTTTGTTTTGTTGACATTTTTCACAATTTTTGTGAAGTAAATTTTTATTTTATATTAATTTTATTGATTTTGACATTTTAATTATTTTCTTGTAGGTACATTTTATTCATTATTCCTATTGGATAAATTTGACTTAGATTTAAGTATATTCTTTTTTGATTATTGAATTGAACTCTAATTTGACATTTTAAATTCTATTTTTTATTTTTATTTGGCTGACAATTTATTGTAATAAGATTTATTTTTTGTATACTTTTGACGATCCTTTTGTGAATTTCTTGTAATTAACTGACATGTATTTATAAAGTATTTTTTCAAAAGGTAATAAATAAATCTATCTATCTATTTTTCTTTGCTCATTATGAGCGCTCATCTGCTTTACCGATTGAGTAGGACATACTGCGTCAACCTGTCAACCTGCTAAACATAATCAGGTGACCATAGAGTTTCTTTCTTTTCTTTCTTTCATAGCAACCCTACAACTAAACCTTGGCACTGACAAACATTGACAATTAAATAGAACATTATTTGATTGAAACTTTTACGTAGTTGTTTATTAAAAAGGTTTTGTTTTGATATGAAACTAAACATATGTTAGAGGTGTATACTATTTTGATCCTTGTTGTCATGCCAAGTTAGTATAATTTGATATGCACTTGTCTACTTAGTACTTTGGTTTCAAAACGTACTAAGAGTCTATGACTTCGTAAAGGAATCAATTTAATAACTGACGAAGGTTTTGCTACCCCCACTGTACCTACAGTCAGCTGCAAAAGGGTACCCCTCTGTAACAGCGGTAAGTGGCCAGTTAACTATTTTACCGACACTGGGCGTCTCTTGCGTTACCAAAATTGTCTGTGGCATTACCAAAAAATCGTGCTTCCAACAAGATATTTCGTTCACAGTCAAAATACCATCTATGGGACTTATCACGCTATTTTTACACAAGTTATATCTACTGTAATGTCGAGGTAAATATTACTTGTGTAAAAATAGCGTGATAAGTCCCGTATATATATGGTATTTTGACTATGAATGAGAATCACGAAAGTTTAAAACGTTATAAGATATTTCACGGTTTAATAGGTTGAATTTACGTAGGATGGCATGTATTCATGTACACCACCTATTAAATTACAGAAAAAACATGTTTGCTTACAAAAATCTGCTATTGTTTGAAAAATGTCGCGGACAGATTGATGTGGGTACAAAAGTTGATTGGCCCAAGTATGGATACCGCCTTCAAAGTCATTTATTTATATCTATGCAGCCATATATATATAGCGTCTACGAATAATAATAATTCTCAAATTAATTCTGTGTTTTTAGGGTTCCGGAGCCAAAAGGCCATGTCTGTCCGTCCGTCCGCGGCTTTGCTCAGGGACTATCAATGCTAGAAAGCTGTAATTTTGCACGAAAGTATATGTCAACTATGCCGACAAAATGGTACAAATAAAAAATACATCTTTTTGGAGTATCTCCCATAGACGTAAAGTGGGTGTGATTTTTTTTCTCATCCAATCTTGTAGTGTGGCGTATCGTTGAATAGGTCTTTTAAAACTACTAATTTTTTGGGCTTAGTTATGCTTCTAGAGAATTACTATTCGTAGATACATAAGTACTAATTTTGTAATCTGTTTTATCTGTGGTGTCTTGTTAACTTTGTTTTTTATTCGACTGGATGGCAAACGTGCAAGTGGGTCTCCTGATGGTAAGAGATCACCACCACCCATAGACACTTGCAACTCCAAGGGGATTAAATAAATAAATAAATAAATAAATATCATGGGACACTTGACACCAATTGACCTAGTCCCAAACTAAGCAAAGCTTGTACTATGGACACTAGGCAACGGATAAACATACTTAAATATAGATAAATAAATACTTAAATACATATTAAACATCCAAGACCCGAGAACAAACATTCATATTATTCATACAAATATCTGCCCCGGCCGGGATTCGAACCCGGGACCTCAAGCTTCGTAGTCAGGTTCTCTAACCACTTAGCCATCTGGTCGTCGATTGCAGATGCATTGCCAACCTAGAGGCCTAAGATGGGATACCTCAAGTGCCAGTAATTTCACCGGCTATCTTACTCTTCACGCCGAAACACAACAGTGCAAACACTACTGTTTCACGGCAGGATTAGCGAGCAAGATGGTGGTAGCAATCCGGGCGGACCTTGCACAAGGTCCTACCACCTGCAACTACTACTAACTACTATTGAAATATCAAACCATCGATATCGACAACCGGGAAGTATCGACCCCGCCGTCCCTACGAACCCTTTCTCCCCCGAATTTGTATCTTAATGCCATGCTTCTCTATTATTTAACGAATATTAACATAAATTCGCCGACCAGATGTTTTCGTATATTTGTTTGTTTTTATTTTTGTACGAAATAGGTTTGGCTGAATGAGAAAGGACGTTGGTTTGTTTTTTGAAAGAAAAAAGGGTTTGTCTATGATGCGTATTGATTTGTTTTTCTTATTGACATCCTAATTTAGAATATTAGAATAGACGTTTTAATGAGTAAGCACGACGTTGTAAAAGAAAATACTGATGAAGTTTTATTGAATTGACATGGAAAAGAATATAAGTACGTTGAAATAATAATCCTAATATTATAAATGCAAAAGTGTGTTTGTATGTTTGTCCGTCTTTCACGCCGTAACGGAGCGACGGATCGACGTGATTTTTGGCAAAGAGATAGGTTATGGGCCCGAGAGTGACATAGGCTACTTTTTATTCCGGAAAAATGCACAGTTCCCGAGGGAACAGCTAGTATAAGTATAAACTGATGACGAGCCGATAATATGGTCCCTGACTTAAACTGTCCGAACGGACGAAATAAATAATAATAATGAGCTAGCGTCCCAAAAAGTGTAATTAGTCCGTTATTTAGGTAAAGCCCTCTCATACTGAGAGGAGCGCTGTGCTCAGCCAGTGGGACGTACATAGGCTGGGATGATGATGATGATTTAGATTATTAGAAAATATTAATCACGTTTTTATAGGGTTCCGGAGCCAAAATGGCAAAAACGGAACCTTATAGTTTCGTCAAGTTCGTCTGTCGGTCTGTCTGTCCGTCCGTATGTCACAGGCATTTTACTCGAAAACTACAAGATGTTATCAATGAAATTTGGAGTACAGATGTCTTGTCAAAGCCGCTATTTAGTTTTGTAGTTAAATCACAAAAATAAATATTTATAGGGGGGGGGGGGGGGGGGAACACTCCATACAAGTAACAGAAATTGAAAAAAAAATATGTTTTAACTCGCATCAATGTGTGTGTGGCTAATAGGTCGACAGCTCTTTTGAAAAGATAGTAAGGTTTCTCAAAAGCTTTTTTGAGTAAGTGAAGATTTTCGGAAATAATCGCTCCCAAAGTAGCGAAAATTGTGTCCCTCCCCCTCTATCTTGTAAACTGTTTGTCCAAAAAGTACCCAAAAAATATGGAAAAGTAACGCTTAATAATAATAAAATAATAATAATAAATATCACGGGACAATTCACACCAATTGACTTAGTCCCAAAGTAAGCTTAGCAAAGCTTGTGTTATGGGTACTAAGCAACGGATAAACATACTTATATAGATAAATACATACTTAAATAAATATTAAACATCCAAGACCCGAGAACAAACATTCGTATTCATCATACAAATATCTGCCCCGGCCGGGATTCGAACCCGGGACCTCAGGCTTCGTAGTCAGGTTCTCTAACCACTAGGCCATCCGGCCGTCAATAAATACTTTCAACGAAAATTGGTTTCAAAATGATCGGATATACCGGTTTTGAGTTATTGCCGAAAAACTGCTCTTCTCAACAAAAGGACAGTGAAGATACGCTAAGTCTACGACAGACAGACAGACAGACAGACGGACTTGACGAAACTATGTGTAAGGGTTCCGTTTTTGCCATTTTGGCTCCGTAAGCCTAAAAACGTACACCGGAACAAAGACAAACTATGCTTTGTCTATGGTAATATTGCATCGTACGTAATATTCATCAAATATTTTTTCAACAGATAAAAGGCAAAGGTTTTAACACCATGCAACCAACTCCTATCTGTGTGGGCCCCAGTTCAGCAAGGCTACCACGAAATTCGAAAATCGAAGTTCGTATCGTACCGTCCCGCCTACGCTTATGTTATTTAATACAAGAGTGAGAGGGACGGTACTATATGAACTTCGAATTTCGTGTTTCGGAGTAGCCCTTCTGATAACAAGGTGTAAATACGTTCTAACGAACAAACACACGTTGCTAGTTTTAATGTACTGCGTTAATTAGGAATGTTTTGGTACGTATATTAATGTTTGGGAGGTTGGTACAATTGTATGTGAAACTTTATAAAGCAATTTCTTTGGTAGAGTAACTAACTTTCATTTTTTAACTCCCGACGCAAAAAGAGTGATGTTATAAGTTTGACCGCTATGTCTGTCTGTGGCACCGTAACTCTTAAACGGGTGGACCGATTTGAATGTGATTTTTTTATTTGAAATCAATTTTTAAAGCGATGGTTCTTTTCTTAGACATGTTTCATCAAAATCGGTTCAGCCGTTTTTGAGATATTAAACTTTAAAGTGAAAACGTCGGGGGTTTTCCAACTTTTGTTGGTTAGATTATTTTTTTAGCTTATGTATTTTTGAAATTGTCAGGATTTTGATTTTTTAAATAATTTTTTTAAGTAACCTCTCAACTAATATTATAATAATGTGAAAATTTTGAAAGTCTGTTTGTTTATTTTGTTTGTTTGTTACTTCATCACGAGTAAAAACCAGTGAACCGATTTAGATGAAATTCGGTATAGAGATAGTTTGCGTCTCAGGGAAGGAAATGGGATAATTTTTATCCCGGAAAACTGCATAGTTGAGGTGTTTGCGTTGTCTAGTGTAATCTATATCTGTGGGGGAGGCCTATGTCCAGCAGTGGACATCTTTCGGCTGACATGATGATGATGATGAGACTTCGAAATCGCTTCTTTCATGCAATTGCACCTCTTCATGACCACACACCATTACAGTCACTTAACACTTCAGTTAGCCCGCTAATTGTAAGAACATTGTTAGCACAGTTAATTTTAACTACTGGTTTAACTGGTCGAAAACTAGAATTGATTTTGAACTCACGTTTCACCAATCATCGTTTCTCTCAGCCTTTACAGGGTGGAAAGTTGAGACGGGGCAGCAATATAATAATAATAATATAATAAGCGCTCGCAGCCGTCCCCCCCACGCACATCCCCTCCCGCTTCTCCGCTCCCCGCTAATGTATATCGAGATAGCTGTAGGCTTTTCAAGATTTGGGCAGTTGAATTTTGTGTTTCGTTGTCCTCATATTATACGAAAAGTATAGCACAGAAATCAATGATATTTTACAATCAAGATCTGCATTATATTTTCTATGCCTGTAGTTTTTCGAATTTTGTAAAAAATGCTTTAATAGTTTGTAATTCTCGTGCAAAGCTGACATCTTTTTTTGTCGACTTTTGAGCTCCTGTAATTCTGATATTACACATTTACATGAAAATCTGAAAAACTACAGGCATAGATAATTACGTCTAGTCCATACTTACTAAATGTCATCTACTTCTGTTGCCTAGTTTTCAAATGAGACCGGGACTACGTTTGTATGGGGAATGAAACGAAGAGACTTCTCTTAATGCTCATTAAATCTCCCGTTCGTCCTTACCATTCCTTAATCGCCACTTCTAACGCTAAAAAGAGCGCTCACTCGAACCTGATTGGTCTAATTGCGTTGCAGCACAGCGCCCTCCAATCAGAAGCCTTGAAATAATTGGGCGAACGGAAGGTGACTGTTGAATTGTTTTCTTTGCGCTTTTAGTCATAGATTATAGATTGTAGGGTGTAAATAAGACATTGTTTGAATTGAGGTTTTTGCCTTCAGGGGATCCCATGTCTCAATGAACTTCGATTTGAATTCCTTAGTTTTCTAATGTTTTTGTCGCTTATCATATTAACAACAACGGCTTTAAGAGGATGTCCCACCGGCAGTTCCTCCATACAAACGTAGTCCTCATTTTCCTCTCTGGATTACATTAGAGCAACATTTTTTTTTTCAAAAATCTATACTTGCATCTGCCGTGCTTGTATGTTTTGTTTTTTTGATAATTCGTATATTTTAAGAATTAAAGACCCTCGAAAACTCCAAAAAATTCTCTATTTCCAGTTCCTCAATCAGAGGTTTCGTAAACAAATCCCACGAATGTAGAAGAAAAACATACAAACATCTGGGGAACCCTCATTGAAACATATGTGAAAGAAAAATTAAAATCGGTTCAGTTTTGGAAGAGGAAATTGAGGACTACGAAACCCTATTTTCGGACGTTTTTTACAGCTAAACTCGGCTAAAGCTGCAGTCGTCCCTTTCGCACTATGTGCGGGTAATAGCGACGGCAATAGTTTCTTCAAATACCTATTTTTCAAAATGCTCGCCCGTTTGATATCCTCTTAAGCAATATAGTATCCTATACTCGTATTTACTTCAAAGTACATTATCTTCGAGATAAGAAATTTGAACAATTTAAGGCCACAAAATTGGTTTTTCTGGCCATAACTTTTGTGTTAATTAGTTTCAAATGAAAACCCTCAACATGTTTTTAGAGATGTCGAAGACGAACCGAAATATGTAGATTTCGTACATGTTAGATCTTTCACGTCATAAAGATACAAAATAAGTGTTTTTTCAGACAATGTTTAAAAGAATCATACAAAATTAAGTATTATTTTTTTCCAAAATCCGGTAGACAGGAATGTAGGTAAAAGATTAAAGAACCAATAGCCGTTTGACTTATAATTCTATCGGTAGTGCGAAAGTAGGAGATACGATTCAAAACTTGTCAAAAATCGATGAAAACCTCGGGTAGCCCCTTAAGTATTGCTTTAATTTCGTTTTTAGCCGCCGACTCAAAAAGAAAGATGTATTGCAGGGTGTTCCATCATACCTAAGCTCCAAAAACATACCGTTCTTTTCATCTCTTACTACTAAATTCGAAAATCGAAGTTCGTATCGCACCGTCCCTCTCACTCTGATATTAAATAACATAAGCGTCAGAGGGACGGTACGATATATTGTATTCCAATCCAATTTATGACAAGCGTAAACAAACCCGCCATTAACCCGATCATAGACATTCAGAGATTTAAATTCAAATTCAAGATGTGAAAACTTATATTAGAACCTAATTGTAAAATATTATTTCCATATAACAGAAACTCCTTCGATACATATAAGAAAACTTGTAGTAAATCATCGCGTGGAAAACATGCAAATTTTAACGTAATCAATTTCTATTAGGTATACCTAATAGAAGTTCGAATTGACTCACATTTTACTACCGAATTACCGATACCGAAGACTGGACTGGCACTGACTGTAAATAAAAGCTCATAAAAAAACGAAACAAACATGTTGGTGAAATTTTTCGTGCTTTAAAAATAATATAAATAATAGCAATAACGAAACGTAGACGTTATGTTTCCCGCCATCGCCACGTACTTCATAAGGCCACAGATAGCGTAACTTTCAATAAATCCCGCATTTTCTGATTCTTGTCTATGGCATGTTTAGACAGGGTTGACAACTGAATTTTTCAAAATGTTCGTTTTTGAATCGATTTTACTCACATAACTGAGCTACTTTTGGACTACAATTTCTTAAAAACATGTCTGTTGTAATTTTTTTTATACAGAACAAGTAAAATTTTAATGTAGGCAATGCAATAATAATAATATAATAATATAGCCTTTATATCCCGGAACTCCATATATAGGTGATTTGTTTTTTTTTTTATAATATATCC
The DNA here is from genome assembly GCA_037349165.1 of Choristoneura rosaceana. Taxonomy (NCBI): domain Eukaryota; kingdom Metazoa; phylum Arthropoda; class Insecta; order Lepidoptera; family Tortricidae; genus Choristoneura; species Choristoneura rosaceana. Next base: position 4,994,385 of record JAZBNJ010000017.1, read on the forward strand.
CGGAGTTCGGTGTGCCTCTTGGCAAAGGCCTCCTCTAGTGATTTCCATTGATCTCTATCCTTTGCAACTCTTCTCCAATTGCAACCTGCTGTTAATTTGGAGAAGAGTTGCAAAGTGTAGAGGCAATGCAATACACATCGATAAATGTTTATCTTAAAGAGATGCTTGAGACTGTTGAGACTTAAGTATTTACCTTTTGTAACCACCCTATTATGTAGGTACACAGCTATACAATAAAGTTTATACTTTCCTACTACTACTTTCCTAAAACTAATGTAACGATTGATTCAAATTCAAATTCAAATGCGATTGAACATGAAACTACCGTGAGACTCACTCATATTAAATGACATTGTAGCGGATAACTCACGTCTTAAATCGAGTTTAGCTCGACTTTTCGGGCTATTGCATAGCCCTTCTCCAAGGGAGCACGTGACTTGGAGGCTGCCGTAACAAGCGCACTACGCGCCACCGCTCTGCTCGCGCAATTGTCCGTGTATGTGTGCCTGTGTTAGTTTCTCTAAAATTTGTTCACGTACCTGTATTTGTTTTGTTTGTTTATTCACTTCATCGCGGCACTACATATACCTATTGGTTTTTATGCAATTTGGCAGCCCTGGTTTCTAGCCAGCTTGTCTATGGTATACGTGTATTGTAAATATTCAAAATTCGAGCGCGGATCGAACGCGCACGTTCTGAATTCAAATGGCTAACTTATCTGTTTCGCCGCGCTAGTGTTGCCAGGGTGTCGATAGAAATTGTCTACGAAGGGTTTTTAGAATAGTGAGGGGGGAATATTTTTGTTTTTTATCGAATGACGTTTTTTCATGTAGTTTGACAGGCCGAATGATCCATAAAGTATGTAAAAGAGTAACCTATAAACTATGTTAGTAATAGGTAATATAATCCTGCTAATGTTAAAGGAAAGTAGGTTAGGTTAGAACTGCGACCCCAACAAATATAAATCGCTAGTAGAAAAGTAGGTTAGGTTAGAATTGCGACTCGAAAAAAACTCATAAAAAAATATAAAATAATAAAATAGGAAATGAAGTTCTGTCACATAAACTAATTAATAAATATTTCCAGAAATTAAAAATCGGCGATTTAAAGATACTCATCCTAATCATTAGGTAGAGCTAACGAATAATAGATGAATTGAAAAAAATAGTAAACGTTGACTTTTAACTGATATTCGATCAAAAGTTTGTCGACATTTCAAGGGTAAACCGATTTTTAAGTCTCTTTTGAATTTGTATAAAGTTAGTCACGTTAAAGTTTTATTATAAAGTTTTATTGTTTCATTTAAAAGCGTGTGCAAATTTCACCGTTAAGTTTCAAATGTTAAAATAAATCGAGTACATCGATAAAATATATAAATACTATCGACTGTTCCCATCACTAGTGTCCCGTGCAAAAGCATCTTAAATACAAATTTTCTACAGTCTGCACAAACGGAGGCTCTATTGGAATACGCAACTACGGCGATTAGAAGAGGGTTATGTTCGAACTTTTATATGTAGTGCCACGAGTTGAAGTGAATGACACACTCACACACAGATACCCAAAGAACTGATTGTATATAATCTAACCAACAAAAAGTTGGAAAACCCCCGACTTTGTCACTTTAAAGTTCAATATCTCAAAAACGGCTAAACCGATTTTGATGGAACATGTCTAGGAACCATTGCTAGATAATCCGCTTTCATTTAAAAAAAACCGCATTCAAATCGGTGCATCCGTTTAAGAGCTACGGTGCCACAGACAGACATACATAGCGGTCAAACTTGTAACACCCCTCTTTTAGCGTCGGGGGTAAAAACACATTCCTCGCAACACATCCTTGCAGATGTTTATGGGTGGTGGTGATCTCTTACCACCAGGAGACCCACTTGCTCGTTTGCCTTCCAGTGGAATAAAAAAAAAAAAAAAAACACATCCTCGCACATTATTGGTGGAAACGGAGCTCTAGGCAATACGGATGATGACGCCATTAAAAAATAATTCGAAGGCACAACTCCACTAAAAAAACGCTTTATTTTAGCCCTGAAAACCGGATAAATTTTCGATTTACTGTAAAATTAGATTTTTTGTTGCCTTAAAACAAAAAATAGTTAGTTGATTGAGTTGCCGGATAATGATGTCATAAGTCGCTATTTCCATTGAAACTCTATGGGAGAATTGTGTTTTGACAGCTCATAAAAAGTACGTCAGTTGATTGGTGGTGTCAACATCCCTATTTTTTTTCGCATTCTTCTTAGAATGCGAAAGAATCTATGTTTTCTGAGTTGGTTAGGTTATTGTACGGCGTGCGAAGTGTATATTCGTTCGGAGTCTAAATCCTTTGTTTTCCTTTCCGCTTCGAATCTATTAATTAACAAACAATAGCGAAGAAACTTCCCCCTTTTAATTTCAGAGAGAAAGAAAGGTAAATGCTCCCTCAAGGATTATTATGGCGGACTCGTTTTTGTTTGCTTACCGCTCAATTTCGACCACACCTGAACATTAAACTACTGTGAGACTACTCGTCTATATTATCTATATCTATACTAATATTGGTACGAGAGTCCCACTCGCACTTGGCCGTTTCTAGGGTTCCGTAGCCAAAATGGCAAAAACGGAATCCTTATAGTTTCGCCATGTCTGTCTGTCTGTTTTTCTGTCCGTCCGCGGCTTTGCTCAGGGACTATCAATGCTAGAAAGCTGTAATCTTTTTTGCAATCCCAGTGTTACCAAAAATTAATGAGAAAACAGTTGCAAAATTATAAACCCCCTATAAATCCCGCACCTCCCCGCAATAGGGTAAATGCCGGGAAAACAGGGTATCTTATATCAATCTAGTGGCAACACTTGTGATAAATGGTCGTCGAGTGTTTAATATCTCTTTTTATTGCCTGAGAGTTGCCAACTTATGTTTGGTATTGTTTTTCGGGGTGTTTTGCCGGGTGGTGGAAAGGTGGATTCTATCTTAATATTTCTTATTACCATGTAGCTGGTGGTATATAGGTAGTGCCACCAGAGTCCTTATTGCCTAACGTTTCTGACACTCGCGATCGCAATAAAATGACAGCTTTTGTATGCGAAATATGTCATTTGATTGCGATCGCGAGTGTCAAAAACATTAGGCAATACGGCCTCAGATGTGAGGGCACTCACAAGAACATCCATACTAATATTATAAATGCGAAAGTGTGTTTGTATGTTTGTATATTTTCCCGTCTTTCATTCCGTTTTTGCCATTTTGGCTACAGAACCCTAGAACACGCTTTTATCGAAGTAAAAAGTGAAAAATAATTCTCATTATAGGCCGAAAATAATAATGAACAAAAAAAGTATTATTGTTAAAAAAAAAAGCGTATTGCAATAGCTACTATTATTATACAGGATGTCCCAGGAACCAACGACAAACCGTTAAGAGCTGATAGAGCAGCTAAAAAGCTATCGATTTAATTCCCATTTATGTTCAGCGATTTTTAGTTGTTTTGGAGATATTGATCGTTTCAATCGGAGTTTTTGTCATTTTCCTTATGTCCATGTTACGAAAAATCATCAAGTTTAAATGCATTATTTCAAAAGTCTTTCAGTAGTGCCTTACATAATTAGAATCATTATGAGCTAGTGAAGTTTTTACCCATTTGCAATATTTTTTTTGGGGTCAACTTTTTTAGTAATCCGTTTCGGTTTCCGTTTGGTTGGTTGGTGGTAAACGTAGCGTAGGACGTCCTCAGACTCGGTGGTGCGATGATCTTCGCAGGGTGGCTGGCAAGAGCTGGATGAGAGTGGCCGAGGATCCTGCTCGGTGGCGTGCCATGGGAGAGGCCTATGTTCAACAGTGGACGAACATAGGCTGATGATGGTGGTGGTGGTGATAAATTGATTTCACTATACTTGTATTTGCCGTGTTTTACTTTTCACCTAGTATGGAGAATGAGCTCTCAACGGTTTGTCGTTGGTTAATAATAAATAAATAAATAATAAATATCACGGGACAATTCACACCAATTGACCTAGTCCCAAAGTAAGCTTAGCAAAGCTTGTGTTATGGGTACTGAGCAACGGATAAACATAATTATATAGATAGATACATACTTAAATACATATTAAACACCCAAGACCCGAGAACAAACATTCGTATTTTTCATACAAATATCTGCCCCGACACGGGAATCGGACCCGGGACCTCAAGCTTCGTAGTCAGGGTCTCTAACCACTAGGCCATCTGGTCGTCTGGTTTCTGGGACACCCTGTATATACCTCAAACTATTTGTTAACCGAATTGTATCTAAATCGGTTTCGCGACTTAGACTTTAAGTACTAACAAACAGACTTACAAATTTTCGCATTTATAAATATTAGTTTTTTTTTTTATTCGATTGGAAGGCAAACGAGCAAGTGGGTCTCCTGGTGGTAAGAGATCACCACCGCCCATAAACATCTGCAACACTAGATAAGATGGGATAGGATACCTCAAGTGCCAGCAATTTCACCAGCTGTCCTACTCTCCACGCCGAAAAACAACAGTGCAAGCACTGCTGCTTCACGGCAGGATTAGCGAGCAAGATGGTGGTAGCAATCCGGGCGGATTAGCGTAGGGCATAGCTTCTATTATATTACATGCATAGCTCAAACTATTTATACACCGAATTGCATCTAAATCGGTTTAGCGGCTTAGACTTGAAGTACTAATAGACTTACAAACTTTCGCATTTATAAATATAGTGGGATTGACGTTTCTTTTTCTTATGTCCAGATGGTGCGCCGGCGGCCGCGGTGGCTTTAGGCATGCAGGGCGCCGCGCCCGCCGCCGATGGAGACCAGGCGCAGTTCGAGGCTGACAAGCGGGCCGTCTACAAGTACGTGCCGCGTGATGATGATGATGATGGTGGTGATGGTGATGGTGGTGATGATAATGATGTTGATGAGGATGATGGTGATGATGTTGTTGATGATGATAATGATGAGAATGATGATGTTGATGATGATGATGTTGATGATGATGGTGGTGGTGATGATGTTGATGATGATGGTGGTGGTGATGGTGATGATGTTGTTGATGATGATTGTAGTGTGTGCCTCTCCACACATGCATACTCTCCATAGTGTTAGCATAAGCTCTAGAATAAAGTCAGATATCGAACCTAAAGGTTGTCTCCTTTACGCTCATCCTCACATGATGATCGTGGTGATGATATTGATGATGAAGAGGATGATAATGATAAAAATGATTATGATGAAGGTGATTGTGATGACGATGATGGTGATCATTATGATGATGGTGATTGTGATGATGATGATGAAGTTGGTGCGCCGGCGGCCTCGGTGGCTTTAGGCATGCAGGGCGCCGCGCCCGCCGCCGATGGAGACCAGGCGCAGTTCAAGGCTGACAAGCGGGCCGTCTACAAGTACGTGCCGCGTGATGATGATGATGGTGGTGATGGTGATGTTGATGATGTGAATGATGATTTTGGTGATTGTGTGAATGATGATAATGGTGATGATGAGGATGATGATGATTTTGATGAGGATGATAAGGATGATGTTGATGGAGATGATAATGATGATGAGGATGATGATGATGATGATGTTGATGAGGATGACGACGATGACGATAATTATTATGATGATGATGATGAAGGTGTTTGATGACGATGATGATGATGGTGATGGTGATGTTGATGATGTTGTTGATGATGATGATCGTGACGATAATATTAAAGGCCGTAGGATCACTAGGTTATCACGATTTATATAATAGATAGCATGAAAATCCTGGTCAAAGCACCAACAGCAGCAATCTTCATTATGTCCAGACACCCCCTCTTTCCGCTGATAGCGTTGCTCGTAGAGCGAAACTACCAAAGGACGGAGTGCTTAAAGGCCAGAAGAGCTAGGCTACTACGGCTTAATAGATATTACGAATGTCCCAGTCAAAGCACGAACGTCAGCAATCTTCATTATTTCCAGACACTCCTTCTTCCTGTTACTAGCGTTGCTCCTGGAGCGATGCGAGCAAGTCTCGGCGTGCTTTTTAAGGCTCTAGGGTCAATTAGCTACCGCGATTTAATAGGTAACATGAATATCCTGGTCACAGCACCAACTGCAGCTATCTTCATTATTTCCAGGCACCCTCTCTTCCCGCTGCTAGCGTTGCTCCTAGAGCGATGCGAGCAAGCCACGGCGGGGGCGGAGCCCCCCGCTGCGGACGCCTTCGGGGCCGACCTCCAAGCCTTCGTGCAGCACCAGCGCCGCGACCGCAGGCCGTTCCTCGTCGACGAGCCAGAGATCGATGGGCTCATGATTAAGAGCATACAGGTAAGTTGATGCTACATTAGTGGGCATTATAACTTTGTTGCACCGATTTTTGATGATTTTTCGTCTATTTTGACAATTTTTTAGTTCATCTAGCTTATGTAACGTCCTGCTAGAGCCAGTATGAATAGCAACGACGACCGCCATCTTCTGGTAGGAGATGGCAACTCAAAAAGGTTAGTTGCGGATTTCTCCATGTTTGTGTGCGAAAAGTGCGAATGGTAAAATGAGTCCGTGAATGTGAGAACAGTAGTTTCAGGCAGCACGCGTATACGAATTTTCGTCGAATGTTAGTCACGAATGGCGAACACGATGAACATAAAACTGTTTATTAAGATAGAAATAAATCAAAACGCAGAAATAATACTAAATATTACAAACTAAATTAAAAACAATATTAAAAACTAAACTATATCTAAAAAAGGCCCCTGCGGCATTGTGCCGATGATGATGGCAGCATTTCCTCGTTGAAAAGGCTAATTCTTTGAGCGAGGTAGCTGCCAGCTCTTCGATCACCGGTGGCATCGATAAGCCTCTTCGAAATTTCTTTGAAGAGGCTTAGTGCTCCTGGGCCCCACGGACCAAGGGTCTTGACACTAGTATATGTAAATGTGTAAATGCGGCATTAACAAGTGAATGCTCAAGATTATTAGCTCCTTTAAGTGTTTCATTCTCCATTTTCTCCATTCCAGGTGCTACGGATTCACTTGCTCGAGCTGGAGAAGGTCCAGGAGTTGTGCCGCGACTTCTGCGGACGGTACATCGCGTGTTTAAAAACTAAGATGCAGAGTGAGAACCTATTGCGGACTGACTATACGGGAGGTCAGTCGCATTTTATAGTAGGACTTTTTTGAGATTTCCCAATCTCGTTAACTCTCGTTAACAGCCCTTTTAAAAAAAGCCATTGTATTTTAAAGTGCCCTCAACCACGTAATCCTCAGTTTAAAATGAACGGAAATCCATACTTAATATTATAAATGCGAAAGTGTGTGTGTTTGTATGTTTGTCCGTCTTTCAAGCCGTAACGGAGTGACGGATCGACGTGATTTTTGGCATAGAGATAGTTTATGGTCCTGAGAGTGACTTTTTATCCCGGAAAAATGCACAGTTCCCGAGGGAACAGCGCGCGATAACCAAATACCACGCGGGTGGAGCTGCGGGCAAACGCTAGTATAAAATAAAATAGTTCACTAAAATAATGACAAGAGCAGAAAGTGCATTTAAAAAAAATACTTTTCCATGAGGCTGCTTGTCTTCGACTACAACGCATTCAATTTTGCAAAATATTATCTGCCATCAAAGTTTTATTTAAAATGAACTCTGGATAGTAAACAATAAAGTTAGTTATTTCATGAGCGTTAATTTCAAAGTGAGGGCTATGCACTTGAGGATTTATATCCTAGAATACAATGGCGGGATGTTAACGCCAGGTGGGATGTTAACGAGATCGGGACATCTCCAAAACTTCCTACTATACAAGATCTATTTATCAGACAATCAGAAATGTTTTATTTGCTAGAACACAGTTACAAAGGTGTTATAGTGTCTTATCCACAGATAAAGATTATACTAGATTACGCAAATGCATCTACTTCGCGTGTCCGAACCCCGACTAAACGGAGGGGTTGGCCCCATACAAAGACTGACCGTTAACTGACTAATCATGACTGGTGACTGACTCGAGCCCCATGGCGCGGACGGGCGGCGCTTTTGAATCGATTTTGCGCGGACATCGGGGAATTCACATCGCCAATTCGCTCTTGAGACGTCACAGTAGATACTTATAAAAAAGTGACACGGTTGGTTTTCGTAGAGATTGAGGTGTTTGTGTTATCTAGTGTAATATCCAATGTAATATGTGGTCTTATCCAATGTATTCAGCCAAGATGCAGGTGTGCAAAAATTTTTTCTTGCATTTCAGGTGGTGTAGAAAGCAACAATAATCTGTCAGGGACATTAGAAGACCATTCAAGCACTTCCAACTCACCTCAGTATCAGGTATGAAATGTATGTTATTTTCTAACACGTTAACATAAATTTATTTATTTATTTATTTAATTCAGAAACAAACAGTCATCTACAAACATTCGTTTTATAAAATATGACATATAGTTTAGACCTAGAGTTTCTTTTACATTTAAAATTGCAGTGTATATCTAACAAAGCTACATGCCCTGAGATAACATATTTTTTTTTATTTTTTTTTTACATTTAGGCTGAGTTAATTTGGAATACTTACATACTTATAAAATTATAATACTACTTACTTAGTAACATATTGTGAATGTACAAGAATGAAACTATGACCTACTACATACGCGTCGAAAAACAATCGAAGGCACAAATCTCGCTCAAATATAAATGGGCCAATCAACTTTTTTACCGACACTAATCTGTCCGCGACTTTTTTCAAACAATTGCAGATTTTTGTAAGTAAACATGTTTTTTCTGTAATTTACCTAATAGATGGTGTACATGAATTATGCCATCCTACGTAAGTTCAACCTATTAAACAATGAAATATCTTGTTGGAAGTACGATTTTTTGGTAACGCCAGAGACGATTTTGGTAACGCAGGAGACGCCCAAAGTGTCGGTAAAATAGTTGATTGACCCAAATATTAGGAAAAATAAAATACAAACTGAAACATAGATGCACAGAAAAACCAGAAATAAAAATAACAAGTAAAATAATTACGAGGAGTACAAAGGCGAACTTATCCCTTAAAGGGATCTTTTCCAGTTAATCTTTGAACGATTTTCGATTTTGCCATTATTTTATTCATTTGTTTTCGTAGTGACTTTCTCTTGCCGACCTGTGAAGTGTTTGGGCACAAAGTAAAATATTTTTTTATTTTTTTTCCCTCGCAACGTGATGAAAATCATTGTGTCTATTGTAGCCTCTCTCTCTCTCTCTCAAAAAATAAAAATGGAGTCCGGCGTTGGGCTTCTAATAGACTCTCAATATAATACAAATATTCTTTACTAGCTTTTGTCCGCGGCTCCGCCCGCGTGGTTATCGCGCGCTGTTCCCTCGAGAACTGTGTATTTTCCGAGATAAAAAGTTGCCTATGCCACTCTTGGGCCCATAAACTATCTCTGTGCCAAAAATCACGTCGATCCGTCGCTCCGTTGCGGCGTAAAAAACGGACAAACACACAAACACACTTTGGCATAAATATGGATTGCACACCATAAAGCAGTACGAAGAAACTTATAATTATTACTTTCTTATTGCTTTCTCTCTTCTCAGTGTTTGTAGTGTTAAACTGTCATACTGTGTAAGTTTCTTTGATTTAAACAAATAAATAATATACTTAAAAAAAAATATATTCGAATGGAACGCAAACGAGCTAGTGAATCTCCTGGTGGTAAGAGATCACCACCGCCCATAAACATCTGCAACACCAGGGGTATTGCAGATGCGGTATTAAACACTTCGATATTCTCGTTAGTAATCCCCTTGCTACGCCTGTAAAATTGGGTGCCCGAAATGAGAGATCGGTTGGATTTTTGGACCTTTACTTCGAAGCCGATTGCAATGGAACAGAGACAAACAAACTTAAAACCTTATTTATATAGATGCGCGATACTAGCGCCACCAAATTTGTGTTTTAATTTGGAACTACTGAGGTTCATGGATGTCAAGGGGCATCGATCATTAATTAGCAAGCTATCTAGTTCAGCAGATGAACTATAGATGGCGCTGTATCGAACAACGCCCCTTAATGCACAATGTACTGTTTGTTTCCAGTCGCCGCCCGTGGCGCTGCCGCCGCCGCCAACGTTTCCAGTCTTCCCACACACGGAATTACCATTTGCCGCCCCCCACAGGGATCCCCGTATGTATTTATATATTGTACTAGCTTTTGCCCGCGACTTCGTCCGCGTGGAATAGTGGCTCCGCGCCGTTTTACGTCACCATCGATATACTTTCGATAATGGACGACCGGATGGCCGAGTGGTTAGAGAACCTGACTACGAAGCTTGAGGTCCCGGGTTCGAATCCCGGCCGTGGCAGATATTTGTATGAATAATACGAATGTTTGTTCTCGGGTCTTGGATGTTTAATATGTATTTAAGTATGTATTTATCTATATAAGTATGTTTATCCGTTGCCTAGTACCCATAGTACAAGCTTTGCTTAGTTTGGGATTAGGTCAATTGGTGTCAAGTGTCCCATGATATTTATTTATTTATTTAATGACGATCTTCCATATAAACTTTCATCCCCTATTTCACCCCCTCATAGGAAGAATTTTAAAAGACGCGCGAACAAATATCTGTTTATCTCTTATCACGTGCCAAACTGGCAAGTTTAATAAAGATTCATCGATTTATCTTCGATAATGACGACCTTCCATATAAACTTTCATCCCCTATTTCACCCCCTCACAGGTCGAATTTTCAAAAAAGCTTAAACAAATATTGACTTATTTCTTAGTAAGTGTCTAAATGCCAAGTTTAATGGTTTTATCTTCGACAGCGACGAACTTCCACCATATTAACTTTCACCCCCTATTTCAACCCCTGAAAGACTCTTTTTCGCGATAAAAGATAGTCTATGCTCTTTCCCACGGTCTATTCTATCTCTGTACCAAATTTCATCAAAATCGGTTCAGCGGTTTTGGCGTGAAAGCGTAACAGACAGACAGACAGAGTTACTTTCGCATTTATAATATTAGTAGGGATTGTAACTCTTCTTATTGTTGCTGAAGCGGCAATGGGCCGGTCGTATAACCCGAAGAACCGATAACCGTTGGGGTAGACGAGTTCTTGAGTGGAGACCACGGATCGGCAAGCGTAGCGTGGGACGCCCTCAGACTCGGTGGTGCGATGATCTTCGCAGGGTGGCTGGCAAGAGCTGGATGAGAGTGGCCGAGGATCGTGTTCAGTGGCGTGCCATGGGAGAGGCGTCCAGCAGTGGACGAACATAGGCTGATGATGATGATGATGATGATTGTAACTTTTTATTATATTACTAGCTTTTACCCGCGGCTTCGCACGCGTAAACTAATCGGTCTGGTAGTTGCACTTGAAATTTTCAGGATTTTAAAAAATTCCCCTGGCAATTTCCAAAATTTATATCGTGGTCTTCCTTCATTGAGGTTGTGTTGTGAATAGCTGTACAAAATTCAAGACTCTAAACCCAGTGCTGAAATTTCAAAAATGTTGCCTATCCAAATTCAAATCATTTATTCAGTAAATAGGCCGCAATGGGCACTTTTATACGTCATTTTTTAAACTACCAGCGCTTTCGGAAAGACCATCATTGCCAAGAAGAATGCGCCGCATGATAGGTACTTGGCAGAAAGTCATTTGTTTTCAAAATAGTTCAAAACTATCCCGTGAGAATATCCGGATAAAAAGTAGCGTATGTGTTATTCTAGACATCGAGTTACCTTCATACCAAATTTCATGACTCTTAGCCCAGCGGTTATTATTTCAAGATTTTATCCCTATCCCGTGGGAATATCGAGATAAAAAATAGCCTATCTATTATTCCAGAGGTCCAGCTACCTACATACTAAATTTCATGGCTCTAAGCACAGCGGTTGTTATTTCTAGATTTTATCCCTAGGTATCCCGTGGGAATATTGGGCCAAAAAGTGGCCTATGTGTTATTCTAGACGGCCAACTACCTATATACCAAATTTCATGACGCTAAGCGTAGCGGTTATTATTTCAAGATTTTATCCCTATCCCGTGGGAATATCGGGTTAAAAAATAGCATATGTATTATTTCATTGGTCGAGCTACCTACATACCGAATTTCATGGCTCTAGTCCCAGTGGTTGTTATTTCGAGATTTCATCCCTAGGTATCCCGTGGGAATATCGGGTCAAAAAGTCGCCTATGAGTAATTCCAGACGTCCACCTACCTACATACCAAATTTAATGACTCCAAGCCCAGCGGTTGTTATTTCAAGATTTTATCCCTATCCCGTGGGAATATCGGGATAAAAAGTATCCTATGTCCGTCTCCTGGCTCTAAGCTACCTCCCTACCAATTTTCAGCCAAATCTGTTCTGCCGTTCTTGAGTTATAAGTGGTGTAACTAACACGACTTTCTTTTATATATATACTAGCTTTTACCCGCGGCTTCGCACGCGTAAACTAATAAAACGGGGATGTATTCGGTCCCTTAGTTATAAAACTATCCCGTGGGAATATCCGGATAAAAAGTAGCCTATGTGTTATTTCAGACGTTCAACTACCTACATACCAAATTTCATGACACTAAGCCCAGCAGTTGTTATTTCGAGATTTTATCCATATCCCGTGGGAATATCGGGATAAAAAATAGCCTATGTATTATTTCAAAGGTCCAGCTACCTACACACCGAATTTCATGGCTCTAAGCACAGTGGTTGTTATTTCGAGATTTCATCCCCAGGTATCCCGTGGGAATATTGGATCAAAAAGTCGCTTATGTGTTATTCCAGACTTCCGGCTACCTACATTCCAAATTTTATGACTCTAAGCCCAACGGTTATTATTCCAAGATTTTATCCCTATCCCGTGGGAATATCGAGATAAAAAGTAGCCTATCTATTATTCCAGAAGTCCAGCTATCTACATACTAAATTTCATGGCTCTAAGCACAGCGGTTGTTATTTCTAGATTTTATCCCTAGGTATCCCGTGGGAATATTGGGTCGAAAAGTGGCCTATGTGTTATTACAGACGGCTAACTACCTACATACCAAATTTCATGACTCTAAGCCCAGCGGTCATTATTTCAAGATTTTATCCCTATCCCGTGGGAATATCGGGTTAAAAAATAGCATATGTAGTATTTCAGAGGTCCAGCTACTTATATACCGAATTTCATGGCTCTAGTCCCAGTGGTTGTTATTTCGAGATTTCATCCCTAGGTATCCCGTGGGAATATCGGGTCAAAAAGTCACCTATGAGTAATTCCAAACGTCCAACTACCTACATACTAAATTTCATGACTCCAAGCCCAGCGGTTGCTATTTCGAGATTTTATCCCTATTCCGTGGGAATATCATGATAAAAAGTATCCTATGTCCGTCTCCTGGCTCTAAGCTACCTCCCTACCAATTTTCAGCCAAATCTGTTCTGCCGTTCTTGAGTTATAAGTGGTGTAACTAACACGACTTTCTTTTATATATATAGATATAGACTAGCTTTTACCCGCGGCTTCGCACGCGTAAACTAATAAAACGGGGATGTATTCGGTCCCTTAGTTATAAAACTATCCCGTGGGAATATCCGGATAAAAAGTAGCCTATGTGTTATTTCAGACGTTCAACTACCTACATACCAAATTTCATGACTCTAAGCCCAGCAGTTGTTATTTCGAGATTTTATCCATATCCCGTGGGAATATCGGGATAAAAAATAGCCTATGTATTATTTCAAAGGTCCAGCTACCTACACACCGAATTTCATGGCTCTAAGCACAGTGGTTGTTATTTCGAGATTTCATCCCCAGGTATCCCGTGGGAATATTGGATCAAAAAGTCGCTTATGTGTTATTCCAGACTTCCGGCTACCTACATTCCAAATTTTATGACTCTAAGCCCAACGGTTATTATTCCAAGATTTTATCCCTATCCCGTGGGAATATCGAGATAAAAAGTAGCCTATCTATTATTCCAGAGGTCCAGCTATCTACATACTAAATTTCATGGCTCTAAGCACAGCGGTTGTTATTTCTAGATTTTATCCCTAGGTATCCCGTGGGAATATTGGGTCGAAAAGTGGCCTATGTGTTATTACAGACGGCTAACTACCTACATACCAAATTTCATGACTCTAAGCCCAGCGGTCATTATTTCAAGATTTTATCCCTATCCCGTGGGAATATCGGGTTAAAAAATAGCATATGTAGTATTTCAGAGGTCCAGCTACCTATATACCGAATTTCATGGCTCTAGTCCCAGTGGTTGTTATTTCGAGATTTCATCCCTAGGTATCCCGTGGGAATATCGGGTCAAAAAGTCACCTATGAGTAATTCCAAACGTCCAACTACCTACATACTAAATTTCATGACTCCAAGCCCAGCGGTTGCTATTTCGAGATTTTATCCCTATCCCGTGGGAATATCGGGATAAAAAGTATCCTATGTCCGTCTCCTGGCTCTAAGCTACCTCCCTACCAATTTTCAGCCAAATCTGTTCTGCCGTTCTTGAGTTATAAGTGGTGTAACTAACACGACTTTCTTTTATATATATAGATTATCTTTATTCTTTACTAGCTTGTTGCCCGCGACTCTCTCTGCGTATGATTCGTTTATCACTATCCCGCAGGAACTAGGCATATTAGTGCAGTAAATAAAGGTAGTGGACCCAACAGTAATTCCTCAGCCCGAAAAAACTTGACAGTATGATAAAGTATCAATAAATAAAGAGTATTGTATAAATATCCAAAAAAAAAAAAAAAATGCTCCGTTCAAACTTTCTTCAAAATAGACATACTCATGTAACGTATTGGAACAATATATGAAATATAAAAAAAAAATATCCCAGCAGAAATTAAATTAAATTACTAATATAAACAGATTTGTGTTTCGTCACTATGAAAAAATCAATACGTGAACAAAATTGAACCTTGACGTAATGGTCATAAAGTGCACTCGGAAAAATTATCCATTTCGAGATACGAGTTTTTTAAAAGTAGTGACGATTTTTAGCTTATAAATACCTAACTTAGGTGTTTTTTTTTTGGATTTTTTATATTTTAGTTACGGCTCATACTACACAATAACCAAGCAAAATTTCATCGACTGAGGAATTAATGCTTGGGTCTCCATACAACAACTTCCTTCATTTACTGCACCAAATCTCTGGGATAAAACTATGCTATGTCCTTCCCCGGACTCAAACTATCTGTATGAGGCAAAAAATAAACACACAGACTTTCAAACTTTCGCATTTATTATAATACTAGCTTGTGCCCGCGACTTCGTCTGCACGGATCGAGGTTATCGCGCGGTGGCGCCCTCTATCGGAATAAAAGGTATACTATGTTGATCTTTGGGGTTCAAACTACCTATATACCAAATTTCATCAAACTCGTACAGTGGTTTTGACGTGAATGTGTAACAGACAGAGGGACAGTTTCTTTCGCTTTTATAATATACCAGCTTTTGCCCGCGACTCCGTCCGCGTTGAATAGTTATTTTGGCAAGTATTTTTCCTTCCATATAAAATTTGATCCCCTATTTCATCCCCTCTCAGGCCGAATTTTCAAAAATGCTCGAACTAATTAATATCTAATTACTTCTTATTAACTGCCTAAATGCCAAGTTTCATGGTTTTATCTTTAAAAATGACAAACTTCCATATAAACTTTCATCCCCTATTTCAACCCCTTCAAGCCTTTTTTTCGGAATAAAAGGTAGCCTATGTTCTTTCCCAAGGTCTAGTCTATCTCTGTACCAAATTTCATCAAAATCGGTTCAGCGGTTTTGAGATTTTGAACAGAGTTACTTTCGCATTTATAATATTAGTGTAGATTATTTTAGTAGGGATCATACACCATGCAGTGGTTTAAGGTTGTTATTTAAATGTCAACCCTCAAAAATTCACAACTTAAGTTGTGACTCTGTATAAATTTGATACTTGTTAAATATCAATTTTAACCACATATTCTTGGAGTAGACAAACGTTACCTCAGTCTTGTTTGCCAGTAACGCCATCTATTGGTTGATTTTGAAACTTCGACTCGACCACTATTTTAAGGATACAATCGAAATGTCAAAAACGTGACCGCTTGCTTGTAGTGTAGCCGTAATTGTAGTGTTCAGCGGCCGTATTGACTAATGTTTCTGACGCGCGTAATCGCAATCACATGACAGATTTCGCATACAAAAGCTGTCATTTGATTGCGATCGCGAGTGTCAGAAACGTTAGGCAATAAGGCCTCAGGAAACAGTCGCAGGCAGGGAATTCCACTCTTTCGCTGTGCGGTTGATGAAGGAAGAGCGAAAACGCTTTGTACGGATTTTTGGAATACTGACAACGTAAGGGTGGAGACCATTGCTTATAATATTGTTTTTTTGTTTCAGAGTCCTTAGTTGTGCAAGGGTCGACGCCAATCAGCCAAATTGGAGCGGGATTACTGTCCACAGATTCATTCACAGGTAAGACCGGAAGACAATATGACATGGTCCTAAAAAGGCTTCATCAGAAGATCACAACAAAAAAAAACCGGCCAAGAGCGTGTCGGACACGCCCAGGATAGGGTTTCGTAGCCATTAAGAAAAAATCAAGTACTAATATTTTTCTAAGATTTCGTATTGTGTACGGAATCTTCCAAGTTTAGGTATGTTTTTAACCGACGTCAAAAAAAGGAGGAGGTTCTATGTTCCAATGTTTGTATTTTTTTTTATATCTTAAGCTGCTATTCAAGTACTCTTAAACTACTAATAATTCTCAAGCAATCTTAGCCGTTATAATTTTCCTTTTAAATTTGAATTAAATTTGATATACTTACTAGCATCCGTTTAGATCAGTGGTTCCCAACCTGCTCTTGACCAGGGACCACTCTGATTTCTTAGTTGTTGGTAGGGACCACTACTTACAAGAAAAATAAAGTGAATCAATCCGAAAATAATCTTTAATCAATGGGCCGCGAAATTTTAAAGCTTTTGCGGACCATATTTTGGTTTCTGCGGACCACTGGTGGTCCACGGACCATTGGTTGGGAACCATTGGTTTAGATATTAGATAGAGGGATGATCGATTTTAATGAAAGTTGAATATTTTGCAAAAAATCACTAAATCCAAAAACCGTTTTAGCAACCCAGTAATAGTTCACTCATCCAACGATACTCCGCACCTTAGGGTTAGTTGAGAAAAAAAAAATCACCCCCAATTGACGTCTTTACTACTACTCTTCACCTCAAGTCTCGTGGCACTATGCTTATGAGCTTATGACAAGTTTAGCGTATTGTGTATTAATGTCAAAGTCAAAATCAAAATATCTTTATTCAATATAAGCTATAATAAGCATTTAGGATTCGCGCTGTCATCGTTCATCCACCATTTCCTCTCATATTTCATTTTCTAGAATTTTTTTACCGTACAACGGCAAAACCTACTAGACACTGGCAAAATTGTCCTCCAATGGACAGAGCCATATTTTTTAAAGAATATTATATGAGCATTTATGAATGTTGTATTCATGTGCGCAGTTTACCACGAGCTTTGCGGTGAAGGAAAACATCGTGAGGA
Organism: Choristoneura rosaceana; assembly: GCA_037349165.1. Taxonomy (NCBI): domain Eukaryota; kingdom Metazoa; phylum Arthropoda; class Insecta; order Lepidoptera; family Tortricidae; genus Choristoneura; species Choristoneura rosaceana. Next base: position 5,011,897 of record JAZBNJ010000017.1, read on the forward strand.
AACCTGCACAAACCTGCGAAGCAATTCAATGGTGCGTGTGAAGTTCCCAATCCGCACTGGGCCCGCGTGGGAACTATGGCCCAAGCCCTCTCATTCCGAGAGGAGGCCTGTGCCCAGCAGTGGGACGTATATAGGCTGAGATGATGATGATGAATGTAAAAAAAATCTACCACCGGTTCAGAAAAACCTCTGTTGAGAAGAATCCGGCAAGAAACTCAACGAGGTATATAATATACATTTGAACAGATTTTTTTTTTGTTCGACTCGATGGCAAACGAGCAAGTGGGTCTCCTGATGGTAAGAGATCACCACCGCCCATAAACATCTGCAACACCAGGAAGGGTATTAAATTGAAAAATAGAAATAGAAAAACGTTTATTCACACATTTCACAAATTACATAAATAAATACACAAAATAAACAATACAAATAAAAAAAAAACAATAAATAAACAATAGTATTGCTGATGCGTTGCCAACCTAGATGCCTAAGATGGGATACCTCAAGTGCTAGAAATTTCATCGGCTGTCTTACTCTCCGCGCCGAAACACAACAGTGCAAGCACTGCTTCACGGCAGGATTAGCGAGCAAGATGGTGGTAGCAATCCGGGCGGACCTTGCACAAGGTCCTACCACCTGCAAAATTAAGATTTACAATATTAATAAATTAATATAATAATAATTCAAAGAAATTTCGAAGAGGCTTATCGATGCCACCGGTGACCGAAGAGCTGGCAGCTACCTCGCTCAAAGAATCAGCATAGCGATTCAACGAGGAAATGCTGCCAGCATTTTCGGCACAATGCCGCAGGGGCCTTTTTTAGATATAGTTTAGTTTTTAATATAGTTTGTAATATTTAGTATTTTACAATACAATACAATACAATACAATACAAATAATCTTTATTGTACACCAGAAATAGTTATTATTATGTTAGGTATTAGGTTTTTTTTGGGGTTTTAGGTATTAGGTTTTATTATGTTAGGTATTTTAGTTGTTATTTTTAAGATTTTTATTTTCACATTTGTACAAATATAACCTATAAATTAATGTGTATATCTTCCAGGAACCAACTCCAATAACTCGTGCTCGTCGGTCTCCGGCTCCCCTCCCCCCGAGGACGAGTGTGAGGACACCAACGGGAAGCGGGGCGTCCTCCCGCGACACGCCACGCAGGTCATGAGAGCTTGGCTGTTCCAGCACCTGGTGGTAAGACCTTCGCTTGTAATCGGTGTACTGCCGTTTCGGCAAAATATTTTTCGCCAAATTTCACTTCCCAAAAAACTTATCGCACTAGTTTAATTTCCCCAAACGAATCTTTAGCATTTTTGATCATGAAACTACCGTGAGACTCACTCATATTCAATGATATTGAACAGATCACTCACGTCTTAAATCGAGTTTAGCTCGACAATAAAAATGACGATGAAAATGTGGGTAATTGTGCGCCTGAGTTAGT